>CM053594.1:334604218-334623052 GCA_028646575.1 Pseudocheirus occidentalis
TAGGGAGACACCTAACTCTGAAAGACAAATGTCAAGTATAGTAGTTTGAATTTTACACCAAAGTCGTTAATGAACCCCTGTAGACTTTTCAACATAAGTGTAGTAGGACCTGATCAATGCAGGAGAAGGAAGCATCTCACAGCAGTGTGAAAGATAGACTGAATTGGGGGATGACAATGGGAAAATCTGTTGGGAGTCCACTGCAGTAATCCAGGTCAATGGCAATGATGGCTTTTACTGGATAGTGGGGGGAGGAGCAAGAATGGATAGATAAAACAAAGGAGGATGTAAGAAATATTGCTGAGATAGAATTTACATAATTCTGTAGTTGAATGTTATGAAGGGGAAACACTTTTTAGTCTGCATGGTCTCAGAGGTCCTGAAATCTGCAGCCCTAATGCCATTTACCCACAATAGCCACTAGTGCTACTTGAAAGACCTTGGTATGAGGGCACTTAACTCAATTGTCTCTCCCTCTGCCCCACTCTGAAAAGCTACTAGTAAAGGATTCCAAAGGCAAAGAGATAGGCAGATAGATAGAAAATAGATAGATGATAGATAGATAGATAGATAGATAGATAGATAGATAGATAGATAGATAGATAGATGACAGATAGATAGATAGATAGATAGCTGATAGATAGATAGACGAACATATAAATGAATGAATGGATAGATAAATGAATGAATAAACAAATATATGAATAAATTAGTAGATAAATAGATGCCATAATTAAATTATTAAAGGGCAAAGTCTTCCTGACTCCTGATTCAGCACTCTCTCCATTGTACCCCCTAACTGCCCCTATGTACATATGCATATACATTTACATATATATACATGCACATAAACATACACACACACACACACACACACATATATTTAGATAGCTAGACAGACGGACAGACGAACGGATGGACGGACGGACGGATGGATGGATGGATGGATGGATGGATGGATGGATAGATCTTGCTTAGTGAGTTCATCAGCTGCCATGGGTTCAGTTATCATACCTTTGTAGATAATTCATATACACACATATACATACATATTTAAATGCGTATATATCGTGTGTGCATATACACATACATTTATTAAGCGCTTAGTAGGTGCCAAGTATAGTCCTAACTACTGAGAATCAAAGGAAGGGGAAAAAAGAGGTCCTGTCCAAAAGGAGCCCCTGGAATCCTCCCTTTTCGACAGGCCCAGATGGTATTCTAGGAAAATTCTTGGAAGCTTGGAATAGATTTACTTCTGATTATACATGATGAAGAGACATTTTCCTCCCCACTCCAGAGTGTGTGCAATATTCCCTGCCTAGCTTCAGTCCAATTCACAGAGACTTAGTAAACCTTTTCCTGGTCATGAGGAATTGAGGGGTTGGTGATATGGAATGATTCTTTTGGTTAACTAAGAAGACTGGAGGACTGATACTAACTAGCACAGAAGAGGCTGAATGGAAACTGAGTGTGCATACAAAAGGTTCAAGTAGACAAGCATAGTGCCAGTACAATATTTACAATACTGACTGTGACTATATATAGCCCCAGATAGTGCCAATAGCAAAATATAACATAGCAAAATATAACAAACTCTCCATATATAGGACAGAACCAAAGCATTTATTTAGACACCAGAAAACCAAATCCCAACACCAGGAAACCAAATCCATCAAAGCAACATAAAAGTTAAGTCACCACAATGTAGCAGAGAGCCATGCCATCCTTTAGCCTTCTCATAAACTAATACAAGATCAATATTTACTCAAAAACCTCTCTATCTCCTTGCTTAAGCTCCTCTTTCTCCCACTGTCTCTCTAGCTCTGAGTCCCAACTTCCTGTGGCTCTGCTTCCCTTCAGCAAACTCCTCCATATGACTACATTCAGCCTCTTAGGGGGTAGAGATTACTTTCAAAGCAGGGAAAGTCTTCAAATTCCCATTCCCATTACAACAAGTGATTGACTTTCAAGGGAAAAGCACTTATGAATTAGGGAGAAGAATGGGAACAAATTGGATTCTTTCTTTTGGCCCCATGTGTCTATGAATGCATCATGACTCCTCTTTTTCTGCTTGTTTGTTTTTTCCATTCCCATTTTCTGTGAATGAGAATTCTTAGATGGGAGAGACTAGGTGAACAATGAGAACAGATCAAAGCCATCTGAAGTCCCATTGACCATTAGACTCCCAGAACTGACAGAAATAGCAACCAACTCAATTTATAAGCAATCACAACAGTCAATAAACCTTCTTAGCTTCAGCCTGTCAGTGAATTAACATGCCAGCCAGGACACCATGCCTTAGAAGGAACCTGTCCTGATGAGTAACAGAGAAGTCTTCCCATTGCTAAAGCCACAACCTGAACAAACTTGGAGATAATCATTCAAAAGAAGGAAAAAGACTTTCTGCTCTAAGAGTCATGAAGTACCTGTCAACCCCATGTATTCTGTAAACATGCGCCTCACTAAAAAAGTACCTTAAATTAGAGTCTATTGTCCTCAAGGCCCTTGTGTCTGCATGCGAAAGGAAAATGTATCCCCTGACTGGGGAGGGAGAAAAGAATATTTTTAAGTACTATTCTTGCTATATCTTCTCAGTATATTTCCCTTTGTAAAAGATAATGGATATTAATTAGTTTGTTAACACTGGAGAAATGTCACTTATTGGCTTTTGAGTAACAGTCCTAGAATACTCCAGTGCTTGGTGGTTACCTGATAGTGAAACACTAAAGGGAGAATGACCCCGCTTACATATGCTAATAGGAGTTGGGGAAGGAGCTCAGGGGAGTACTACACAAAAAAGAGATAATATAACCTTAGAGCAGTGGTTCTCAACCTTCCTGATGCTGTGACCCTTTAATGCTCATATGTGGACGTATCTGCATGTGGGCTGACCTGCATGGAGACGGATAGTGGAGCAGTGTCTTGGTCACTAAGACCATCGGAAATATGTATTTTAAAAGGGTTGTGACCCACAGGTTGAGGACCGCTACCTTAGAGGGAAAAGTTAAAGCATGGGGCCAGGGTGGGGGGAGATAGAAAAGGCTTCTTATAGAAGGTGCTATGTAAGCTGAACCCCAAAGGGAGCCAGAGATTCTCTGAGATGGAGGTGAGGAGACAGGTTATTCCAGAAATGAGAGTCAAACAGTACAAAGGCATGGAAATGGGAAAGTGAGTGTTGTGTGCAAGGAACAGTAAGTAGTCTAGTATGGCTAGATCATTAATTGTGTGCATATGTGTATAGAATTGTATATATGTTGTGTCCATTAATCCTGCCTTGTAGAGGAAGAGAAAGTAGGGAAATTCTACATAGAACTGATAAGATCCTCCAAATAGAATCAACATACATTTTGATACTTTGATGACTTTAGGTCAGAAAATAAAATTCAGGAGTGAGAAACAAGAGAGACCATCACAAAAGCTTCAGACATATATAATGTGAATGCTTTCTTCAAGAAAGGAATCAAGATAAATGGTCAAAGGATATGAACAGGCAGTTTTCAGAGGAAGAAATTAAAACTGTCTGCAATCATGCGGGGGAAAAAAGGCTCTAAATTGCTACTGATTAGAGAAATGCAAATCAAAACAACTCTGAGGTACCACATCACACCTATCATACTGGCTAACATGACAACGCAGGAAAATGATAAAGGCTGGAGAAGATGTGGGAAAATTGGAACACTATTGCATTGTTGGTGGAATTGTGAACTGATCCAACTATTCTGGAGAGCAATTTGGAACTATGCCCAAAAGGCCACAAAAATGTGCATACCCTTTGACCCAGAAACACTACTTCTAGATCTGTATCTCAAAGAGATCATTCAAATGTGAAAAGGATCTGCATGCACAAAAATATTTATAGAAACTCTGTTGCAGTGGCAAAGAATTGGAAATTGAGGGGATGCCCATCAGCCGGGGAATGGCTGAACAAGTTGTGGCATATAAATGTAATGGAATACTATTTTATTCTATTGTATACTATTGAAATGATGAGTAGGCAAACTTCAGAAAAACCTGGAAAGACTTATGTGAACTGATGTTGAGTGAAGTGAGCAGAACTGGAACATTGTACACAGTAATAACCGCACTATACAATGACTAACTTTGATAGACTTATCTTTTCATAGCAATGCAAGGATCAAAGACACCTTCAAAAGACTCATCATGGAAATGCTGTCTACATTCAGAAAGATGGAGTCTGAATACAGATTGAAGTATATTATTTGCTCTTTCTCTTTTCTTTTTTGTTTCTTCTTTCTCATGGTTTCTCTCCCATTGGCTTTACTTCTTCTTTAGAACATGAGTAATTTGAAAATAGGTTTAATATAAATGTATATGTAGCATTTATATCAAATGGCATGCCATCTTGGAGCGGGGAAAGGTGAGAGATGGGGAGAAAATTTGGAACTCAAAGTCTTATGGAAGTGAATGTTGAAAACTAAAAATAAATAAACAGAATTATTTTTTAAAAAGAATAGAAAAGAATCAGGAAGTGTTGGACATAGCAAGCATTAAATAATAGAAAAGAAAAATTAATTTGAATGTATTCTTATATTCAACTACTGACATGACCATTACGCCTACATCAGCTGTTTTTTGTATAGTTAGACTAGCAATTTAGAATATAAAAACTAATACAAAGCTAAGAGAAAGAATTTTTTAAATGCCAAAAATGCACTTAAAACAATTTCAACCCAATCTATTTAAACAAGCTCTGTTTGGCAACTCCATTGCCCATACTCACTTTCAGGTCACAGTTCCAGGGCAGAGAGGAGCACTTTTGGTCATGAGAGATAAGGAGCTATGAAAAATAGCATTGCTTGCTGTCCCAAGTGATCAGGGAGCCAGAGGAATAGTTTCACATTCAATCACAAGGGATCAGAGGCCCTGAGGAACATTTATTGCTTGTGGCTGCAAAGGATTAAAAACTCTTTCTAAGTAAGGACAAGAGTACAGTAACCATACCTCTCTCCAGATCACATCACCTTGGAAGCACCAAAAAAAATGTCAAATCTTCAGAACTAGCTTAGAAAACAATAGTGCAAAAAAACCTGAAGCTTGGAAAAATGACTTCTGTTCCTCCAAACATTAACATAAAGTTCAAAGTCAAAAAACATGCAGGAAAAATGAGCAAACAACTGAAAAAAGGAGAAGAAAAGAAAAGAATTTGACCAACAACCACTACTATACCAACAAGAAAGATCAAGAAACAAACTCAGAAGACGGCAAAGTCAAAATAACTACAAGCAAAGCCTCAAAGAAAAATGTGAATTGGACAAAAAAAAACCCACAAGAATTCCTGGAAGAGCTTAAAAATGACTTTCAAAGTCAAATAAGAGAGGTAAATGAAAGATTGAGGGCTATACAAGAAAATTATGAAAAGACAATTAATGGCTTGGTAAAAGAGGCACAAAAAGTGCAAAAAGAAAATAACTACTTAGAAAATAAAATTGACCAAATAGTAAAAGAGAATCAAAATTTCCCTGAAGAAAATAATTTCTTAAAAATTGGAATTGGGCAAGTGGAAACTAATGACTCTATGAGATATTAAGAAGCAAGAAAAAAATCAAAAGAATGAAAAAGGGAAAAAGATATGAAATATCTCATAAAAAATAATCTGGAAGACAGATGGAGGTGATAGAATTTAAGGATTCCTGGACTACCTGAAAGCAATAATCAAAAAGAAACCTATGCATAGTATTTTAAGAAATTCTCAAGGAAAACTGCCCCCAATATCTTGGATCCAGAAGGTAAAAGGAAAATTGAAAGACTCCACCAATCACTTTCTGAAAGAGGTCCCAAAAGGAAAACTCACAGAGGTATTATAATCAAATTCCAAAATGACCAGTTCAGGAAGAAAATATTGCAAGCAACCAGAAAGGAACAATTCAAATATCATGAAGCCACAGTTAGTATCACACAAAATTTAGTAACTCCCAACTCCCACATGAAAGTAGCAGAAGGCTTGGAATATGATGTTCTGGAAGGCAGAGGAGACAGGATTACAACCAAGAATAACCTACCCTAAAAAGCTGAGTATAATCCTTCAGGGGGAAGTAGATATTTAATGAAATTAAGAACTTAAAAAATTAATTACTGTTAAAAGCATTAGTGCTAATTAGCATTATTTTTAAAAATTGTTAAAAACGATACTTTTTTTAAATTTTAATATTCCTTTTTACAAAAAAATTGAGTTCCAAATTCTCTCCCTCCCTCTGGCCTCTCTCCTACCCACTGAGAAAACAAGCAGTATAATATCAATTCTAAATGTGAAGTTTGCAATATATATTTCCATATTATCTATGTTAGAAAAAATGAAAAGCAAGAAAATGCAGAAAAATAAAAGAGTATGCTTCAATTTGTACTCAGAGTTCTTTGGTTCCCCCTCTGGAGATGAAAAGCATTTTTTCATCATGGATTCTTTGGAATTATCTTGAATCACTGTCTTTATCAGAATAGCTAAGCCTTTCACATTTGATCATCATTACAATATTCCTGTCACTGTGAAAATATTCTCCTGGTTTTGCTCACTTCACTTTGCATAAGTTCCCATAAGCTTTTCCAGGTTTTTCAGAAACCATCCTACAATAAATATTTTGTACAAATAGGCCCTTTTCCCTTTTTAAAAATCTCTGGGATACAACTCCAACAGCAGTATTGCCGGATATGATCAGTTTTATAGTCCTGTGGGCATCATTTCAAATTGTTCTACAGAATGGATGGACTAGTTTGCAACTCCACCAACAGTAACATGACTATTTTTCTACATTCCCTAGAGCATTTGTCATTTTCATTTTTTGTCATATAGTCAGTCAGGGAGGTGTAAGGTAGTATCTCAGAGTTGTTTTAATTTGCCTTTCATTAATCAATAGTGATTTAGAGCATTTTTCAATGTGACTCTGAAAACTACCTGTTCATATCCTTTAGACATTATCATTTGGGGAATAATTCCCATTTTTATAAACTTAAGAAATTAATTGTTATTAATTATCATAATAGGAGAATAGGAGCCATTTTAACAAACATTTACTTATTGCTTTCCATGTTTCAAGCTCTATGATAAGTTCTGAGACTACAAATAGAAGCACAAAGAAAATCCCTCCTTTCAAGGAGCTTACATTCTAATGGGGGAAGGTAATACATAAAAGGAAGCTGGAAAATGGAAGGGATAAAAGATATCACTGTGGGGATGTGGTGGAGAAAGAAGTCTGAAGAGTCAGGCACCCAAAGACTAATAAAGGAATGGACATGGATGGCCTACACCCCTCTTTAAAATGGAGCTTCTGGAAAGACTTGACCGACAAGAGGAAGGGGCTGCAGGGGTAGAGGGATGTTCCAGGTTGATACTGAATTCTCTACACTTTTAAGTGGCTTATGCGTCTATAAAGATATGATTCCATACATAGTATTACTTGCAGAAACCTACTTGTTCTGTTTCCATATCTTTATCAAGGATGCACTATGCATATACAAACTACTCTCATAAATTTTTATGAAAAAGTATGAATTTTAGCAAATTATTATTGATATTCTTTTGTTTTTATTGGTTATAATGTCTGATATTTTTCTCCCTTTCAGAAACCTTGAAAATCAATTCCACAAGTCCCTAATAGTTGTGCTGTGTCTAGCAGAGATTGTATAATTCTTGCTCTAATACAGTTGCTTTTCTCATCGTTGTTTTCATTTTTTTTTCCATGCACAACATCAAGAACTATAACGGTAGTATTTCAATGTGGTGGTTCAGCTGTCCTCAATAATGAAAACAGTATGTCTTCTGGTCTAGGACCCTTTCAAAATCCTGGATTTGCACAGACCATGCTCTATCTCAGGAGCAAGCAAAAAGATCTCTTTCAATCGTTGCCCCTACCATAAGAGATTCCCTGAAAGATATAACCAAGATAACTTTTCTTTATAACCCTTTGATTATTACTGTCAAATAATGAATAAAACAGGAAGAAATACTTTCCAAAGGTGTTTGGCATACCAGTAACACCTTAATCTAAGGCCTCGTCAGCTCTCGTCTTCAATGACCTTTTTATTGGTCCCCGGCATCCAGTCTTTTCCTCTCTATAATCCATTCATCATATAGCTAATTGATATTCCTGAAGTGCAAATCTAACAATTTCCTTCTCCAACTCAAGACCATTCAAGACCATTCAAGACCTTTACCGCTGAATCATTATCCTTATGCCACAAGGAAAAGATATAAACTCCCTAGTTAGCATTTAGATTGTAGAAGAAGAGACAATTTGGCCCCAGCCTATCTTTCCAGGCTAATTATGTATTTTCCCCACTACCCTATACTCCAACTAGTCTTCTTGGTATTTCTATATGATATTCTGTCTCTTGCCCTCTTGACTTTGCATAGGATGGTCCCCCACACCTACAATTCTCTCCCTCCTCATTTTTGCCTCTTGAAACCACTAATACCCTTTCAAGTTCAACTGAGGGGCCATATCCTTTTCCAATTCCCCAAACTGTTCTTCCCTACCCCATTTCTAACCTCTCCCAGTCCCCAATCCCGGCAAAAAAAGCAAACAACCAAAAATACTATGTATTTATTTTTAATGTAGTATGGATGCTTTGACTCCCTGTGCTAGAGCTATATAATAGTTAGAAGGGGCAAACCAAGACATGTGAGTGTCTTCTTTATAGCCATCTCTTATGCCCCTACTGTCTTTATTCTTCATGTTGCTAGGAGTCCAGGACTAAGTACCCAAGCTCCACTTAATCACTTAATATCAATTGGCTTTTACAAAAGAGTATGGCAAAGGTATGGCAAGAACAAACATCCAAACATATTTCCTCCGTGTCATTGGAGCATGCTTCTCTCTACACTAAGTTGGTCTCTGGAAGAGTAAGCTGAGTTCCTACATAGCATTTATGTAGTTCATGTGCAAAGCTGGTAACTCAGCAAAAGGAGATTTCTGTTTCAGTTACCACAAGCAAAGGGGAAATGGGCTGGTCCTAGAATTAAATAGGAGAAGAGACTGTATTGCCCTCAAGAAATTTTGGGAGTGCTTTTAGTGACTCCAATTTTTTTCCCTGAAACAAATGGGCTCAGAGTCCTTACCTCCAAAGTGAAAGACTGGATTAAACTATTTTTATGGGTCTAAACCCTAAGGTCCATGTTATGGCTTAGATTTAATGACTTTGTCAATGTATACCTCAGCTCCCCTCTTTTGGGAAGAACTATAATAATGACTTATAATTGAGCAATGCCTTATACTTTTCAAAGACACTTCAGTTTTTTCATGCATAAAATTTGCATGTTAAGAGTTATATTACATACATCATGGGGATTTTTAACACCAATATTCTTCCAGTGATACTATATGGCTGTAAGTCATGGAATACCACAGTCTACAAAGAATAGAGTTGTAGGAGTTGCAAAAGAAAATGGAGATGTACAAGAGGACTTAACAAATGATAATTAATTATCCCTATGAAAGGATATTATTGGCAAAGTATAAAATATGGGGGGGGGAGATGTGTCTCTTAATCAGAGCGAGGAACAATTATTGATATCTAAGCAATATTCAAAAAAAAGAGGAAGCATCTCAACATTTATATGAACCTTCTTTCATGTATTGGATATACAAAATATCAACAAGAATTGCCCAAGGTAGACAAGCATAAGTTATGCTCTGTATCACTAAAAGAAGTATCCAAGCCAATTTATAGTTATTTCACTTGAGTACCTATTAAACATTGTGCTAAGCACTGGGGAATTCAAAACAAAACAAAACAAATAACAATCCTGCCTTCAAAGAGCCCACAGTCTAATGGAGGAGACCACATAAAAACAACTATGGACAAAGAAGACATAAAAAGTAAAGACAATCTCAGAAGTAAATAACTAAGATGGAAGGAAGGAAGGAAGGAAGGAAGGAAGGAAGGAAGGAAGGAAGGAAGGAAGGAAGGAAGGAAGGAAGGAAAGAAGGAAGGAAAGAAGGAAGGAAGGAAGGAAGGAAGGAAGGAAGGAAGGAAGGAACAAAGGAAGGAAGGAAGGAAGGAACAAAGGAAGGAACGAAGGAAGAAAGGAAAGAAGGATTGAAGGAAGGGACAAAAGGAGGAAAGAAGGAAGAAGGAACCCTCAACCTGAGCAGGAATGACTTAGAATACTTGAAGATTCAGCAAAGTCTGAGGAGAAGCAGTCAGATAAATAGGGGAAACAGTGTCACCAAAATAAAATAGAAAGAAGAGAATATTAAGGAGAAGAGGATGACAACAGTGTAGAAGGCTACAAAGAAGACAAGAAGAATAAGAATTGAGAAAGGCCATGAGATCTGCAACTAAGAGGTAACATGTAACTTTGAAGAGAGTAGTTTCATTTGAATGAAAAGGTCAGAAGTCAAACTGAAGAGTTAATAAAAGAGTGAAAGGAAAGGAAATGTTGGCGTCAGTTGTATATAGCCTTCTCAAAAAGTTTAACCACAAAAGAGAAAAGAGGTATGAAATGATGGCTAATGAGAATAAAGAGATCAAGTAAAGGTTTTTGAGAATGAGGGGAGATGATGGGTATTTTTGTAGAGAAGCAGCCAGTAGACAAAAGAGAGATGAGGACAATGAGAAAGTGGAGATGATAAAATAGTCAATCTCCTCAAGAAGATGGGAAAGAATGTAATTGCTTGGGCATGCAGGGGGGCTCACCTTGATAAAGAAAAATAGTACCTTTTGGTATCAGTTGGATGAAGGAGGAGACAGCAGTGGAAGTCACCTAGGGGTTGTGAGAAGGAGGGTGGGAGAGAATGGGACTCTCAGTGAATGGTCTCAGTTTCTTTCAGATAATATTAGACAAGGTTCTCAAGCTAAGAATGTGCAGTAAGAGGAGCTATGTGAGGGGTAATAAAGGATGAAAGGATTTGAAATAGTTGATGGGTTGAGCGAGATAGTAATAAAATAGGGAGGTATAAAAGAATCGCCTTGCCACAATGAGGATCCATTATGTTACATGAATTTGTGGTGAACTCGGAAGCACAATTTCTTAAAATTTTCTCCAGTTTTATTTAGTGGCACATGAGTAGGAATATAGGTAGTGTCTGGTAGGAATAATTCAAGGCTGAGGTTTGGCAGGGCAAGACTGGTGCTATGATAAAGAGACAAGGGACTAACAAGAAGATAATGGTGTGGAACTGTTCATCAAGTGATCAAGAAAGGAAAATGAGGAAAGTGCAACTAGTGCACTGGTGATGGCTTAGATCGGAGGTGACAGAGTGGAAGAAGTATGCAGTTTGGTTTTGGATGGCAGAGGGGGAAGTAGAATGCTAATAAATTGTGGTCTGATAAGGAAATTTCAGAGTTCGTAAACATCAGAAGTGGTGTATTTGTGGATGATGACGAGATCAGAGGTATAACTGTCTTTGCTTGTGAGATGAGGTGGAGGAGGAAATTATGGGAAATTAGTAAATCGAGGAACTGGGAGGTCAAGGTATATGAGGGTGTATCAATATGTATGTTGAAGTCTCTAAGTCCTAGGGCAGGAGTTGGGGGTCAGGGAAGGGAGGGAGAGGGAGGAGTAGAGAAAGATTGTAAACCAGGTACTGAACTCATTGAGGAAGAAGGGTAATATTGGGAAGTCTGTAAGATAACAGCTACCAGGATATTAATTGGAGAGTAGAAATGGATTGGGGGAACCTCAAAGGAGAAAAGGCTTTTTAGTGATTGTAGCAAGGGGAGAACATAAATATGGCAACTGGGAGCAAGTTATATTCCAATACCTCCACCACAACCAGTGACAGGGTGAAAGGTGACATGACCAGGGAAGCTGTGCCATCAGGAAGGATACAGGTCTTATTTAATGCAAGAAGATGAAGGGATCAACAAAGGAAGAAGTGTTTGTTTTTTACATATAGAACAGGCATTCCAGAGAGCACTGTGGGGTTGGGTTGAGAGGCACGGGCATAATGGAATGGTCAGTGGGGGACTGGGTACAAGATTTGAACAATGAGAGTCAGGGTTTCAGAATCACTGGAATAACAAGGATCACAGATCCATTGAAATGTTAGTTAGCTGACACTAGAAAACTATCAACCAGCTCTACAACACTGATAATGGAATGATTAAAGAAATATCTCCTGGGACAGGCATCAGTCCTGCATAAAAAATGTCTTTTGTGAAGAAACGGGGAAAAGGGTCATTTCATAGTCTAATGAGCAGTGTGGCACAATGCTGTCTGCTGAATTATTTTAAAACAAACAACACAAGCTCAAAGGTTCCCGTTTATGTCAAATTATTTTTGCTGATGAGCGATTCCAAGCTGATGAATGACTAATCAAGCCAGTATGGGCTACAAAAGAGTGTGTGATTGTGGTGAAATAAACTTTTCCTGGGCCAGATGAGGCCCTCAGTCAATCAGATGTGTGATTGCATCATGTAAACGACACCCTCTGGACTTGCTTGATTTGCTCTTATAAAATCCCTGTCAGTTTTTACACATAAATAATTCAAGCAAATTACTTTGGTCACCAGAAGCTTCCAATTATTATAGTGGTACTATGTCACCTCCATTTGTTTTGGTCATGTTCATACTTCTAGTAACAGAAGCTAAATTTCTGGATTTAAAATAGGTTCTCATTTTAAGCTCTTCCTTTTCTTACCAATTTTTTCCAACTAAGTGATGAGTTTATATGCTGTTTTCCTGTTATATTTTTTAGAAGTGGATTGAGGGGAGGAATAGAAGTTGATTATTAGTGATGCCTTTTGTACACATGTGATTCCCATAAACATTCACATCTAGATAGAGCTGGCCATTACATTGTGTGAGCAGTTACTGCAAATAAATAGAGAAAAATATTTTCCATATTTTTTCTCAGATCACAATCACTACATTTAAGAATGTTGCAAAGAGAATAATAGGGCTCGCATCATCCTGGTAACTGAAATGAATCCAACAACACCACTTTAAAGACTTTAAGTCAAGAAGAAAGTGGAAATAAAAGGAACTGATGTACCAATAAAAAGAGCAATATTTTGGGACTGAGAGCTGTAATTTTCCATAAAGACTGAAGTGACTTTTGTTAGGTACAAAAGATACAAGGTCTGTTTCTCAGTCATGTAGCTGCTACATTGCCTTTGTCCTCTGCGTACCCCCAGTGCTGATGAACAGTAGCACTTTTTCTGTCTCTGCCATGACTTTGGCATAAAAGCATTTTTAGATTTTCTGCTTTCTTTTCTGATTCTGCAGGAAGTAAATGTATTTGTTAGTATTTGTCAGCTGGTATTTCATTTTACTCTTTTATCTCTGACATCAAATACTTTCCTTTCCATTTACTGACCTATGGGAGGAAGGATTATTTTTTAAAATTATTGGCAGTTTTCAATTTATTTATTGAAGCAACTTTTTTGTCTTTTCTTCTATTTCCTTTATTAAAAAATGTTTTAAGGGCCCTCTAAAACAGGTGGGGAGAGGGATGCAGGGAAAATCAAGGCACTATAGAAACAAAAGCTATCAATAAAAGGATGGAAACCATTATTGGCAACAATACAACTTCTCTTTTAAAATGAGCCTTTTGCATGATTGAAACACCACGTTTGGCATACAAAGATCTTTCTCCTGGAAAAATAAAAGAGTTCAGGGCTATGAATTAGTCATTGACCTTTGTCCTGCAGCTTAAATTGCTATTCTGTGGTAATTGAATGAGGCTTCAAGGGCCACTCAGCCAGAGCCAGTCAATAAGCCTTTGGTGCCATCATCACTGTTGTGTCATCACCCAGACCTGAATTCTGTGATTAGTTCCATTATCTGAACCTTAATCCATAAGGTCATAGATTTTGAGCTGGAAGGTATCTTTGAAGTAATCAAGTCCACTTTAAATGCCCACCCCCCCCCCTCCATCATGCAGGTGAGGAAATGGAGACACAGAAAAGTTAAGTGACACAGGGTCACTCCACTAGTTCAGTGTCAGAGCTGGGCTTAGAAAGCAGCTCTTCTTGATAACAAACCCAGTGCCCTATTTAGAACCTTCTTCTACTTCTCCTTAGTCAGCTCAGGGAGAACATATATTGGGTTTCTGGAAGGACTACAACGCAAGTAATCTGTGGAGTTTTCCCCACAGCAGCAATTGCACAGACTGTTTTTTTCGCCATGTTATCCTTTGGACCTGAATATGCCACCATGATAGTCTCACACTCTGAAGTGGTAGCGATTCTCAACGTTGAATACAGGAGAACTTTCTATGGAAGATCAGACTACAAAGCAAAGCCATTCAGTAGTCATACATGCTTCTTTTTTTCCAGCTATCACTAAGAGGACAAGACTTGTGAAGACAGAGAAATGTAGCTGAGCCTGGGAGTGGCCCCTCGGAAGGTGAGGAAAGGTCAATAAAGGCATCAATTCTGTTGTAAACTTCCTCTCCATCTAAGTGTATCAAGTCGTGGAAGGTTTCTGCTTCTTTATTAGTATTCTTTTCAATGACTAGTAATGAGAAGAAGAAGAAGAACTGACATTAGTTTATCTCTTTAAGATTTAGGAAGTGGTTTATATATGCTTTCTCAGGCAATCCTCACAATACCACTGTAGAGAAGATTGTGTAAATCTTAGAATCTCCATTTTACAGATAAAAACAATTAGCCGCTTGACAAGTATAAATAAAGCAGTTCATCAACATAAGCCGTCATCATAGTTCTTTCCAACTGGAAAAAATGAAACTATCTAGGAATGCAGTCACTTTTGTCCAGTTCATAATGAAGATCAGAGGACCAGAAGATTTCAAGCAGAAGGGACTTTAGAAACCATCATTTCACTGATAAGGAAACTCAGACCCAGAGAGAGAGGAAAAAAAAAAAGAAAGAAATCCAAGGTTCAGAAAGAAAGGCGCATCTAATGGAGCAAAACTGAAAATGACTATTCAGTTTGTTTTGCTGTGCATACTTTGTACAAATTTAGCCTGTCACTTTCAGTTTCCATATTGATAAAGTGGGGATAATATTTGAACCTCATAGTGATCTTGTGAGCCAATCTCTTAATACACCTTAAAGCTGTATATAAATGTGAGCTAATATCATGATTTATTCAAAGGGGTAAAATTAATGTATGCTCACTTAGGTACCAGAATTATATGCATTTGAGGAAATTATCCTCCAGTAGTCTCTGAACTGCAACGTTAATTGCAGGTGTCATTTCAGAGCTGAGAGGGACTCTAGAAATCACCTGATCCAATTACCTTACAGATGAGGTAACCAAGGTCAAGACAAGTAGAATGACTTGCCAAGATGGTAGAGCTTGTGAATAGAAGACCCAGGCCTAGAACCTAGGTCTTGTGATACCAAAGCCAGTGTTCTTTCTTCTACAATGCATCCATTCTGTCACTTATTAATAGCACATTTTTGTTAAATATATGCATTTGCTCACCTTGAAGTTTCTACCACCCATTTGCCTGAACTTATCAGGTCCCTGTAAATGAAGATATTCCTTCAAACACAGTTTCAGACAAGGACTTTATAATTGACATGACTAAATATGCCCTACTTACATCAAAGGCTAAAAGGTTAGATTATGGCAGTTTTCTTATAAAGCAACTCCCCAAAATTAGGACCTACTATTTAGTTGTTACCCTGAGCTTCACTCCAATTAGGGATTTATCTGGAAGACTATGGAAAAAGCAACTAATCTTCAAGATTGGTCCAATCCAACACACAACAGTCAACTGCTACTTTTAGTTCCTAGTGAGAAAGAAGGCAAATCCACCTGTACCACACATTGGAAGGTTTAAGAAAATTAATGTAAATTATTCTCACCTTCTTATAACTCCTGAGAAGCCAATGAGAACACCGTGGTAAAAGTCAGACAGTGTTTACCTACTCTCTGTATCCTTTCTCTCTTTCTACATAACGTGCCTGTCTCTGTCTCTTTTTGTAAATTGCTATTCATCCAGACTAAAGCAGATCAGAAACAGCTATGATTGGGTATTTTATAAGCCACCAAATTCAAACAAAATAAACAGAAATTATTAGTGTGACTTTAAGAAACAAAGTTAAGCTTTTGAATGAGAACTCTTTCACTCTTTCCTTGGGAAGGGGAAGAAAGAGAAATGAGAAGGGGGATGGTGTCATCTCCACCTCCCTCAAAAGACTCGAGAATTCAGTGTCTGTCATCTGAACCACACATGGCATTATGGCAGTGACAGTTGTCCATCCCAGATCTCTAGATCCTCACAATTCAGTTCAAAACCTCTGCAGTTCTGAAATCTTTCCAACCCAGCAGACCCGTCTACATCTTCTCTCTCCCACAAGTCTGTCCACCAGACAGAGGGCAAAATAAAAGTTAATAGCTACCACTTAAATGGAGGTTTAAGGTTTGTCTAGTGTTTTACACATATTATCTCATTTGGTTGTCAAAACAACTCTGTATTGCAAGTGCTATTATTATTCCCCTTTTGTAGATTAAGAAAGTGAGGTTAAGACAGGTCAAGTGATTTGCTCAGAATCATGCTGCTAAGTGCCTCAGGTGGGATTTGAACTCAAGTTTTCCTGACTCCAAGTCCATCCCTCTTTCCACTAAGCCAGCTAAATTCTTTGTAGGGCATATGGTCCTTCTTTTGCCTATTGCTCATAGCAAATCAAAAGACTCCATCCTAGCCAGGAGGACTTCCTCCCCAGGTATGCTATCAGAGAAGTACTAAAAAGTGATATCCAAAATTCAAATTTTCCCTCTGTGCAGAATTCTCCTTAGTCTTAAAAGGGATTGAAGGGATTGTGAAAACTCTGAAGAGACTCGATCTACAAATTATAGCAGACCATGCCCTCAAAACTTCAGAAAAGCCAGTCTCTAATCCCATCCATAAGTGCCATAGTGCTATTTATAAAAATCTAATTTTCAGTCTATTCTATCACTTCCATCTAAAGGGCTTTTACTGATGGCCTCAGACAAGACCTACTACTTCCGTTCTTATCTCTCTCACAAAAGGGTTGGCAAAGGTTACCTTCTACTCTATTGTGTATGAAAACATTGGATGCAGAGGACTGCTGCTTGTTCTTTTGTTGGTTTTAGCTAATAACAGTTTAGCTCCCTATGTACATGGAAGCCTAGGAAATCTGTCACAGATGGCCATATGGATTACTCCTGAGAGCAATGCTGTCATCCAGGGAAACTAAAGTCTCAAAGGCAAATATTGAAGGATATAGCAGTGTCTCAAGGACATGTTATTTAGGAAAAAATCTTTTTTCCGTGTCTCTACGTACATGGTTTGCTTGGTAAAAAGAAAATGGGAGACTTTGTTTTGTCAATGTTGAGTTTTAATAATAAAACTACAACCTCTTAGTTTTATTAATGTAACAATATATCATTTCTAGCATATGACCATGGATTAGATCGAGGTGGGGACTAAAAAACCAATCAGGGTAACCTTTTTATTTTAAAGATGAGTAAGCTAAACTTCAGAAAGGTTAAACAAGTAATTTATTCTAGGATACACATGAAGAAGCAGGTTGGTTTTGGTTTGTTTGGTTTTTTCAAGTATCAGCCATTAATTTCCTCCCTCCCCAACTACCCCTACCCACAAAGGAAGGAAGGAACGAATGAAGGAAGGAAGGAACGAAGGAACGAAGGAAGGAACGAAGGAAGGAACGAAGGAAGGAACGAAGGAAGGAAGGAAAGACGGGAGGAAGGGAGGTTAATTTTTAGAAAAGAATATTTTTTTCAAAACTACAACAAAAGCAAGCATACAAACATTTCTCCCCAATACTGGGAGGCATGATCTTCCCTATATTAACTCAGTTTCCAGGGTGCTGGGATTCTCAGAGATCCCCTAAAACATCTGACTTGAAATCCTGAGCTTCAAGATCCCCATCACTTGAGCTCCCAGGTGTGGGACTCCACTCCTTGAACCTGGAACTGAAAAGTACAAATGAAATAGACTAAGACCCCAAACCTATTTCTCAGGGCCACCAGGTTCCTCCATGGAACTTACTACATGAAACCTTCCTGTGAGTGAATCAATTCATTCACCCTTAGATGCCACTATAAAGAGAGAGTGACTGTGTCTCAGTCAGGTAGAGACAGAGATGTAACCAATTTCTAATATTCAGCTAAAAGGAAAAAGTTTCATCCAAACTACATGGTAGACCAACACAAAATGTCCATATATCACCCAGGCCCTGTGTTTGACTTTCTTTGTTCCATCTGTAATTCTTGAAGACAGTGAGATTCTAAAGAGTCACTTGTTGATCTTGAGTGGGGGCGGAGCCAAGATGGCAGCATAGAAGCAGCAAGGTCTCACAGCTCCCACAGAGCCACTCTAAATACCCATGAAATATGAACAAATTTTAGGGCTCCCAAACTCACAAAAATACAGAAAACACATCTCACGCTGAAGGCAGCTCAGCAGGAGGGGCTCATTGTGGCAGGCTGGGAACTGAGACCAGCCCAGCCTGAAAACGAAACCACGGCAAGGCCCCAGGGCAGACAGGAGGAGGGAAGCTACAGCATGAGTCTCCCCTGGAGAGCAGATCTACAGCACCCCGCGCAATCTTCACAGCTATCAAGCCAGGATTAGAGAAGGTCAGTGGAAGTGAAGCTTTCCAGCTAAATTTGTGGGAGGAAAAACAGTCGGCCAATCTGCCCCCAGGGCAAGGAAGAAGCAGGGGAAGGGCAGGATCTGCTCTCCACCAGGCTACTTCAGAGCTCCTGGCCTGCAGACCCAGCAGGGGGGCTGAGACAATTGATCAGAGCCAAGGGCTCTTGCATTGAGCAGCCTGGATCTGGATTGTGGTCTTGGGTGGTGGTCCTGGGGTGTGCTTTCAGCAAGCCAAAGCTGGTGGGGGCTGCAGCACCCCCCCCAATAGCTCCAGCAGCTGGGAAAACCCCAGAGATTTGGGACAGAGCTTTCCCCCCTGGAA
>CM053594.1:334623552-334668821 GCA_028646575.1 Pseudocheirus occidentalis
GATCAATGTTCTGGGCTGGGGGGTAGGGACAAAAAGGGGAGAAAATTCGTAACTCAAAACCTTGTGGAAATGAATGATATAACCAAGAAAATAAATTGATTAAAAAAATAAATAAATAAATTTAGGTCCTCCTGAAAAAAAAAAGAGTCAAGAAAGACTTTTACAATTTGGGAAAATATGTGGGGGTGGTGGACAACACTTGAACCATACTATCATCAAAATCAATGAGAGAACAACATAGACACTTAGTTAAATATAGAAATCTACCTTACCTCACAGCAAAGTAGGAGGAGACTTAAAGGAAAGGGGACAAAGAAGGGAGGACAGATTGGGGGAAGGTGTTGACCAGAAGCAAAAGATTTTTTGAGGAGGGAGAGGGAAAGGGAAGAGAGACAGAGACAAAGAAAAAGAGACAGAGAGAGAGAGAGAGACAGAGAGACAGAGAGACAGAGACAGAGACAGAGAGAGAGAAACACAGAGAGAAAAAAACAGAGAAAGAGAAGGATAAACAAGGAAAAATAGGATGGAAAGAAATATATAGTTATCATAACTGAAAAAAATTTCAAAATAAGTTTCTATGATAAAGGCCTCATTTCTCAAATGCACAGAGATCTGACTTAAATTTATAAGAATACAAGTCATTCCCCAAGCATTAAATGGTCAAAGCATATGAATAATTTTCAGATGAAGAAATTAAAGCTATCTATAATCATATGAGAAATATGCTCTAAATCACTATTGATTAGACAAGTGCAAATTAAAACAACTCTTAGGTGCCATCACATACCTATCAGATTGACTAATTTAACAGAAAAGGAAAATGACAAATGTTGGAGAGAATGTGGGAAAATTGGGACCCAAAAGCCCTCTGGGTGAAGTTGTGAACTGATCCTGGCTTTCTAGAGAGCAGTTTGGAACTATGGCCAAAGGACTATAAAACTGTGCGTGTCCTTTAACTCAGCAATATCCCTACTAGCTCTATATCCCTAAAAGATAAAAAACAAAAAGGAAAATGACCTATATGTACAAAAATACGTATATCAGCTCTTTGTGTGGTGGTAAAGAATTGGAAACTGAAAGAATTAAGTGGGGAATGACTGAAGAAGTTGTGACATATGATTGTGATGGAACACTATTGTGGTATAAAAATGAGCAGGATGCTTTTAGAAAAACCTGGACAACTGATGTGAACTGATGCAAAGCACCTGGCAGCCACAATGTTGCATGATCAACCATGAATCACCTAGTTATTCTAAGCAAAACAATGTGCTATAACAATTCTAGAGGACTTACAATGAAAAATGCTACCCACTTCTAGAGGAAGAACTGATAAAACCTGGACACAGATTGAAGCATACTTTTTTTTAAAATTTTTTTTGTTTTTTGTTTTTTGGAGGGCAGTTGGGGTTAAGTGACTTGCCCAAGGTCACACGGCTAGTTTTTTGTGTTAAGTGTCTGAGGCCGGATTTGAACTCAGGTACTCCTGACTCCAGGGCTGGTGCTCTATTCACTGCGCCACCTAGCCGCCCCCTGAAGCATACTTTTAAAGCTTTATTTTTATTGTGTTTTTTTGTGTTGGTTTTTTTTGTCTGTGTTAGGTTTTTTTTTCTTAACATGACTAATATGGAAACATGTTTTCCTTGATTATGCATAGAGATTGCTTCCTGTCTCAGGGAAGGGGAAATGGAGAGAAAGAATTTGGAACTCAAAAATCTAAAAAAAAGTTACAAATTATTTTTACATGTAATTTGCAAAAAATAAAATACTGAATTAAAAAAATGAGAGATGACTAGATTCCTCTATTTGTGAATGTACACCACAATATCACTTTATATTAGTTTTGTCTAAAGTTAGGATTTACTTCCCTGTGAATGTGTTGTATCATTCCCTTTTTGCCTCACTTAAATATGTCTTAAGTGCAAGGACCACATGCCTTTTGTGTTGTATCCCCAGGACCTAGCATTATGCTTGCTCATGGTGGGCACATAATAAATGCTTTTTGGTTGCTTGATTTGCTCATAAAATTCTAGAGACAAAGCAATTAAACTGATTGAAACAACTAATAACTTGAGTAAAGTAGCAGGATACAATATGAACTCACCAAAATTATGTCATTTTTTCTTGAATTAATCACAAAACTTGGGAGGAAATGATAAGAAGAGGAATTGTATTTAGAATAACTGCAAAACTACTGAAATATCTCAATATCAACCTGTCAAGACACATTTGGGCCTTAAAACAAAATCAAACCAAAACACGTCTCCTTTCAGAAATATAAGAAAACAATAATTGGAGAGAAATTCATTATTGGGCTGCTCAGATATAGTATAAATGACAATATTACTTGAATCAGCCTAGGGATTTAGTGCCATACTGACCAAATTACCAAGGAGTTATTCTGTAGAACCAGATAAAATGATAATGAAACTAAATAAAATATGTAGAACCTGAAGGGCATTAATTTTTTAAAATTAGGTATGAAAGAACCTTGAATCATTCAATCAAAAACTGTATTAAAGATGCCATCATCAAAATGCTTAATGCCACTTTTAGAATAGAAAAGTATAGCAAGGGACAAGAAAGGCACAGTAAAAAAAAATATCAGCACAATACCTGAGTCACTTAATCTTCCTGTGCTCCAGTGACTTCATCTGTAAAAGGAGGGAGTTACTCTATTCACTGAGCCACCTAGCTGCCCCAGTCCTATATTTTTAGAGTACTTTATAGTTTTCTAAGTATTTTGATGTGCATGAACTCATTTATGCTTCAGAACAAATCTATAATGTAAATAGGGAAATGAAGGATGAGAATAAGAACAAATGGCCAGACAAGTAGGAGAACAGAAGAATGGGAAGAATATCTAGAAGGGAGGAGTGATCAATAATATGGAAAACTGCAAAAAAGTCAAGAAAGAGGAAGATTTTTGGTCATTCCTATTGGATTTGGCCATGTGAGACTTACACCGCAATGAATGTGTGATCATTTAAAATTAAAAAAAAATTATAAAATCTTGGAGCTTGAAGTGATTTAAAAAATCATCTAATGTCCTTGTTTTATGATAGAGAAAAAGGATCTGAAGGTGTGAAAGAAAGGATTTGTTCCAGACCACCCAGCTAGTTAGTGGGTGAGACACAACTAGAATCTAGATCTTTTGTCTTTCAAATTAATATATAGAAAGAACAGTGACCAAGATGAGTACAGGAACTTTCCAGTTTTGGTTTCAATACCTATAGAATACTCTCTACTTGATAGTCATGGATCATTCTTCCAAGACTGGCCTATATATATATTGCTTCTGTTTCTTGTCCTATGATCCAATCTAAAAGATGGTGCCACAAAACCTAAAAGCTCTTACAGCTGGTCCAGGGAGGTATGCCCCACTCATGAGATATCTGAGGAGATGCAAAGACTCACAGTAACACAAAGGAAACACAAGAAGTGCAAATCTAGAGACATTGTTTTGGGAATCTGAAGATCTTCTCTGCCCCAGGTCCTTTGATAGTCTTAAGTGGCTCTGAGAACCTTGCCTGATTTGAAAATATACTCTGCCCCCTAATAGGCTGAATGTGGTCATGTGGAACCTGTGGCAG
Source organism: Pseudocheirus occidentalis (assembly GCA_028646575.1). Classification (NCBI taxonomy): domain Eukaryota; kingdom Metazoa; phylum Chordata; class Mammalia; order Diprotodontia; family Pseudocheiridae; genus Pseudocheirus; species Pseudocheirus occidentalis. The sequence goes on from CM053594.1 coordinate 334,627,143, forward strand.
GAGGCTTGTTCTTCAGGAATGCCCCTGCCTTGTTGCTTTGTAATTGGACAGTGGGTCAAGAGGGCTGTGACAGTCTCCAGTCCAGGAGAAGCCTATATATAGGCCCTGATGTGAGGTTTGCTTTGGGGCTCACTTTGAGAAGAGTTGTGTGATTTGGCCAGATGAGACTCTGGGAAGCCGCTGAGCCCCCGGCTTTGAAAACCTAGATGTTGGTGCTTCCCTCTCTGGTAACTGACTAGGTATGGATGTAATGGTCAGATAGTTGGAAGCCCATCTGCTGACCTGTTTATTTGTCTGCTTGTAACTTGTGCTTGTAACTTCTGTTTGTAACTTTGTATTCTCTGAAGTTCGGGGTACTGACTTTTTCCCCTGAACTAGATAAATGATATATGTTTGATTGATTAAAGTAAGATTATTAACCCATTTTGAGTTGCTTTCCTTTAGAAAAGCAGATCTAAGAACCTGTGCTAGCAGCCACCCTGGGTATGCTAGGGTGCTTGCTGATACAGACATCTCTATTCCAAATGTTCAAAGGAATAATTTGTGCCCACCTTGTGGTAGAGCTTTCTGAGTTCATATTACACTGACCTGCCACAGCCAAACACACTGTACCTTGACCTCAACATCATGATGTAATAGGTCCTTCAACCACAAAGGACAAACAGCAAAGACAGAAAATGTTGGAAGTTTACAATGATTACATTGCATCAAAAGCTATTTCGGCCTAGGTGTGTCCATTTTTGCCATATGTGGTCCCTTAAATATGTGGTCCCTTAGTGTATGGGGGGCAATATTTGATAGAGGGAGGGAAGCAATTACAAAAGGAGAAAAATAAGGGAAATCTTCCCTCTCAGAAGGCTTAAGAGCAATGTTGGGCCATGGTAGAAAAATAAGACTTCTTTTCTGGGAGTTGGGCAAATTTCCTTCCAGTCCCTAATCTACTGTCAATTTGTATACGACTTTGGGTAAGCCACTAACAGTCTCTCAGTCCCAGTTTCTTAATCTTTAAAATAAAAACAACTGAACAACAGCAACAAGAACAATATATAATAAAATAAATAAAGATGGTTTCAGTATTTATGAGAATTAGTTAAACTTGTGAAAATACCACCTAACTGCCTGGGACAGAGGGGTAGGTGGATCCCAAATCTACATTCATATAATGAGTTACTCCAGGTCAGAGCCATAGACAAAAGCTTCTTGGCCACGAATGGTCTCATTCCTTCACTCTGAACAGTCAAACAAAACTAAGCACAGAAACATATTTTGGATGGAATAGTGTGATATTATCTGCAAATGCCTTGAGGAAATTCAGCTCTAGGGAGATAATAAACTCAAGCTCTGCAGTTGTCAGACACCTCACAACCTGTTCCTAACTCACAGTTCACTCTTTGCTATAGTTGCCAACTCCCCAGAAATAGTAACATAACTATCCTGCCCAGTTCTAATTTTTAAAATTGTGCTCTCTAATAAAAATTGCTTGGCAAGCAAGAGAATTTGCACGACACTTTAATTCAAATATTATTGCAAGCTGGCCTTGAATAACCTCCATTAGTATAACACCAAGAGCCACAACAAACCCAGTTCCATTTATGTAACTCCATTTCCACTGGCCATAACAAGCAGCCTACATTAGAAAATCCAATTTTTTCTCACTCCCTCTAAATCCACCTCTATGGCTTCAGACTCAAACACCACAGACCCAATATAATCACCCCTTCTTTAAACAAGACAGCATTTACAATGCTTCCCTTCAAACCCAGGTCTAGCCACCTGCTGACTAGAATATCACCAGCAACAAAGGCAGAAAATAGAAGCTAATATATAAAGCAAATATGGGTATAAATGTGGAGAAATTCTAGAATCCTAACTACATAATCTTTTCTCCCACATGGAAGAAGGTCCAACTGTGGCCTTAAACTATCAATGTTCTGTGCAGACCTATAATTTTCCCCTGTTATGTTCTTTATTCTACTAGTAAAACAGTCAGAATCAGGAGGGAGACTGTTACCAGAGAATGCTAAATAATTCTGAGATTCAGTTCTTGATATTATCAACTTCATGCAATTACTTTTCTGTCTGCATTTATACTGAATATATGAATGTTTAATAAGAATATTGTTTATGAGTTGACAAAAATGCATCTAATAATACAAACTTAGGAAAGTCTGCTTGAAGACAACAGTGGTGTTCCAACATCACGGGAGCAAACCCAGAAGCCAACTTACAAGTTTATTCATGTAGCTGATTGCCTTAAAGGGGAACACACATTTTTCTTGCTAATAATAAAGCATACCACTTGGCATTTACCATCTAAGCAGACTCGAAACTTGCCTGTACAGAGCCGTCCTTGGGGCAAAGAACATATACAGCATAAAGAGCAGGACCTCACATGCAACTCTTGAAACCCAAATACTTTCACTGCACTTTCCATATTGAGATCAATATCAGCTTGTACTAATTTATGACCAGTAATCATACATAAAGTGATTCCAGTGCATACAGTTAAAAAGATTATGTTCTGAATCTCAAATCATTCTACACTTAGGGAAATCCTTACTGACCAATAAAAAACAAAGATTTCCCCACCCCTTCCTCTAAATAAAAGTATCTGAAAATTGTGGCTTAGCAGAAGACATGGTAGAAAGAACACCAGAGACAGGGATTCTAATTTTAACTGTTAATGACATATTAAATAACCTTGGGTTAGTCATTTCGTTTATTTGGGTCTCTGTTGAGTCATCTCCATAACCCTGGTGTCAAAACACTCTTCCTAATACAAAACACTGGGTATGATTCTGAACAGTTCTTCTTGTTACATAATTTTATAGTCCAGTGGTTCTCAACCTTCCTAATGCCGCTACCCTTTAATACTCGTATGTGGGCGTATCTGCACATCGGTAGACCCACTCGGAGACAGCAGTGTCTCGGTTCCTAAGACCATCGGAAATATGTGTTTTTCAATGGTCTTAGGTGACCCCTGTGAAAGGGCCATTTGACCCCCAAAGGGGCCACAACCCACAGGTTGAGAACCACTCTTTTATATTCTCTTTAGTTCATTCTTCTGCCCAGGGAAATGTGACTTATTTTGGTTTCCCAAAAAAGAGCTATCAGTTACCCAGAAACACTCAAACTAACACAATGGTAAATGTAAATCTGGTCTTATTTAATCTTGCAGAAATTTTAGATAGTGCTTCTCAACAGTCAAGAAAACTCTTCCCTTTTCCAGGTGGTGTCCAACAAATTCCCTGCCCATCTCTAATGGGTCCCATCTTTCCTAGGGATCGATAAAGTCCACGTGACTCACAAAGATAATTATCATGGGTTCTCCAGTCCGGGCTCTGTTTCACTGCTCCTTGGTTCATGTGGATTCCTGTTGGTCAGTTTCTCTGATCCTCTGTTTTATTTCTTTCCCTTTCTACCTTCTCTTACTGACACACTTTCTCTTTCTCTCCTTTTCATTTCGTCTCTCTGGGACTGTCCAAATGGAGTGTCATTCAACACAGGCTTCTCTCTAGGCTCTCAGTTCCATGGTTTCCAGTCCTATTCTCAGGTAGCCCCTACTACCTCTTCCTGATGCCAGCACTACATTTACTGGTTCAAAGTCCTTCCCTCGTGGCAGCTGCTTTTTTCCTGGAGGTGGGGGTAGGGCATGGTTGCTCTTCGACAGAAGAGCACCTCTTGGTCCTCCCCATTTCTAATTGGCACTGACTCCTCTTTGTTTCAGTAAATCCCTGTCCCTGAGTACTTATGGTATCACTGTCCTCTGTAGTTTCCCTCTGTGATCTATCTAGAGCTTTTTATATAGATGCAACCTTCCTCTTATATACATGCCCTGGGTATTTCCCATAAATGAGGTGGGAGGGCAGTTAACTGACTCCTCTTGGCCCATGTTCACTACATGTAAAAAGAAGCAATTGATGTAATGACCTCTAAGGCTCTTTTCAGGTCTCACAACTTTGATTCTATGATTTTTGAATTTTATATCATTTTGGTTCATTGTGGCAATTCAGTGAAGCACATGGCCAGCCTTGTTGTGCTGTGCATACCACTAATTACAAAATTTTGCATGTGATATACATTGTAAATCTTCCCTTGGGAAATGGGTCAGAACATTATGGCAAAAGGCAGCAAGCCATCCTAACAGATGGATCCTGGGTAATGGCAGGCCAAAAACTGTGAGTGTTCATTAAGCATATTGGCTAATAAATGGCAAATGCCTCTTCAGGGGCTATCACCATGGCCTTTGAACATGACATTAGGCAATTATGGCTAAGGAATTATGATCATTTTTAATCTAATATGCTCTAGGTCAGGAGTTGGGAGACCTCATTTGGCTCCTTTAAATGGGATTTCTTTGATTAATGAAAGGAATTTGCATATAAGAATCACAGAAAATAAACTATGTTTGTTACAATCCTCTGGATTTTTTATTTGTTTGTTTTGTTTTATATGAGGAAACTGAAGACCAGAGGGATGAAATGATTGCTCAAGTTTACACGAGTATAAAGAAGCAGAGACTAGATATGAACCTAGGACTTCTGACTCAAAACATGGTAATCTTCTGTCTTGCTTATATTGACCTTGATGTTTACCATTAATAAACCTGGAAAAACCAAAACCATTTATTTTCTACTTGGTCTGAACATGGACAAACACAATGGTGATTTTCTGAAGGGAAAAAAATAAAACTTACAAAGGTTTTTTACGAAGCCAAAAATAAAACCCTTTTACTTGAAAAACAACCCTATGTCATATTTAAACTGAATTTGGTCTTTTGATCCAAAGTATCATTAGTGAGAAAGTAACTCTAAAAAAAATGTAAACTGGCTGAGGGTCAAGTGGAGACATGAATGAATATAACTCTATTGGAGCAAGCCATAGGAGGGCTTCTAAGATGTCTTTTCTCAAGTCATAGAGTATCATGGCTTAATCTTACTCCTGTCATGAAACAGAAAATCTTATCAAGTCTATTAGTTCCGAGAAAATTCATGCCTGGTATGTGTACCTGGAAATTGGAAATATCATGTTCCCACGGAGTTACTGGTTACTCTGACATGTTTGTGGAGCTGGCCAAAATGTACTTCTTTTTACTGCCCTTCAAAGGGGTTAATCTCTGCTAATATTATTCATAATAGAATTACAAAGAAAGATTTGTGCTTGGGACCCACTGTGAGCTCAATTCTTATAGAACCAATGTTACAAATGAAATACCAAGAGGGTAATGAAATTTAGGAGGGCTAAAAGATCTCTGCAATTAACAAAAATAGGTTATCAAGACAAGCGATGCTAAATATGCCTGATAAATTTTTCAATAGAATTTTAAATATTTGTAACATGGCGAATGTTGTCTACAAACAAATATATTTACATTTTATGAATGTCAGTATCTTAAATCTTATTTGCCAACTTAATTAGTGCCGGTTTTGATATGTACTCTGTCACAGACTGAAGACAGACTAAAGAATGAATTCTAATGATGCAGGGCAATGGTTGAGTTTGGGGTCAATATGAGGTCTGGTTTTGTTTAACATCTTTATTAAGGATCTGGAAGAAAGAGTAAATAATAGTTGAATGAAATAATGCTTTGAGGACAGGCAGCAAAAGCTAGTAGAGAACACAATGAAGTGTGAATTAGAAGCCTGTGAGCTCAGCTTCCAGCTTCATTACTGACTCCAAGTCACTTGATCTCTCCATATTTCAGTTTACTGTTATGGAAAAACAGAGAATGGAACTCTTCTAAGGACACAGGACAGTGATGCTATTTTATTCTCTGAAGTATAAAGTGATAATATTAACTCCTAGGACCTGAGCATTGACTAATGATTAGAATGTAGAACATAAACTATATGCCAGTATAAATTAGGACACGGAGACAAACATAAATGAACCGAAAGAATAGAAGAGCAGAAAGAGTAGTGAGTGAGATTTGCCTTGGAGAAAAATGTAGCTGACATACCTGGAAGTATCTTCTTCAACAATTCAGACATAGGAGGAAGAATCAACACTACCCCAGCTCACAGAATAATTTTGTTGTTGTTGAAAATTAGATAGGAGTTTGGTAGATGATACAGAAGAGAAAAATGTTCAACTTTCTTATTGAATAGTGGTCACGGGCCAAGAAAAATTAAGGTAAGTGGGGAAGTATTCTCTGAAATTAGGACAGCTTCAATTTCTCCTCAATACCTTTGGGGCCAAGCTGAGTAATTTGCATTTTATCTTAGAGAGCACTGAAAGCTACTGAACATAATTAAGCAGAGAAGTGACATGGTCAGATCTGTGCTTGAGGAAGATTTTTTTTGATAGCTCTGTGGAAGAAGGGCCTGAACAGGAAGGAAAGGGGGAAGGATAGTAAGTAGGTGCTGTTAGGCCCATTTTATAGCTGAGAAAATGGAGATGAATAAAAGCTAAATGACATACTCAGGGTTATACAACCAAGGACAGATTTGAAGTCTTTCTGATTCCAACCCCAGCACTTCCTCTGCTTTGTTACCTGCCTGCCTCAGAGATAGGAAAGAGTAGAAGTAGAACAATTAAATAGACTTTTACAATGGTCCAGAAGGAAGTGATGGGGACCTAAAGGCATCCACGTGGATGGAGAAAAGAGAACAGATATTGAATGAGAGATATTGACAAACCTTGCCAATTGACTGAATGTAGAGGGGAAGGGAGAGTGAAGAGTTGAAAAGAACTCAGGTTTTGAATTTAGGTGATAGTAAGGATGGTGGTATTCTCAATAGAAATATAGAGGTTTCGGGGCAGCTAGGTGGCACAGTGAGCAGAGGATTGTCCCTGGAATCAGGAGGAGCTGAGCTCAAATATGGCCTCAGACACTTAACACTTACTACTTGTGTGACCTTGGGCGAGTCATGTAGCTTCAAATGTCCAACTTTCCCCCTTCCAAAAAGACCAAAAAAAACCCCCCAACCCAAACCCCAAAGAAATATAGAGATTTGAAAGGATTTTTTTTTAGTGAGGAGGAGGAGGTGGTTGGATATAATTAATTCGATTTAAGACATTTTGAGATTGAGATGCCTATAAAGGAAGCACTGCTTATGAGGCAGGGAGTCAAGCAAAAGAAATAAGAAGCATTCAGATAGGTAGGAGGAGATCTATGAGAAAGTTGTATCATGAAACTTCATGGAGGAAAGAATATGCAAGAGGATGGTAATCAATCCTGTTTGGTTCAATCCAATTCAATCTAATCGAATCCAACAGCATTTATTTAGAGCCTACCATGTGCAAAACACTGTGCTTGCCATCGGTGGTACAAAAGCACAACAAAAATTGTGACAAAGGGATTAGGAAAAAAAGGGGAGAGTACATACGTAAAATACCCAGAGCTTTTAGATCAATTATAAAATTTTTTTTAACAACTGACATTCTAAATATAAGATCTTTCTTCTAATCATTATAAAATGATTATACTACTGGAAGAACAAAAAACTGCATTAACATTAATATTGTTGCTGTAAATGAAAACAGCAAATAGAAGGAAACTACAACTTACATGGAGGAGGCTCATTTTTCTCCTTGGAGAGTCATATCAAGTAGCTAGTCTGCTTGTGCAGCCAAACAACTGTAGTAAGAGACGTCATTTCATAGCACATTGGTAATTCTGAATTGCACTACTCAGGAGGATAGACAAAAAGAAAACCCCAAAGATCGTTGCAACTTGCACATCAATAGGTTGCAGATGATGAATAAGGATAAAACAATCTATCAAGGATTTGAAGAAATGCTCCAAAAGAGACGTTAACATAGAATAGCACAGCATAGCACAGTAAAGTGCTGTATAGAGGATAGCATAGCATAGTGTGGTATTATATGGTATGATATTGTATGGGATAGGATGGGATGGGATGGGATGGCATGGGATGGGATGGGATGGCATGTGATGGGATGGGATGAGATGGGATGGGATGGGATGGATGGGATGGCATGGGATGGGACGGGATGGGATGGCATGGGATGGGATGGGATGGGATGGGATGAGATGAGATGGGATGGGATGGGATGGCATAGCACAGCACAGCATAGTTTGGTATATTACATAATACTATAAAATTTCAATACTAAAATTGGTATAGGTGATGGGAGTGAAAAATGTTAGAAAACATATTTCAGGATTAAAATGTGAAAGAGACTGAAGTTCTGTAGGTGTCTTATAAGTCCCATCTCTCTGCATTATAAATGTTTATTTCAAGAATTGAATGGGAAAGAATTAAACATGGCAAGTACCGAACACAATCACAAAGAGTGAAACTGACTAAGCTGACAGACAGGAAATTTCTGATTACTGATGTAAGAGTAATTTCTGAAACACCTGCCTTGGTGCCATTGGCTAGTTACAGCAAAGATTAAAATCAACTTCAAATGCATGTCTCAGCATTGGTAGGAGGGGTAAATGAACAAGGAGGCAAGCCAGAGATCTGTTACCAAAAATACTAGAAAAAGGCTGAAAGACAAAAATGAATGGCTGGGTGAGTGCCTAGATTAGGAAGATAAACCAAAAGTGACATTCATAAAAGCAGAATAAAAAATGAATAAGAACTTGAAAAAGGCCACAACATGTTGACAAAGTATTATTCTTTAATGAAAAACGAACAACAAAATCTACCTTATTAAAAGAGATTTTACAGATTCCCTCCAAGTCAAGGAACAACAACTAGACATTTCAGAATGGTTTCAAAAAGTACAACTTTCACAAGATATGGGGATATTAAGTCAGAAATCTAAAATCTTAAAAAATAAATAACAAAGGCAACCAAGTAGACAACTTGCAGCACATAACAGAGATTCTCTCCAAAGCAGTAGATTGTCTGGATAAAAGAGAATGACAGATTTGGAACTCAGAAATGGAGAACTGGAAAAGGATTTGGAGAAGCAAAAGATAAGTGAAATAACTCTTGAATTTTATAAAGCTAAATGAATTCCAAGGTATTTTCTAGCCCTAAATCTATGATCCTATGAATACAGACAATAATGGAGTAATGGACCAAATACACAAATTATCATAAGAGGAAAACTCTAAGCTAGAAACTCCAAGACATATAGTGATTAATTTCAGCATTGTATTGAAACAATATCTGATAGCTTTCGATCACTGCATTCATGATAAATGGGAATAAATTATTCCTTAAAAATGAAGAAACTCAAGATACATTCCAAAACAACATATGTTGTAGAGCTAAGCATAATAAAAAATGGATAAAAGTAGTTTTCAATAGATATTTGACTCTTAACCAAAGAAGTAACTGGCAAACAGAGCATTCCACTTGTGATCCTTCTAAACAAACAAACAAAAATCACAAGAAATTTTTTAAAGTACATTTGTCAAGAAAATACTAAAAATGATACAATTCTCTAAAGTTTCTAGGATTTTACAAAAATAAAAGAAGTACATTGAAAAGAAAAATAAAAACCAAAATAGATGACCAGGGTAAAAATGATTAATGGGGCTGAAGATTAAATAATTAAATAATTAAAGAAAAAGGGAAGAACAAAGAACTAAATACACATTCCATGAAATAAATCACCTGCTATAAGTGAATCACTCACTTTTATAAGGGAAATAACACATGGAAACTTATTTGAGGGATTAGAGGAGAGTCAAGGGACAGAGGGAAAGATAGAAATGGATTACCCTTAAGCCTGGAGGTGAGCAAAGAAGGTAAAACAATTCCTTAACTCAACAAGTTTGGAGGGAGGGAAGAACAGGGATGGGACAGATTGCAATGGAGGAAAGGAGGGGAATGGGGCTTTAGTTTTGCCCTAGAAGGAGAAGAAAAAAAGACTTTTGGTTGATCTCTGGATCCTTTCTTCCACTCTTATGATGATACATTGCATCAAACACGAATGACCAAGATGAGTGAACAAAAAGAAGATAGTCTGAATCAGACAGGAATACAACTGTGTATCTGTTCAGTCTTTCCCTTCCTAGCTCCCATTTGAAAAAAAAATTCTCCTTTTGTTTCCAATACCAGAAATCTTAATTCATTAAGACAGGCACATGGCTTTTAATCCAATAAACTTAAATTCAATTCTTCCCCTTCTCTCTTCTTAGAGAGAAATAGTTGAACCAGTTTTTGAATTTCACTTCCATGTATTCTCTTTGGTCTCTTAATGGTCCTCAAATAGGGTGAAAGTTTTAAAGTACAATAGTCTTGTCCAACCAAAGAGTCACGTAAACATTGATTTAGCTGCATAGTCTTTTCTTGCTATGTGACCTTATATTTAATGTATTTAAGAGATACATATCCCTTCTTTTTGACTCATAATTAAAATCAACTTTTTAGGGTGTTATTTCAAGATAAAAAGGAATTCCTTTGTTTTGTTGATTCATAGTATTTCAATTATTCTTTTGGTTTTCCATAAAGAAAGATTAGTCTGGTATGATTCAATCTCCTTTTCTTTGGAGAAATGGCACTTGTAATTTCTCAGAAGATTTGTTTTTTCATATTGCAAATCCAAAGCTTGCCAATAACATTTCTTGGTGAGTTAAACTTGGAGATTTTCTCTTTGTCCTATGAATTTTTTTCTATTTATACTTTGCCCTTCTTATTAATACTTATGAGTAAGTTATATAATTCCCCGGAGTATGAAATGTAGGGTTATTTCAATAACTTTTTTGGTAAAACCCATGAACTTTAGAATATTTATACATTAACTTAAAAAATTATTAGTTACTTTTTGTTTTTTTAAAGCCATCTCTATACATGCCACACATTTCCATGCAATTGATTTCACCAATTTTTTATAACAATTAAACAAAACAGGTAACCTAAAATAACCAATAGAGTGACCAAATTTCACAATCTATGTAACATTTTGCATTTCTCATTACTTGAGTTTTTTCTCAGAAAAAGGAAGGATATGTTATTATCTACTCTCTCAGACAAATATTGAAATTTGTAATTATTCTTCATTTAACTTTCAATTTTTCTTTTGAATAACATTATTGTAAACATTTTCCATATTGTGCCTTTGATTCTATTTATTTCACTGTGTATCATCCAGGTCATACAAATATTCTAATTGTTCTCTAAATTACTATTTCTTTGCATGGTAAATTTAAGGTGAATTTTGTCGACTTATATAGAATCATTGTTTTTCTAATATTTTTCTTCCATATCTATATTTTTGAGAACCAAATCTCTTTTTTAGAGAATCATGAATTCTTCTTTCTTATTGTCTTTTTTTAAAAGAATCCAACACTTGTTTTTAATTTACTTTTCTTGTTTGTTTCTTCTGGGAGAGCTCTAAATTCTACCTCTGGTTCTTCTTTTAATGCTCTAAATATCTAATTGCTCTCATGAATCATTCTGGAAGTTGCTGGGGTTCAGTTTTCCTGACAGGGCATCTCTAGCACTTGCTGTTATATTTTTCTGCTCATCAGGGATTCTTAATTTATTTCAATTCATGGTCTTTAATAATCCTCTTTTGTTTCCTTTTATTGTTATCCTACTCTCTTCTATTTTTTATATGAGGTTTTTGTTATATGTTTTACCTGTTACTGTTTGTTTTTTATTCTTATTCTTTCACTCTATGTTGTCTTGTTTCTATTCTTTTAAGATGATAAAGGGAGGTAGGTGTATATATGACTTAACAGTAAGATTTCTTGTTCCAAGTCCCAGATTTTCAGAGGATCATAGACAAAAAACTAGAAGAGAAAGTAGATGTCGTGTAAATTAATTTTAAAGAGGGTTCAAGCCACTAATCATTTTACAATCCATTTTATTCTGTAACAACAACACAGATTAAAACAAAACAAAACAAAATCTCAAAATAATAAGGGGAGGGAATTTCTGTCAAGATGGCATAATGCAAGATTACCCTATTCCATTTTCCTTTCATCAGCTCAATCAATCAGTATGAAAAACATAATATTAAGTAAAAGAAAAATAATTAAATAGGAGAAAAACCTATAGCATATAAATATATATATATATATATATATTGTCCTTGCTACCAAAATATATATATACATATATGTATATGTATTTATATATATTTTGTAGCAGGGACTATGTATTGGCTCTCTAATACATGCTCACTTTACCCAACCACAAGCTCATCCAGTTCAGTGAATTGAAAATCCTGTGCAAGTTCCAATTTAGACACATGAACTACAGGTACACATGGTGGTGGCTCCAAAAAAATAGAAGGCCTGTACTAACAATAGGTGGGGCAGTCAGCCACCAAGGGCATCAATTTCAGTATTTATTGTTACTATTGGTTCCACACTACTCTTGCACTTTGAGCTCTGAACTCTTACTGTCTCCCACATACTCTACATTCCTCAGAGGGGATGGTTCCTGTGACTATAGAAAAAAAGAGAATACTAGAATTAATAGCTTCTTCCAGGCAGCCTTCTTGGCAAGAAATCTTAGCCTTCCAGGTGGCCTTCTTGCCAGCAACTTCATCCTTCACCAGATTCTGGTTTCAAGAAAATTCAAACTCAGTTCATAGTCCAGCAAGTAGCAACCCAGCTTCCAAATGCTGGGAAAATTCTGCTTCCTCCAGCAGAAGCCCTCCAGGAGAAAAATTCTTTCAATTCTGACTTTCTCTCTCTGAGACTCTTCTTATATACACACAAAGCATTGGCTTCCTGTTTCAGCCAAACCCTTCCTGTTATGTCAGCAACAGGAGACAGAGTTCATACCCTCTGCCTCTTAGCCACGAAGGTTTGATTAGTTACTAAGGGCTAAGTACCTGCTTACTTGACATAACAAAAAGGGTTCTTCAAATTTAAATTAATTACCATTACAACATTTTAGTTAGATTCATCACCATCAACCCAGGATCTTCGCCAGTGTCTACCATTGACCATTGGCAAGTTACATCACATCTGTGGACTTTGGTATTCTCACCTACAAATGTTGATAGCAATATTTAATGCTACTGATTTTATACTGTTGTTGTGCAAAAAGTGCTTTTTAAAGATAATTCTGCTATTGAGTCATTGTGGCTGTTATTATCAGCATACTTTTTTTTTATTATTGTAGCATATTGCTTACATTTCTTCAATAGATCTGTGATCGCAATGATGTGAATATTACCTCTAACAATGTAGATCAGAATTATTGAATCCTGTAAATACTTGATGAAGGGTCTTTCCTTTATTTTTCTAAACATAGTATGGCTTACCAAAAGAACATCCAGGATGGAAACAGGTTATCTCTTACCACACGACTGACCCACCTTCTTTTCTGGCCGTATATCCCTTTAATGTGATCCTTTATGCCACTTAATTTTTTTTAACTATTCACATTTGGTAATGTGTTACAGCCTACTCATATCCAACAAATGTGTCTCTTTATTGTCCTTTGGGTGATTTTCAATTTTAACTCTTCAAAGACTGTGTTATTATATTTCTCATAACTATACAATTTCATTGGAATAATGTTGAACTCATTGGCCTTTGTTTCAGAGAGAAGCTTGGGATCATGAAAATCACTGCACATTTTCCAAGCTCACTTTCCTCCTTCTGTTCACTTCTGATCCTAGCTTCTTTTCCTTTTGCAGTACTTGTCCTAGATGCAGTATTTGTATGGATGGATCAATTCTACATGTTTTCCATTTATATGCTTTGAACATTATTATAATCTAGATCAGAGATTCTTAACCTTTCTTTTTGGTTGTATATCCATTTGGCAGTCTAGTGAAACCCACGGACCCCACCTCAGACACTGTTTATAATTAATAAAATAAAATGCATAGGCTTACAATGGAAACAATATTTCAAGATATAGTTTTCAGAATGTATTTTAAAAAATTTAAAAATTTAAAAAATTTTAAAAAATCCCTTGAAATCTACCTATAGACCCTGGGTAGTGTCCATGGACTGCAGGTTAAAAATCTATAGTTTATACATAGACATTCTTCACCTACTTTTTTTCTTCCATGGAGTGATTATAGATCTTGCCTAAAAGGCTCTAAAATGTATCAGGACTTGATACCATGAGGACACTGTCACACTCAAATGGTAACATCTAACTGACTTTACCATCCATGGCAAAGTCTTCCATTTCAGTTCTGGGGTGGACATTTTCATGATGGTGGCAAACACTTTTGACAAACACAAATCCCCCATTATTTCTCATTATGGCTTTTTATGTACATGTCACCTACCCCCAATGGAGAAGACCTTAAAGTCAGGAAGTACCAGGTTTAAGTTCCATGTTTGATAATTACTAGCTGTGTGACTCTGAGCAAGTCATTTTGACCCTTTCAGTACCCTAGGTAAATTTATAAGACTGTAAGTTGAAGAGAAGTTCTGCATTGATAGGAGTTCCGCTTACCGACAAAATCATGTAACTTACCTATCTCCTAGAATTCAGCGGTTCTCAACCTGTGTATCTCAACCCCTGTGGGGGTCAAATGACCCTTTCAAGGGATCACCTAGGACCATCAGAAAACACATATTTCTGATGGTCTTAGGAACTGAGACACCACTCCTCTATCTGTCTCAAGGCAGGTCTGCCCACATGTAGATACTCCCACATACGAGTATTAAAGGGTCATGGCTATTAGGAAAGTTGAGAACCACTGTAACCTAGATTGTAGACATGAAGTGTTGACTAAACCTTATAACTTCCCTAGATACTATAAGTTCTCAATAAAAATTTTGAATTGTTGAACTATTGGATACTCTATAATCTGTTAATAGTGACTATATAGTTCTTAAATTAGTTGAGGTCACAGATTATTCCAATTATACTGGTTTAGGTTTACTGAAAAAACATTAGGAACATTATACTGATATCTCAATTGATCATTAAAGTATCTTTTGGAAATTATCTTGATAAAAGGTGGATAGCATATTAGATCTCTCTATGATTGTGCATGTGTGTGTGAGAGAGATTGTTTTTGCTTTCTCTTTGTACCCTCCAGCTTAGCATGGTGCCTGGAACATAGCAAGCACTTAATAAATGCTCGGTGAGTGATTGATCAAGTAAATAATCAAGATAATTATCTGGAAAATACATGGAGTAAAATGTTTTCCCTAATTACTTGAGTTCTCTGATTAATTATGCACATTTAGATATTGCTTCAATGGGACAGAATATTTGCACACATTTTAAATCTTTGTCTTGCCAACAACTTCTTTTTCTTTCCATGACTAGGGCAATAGATACATGAATTCATGAATTAATTATTCAAGAAACTAAAGTGTACTTTTAGGATCTTTGAGACTGATACAATTCTGTGTATGATTTGCTTTAAAATTTCATTCTTACTTGATGTATTAGAGAAACAGGAAAAAAATAGGAGATGGTGGTTTCTTTGAAGGCAAGTGAGGAGAAAGTATCCATTAGGGAAAGGCCATCAAAAAAGCTGTTAAAAGCTGTAGATAGGTCAAGATTGATAGTAACCAAAAAGAAAAAAAAACATTGCTTTTGACTATTAGTTTGTTACTGGTGAATGTGATTGCCAAGGCAAAGAATGTAGGTAGAGAAGAGAAGATCACTGAGGACAGAATCCTGAGGAACTTTCATTTAAGGCATCAGGAAAATATGGAGAAGTCATCAAAATGAATAGAGAAGGATAGAAAGGTAAGAGACTAAGGACAATATTGTGACTTGGAAGCTAAAGGAAGAGAGAACATTTAGTATGAGGGTGTGGTAAATCAATAAATCATCATCATACATTAAACTCCTACTGTGTGCCAGGCATTGGGCGAGGTACTGGGTATACAAAATTAAAGTCCCTGCCCTCAAGGAGCTTACATTCTATCAGAAAACAACATGTGTGTATTCACATGTATGTATATGTACAATACATATATGTATGATATTAACAATAAATTCCTGTTACATACAAAATAAATACACAGTCAAAAAGAATAAGCACTGAAATAAGGCCATTAGCTTGAACTATTAGCAGAAATAAGTGATTTTTGAGTGATCAGTTTTAGTAGAGTTGTGAAAATAGGGGAAACCATATTTCAATGCATTGGAGAGAGAGTAGATAATGAGAAATTGAAGGAATCAGGTTTAAATTAACTTTTCAAAGAATGTTGGTTGTAAAAAAGAGATACAAAATAGTTACTAGATGGAATAGAAAGGCTTTTCTTTTTCTTTTCTCTTCCTCCCTCCTTCCCTTCCTTCCTTCCTTCCTTCCCTTCCCTTCCTTCCTTCCCTCTTTCCCTTCCTTCCTTCCCTCTTTCCCTTCCTTCCCTACCTTCCCTTCCTTCCTTGCTTCCTTCCTTCTTTCCTTCCTTCTTTCCTTCCTTCCTTCCTTCCTTCTTTCCTTCTTTCCTTCTTTCCTTCTTTCCTTCTTTCCTTCCTTCCTTCCTTCCTTCCTTCCTTCCTTCCTTCCTTCCCTCATTCTCCCCCCTCCCTCCCTCCTTCCTGCTTTCCTTCCTGCCTTCCTTCCTCCCTCCCTCCCTTCCTGCCTTCTTGCCTTCCTGCCTTCTTTCCTTCCTTTTGTTTAGGCTACTGTATGTCTGAGAATGTTTGTGAAGCTATTGGAATGATATAGATAGAAAACTTATGATGCCTAAAGGAGATAGCTAAAGGTAAATTCTAGAGGAGGTGGGTAGGGTGAGATCAAGAGCACCATTTTACTATTTTTACTGCTTGATTGTACAATTAGTATCCTCCTTAGGACTACTTTTGATAGCTTTGTATAAAGCTGTGCCTTCATTTAGACCACAAAAAAAGTTGAAAGTCTTAGTGAGGAGGGAGAGACAATGAAATTTTAAGAGTGAGGTCTTTGCAGATATAAATGAAGTGTCCTACATTGTGGAAGGGACTCAGAAGTTTTAATAGTTGTTTATCCTTTGTGCTTGAAGAAGACCAAAATGACATCATGATGTTGAGGTCAAGGTACAGTGTATTCAAATGTGGCTGATATACCAATATGAGCTTAGAAGACTCTACCACAATTTGGGCACAAATACTCTATATGACCATTTGGGAGGGAGATGTGTCTAAATTTGCACATCTCATATTTCCTTTGAGCTGCTGCAGTTCTGCTTTCCTCATAGAGCCAGTACCTGTCTTGATCCATGGATGCATCATTCATGTTGGATGATCTTCTGACAGGCCTTCCAGATCTCACAACTAATACCAAATTTCTTGAGAGTGTCCTTTTATTGCTTCTTCTGAACTCCACGTGAACGCCTGTCTTGCATGAGTTCTTTGTAAAATAGTTTCTTAGGCAAGCACATACTTGGCATTTGAACAACAACATCAGAGTTGTGCTCTCTTCAGTAAAGTTTGAATGCCTGGCAGTTCAACTCTAGAAATGACCTCCGTGTTTGGCATTTTATCTTGCAAGGTGTTCTTCAGAATATTTCTAAAACAATTTAAATGGAAACCGTTCAGTTTTCTGTCACGGTACAGGGTTGGTAGACTGTCCAGGTTTCACAGATGTGAAATGTGCTCAACATTTCATCAACAATGTGCTCAGCATGGTAAGCCTTCAGTTTGGTAGTCATACATCCTCTCTCCCACAAATTCTTCTGTGTGGTTTTCATTTATTTTTTCTCTTTTAAAATTTAGTAATTCATTTTCCCCAATTATATGAAAACATTTTTAGCATTAATTTCTTTTTATTTAGTACTTTATTTTCCCCCATTACATGTAAAAAAACAGTTTTTAACATTTAACATTTAACTAAGTTTTTAAAACTTTGAATTTCAAATTCTATCCTTTCCTACCCCCTTCCCCGCACCATTGAGAAGTCCAGCAATTTGATATAGGTTATGTAAGTATAGTCTTGCAAAACATTTCTATAATAGTCACATTGTGAAAAAAAAACATAGGTCTAAAAAAAAGAAAGTCAAGGCAAAAGTCTGCTTCAATCTGTATTCAGATACCACCAGTTCTTTCTCTGGGGATCAATACCATTTTTCACCATAAGTCCTTCAGAGTTGTCTTGGATCAATGTATTACTGAGAATAACTAGGTCATTTGCAGTTGATCATCTTACAATATTGCTGATACTTTGTACAGAGTACAATTCACTTTTGCATCAGCTTGTGCTAGTCTCTTCAGGGTTTTCTGAAAGCATCCCACTCATCATTTCCCATAGCACAAGAATATTCCATCACAATCACATACCATAACTTGTTTAACTATTCCCCAATTGATGGGCTTCCCCTCAGTTTTTAATTCTTTGTTCCCAGAAAAAAAGGTATTATAAATATTTTTGTACATTTGATACTTTCCCTTTTTTAAAAATCTATTTTTGGATACAGACCTAGTAGTGGTATGGATCTCTTGGTCAAAGGGAATGCATGGTTTTATAGCCCTTTAGGCATAGTTCCAAATTGTTCTATAGGATGGTTGAATCAGTTCACTACTCCATTAATAGTGCATTAAAGTCTCATTTTACCCACATCCCCTTTACCATTTATCATTTTCCCCTTCTGCCCTAATAGTCAGTCTAATAGATAGGTAGTAATTCAGAATTGTTTTGATTCGCATTTCTCCAATGAGAGTGAGATAGGTTTTTTATTTTTATTTTTATCATTTTTTTTTGGATAATGATATAGATAGCTCTGAGGACTTGTTAAGTCAATCATAAGCAGGTCTCCTGAGGACTGCTTCTGTAAATAACTTTAAGGTTCTGATCGCATAGTAGAGTGAACTCTATTTATTCAGCAATAAACTAAAGCAAAAAATTCACAACAACATAACATAACTTATTACTAACTTGGCCACATAGTCTTAAACAAAGCATCTCATTCAGTAAGTCACAAACTCCTCAATCAATTTAGAGTACCCTAGTAAAATCTTTTTATCATTTTGACTCAGGCTGGCTTCTAATTATCCTAAAGCCAATCATACTTAAGGGGTAATAATCCTTAAGTTAATCATCCTTAAAAGGTAGTCGAAAGTACAAAGACCAGCCACTGAAGGTTACAATTAAGTTGAAATTTTGCTTTTCAAGGCGCTCTTTTTTTCTTGGTTTATGCACTTTTTTTTTTTTTTTTTTTTTTTTTTTTTACTATTTGGCTTATTTGGTTTTTAAAGGTCTTCTTTTTGTGCTTCCTTTTCATGATTTTCATGATTTGTGACTCTTTTCATGATTTTCTTCTATCACTCTCATTTCTATTCCCAATTTTTCCTCTACATTTCTTACTTGATTTTTAAAACATCCTTTTTTGAGCTCTTCTTTGGCCTGAATTTGTTCATATTTTTCTTGGAGGCTTTGAATGTAGAAGTTTTGACTTTGTTGTCTTCTTCTGAGTCTGTGTTTTGATCTGCCCTGTCACCACAGTAATTATCCTTTTCTGATGTTTGCTCATTTTCCAGTCTATTTCTTGACAACTCTATGCTAAAGTGGTACTTTGCTTCTGGAGTGGAGGGAGCACCATCTCAAGCCTCAGTTTTTTGTGCAGCTATTTTCAGATATAATTCTGTAGACCTCTAGGTTTTCAGTTTTTCCAAGGTGGTATAATCTAGGGAGAGGTACGTTTGCTACTTTGTTTGCCTGTGCTCTGGTCTGTGAGTGACTATAAGCACTCTTTTCCACCCTAGAATGTGACCAGAATTCCAGTTCATCTGGAGTCATAAGGTCTGACATGTTAATGTTACTCAGTAGACCCAGATCAAAGTATGGGCAATGCAACAGAGTCCTGCCCCTTGTGTCAGCACAGGGATCCCTATAACCAACTCCTGATCAATTATCTGACCCCCTTACCATCTGTGGGCTGCGATGTCTGGAAACTGCTACTGCCCCCATTGATTTCAGTTACCCCCAAGGCCCACTGATAGTTTTCTGGGGTGTGGCTCATGCCGGATGGTGCTCTATTCACATCCATTGCAACAGACATTTCCTGTCAATCTTCTACATTGTCTTGGGCCTGAAAATGGTTTCATCTCATCCTTTTGTGGCTTTTGCTGCTCCAGAATTTGTTTTGAGGCATTATTTGAAGTTATTCAGAAGGGTTTGGGGGAGAGCTCAGGTGAGTCCTTGCCTTTTTTCCCCACCAACATTCTTCTGGAGTCTCCCAAATGTTGAGCTAGTTCTGACAGTGGGTGAGCAAACTTTATTATCTATGTGTACATCCCTGGAAAGTATACTGCCAAGATAAGTAAATTTATCCACAGCATTAAAAATTTCTCCATTTGCTGTAACCACTGCTTCTAGTTATGGATGGTGCCATGCTGGCTGGTGGGTGGAGAAATTCTGCATCCTTGGGGCTAATTGTAGGACCAAAATTAGCACAAGTGGCAGATAATCTATCCATACTTAGTTGTATCTCAGCCACAGAGGCTGAATTCAATGCACAGTCATCTATGAACAAAAAGTCAAGGACCAACTCTCCCTCCACTTTAGTCTTGACTTGTTACCTTTTCAAATTCAATAATATATTGTCAGTATGATAGTTGACCTTTTTCATATTTGTGTGAAGGCATCTGACAACATCATGCTAAAAAGGATGGTAGCAAGCACACAACCCTGCTTTACTCCATTGGTGACTGGGAAAGTGTGAGAGTATCACCCATTATCCAGAACCCATGCAAGCCTGCTATTATGAAACTGGCATACAATACTAATGAATTTCTGAAGGCAACCAGTTTTTGCTGTGATCTTCCACAGGCCGTTATTACTGACAGTATCAAAGACATATACACATATGATCATTGTGTATAGACCTCTGTTCTGTTCCTGGTATTTCTCCTGAAGTTGTTGGACAGAAAACACCTTGGCTCTTTTTGAAGCCACACTGGCTCTCAGATAGAGGACCATCTTCCAAGTAAAAGACTAGTCAATTAAGGCAAGGCAACTTTGTCAATTTAAGGCAACTCTGGCAAGAATCTTACTAGCAATGACAGAGGGAAAGACAGAGAGAGAGAGAGAGAGAGAGAGAGAGAGAGAGAGAGACAGAGAGAGAGAGAGAGAGAGAGAGAGACAGAGACAGAGAGACAGAGAGAGACAGAGAGAGACAGAGAGACAGAGACAGAGACAGAGAGACAGAGACAGAGACAGAGAGAGACAGAGACAGAGAGACAGAGAGACAGAGAGACAGAGACTGGAGAGACTGGGGAGACTGGAGAGAATGGAGAGACAGGGAGAGAGCTCTTTGGTTGTTACAGGACAACTTATTTCCTTTTGCCTTATATAGATGGACAATAGAGGCATCATTGATATCTTGGGAGATAATCTCCTTTAGCCATGTAACTTGGAGAAGATTTTTGTTAGCTTCCATATGAGCAGTTTGAATCTGCAGATTGAACTTCCATTCCAGATCTCTGCTGGAATGAAATCAGCAAGAGGAGTTTTGCCATGTGAGAACTTAATGACATTCAAAACCTTCAGTTGGAAGTTGAACTAGAGAGGGATGGACTTCAAACTGAGTTAAATAGTCAGTGGCTTCAGCATTGGCTTATGACGGTCTGTTGAGAACACTTATGGAATTGCTCAGTTAATCTCTCGAGCATCATGTTCTTATCACTGATCAGTGTGGCTCCATTAACCCTTAATATCTGAGATTTACCGAAGGTCTTTGGCCCATAAATAGCCTTAAGGCCATTGTAAAAATGCTTTAGATTGTTATTATTGGTATAAAACTGAATTTCATCTGCCTTCTTACTGTGCCAAGAATCTTATATCTCTCTAAGTTTTACTTGCAGTTTACATTTGATGGATCAGCTATCCTGCTGGTGCACCCTACAGAGGTCTTGTTTTTGTTTTATTTTTCATTTTACAGTTTTGATTAATTTAATTGCATATGAAAAGGTCAGCAAAGACAAGGAACTTGTCTGAGGATGCCAAATGCCTCACTATCTTAATGACCATGTATTCATTTCCACAAGATCTAATAGGAATGTGGGAAACATGCTAAGAAAATTACCATCCTGGTAGCTGGGGTGCTCAGAGATACTTCACTGAGGCATCACAGTTCTGAACCTTTAAGAGATGCCAAATAAGAGCTTATACATTTCATAGCTACTGCCTAGGAAATAACAAATATCAGAGCCATGGTCCTGAGACAACAGACCTGGAGAGACTTCTAACAATCCTAGGACAAAGTCTCTGACTTTTCTGAAAGAACATAGAAGCATTCCAATTGGAAAGGGCCATATAACACTCCAGCTGAAATAACGCAATGCATCTAGTGGGGCCTGAATTTGGAGATGGTAGAGACTCTTCAGTGAAGAGCAAACCCCATGGAATCCAGCAGAGTAATCTGTCCAGCACTGTGATCATTTGTGATGATCAACCCAATGGATTAGCAATGTGTCTGGCCCAAAATGGGGTAGCTATGACCTACATGGAACAAGCCCTTCTGAGCCACCTGAACAGCTTGTCATGCTCTGTGGCATGCCATCCCAGCCTAAAAGCAGGAGTGACTAATTTTCACTGACTCTGAGACAACATCACACTCACACTGATGTCCTGGCCCTCTGTGCATGTCATAAGAACTGTCCAGAGTGAGAAGACATCATGGCCCCATAGTCCCAGAGTGGTAAGTTACCTTGGTCACATGTGTTCTCTGACATGTTTCTCCTTACAATTGTGCTTTTGGTGTGCCTCTATTCTTCCCCTCACCACCATGGACTCTGTATATTTGTGAGAAGGTGTGTCTTGGGTTTTAGGGGGATGATCTTTAATAGTTGTTCTTGCTCTATTATTTGAATTTAAATGCCACTCAAGTTTGCTGGTTAATTGTTAGCCGGAAGAACACTGTTGGGAACCTGTAAAATACAGCCTTCAAGCACTGAGACTTATCTCTGCACCACAATGAGGTCCTCGCATAGGACTTTAGGAGGAGGGAGAAATATTAAAGTTTCTCCAACCTTGAGCAGGGACATCAGGGAAAATAGAGAAAATCTTGGATTTTCAATGTGTTTTGGACCATATCTTCTTGGGTGAGATGGAGTGATTTTCTGTGTCAAAAGCCTGAATGAGGTTAAGCAGGTGATCATCAGTCTTTCTAGGATATCACAATATGTCCAGCCTCTCATAGTGAAATATACATCATTGAACAACATGAGTATTATATGCTTCATTATTTTATTGGACATGTTATGCTAGGAGACAAAGGAGAGAGCAGGCCTAGAAAAACTTGTGGAACAAACCATACGTCATAAACATGCCATTAATAATGGCTAGAATGCAAAGCTAATTGAGTTTTGAAGACATGGTTCTTACATTTTATATTAGTGTGTAAAACTTTGTGATGCTTTGCCAGCTGAATAGTTCTACTATAAGGCTTCATAAGCACACATTAAAGATTAAAAAAAATGCTTCTCCACTGGGATATCAGAAGTAGCCCCTGGCAAGATAACGATGAAGTCACATGTATCAGGGCAGGACCCAGTGCTTCAGGATGGTGCTCCCTGAATGGCAGTCAAAAACATAGTTCTGCTTTGTTTTCAAACAAGCAGTGCAAGGACAGGCAGAGCGTGATGGGAATCTTGCCTCTCAGTTAAAACTAGCTGACAGGGACCTCCTTCTCATGTAAAAAATAGATCCATAGATCTGCATCATAATCTTGGAAAGTTCTCTTTGAGATGCAAAAGTTGACATCCTGCCTGGTTCTACTTCATCCTCAATGGAAAACATGACACTCAACAGCTATATTTTTACTGACCAGAGGGAGAATATTTTCCATCTTGCTTTCTCTCCATCTCCTTTCTTTTCTTTACCAAGGATAAACTCTTTTTTTTTTCTTGTTAATTTATGTTCCTATGCAATTTATGGCACTGTTCTTTGGAGAGTTACCTTTTTATGCAGAGAAGTGTTTTGACAATCCAAGGATGACAGATTGGCTCTGGGAGAATTGGGAAGACTTAATTTAATGTCCAGAAGGAGCAGAGACAACCTTACAGACAGAATTTACAGTTATTTGTCTTTTAGTCTAGAACTTTGGGAGGCTTTTTTTTAAAAGAAGCACAAACTAGAAATTGATTTATCATAATGACCTTTTTCATAACTTGTCTCCTGCTTTAAAAATATGGAGCATCTGTGTCCTCTATTGTCATGAAAATATTTTCTATAACAGCTTAATTTTAAAGACATACCACAGACAGCCTTTTCCAAACCCCATAATTTCTTATCTTAGGAAGAGTTTGCATGTACTATAAAATTATTTTAGAAAACACAATATTAGGGGATTCGATCACACCTGGCATTTGTTCACAAATGTGTGTGTACGTGTGTGCATGTTTGTTACCACAAATGTATGTATATACTGTAACTAGTTAATGCTGCCTGGAATGCACATACAGCTGTTATATATGTGCATTGTGGGGAACTTTTAAATTTTCCTCAGGTTTCGTTTTGCTCCTCATATTTTGTTGTTTAAAATGCACACTTGCTTCAGTAAGCCACACTGGTAGTTTATGATGCAGTTATGAAGAAAAGTAGGTAACATTTCCTACAGTTAAATGTGTTACATGATCTAGTTCTTATTCATATGGTCAAAGAATGCAGTATAGTTTATAAAACTAGGTGCCTTGTTGGTATGCTAAGTGCATGCAGTGGAATTAGGCTAATAATGCTAATTCTGGGGAAATAATAACCAGGCACTTTCTTTCCAATTAGATAAAGATTCTGCCAAAAAAGCGTTTTGTTTCAGAAGACATGACTTAATCAATGATGCATCTGAGTTTGTGTGAGAATAAGCTCTGATATGCTCTATATCGGGAACACGTTCTTCTGTCCAGGTTATCAATGCAGGGTTCACAGAACCCTGGTGTTTCTCAATCAACTTTTAAACAGATTGATTACTATATTTGCCACGTATGCCATTAGTCTGAGGTGTTTGTATCTGGGAAATATTTATACACATACACATATGTGTATGTGTTTGTGTATGTGCACACATATGCATAAAGGTAAAATCGCAAAGTGACTTAAATTCATCCACCCCAATAGTATTCATGTCAAATCAATTAAATTTGTCTGGAAAGGCAGTATAATACATCAGATTGAGTCAGTAGACCTAGGTTGTAGAGGCACTTTTGTTGCTAAGTAGCTGTATGACTTTGGATAAAGAACAACTTTCCCAGGCTTTGGGTTTCATTATCTTTAATATGAAAGGAGTCAGAATAGATGATTTTGAAAATCTCTTCTAGAACTAAATACGTGCAAATATGCATCTACAAAAATGAACTATGTTTTAGGTCTTCATTTAGGATTTTTCCCCCCGTTATTAATGCCTAAAGCTAGATTAACCGTGTCCAGTAATTTTCTAGTCTTTTGACTCTCAAGTGATACCCTGACCAATGCTGATAGACTTCATGTTTTCTAGGTAATCTAGGACCAGCCAAGGAAGGTGCTCAAATACCTGACAAAACTTCTATCCCTCTTTAAGGTAGAGCTAGCCAAGGAAGAAGAGAAAACATTTTTTCATAGTTTCATATTCAAAGTTACCTCATTGAAAAGAAATTATAGGTATCACAAAGAAATTAAATGTTTAATCCATTTTGATTTGCAATCAGGAAGACTTGAGTTAAAATTCTACTTGAAATTTGTACTGGTTTTGTTATCCAGGAGAGACCACTTAACTTTGCTCTGCCTCAATTGGAAAAAAAACTTAATAGGGAAAAGAAGCTATTTTATTATTAATATAATAATTACTGTAACAATAGCAGTTGCCCCACAGAGATGTTGTAAACATCAAATGAAGTAATGTGTGTCAAGTGCTTTGCAAGTCTTAAAAACACTATGCAACTGGAAGCTGTTATCTTTAATTATCTGTCTATCATAACTATCTATCTGCAGCTGATAAAAGATTATGTGAATCTTTAGCTGTGGAACAGGAATTTGAGTTTCTGGAATGGAAATAGAAAGAAAGAGAATTTAAAAAGAGGCTAAGCTCAACTGAGTGAGCCTGAAGAATGTCAGTAAGCTTGAAAGTTTTGGTTGGGGATACAACTTTACGAGGGTAACATAGTCTTAGGGTCCTGAAAACAGGGGAATGATGGGTCATAGAACCATTGCAATTGAATAGTAATTGAGAAGGAGTTTGGGGAGTTTCTATCATTTCAGAATAGTGACTCCAGGATTAGTGTGGTTGCATGGTTGATTATATTAGCCACAGAAATGAGTTCAGCAAGCCTGATGGGTTTTTTTTGTGAACCAATAATATTTTCTTCATTTTTTTCTTGGTGCTATTTGAATCTTAGATTTTAAAAAATAATTCATACTATAATAGCACTAGAAGAAACTCCTTCATTTTACAAATGAGTAAACACACCTGGAAGAGACTTTCCTAAGATCCCATTTTATTTATTTATTTTATTTATCTCATTTATTTATTTGTTTATTTATTTATTTATCCCATATTGTGTATGTATGTATGCTATATATTTTTCATGCCATTATATATTTTATAATATATATACATATACACAGCACAAAATAATATGTATAATGTAATAATATATGATATAATATGGTAGAATAATATAACATGACATAATATAATACAATATAATATAGTCAAACTAGGACTCAAACTCAGATCTACTAACCCCCAGGTTAGTTTTTTCTCTTTCTTTTTCTTTTTCTTTTCCTCCGCTCTACTATGATGCCATTCTTGGTAAATAATTCATTTCTTTTCTGCTCTAGTACTTTTCTTCATCCATTTTTCTCTGACTCATTGAGTCTTTTCATGATGCTTTTCTTGGTGAATAATTTATTATTCCCCACTTTTCTTCATCCTCCAACCTTCTCTGACTTACTGAATTTCTTCATGCTGAACCCAGTTGCTGCTACCAGTGGACTACAATAGGACCAACAGAAACAAAAGTATGAATGCATGATTCACAGGTATCCTAGGATGGCTTATGCATAAAATAGCCCCCAAATGGTATAGCATATGGCCCTGTGTCTATAATTCAGAGATGGCTTTAGTGATATCCAGGCTTGGAAAAACAGCGCATGGATATGACTTGGTCATGCTATAACAAGAACCTTGTATTATACCATATGGTACTGTGAATAATGCCTGGTTCTAGTTAGTTTTGGTTCCTTCTTATAGGATCACTAAATATCTAAATTTGTCTCTTAGACTTCTTAACTAGGAATGAAAGCATAACATTTTTTAAATAACATAAGCATATATAAAGCATGGCTTGGATGATATACCCCATACTCTGGGTGGGGGGGGGGAGCATTCTTTTTGGCCTTTCCCTTTCTCCTAGATATTCCGCTAGGGTGTGCCTTTATACCTGGCCTATGCTTTAGGCATGCCTATAGTTCTACAGTATTCTCCTTAGTAAAGAACGCTGAACAGATTATCAGGAGTCATGGTTTAATGGTCCTACCCCAGCAAATGGCAAATACCTCTGACACTGTGACTTTCTGGGTTTCTGACTCCACATCCACAAAATGGAGGTATTCATAATTACCAGCTAATATTTGCTGAGTGCACCTGGGTTTCACAGTCATGTGATTCAGTAATAGTCAAATCCTGAAATGGATCAGCCATCCCACACATTCTGAAATTTCTTCCAACAATGATTTTCACAACTTCTCCATGTCTGTCAATCCTAGGTATGTTCTTATCCATGCTCTCCAATATTTAACCACAAAGAGTCTACTCAGCAGGCTAGAGTCCTTTCCTGCTCCCTCTCAGACCATTGCAAAGGTACAAGTGGAGCCCTCTGGTTGTCTGCCTTTACTCTCTCCATATAATCAGTCCATCTTTTCTTTTCTGGAACACAATTCTTTGCTTATTTTTATTCCTGTTACCCTTTAGATTTCCTCATTGGTTAAGTGTTGCAGCCTCCTCACAATTACCATAAACTTCTCCATTGCCTTAAATGTCACATTCATCTTTAGTTCTTCAAATGCAATGCTATTCTAGCTTTCACTGCCAAGCAGCAATCCATTCTACATTCTTCTTGTTTTTGACTCTAGGTTCAGTTCATTTGTATTATCTCTCGTACATTTAGATATCACTGGACAAATTCTATAGTATGTTATTCAGATGCATGTTAAGATCTGGACAATCAGCATCCTTCATCAATTTGATCATTCCCTTATAGACAGACAAGGACAGGTTGAACTTCTCTGAGTGATTATACAACTCTTTCAGGAGGCTCTATAGTTTCTTACAGACCTGATGTCAGCCATACACAATGGCATCCATAAACACGAGTCTCTGGAGGACTTTACTATCCACACGGAAGTCCTTGGCACTCCCTGCTAGATTTCGTTCCTCACAGTGGTGAATACTTCTGGTGTACATGCATCTTTACTGTTTTATGCCTTGACTGATAGTTATCATTAGAAATTCATTGAACAGGCTTTGTTAGAGCTTCCAAGAATGGATAGTTGTATACAGAGAAAGAAACATGTTGTTTGTAAAGAGCTTGTAGAGTGACATTTTGTTACTTTGTTCTAATGAGTCAAATACTTCTTCATAATCAACAAAGAAAAGTTTGAAAGTTTTTGTAAGTGCACTATACCTAAGAGTAGAAGGGAAACAATTAACTAAGGAGGAAAATCTTTGCACCAAATTCTTCTGATAAGGTGTAATTTCCAAGCTACCTGAGTAACCAATTAAAATACATGAGATTAAGAACTTTTCAGTGCTTAATACATTTTTCTTTTGAGGCAATTGGGGTTAAATGACTTGCCCAGTGTCACACAGTTTTTAAGTGTCTGAGGCTGGATTTGAACTCAGGTCTTCTTAACTCTAGGACTAGTACTCTATCTATTGTTACCTAGCTGCCCTTAGCACTTGATTAATTTTTTAAAAACGATCAAAGGATATGAAGAGGCAGTTCTCAAGGGAAGAAATCAAGCTATCTATAGCCATACGGAGACTACTTCAAATTATTAATATCTAGAAATATGCAAATGAAAAAATTGAGGTTTTGCCTCACACCCATCAGATTGGCTAAGTTGACAAAAAAAAAGGAAATTACAAATGTTAGAGGAGATGCAGGAAAAAGGACAAATTAGTTCATTGTTGATATGGCTATGAATTGGCATGGTGATTATGGGAAGCAATTTGTAACTATGGCTCAGAAGTTACTAAACTGAGCATGCCCATTGACCTAGGAATACTATTACTAGACCTATTCACCAAAGAAATCAAATAAAGAAGAAAACACTCCTATATTACAAAAATAAAGCAGCTCTTCTTCTGTTGACAAACAATCTCTAGAAACTAGACGATATGTATCAATTGGAAAATGGCTAAATATGTGAGTTACAATACATAAATATAATGGGATGCCAATATGCTATAAGATATAAAATGAAAGAAACTTTAGGATGATTTTTCTAAATTAAAGCAGAATAAAGTAAACGGAAGCAATACAACAGTTTATCATATGGCCATAGCTTTACAGAAATGAGGTATTAACTCTGATCAGTGTAATGGCTCATCATAATTCCAGAGCGGTAATCATAAAGAATGCTACCTACCTCCTGACCAAGAGGAGATAGACTAAGAAAAAGAATGGGACAAAAATTTTTGTCCATGGAAAATATGGGAAATTGTTTACTTATTAGTAAAAAGGGTTTTATGTTTTTGTTTTTCTCTTCTTTTTCTTTTTCATTCCATGGGTCAAGATAAGGGGAAGAGAAATAAATATCTGTTAATTTGGGAAAAAAATCATTAAAAATATAATCAACTAACAATAATCATAATCTTTCAGTCAATTGTAAGAAGGTAAAGATATGGTCCATCGCTGAAAATCGTTTGTGAAACTCACTTGTTTCTTATCTGTATCCTCATCAAGAAGGTCCTAAATTCATGTATAGATGGGCCTCCTAACATTTTTTATAGGTTAGATAGTAGGCATATTTGCCAGTAACTCATGTTTCCTGGATCAACTTTCTTAGGTATCCATGTCTCCTTTGTAAACCTTGGTTTTGGTAAATCAGATCCTCAATATTATTAATAATGGTAACTGATATTTATATAGCAAGTTAATGTTTCCAAAGTACTTCATAGATGTGTATCTTATCTATTTCTCATATTTATGCAAGTAAAATAGTTATATATAACATGTACAAAATACATATATGCATATACACATATGTGTATATGTACATGTGTGTATATACATACACACGTGTAAAATCTCACTGATTGATGAGATTTCCAGAATTTAAATATGGCCACAATGCTCAAGGAGCTTACAATTAAGCAGGAGAGACAAAATAGGTAACTATAGACCCATTAATAATTAAAGAAAATATGCTCACAGCCTCTGGCACGCTTTGTGAACACATTTTTCCCTTTCAAGAGCAGGTCATGGTAGAATGCAGGTTGCGGATGAATGTGTCTCTGAGGACTGGAGGATGTGTTGTTTGTTTAGACATTTGCCCAAATGAACTTTTGGATGGCCTCTTAACACACTGGTAGCATCTGGCTCATTAAACAAGGAACTTTCCCCCCCCCCCCCACTTATTCTCCATTCCCCATCATGGCCAAGCTGTCCCTTGATAGAAATGAGCCCAATATGTGCCAAGTGCTGAGCGCTGCTGTTTCCCTTGGCTTGCCTCCATGTGTGAAAAATGGGAATCTGTGTGTATAACCAAAGATTTCGTATTCTTTTCTTTTGTGAAGGGATGTTTGATAACTCAGACGAGACCTGAGGGTGGGAGTTTCTGGGGTTGGAAAGGAGAAAAAAGGGATGGAGATATAAAGGGAAAAGGAAATGTAAG
The DNA here is from genome assembly GCA_028646575.1 of Pseudocheirus occidentalis. NCBI lineage: Eukaryota > Metazoa > Chordata > Mammalia > Diprotodontia > Pseudocheiridae > Pseudocheirus > Pseudocheirus occidentalis. The sequence continues at coordinate 334,657,743 of CM053594.1, forward strand.
TCAACTGCAATTCAACCCAACAAACATTTATTAGGTGCCTTCCAGATTCTGTGTTGGGTATTAAGGCTATGAAGACAAAAATGAAACAATACTGTTTTCAAGGAGATGCATTCAACCTAGGGAAAGGTTTTCTCTGATAGATAAGTGCAAAATACGTACAAAATAATTCTAAAGAAACTTTAGCTGGGCAGTTAGGTGGTGCTGTGTATTGATAAAGAGCCAGACCTGTGGTCAAAAAAGACTCATCTTCCTGAGCTTAAATCTGGCCTCAGTCACTTGCTGGCTGTGTTTCCCTGGGTAAGTCACTTAACCTCATTTGCCTCAGTTTCCTCATCTATACAATAAGATGGAGAAGGAAATGGAAAACCAGCTCATTATATTTGCCAAGAAAATCCCAAATGGGGTCACAAAGAGTCAGACACGACCGAGAACAACTGAAGAACAACAATAATTTCATTAAGGTGGAAGGGGCAGCACTAACAAGAACAATTAGGGAATGTATCTTGCAGGAGGCAATCATAGTTCATGTCTGGATCTTTCCAAGAGAAATTCGATACTAAAAGACATATAAAGAAAGTGTTTATTAAGAACTTACTCTTTACTCATCACTTTGATAAATGTAGGAATTAAAATGTAATCCAAAAAGAGAGGAGGAGGGAAATGGAGCAATCCAGGGCAGCAGTAGTAGCCTCAGGTACAATTAAGGGTCATTGAATAAAAATAAGGGGGCAGTGGAAGTATAAGGAAAGAAGAGAAGAGAAGAAAATCTTGAAAAACAGTTTGTACATGTTTCATCTGTTGCGTAACAGAGTTGCATTGTTTTCCCAAAATAAACACACAAAATGCAAGTTATAACTGACCAGTGGTCAAGTTCCCCGACAGGTCTTAACAAGTGTTGGCAGGTGAACATGACACATATTGTCCAGAAGTCCAACATGCATAGGCAGGAATATGTGGGTGTAATGACTTGTTTACAATTTAATACTATACAGTTATATGATGTAATATTGCGTCATCAAAATTTCATACAGAAAACCCCCACAAAATCACAATAAGTTGTTAAATATGAGAAGCATCATTTAAAAAAATACATACGTACATATATATATATATATATGTATTTGAAATTAGGTAAATTTCAAAAAAGTCATTAAAAGGTTAAAGAAAGTATATTAAGACCTATTTCTATGGGGGCACTGAGATATTAATTTCTTGAAAAAGGGGCAGTAGGCCAAATATGCTTGGGAACTTCTGGTCTAGAAGGTGTCATCCTTAGGTTCATACCTAAGGCATTTAAGTTGTAGTTCAGGAAAAAAAAAACCTTTGAGTTTCCCCCTCTGGCCTTATGCATGAGCCCTACTGCCTGTCTTATCATCTGTTCCTGAGGGTGTGTGTGTGTGTGTGTGTGTGTGTGTGTGTGTGTGTGTGTGTGTGTGTGAATTCTTCTCTCATATCCACACATATTAAGGTCTGCTTTCCTGTGTTCCAGGCTAGACGCCCAAGGGAGAGAGAAAAGCATTATCAACTTGTTACTGTTGTTTGGGTTTTTTACGTAGACTCTAAGAAGGCACAACTTTTTCTATAAGGGTTTCTCCTCTTATCTCTGTTGAATATCACCTTTGGAAGCCACCTCAGTCACTGGGAACCATTTAGAGGAGGTACCTTTCAGCAAGCTCAGGTGCACCTCCATGTGGGACACTCCAGATTCTTTCTGAATAAAAACAAACAAAAACAAAACCCAAGGCCTGCAATATAATGAATGAGGGGAATGTATTGAATGGATCACAGGTTTCCCTATTAACAACCTTTAAAGATCTGAAAGCCCAGAGGTAGGAAATGGTCTGTGAACTGGAAAAGGGTCAAAATCAGAAATCACAGCAATGTTCTAGAAGGGGATATCCCAAGGTGAGGCCTGAGGTTACATCTGTGGGAGCTTTCAGGCCTTGCCAAGCAACAGTGTTGCTGGATGGTTACCTCAGTCTGCCTTTCTCAGTTTTCCTGCAGTCCAGTACCTTTCTATTTGAATTGTTTTAGGAAGATTCTGAAGATGACCAGGCAGGATGAAACAACAGACAACGAGGTCTTTTCTCTAAACGAAACTGCCAAGCATTAAAATTCTGCTGCAGAGCGTGCAACTCTGATGGGTAAGCCATGTTGTTCAAATGCCAAACGTACACTTGCCTAAAAGACTATTTTATGGAGAACTCACACAGGGCAAGTGTTCACATGATGATCAGGAGACTCTCAAGGTCAAGGACACTCTCAAGGTCTTTCTTAAGAATTTTAGGATTGGGGCGGCTAGGTGGGCAGTAAATAGAGCACCGGCCCTGGAGTCAGGAGGACCTGAGTTCAAATCTGACCTTAGACACTTAACACATACTAGCCACGTGACCTTGGGCAAATCACTTAATCCCAACTGCCCTCGAAAAAGCAAAAAAAAAGAAGAAGAAGAAGAAAAAGAATTTTAGGAGTGATTACATGACACGGGAGACACTGGCATAAGACCACTTAGCATGGTGTGCCCACATCTTTTGCTCTACGAGCAAAGCAGGATTGAAGAAGCTCAAAAGAAATGCAAGATGTGCAAATGTAGAGAATCTTCCCCAAATGTTCACATGAACGATTTGTGCCCATCCTGTGGTAGAGAATTCTGAGTTCATATTGGTTTGATCAGCCACAGTAGGATGCATTATAACTCGACTCTAACATGATGTCATTTTGGTCCTCCTTGAGAAAGAAGGACAACCACCGACCTTTCTTTAGGAGATTAAGTATCTAGCCTTTGAAAAGAGTAGATATAAACAGGAACAGGATTAATTGTAGTGCCAATTGTATCCTCCTGAGACAGCAAAGTTTTGCTGAACCACAGAAGGTTGTAGAAGCCTACAGTTCTTCACAGGTCACTATTTCCTATCATTACTTTGTTTGCAATAGTGATCTGCTGCATGGGTTCTGACCCTTTGAAAAAATATTTAGCTAAAAGGTGATAGAAGAGTAAGCTTTGAAACTGAGGTTTCAAAAAAACTAATGGAAGAGGACGGGATCACTTGTCCTAGTTTTTTGAGATGCTCCTGGACTGTCTACGTTGCATTGCAACCGCTTTCTTCCCAGAAATCAATCATGGAAGGCTGCATTTATATCCAGCAAAGGATTGACAGAGAAGGGAAGCCATGTACATAGCCTTTCAAGATCTGAGAGGTCAGTCCAAATTGGGAAAGGATGATGACTAATTTTTGTCAGCAGAAATAGTGGGAAAAATATGTTTGAGTAATAAGAAAACTGTAGAGATGGCATATTATATGACATGTGTTTGGTTTGAACTTATTTTGGGAACAGTGATGATGGAAGAAATGCTGTTCTTTATTGTATTTATAACCATGCTGAGCTTGCAAAGGGAAAACAGACTTAAGTCATTAGATTAATGTGGCAAGGTTGCTAAATGTAAACATAAGGGAAATGATTTTCATGAAAGTCTCCAGTATTTTCTACCTCCTCAAGTTTATTTGAAAATAGAAATTAAAATGAATGATAGAGGATTAGAATCCCATAGATTATGCTAGAAGGGCTTAGACTGTGAGCTCCTTGAGAGCAGGCACTGTTAGTGTTTTGGGCTTTCTTTGTATCCCCAGCACTTAATACAGTCTGGCCCATAGTAGGTGCTTAATTAAAGCTAGCTGACTGACTGACTGACTGACTGACTGGTAAGACTTGTGATGAAAGGACCAATTATTGGCTTTAAACCATGTAATGAATTCAGTAGATATTTCAGTTCCATTTCAGTTACTGTCAATCCTGAGTCACCTTTCTTTTAGACAAGTCTCAGTTAAAGGGATAAAATGCCTTTCGATTTTGTGTCCAGGGAGTGTAAAGTGCTTTACAACAGCAGGCTTACTCATATCAAAGAAGAAACTGATTTCAGAGTAGTGAGTCAGGTGTACCATATTGCAAAGTTAAATGAAACCACGGGGTGAGCTTTTGCCATCAAAAGCTGTACCCATTCAGAGCCCCTTTGCCCCACTTTCCCATATGGGTGATGTCGAACCCAGACCAAGCTGCCTTCTTTCAACTCCATTATAAGTTCAGAATAAAACTAATTTTTCGGAAATCACTAAAAAACAGTCTTTATGAGAAAAGTGACTATTTATTGACATCTACTGGAACTGAACAATGGGCCTTTAGGAATAGGTCTCATATAAAGGACCATCCTTCCTGAAGCTAGGTGGACAGGCAGCAAGGTCATGCAGTGGCTAGACCTTGGCGTTCCAGGCAGGAAGTTGTAAGTTTAAATCCAGCTTCCTTCACCATTTAATAGCTCTGTGACTGGGTAAGTCATTTAACCTTAAGTTTCCTCATCTGTGAAATGAGGATAATAATAGCTTCTATCTCCCATATTTGCTATGAGAATAAAATGAGATGATATTTGTAAAGTGCTTTGCTATATAAATGCTAACTATTATTCTTAGTTAAAAGAAGAAAGGAAGTTTGTTACTTTTACTTAAACACTGCATTTAGTTTCCATAATTTTTATTGGTCACAGACCACAACTCCTAAAAATGATTAGGTGGCTAAAAAAAAGTGGGTGGGTGTCTTTGACCTTGTGCGCTGGGTCTTTGGTTTAATCTTCATTATGTTCAAGGAGCAAGACAGCTGAGAGTCCAGAATGCTTCTAGTCCCTGGAGCATTCCAAATCCCATAAGCCTTTCAGTCTTGTAGAATGCCTCTGCCTCACTAAAATTTTACTGCTTGTTTATTTGTAGCAAAAGGCTATGAGGTTGCATAACTCCATGGTAATCATCAGATGATTCATCTAGCTGCTTGCTAAATGCAGTACCCTATGTATAATTTATTTTTCATCCTAAGGTTCCAATCTGCCTTTCAGATAATTCATCTATGGGTTTAAAGACAAAGGAAGACAAAGGGAAGCTATGTTCCTCTGTCTATGCCAGTGTTACAATAAATGCTGCGATTAAATTGGTGACTCCCAGAACCCTGGAGCTGTTTTAACTGGAAAGATTTCTTCGGGTCCTTACTCCCCCCAACCCTCCTCCAAAATAGTTAAATGTCATCCTTAGTAATGCTTCTGAAATCAATTAACTGCATCTCACAACTAATGGAGTCTTTCACTGGAGAGTTTTGATGTGTGCCTTATGTTGATTTCAAAAGACTTTTGCAACATGGGATGGAATTTTATTTTTAGAATTTTATTTCTTCTCCATGGCAGGACCAGGGGAAGATCCATATAATATCTCTTCATCTGGCAAAAATCTTGAATTTACATATTTGTGTCTGTTCATAACTGACTTTCTTTTGGGGGTGGGAGTTTGTGGAGGGGTGTGTGTGTGTGTGTGTGTGTGTGTGTGTATTCTGTATTGGAATCTGGACTCTCCACAAATTCAGGATTCTTTACATTTTTAGAAAAAAAGATAATCTTTATACAGTCCAAAGGATAAAAGTAATTATGTTTTTCATGTAAACAACATAAGATAATACATGTAGAGCTAGAAGGAAAACTTGGAAACCAATGAGCACCATCATCTCTCTGCAGAACAAGCAGATGAATTTTCAGTGAATCTACATTTGTCTCTTCACCTTATCTTGATGATTACAAAACTTTCTAGACTTTTTCCTTCAGTCTTCTCACCATGTCATCTGCTCTCTGGCCATTATTCTCATGCCTCTTTCCCACTATTACCAACACTGCTGGGTGAGCTTTTACCTTATCTTGATGGAAACCAGGCCTCCATGTCATTTCTTGTTAGTTCCCATACCTCCACCTGGTACCATACCCCCTCCTTTAAAAAAATATTTATTTTATTCTAAACTTAAGAAATAATTTACCCCATCCATATCTCCTCCTTTTTATTTTTTAATTTTTTTGGAGGGGAAAAGGCAAGGCAATTGGGGTTAGGTGACTTGCTCAAGGTTACACAGCCAGCAAGTGTGTCAAGTGTGAGAGGCTGGATTTGAACTCAGGTCCTCCTGACTGTAGGGCTGGTGCTCTATGCTCTGCGCCACCTACCTCACACAATTTCCTCCTTTTAAGCATCTCCTTATATGATGATTTTCCCCATTAGAATGTGAATATTCACCTTGAATATATATTTTAATAATTTTGATGTTTTATTTTGATATATTTTGATAATTGAAGTCCGCATCATTATTACGTCCCTGTGCCAGGCTTATTGTCTATTTCTCAAGCTCACCTGCTTCCTTTGTGGACAGATGACAAGTTCTTGGGTACTGGTGCATGGCACGCAGTAGGTCTTAGTGAATGCTTGTCACCTTGTTTCTGTTAGGTTTTCTCTTGATTCCCAAACATCCTGCTTCCTTGTACTTGTTCACTTTTCTCAATAAATGTATAATCTTAATACATAATACAAAATCAATACTTAATACTTAATACAAAAGTCTTACAGCAATTTTAAGTGTTAAGAATTTAGAGCTGCACTGTCTTTTGGGACATCCTATACAATGTTCCATGCCCCTATTTTCCTATAAAATCTTATATTCATATCAGGTTTTTTTATGTAGAAGTGAAAAACATCCCTATCGTTTTCCTCTAAATTCCCTCTATCTCTTCCCAATATGGTATGTAGTATGTGTTCATAAGAATTAGGTTGTTAGGTTCCTCAAGATGTACTGTAGAATTCACTTTCTGGGTTAAAATCGGAGTTTTATCTCTGCTTGCAAAAAGTCCCAGAAAATCCCTATAAAGTCAAAGCAGGATTGAAATAGTCTGGGCTTTTCTGGTGGAATTTTTGTGAGGCCCACAGCAAAATGAAGTATTTAGAAGTCACTCACACCACTGAAATGTTTTCGTGTGACAGTAATGTGGATGTGGTAAAAGGACAGATGGGCTCTGAGCTGTTTTTTATTTTTAATATTTCTACCACATCCACCCTCAATTAATTTCCAACCTTGAAAGCAGCTTCCTCTTTGATTATGGATGTTCCTGTTAACAGAGCAAGGCTGACCGGTAGCTACAGCTTAAAGGAGATAGGATGACAATCTGCTGCCAGTAAATCACTATGCCAAGGTTGTTAGTGTAATGCTACAGTGGGAATAAAAGCCCCATTTGCCATTCTCTTCCTTATTTAGCACCTCCTGGATAACATTTTGTCCCGGCCACTCTAATCCATCCTCTATTTAGGTGCCAAAGTGATTTTCCCAAAGCTCTCATCTGACCGTGTTACCACCCTACTCAATAAACTCCAATGGCTCCCTATTACCCTTCTTAATCAAATACACAATCCACTGTCTGGTGTTCAAAACCCTTCCTCCTCCATCCACCTTTCCAATTCTTTTTAAAAATACTTTAATCTTCACCCCCAACCTCAACATGTACTCTGTCATCCAATGACATCCAATGGCCTCCCTGACATTCCATAAATAAAACACTCATCCCTTGGATCTGATATTTTCACTGGCTGTCCTCCATGCCTGGAAGGCTCTCCCTGGTGGCACAGTGGATAGAGTGCTGGGCCTAGAATCAGAATGATCTGAGTTTAAATCAGACTTCAGACACTTACTAGCTGTGTGACTCTGGGCAAGTCACTTAACCTCTGATTGCCTCAGTTTCCTCAACTGTAAAATGAGCATAATAATAACACCTATAAATGAGATAATATCTGCAAAAGTATTTAGCATAGCACCAGGCATTTTGTGGGCCTTATAAAAATGCTCATTCCCTCTCTTTCCCTACCCTTCTGCCTCCTGGCCTCTCATAATTTTCTCCTAATTCTTGTGTGGATTATTTCCTATTTATCCTGTATATAGCTTGCTTATATGTGGTTGTTTGCATGTTATCATCCCCATTAGATTATCTTCCCTCTTTGACCGTAAGGATGGTCTTTTGCCTTTCTTGGCATTTTTAAGTGCTTATCACAGTGTCTGGCATTAGTAGGTGCTTAACAAATGTTTATTGACTGGCGGATTGGACAAAATACTGTCAGTCAGTAAACAAGCATTTATTGAGCATTTACTCACAACATTTTGCTAGGTACAGCAAAAAAGGCAACAAATAATTTATTTTAGATATTATACTTTGTAGTGCCAATGTAATATTTACAGCACTCGCCGTGACTACAAATATTCCTATATGGTCCTCTATCACAAAATATAGCAGACTCTCCATACAGAAAACAGAAACAAAAACATTTATTCTGACCCCAGAAAACCAAATCCCAATACCAGGAAACTGAGTTCCCCACCTGCAGCGGAGGGAGCAACTGCTTGGAGGAGATCAGAGCTACTTTGAGTTTGAGAACTTGAAACACTTGAAAAATCGCTCATATTCTTTACCGTACAAATATATAGTTTATATAAATACACAACTATAAATGATACAGATTGTTCAAATGTAAATTTAAAAATCCCAGAGAAAGAACGTTATATAGATTAAGTTGGGAACTACGACTTGAAATGACTAACTTTAATTCTCGTGGTCCTACGGAGAAACCTACACTATTAAAGTGTTTGTGGAGTTGGTAAACTGACTCAATTTTTCTGGAAAACAATGTAGAATTATATAATAAAAACTTTTCATACCCTTTGTCCTAGTGTTATTATTGATATTATATTATTGGCATCTAGATCTCATCTGTAAAAAATATTAATTTTAACGTTATTTGTAATATGTTTTTAAATGAAACAATCTATGTGTCCAATAGTGGGGTAATAGCTAAACAAATGATGGTTTGCTAAATTTGTTTTTTATTAGACCTATCAATCAATCACCAAATATTTATTCGTTTGTAGTAGGTGCAAGGTGATTTTGTTAGATGATTTCACTGGTTTTAAGTAACTCTTTCAAATGGAGATCAGAAATTGCTCTATAGGGGTGGCTAGGTGTAGCAGTGAATAGAGTACCAGTCCTGGAGTCAGGAGGACCTGAGTTCAAATCCAACCTCAGACACTTAACACAAAAACTAGCTGCGTGACCTTGGTCAAGTCACTTAACCCCAACTGCCTTCGAAAAAGCAAAAAGAAAAAAAAATTAAAAAAAAGAAACTGCTCTATATCTTAGAGTATTGGAGAGGTTCCTGGGGCTCTCACAGAAGTGAAATAAGTAGCTTCCCCAGAGTTATATGGCCAATAGGTGTCAGAGGAAGCCGTGAATCCACCTTTTTGACTTTCAGGTTTGATGTGTTCTTTAGGCCCTACAGATCACACCAGGCCATAAGGAAATGAAATATTTGAATAGAAAGAAATACGTAAAAACATCGTGGGAAGAAATAGATATTGAAAAATAGTATTCACCCTGAGGTCAACTATGCAAATAATCTTAATAATAATAACAACAAAATCTGGAAATATGAATGCAAGGAAGAGTTCAGAGAGAGACAAAAAACGAAACAGGACATGTTGCTACTATCTTGTTCAAGTTAATATATTCTTTTAAAATTTCCCTTAGGAAAGCTCATGATTTCATGTACTTTTAAAGTTTTTTGTCATTTTTCTTTTGTTGATGATTACTAAGTTTAGAATTTTTTAAAATGTGAACTATTTAGATATAATGTGTGTGTGTGTGTGTGTGTGTGTGTGAATTCAAAAGTAAAGACAATCCTAGTATGGCCTTTTGTTTGTGTAGCCTTTTATATTTACTTTTCCTGTCCCCTCCCTACCCCAGGCACTTTCATATACATTATCTCATTTGATCCCAACTACAATCCTGTGAAGTTGGTTGTTCAGGTGTTATTATCTTCATTTTTAGAGGAGGAAACTGGAATTCACTGAGAGGTTAAGGGAAGTTCACCAAGATAACCAAGTAAATTGGTGTATCAGGTTGGTGCCCAAGCCTGACTCTGGGCAGCCAGGCTTTCCACCCTTTTTCTGGGTGTTCTATGAAGTTGCTTCTTCTCTCCGAGTAAGCTGTCCCTTTGGTCACCCAATCCTTGGCACAGCAATGCTGAATGATTGATTCAGGACAAAACAACAACAACCAGTCTTAATCTACCTAGTCTAGGCATCTAAGAAAAGTCCGGTTATATCCCAGACTTCATACACTTAGAAATGGTGCTATCCATTCAATGTTGCTGTGCCAAGACAGGACAGATAAATGAGAGACAAGATCTACAACAAAAAAAGCTTATTGTACCAAGGGACTAAAAGTAGGACCTAGGGAAGTTCATGGAGTAGTATTTTCAAAGCTTCCTAGCTTGTTCAGATTGAGGGTCCAAAGTTTTCTCTGCTACTAGAGGATTTCTCAGCAAGATCTTGCAAAGTAAAGGACCCATTACTGAGCTTTTCACTTTCTCAAAGAATTTCTAAGATTTAGTTGAAGCACAGAAGAGGCCCATCTTAATTTACCCTGGAGAGTCTGTGACTGGTGCAGAGGCAGTAAGAATAGAATCATTTATTAGCAGTGGGTGGTCTTGCTCCCTCCAGTTTTCCAGTGAAACAGCTGCAGAGGAGTCCTCACAAAAGAAGTTGCCTTCCTGGCAGCCGGGCTGGTGAGGATCAGTGAAAACACCTGTGTCCCATCTCTGAGCATCTGTACTGCTCCTCCTTTCTCAGCATATGCCACACACCAGTTGCCCGATTCAGGGTGCCTTGAAAGAAAGAGGTTCATATACAAAAATCTGCAGCAGACTCAAATAATTGTCTTTCCTTTTTTAGGACTTTCCTTTTATCTCTCCTACTTCCTCCGATTAGCAGTCATCCTCTTTTCATCTTCCAGAGTCTCATGGACATTGAAAAATGATGCAGAAATAATCTACTCAGCTGAAGGCGCAGCATTTGCAATATTGGTCAGTTTGTTTGGTGAACCACATGAAGATAAAATGGTTGCTTCCTGCTATCTAGAGTTGGAAAATTGGACCTATTCTCTACGTGAGTCATATAATCTATTCAAACGATATAATCCGTTTTGATTTAGCCTTTCCCAAAGGTAATGACGAGAACTCTACACACTCTAAAACAAGACGCAAAAATAGACTCATTGAGATCTTTTAAAAATTCCCAGATTAAATGAATTGTATATCCTTGGAAAGGTAAAATGGATGGGCCATCTCTCTCTCTTTCTCTCTCTCTCTCTCTCTCTCTCTCTCTCTCTCTCTCTCTCTCTCTCTCTCTCTCTCT
>CM053594.1:334668921-334682934 GCA_028646575.1 Pseudocheirus occidentalis
ATGGTTACATAATGGAAAAAATATTGGACATAGAGTTAGTACCACTGTCACACAATTGTGTGGTTCATCTTTCATTTTCGAAGAGGACCATGACATCAGGGAGATGATGACACGACTTGCAATTGACTTTGAGTGAGGGAGGGCTGTGAAAAGTCTCCAGTCTCGCTTTCTCGTCCAGAACCATCTGGGTGCAGTGACCAGATATTGATTAGTTGACTGGAGATGACTCAGGATACAGTGGGAGACCTTGGCCCTATTAAGCTAAGGTCTTTTTACAACTCTCACTTTGAGGGAGGCAACTCCCATTCAGCGAACAGGCTGTTGTACAATAGAGTTAGACGAGTCAGGAGTCAGAGGATCAGGAGCTGAGAATTGGCCCCACTGCTTCCCATCAGTATAGACTTCAGTGAATGAGTAAAGCCTGTTTCCTTATCTGTTGTATGAAGGTCGGACCTAATGATATGTAATATCCTTTACAATGCTAAACCCTGTGATCTTCTGACCTTAGTTTAAATCTCAGTCCTGGCTTTAGTTAACCAAGTGAACGAGTCTCCCATCTTCAATTTCTACATTTGTAAAACTGGAATGACTGTAATAATACTATCATCTAGAGGGCTTTTTTGAGGAAAGGCTTTATGTAACATATAAATGTCGCCTAATACCACATTGTAAATGGAAACAAAGAAGAGGGATTAATATCTGCTTTGTAGTTATGCTCTAAGGACTAGGAAACTTCGTTTTGATTTGCATCTGATACCTTCCTTGTATGTTATCTCCTCCATTAGAATGTGAGTCCTTGAGATCATGAACTAGCTGCTTTTTTATTTGTATTCCCAGCACTATGCATGATTCCTCGCATACAGCAAATGCTTAATAAATGCTTCATACATTCATTTCTTGCGTCTCCAAATGCAAGTGAATTCTGTTTTAATGTTTTATGTTGCTATCCTCTTTCATACATTCATTAACCATCATTAAATATGAAAAGCAAAGGTGGAAAAAGGTTGGACAGACACTATATTGCTGAAAAGGAGACAGTAAATTAACTTGGGTGACTATTATCAAAATAAGATAGGTGATCTACTGACAGAGGAAGGTCACAATCTCATAAATTGGCTTTAGATTTGCTGCTCGCCTTTGAATTACATGATACTCAGTCATTTTTAAGTTGTGTCTGACTCTTTGTGACCCCATTTGGGATTCTCCTGGCAGAGATACTGCAGCAGTTTGCCATTTCATTCTCCAGTTCATTTTATAGATGAGGAAACAGAGGCAAACAGAATTAAGTCGGGGTCACAGAGTTAGTAAGTATCTGAAGCCTGATTTGAACTCAGATCCTCCTGACTTTAGGGCTAGTGCTTGTTCCACTGCACCAACCTGCTGCCCTCCATGATGTACAGTATCACAAGAATATGAAAGGAAGAAGGGTCCAGGGATCTGTTACAGCAGGTCAGAATTCTTCTACAGAGAACATGTTTACCTCGTGCGTGGCACGTAATGGGCAGTCATCTTATTTATAGGCGTGCTACAATGAAGCAATCAATATCAGCAGAACCAAAAAGTATTGGGTAGTATATTGGGCATATTGAAAGTGACATCCTGCAAAGAGCCTTGCTTTATAGTGAGTGCTTAATAAAATGACTGGTTGATTTTTAGTCACGTTTGAATCCTGCTTTTGCTATTTACTATTTGTATGACCCTCAGCAAAGTACTCCATCACTCTCTGCCTCACTTCGCTCATTGGTACAAATGAGCAGGCTAAGCTTGATTTCTATAATCGTATCTAGCTCCAAGCCCTATGATTCTATGAGGGGGGGTTAGCCACCACTGACTGCTGTGTTAGGTAGGGTTCAATTTGAGCCAGTAAAAAGATTAAAAATTTCCTTAGCATTACTTTTGGTCAATGTCCCATTCTCTTCTCCTCTTTACTTGTCTACCAAATGAGATAATCCTTGTAAAGAGCTTAGCACAGAGGCTAGCACAGAGTAAGTGCCACATAAATGTTCATTTCTTTCCTATCTCATGGGATTCCTATCCCCTTAATTCTACTCTTTTCCAGTTAATGTAGACTTGGAGAAGAGAATGATCAATTGAGAGTTTTTACATGTTATCTGTTCTCATTTAGTAACTTTAAAATTGAATTGATTGAGGAATATATTGATTTTTTAAAAAAGACTCAGTTAAGCATGTCTGTGAAGACTGGTGGGGCCATGGTGGGCTATCCCCATATTTACTGAGGCTATCTTCAAAGGGCTTAAGTGCCCTCTATGAAGTGGCTGGTAAGAATGTAAAGCACATATCTGCCTCTATTTAAAAAACAGGTGGTCCAGCTGCTTTGTTAACCAGGAAGGAGAATATCATTTTGCAGAAGGTAATATAGCAGATAGGAAGGGAGAAAACACTTCACACATACTCTTACTCTGTCTTTGACTTTTACCTGTTATTTCTCTTGCATTTTTTAATAACACCTCACATTTTTCCACTCCTCCATACTAAAATGCCCTCTTTTTTGGCCTTGGAATGTTGAAGTAATAAACATACTCAAAAAGATGAAAAGACAGAGTCAATGAAGTGAAATTGTTTTCCCTTTATGGTGTTTGACCACATATTTCATTAGGGCCCTTGTTTTTCCTTTCTTTAGTACTTGTTAGGACCTCAAGAAACGTGAGTTCCTATGTCTGAGGGAGACTGAAACAGTGACAGAGACAGAGACAGAGAATCTTTTCATTTCCCTTAAAAGTTTTGTAGCATAGAGGTAGAATACAGATACTTCAAAGAATTCTCCTAAGAATGGGAGTCTAGGGTTTGTAATTCTGTTTCTGGGAGCTCTGGTCAGCTTTAGGGTGATATGGTGATGCTCCAGAGTCCTTTGTCCCTCTGCCCTAAATACACTCAACAAATATTATTATCACCATTTTTTTAAATCAGGGTACCATCACACTGATCGGTTCCGTTCCCCATCTTCAATGGATCATAAAATATGGCTGAAATGGTTTCACCTCTTTCCTAGTCTAGAAAATTTCCTCTGCTTGCAACTCTAGGACTTCAGATTGGGGATGGGGACTTGCTAATCTACCAAGCACCAAATAATGTTGAAGAGTCATCTGATACAATTGCCCATCTTTACAATTTCTCTGAAAAACCTTGGGTTGGTTCCTGACCACCTGATGTTCGAGTGAGATTATGTTGTGATTAAAACAGGAAGATTTTTTTTTTTTACTTTTTGAAATGCAGAACTTCTTGGTAGAAATAGAGGAAAGGAGCTTATTTATTAAGGGTGAGAAGCATTCCTTCCTCTCCCACCCAAACACTCCTATGTTGCTCTAACTTCTCTTGGCTGCTGAATAGAACTCTATAGCTACAGGTTTCTGTATAATTCCCCACTGTTCTATTCCTTCTTGGAGAGATTGAGAACAGTGGGAAAGTTGTCAAGAGAATTCCTACAGTTTTTAAACTCCTTTAGGAGTGAGAATGCTAAGCAAGCAGGTTCCTTTAGAGTCCCCTCCTTCTCATGAATACACATAATCTGCAGCCATGTCATAAATTGCCCTCCCATGGAAATGAAATCATTGGGTGCTACTTTGGCACTTGTTGCAGTTGGACAGTAGTTATTTAGGTTTAAGAAGAGAGAGAAAAACTTAATTAGTAGTTCTAATTTGGTGTTTCATTACTATTAAAAAAGAAAAAATAATCTGTAAATAACTTCTTATTTTTATTTTTATTTTTTTATTTTTGCTTTTTTTTTTTGGAGGGCAGTTGGGGGTAAGTGACTTGCCCAAGGTCACACGGCTAATTTTTGTGTTAAGTGTCTGAGGCTGGATTTGAACTCATGTCCTCCTGGCTCCAGGGCTGGTGCTCTATTCACTGCACCACCTAGCCGCCCCCCTGTAAATAACTTTTAACCAGCTAGGAGTCTTGTCCAAAGAAACAGAAAAGAAATAGCTGTCAGTTCTCAGTGATCTGTCCTAATATGTGAGTCTAGTCTTGTGTATCCCCTCTCTTCCTTATGTGGATAGAGACAAAGAGCAAAGAAAAAGTGGAGAGTGCCACAATAGGGAGAAAGGCTCCTAAACACCGAAAAAGCAAAAACAAAACACAATATAACATTAATTATTATGGCTATAGGGAACAAGTCATTTCTGACAACTAAAGATATTTGAGATCTTATTTTAGTTACATGGTTGACAGAAATTATGGAGGTGAAGAGTTAGCCATTTGACTTCCATTAGTAATGACCTTTCCTTATTTGGACTTTATTTATTGTAATCTTATCCTAGGTGGCAGAAACAGCTGTTACTCAACTTCTGAGAGAGAGAAAAGGAGAATTCAATGCCTATAAAAAGAAAGGGAAGCTCATAAAATAGTATTCTGATTAGGATTGGACCTACACATAGAAGGTAGTTGCTTATGTAACCCCTTAATGGCAAGGGGGCTGAAAGGAAGTATAGTTTTTCCCAGGTACGTAGAAGGAGTGACCGAAAGATCGTGGATGGAGGAAAATGTATAGGATGGGAATATTGGAGTCCCAGTATTTGGCCAGCAATGGCTTTTAATAATGAACAGTTGGAACCCGACTTGACTCACTGATTGCTTAAATACTGATCTGACTGGAGAGCATTGGCTACTGCCCTGGGATCTGGCGAATTAATCCCCTTCCATACTTTTCTCTCCCTTGTCCCATTGCTGACAAGCTGGCATGCTTACTCTTAAATCACATTTACCTATTGTCTATATTTTTACCACAGATTTTGTTTCTAAAAAAACAAAACTCATTTTCAATGTATTTGGAATGAACTCTTGCCAACAATGAGTAGACCACACTATGGTGGAGGTGGGGTGAGGTGGGAGGACAAAGAGGAAAAGCACTAAACAACCAGGATCCTATTTTGAAGGCCTTTCTCTCTCTGGAAACACACAGAGAAACTCCACTCCTATAGTGAGATGTGAAGGACACTGAGAAACAAACCAAAACTCTTGCTGGCTTATTATAGGGCTTGAAATTCCCATAACTAGAGTCCCTCTTTGAAGTTCAGTCTTTTATTTCATCAATAAGGATTTAAGTGCCAACTGTGTATAAGACACTCTGACAGGCACTAGAAATGTAAAAACAAAAATAAAGAAGGCCACATTCTCTTGGGGAAATAAGACATAGACAGAGGTAAGTACATATAAAATATATTCCAAATAAATATACACTATGGCAAAGTGCACTATGGAACTGGCCTGACTCTAAACTCTCTTAACCTGAAGTCAGAAAGGCCTGGGTTCAAGTCCTTACTTTCTTATACATGTTAGACATGTGACACCAGGCAAGGAACTTAACCTCTCAGTTCTGAAGACAATATCGACCAACTGGTAAATATTTATTAAATTTCTACTTTGTGCTACGAATTGTGCTAAGTGTTAAGGATACAGAAATAAAAGGCTAAAGACAGTTCCTGTCCTCAAGGAGCTTACAGTTTAGTGGGGGAGACAACATGCAAACAGATACAGAAAAGGCAAGCTAAATGCACAATAAATAGGAAATAATGAACAGAAGGAAGGTACTAGAATTAAAAAGGGTTGGGGAAGGCTTCCAATAAAAGATATGATTTTAGTTGAGACTTGAAGGACTTCAGGGATGGTCAGTAGGCAGCACAGAAGAGAAAAGCATTCCAGGTACTGGGGAGAAAAAGAGAAAATGCTGAGAGTAAAAAAATGCACCATCTTGTTCATGGAACCAAGAGACCAGTGTCACTGAATTTAAGAGTACATGTCATGGAATAAAATATAAGAAGGCTGGAAACAGGGGAGGAGGTTAGGTTATGAAAACCTATGAATACCAAACAGAATATTTTGTGTTCGTTCCTGGAGACAATATTTGAGAGATATTGCAAAGTTGAAATCAAGAGGCCTCCTTTGCAACAGATTGGTTATAGGAGGTGAGAGACAATGAGGAGTCCAGAACGACTCCTAGGTTGTGAACCTGAGTATCTGGGAGGTTGGTGTTACTTTCTATAGTAATAGGGAAATTAGGAGGTGGAAGTGTGTTTAGTGGGAATGATAATGTATTTCATTTTGGACATATTGAACTTAAGATGTCTACTAGGCATTCAGTTTGAAATGTCTGAAAGGCAATTGGAGATGAGAAATTGGAGGTCAGTAGAGGTTTTGGGGCAAGATGCATAGATTTGAGAATCATCAATATAGAGATGGCAAAAAAATCCACAGGAGCTAATGAGATCAACAAGTAAGGGATGAAGAGAAGAGGGATCAGGATGGAGTCCTGAGAGACTTCTGAAGTTAAAGGGCATGATCTGGAAGAGGATACAGAGAAAGATCCAGAGAAGGAGCGGTCAGGTATGTAGACAGAGATCCAGGACAGAGGGGTGTTCTGAAAACCTAGAGAGAAGAGAGTATCCAAGAAGAGAGACCAATCAAAAGTGTCAAAAGCTCTGGAGAAGTCAAGGACCCTGAGGATTTTGAGAAAAGGCCATCTAACGATTTGACATCTAAGAGATCCATCAGTAGTAACGTTGGAGAGAGCAGTTTCTATGGAATAAGGTTGGAAATCAGATTGTAAGGGGATTAAGAAGAGTGTAAAAGGAGAAAAAATGGAGGCACTTATTACAGATGGCCTTTTTGAGGAGTTTAGCTACAAACAGATCACAGAGATATGGGATGATAGTTAACAGGGGTGGAATGATCAAGTCAGCTTTTTCAGGATGACAGAGATCTGGACATGTTTGTAGGTAGAAGCCAGTGGAGAGGTAGAGAATGAAATTAGTGAAAGAGTAGGCATGACAGAAGGAACAATCTCTTGGAGATGGGATGGAATGGGATCAACATTTAGAGAGGTTGGCCTGGGTAAGGAGTAAGACTGCTTCTTCATGTAAGACAGGAACAAGGGAGGAGACAGTGGTAGAAAACTTCTGAGTGACAGAAGAGAAGGTAGAAGGAAGAAGAGGGAGCTCATAGAGAATACTTTCCTTTTTTCTATAAAATATAAGTCAGGTTTCTCAGCTGAGGGACTGTGGGAAAGGAGGCTTGAGCAGGGATGAAAGGATAAGGACTTCAGATAAGGGAGAGGAGTAAAGGATAGGGAATCTTGAAAACAAGCTTCGTTGGATCATGGTTTTGCACAGGCTCAGGCCTGAGTCTGACTGCATAGTTTACTGATCCTAACACCAAAGAGGAGGAGTTAACAGCTGTCAGGGTGGGCTGTTATGAAAACTAGCCAAGTGCTCCAGTTTCTCTAGTTCCCCAAAGCTGTGTGAACAGCTGGTCCAACCTAGAGAAGTTCTGACAATAAAAGTTAGCCCAAGGGCATGGCAGTGGATGAAAGCTAGCTTGGCTACCAACTAGTTGATTTGGTGTAGTGGCGTGTCTACTGACAACACATTCTGACAGACAGTTAGCAATGGAATATAAGCCTTCCTTCCTTCCTTCCTTCCTTCCTTCCTTCCTTCCTTCCTTCCTTCCTTCCTTCCTTCCTTCCTTCCTTCCTTCCTTCCTTCCTTCTTTCCTCTCTTCTTGCCTTCTTGCCTTCTGTAGTGAGTTTGGAATAAGGAAGACCTGGGTCTGAAATATGCCTCAGATCCTGTGTGACAGTAAGCAAGTCATTTATCCTTGGTTACGTCTGGGATGCATTGGATGTTCAGGGAGGACTAGCACTTCTGGTGTGGCCTTTTCAGAGCTATTCATCCACCTTGTTGCCCATCAGTCACTTATGGCTCCAAGAAGCTGTAGCATGTGTGGCTGCCACATCTCAGTAAAAATATCTTGGCAGACATGTGGAGATAGGCTGAAGGTAAGAGGCCCCAAACCTGTTGGTGATTTAGAGGGATGCTGACCCCATGCATGACATGAACGCTTTGTTCCAACAGCCAAGAAGGTGACTGAAGCAGTTGCTGTGGAGTGCTTAGAGTTTGGTCAGACATCGAAGAAACCAAGGTCATTTGGTGCATCCCAGGCCGTCTCCAGTCATCCTGACTTTTGTCTTCCCACTAGACTTTGATGACTCTGGAGGAGCGAGTGAGGCTGATGACTTTGTGCAGCTCTGCCTCACCTAAATCCAATTCACACACTAGTCAACGCATCACCCGGTGATATCATTGGTCCTTTTTGAAACAAAGGACAAACAAGTTCTTCCTCCTGTAAAAATGATGATAATAATATCACAGTCTTGTTGTGAGGAGCAAAAAAGAAAGTGTTAGCAAAGCACTTCAGTTCATCAACAAGCATTTTTAAGCACTTACTGTATGTCAAGTAATGTGCTACATGCTGGGAATAGGAAGGCAAAATGAAACATCCTGCCCTAAACCAGTCTACATCGAGTAGGCAAAAGAAATTTGTTTAATTTTAGAAGTCCAAAATATATATAAAGAAAGGTTGGTGTGTGGAGGGGCTAACTGGTGGTGGTTGGATCAGGGAAAACTTCATGAAAGAAGTAACACTTGGACAGAGATTTGAAGGGAGTCAGAAATGGCACAGGGCAGAAGGGAAGGAAGGAGGGCATCCCAGGTGCAGGGAAGACCTGCGTGGAGGTGTGGAGATGGGGGCTAGGATGCTGTGAACCAGGAAGAGCAAACAGGGCACTCTGGCTGGAATATGGACTAAGCGAAGAAGAATGATATGATGATGAGCTGAACAATCTCATGCATGATTAAATAACCATCAACTATCATCATTGTGAGAGATGGACATAATGTATAGAGAGCAGGGCCAGTAATGAGGATGAGCTGATATGGAGTCTCAATCTGACACGTAGACTGTGTCACCCTGGGGAAGTCACTGAACTCCTTGGTGCTCTCAGGCAACTTTCTGAGATTAAAAATTGCAGGAAAGGTACTACTATGCATTGTTAGAGAGAGCTACCAGGAGCTCTCTACCCCCTAATCTTAGGTCACGCATTTGAAAACAACAACATTTTACTATTATTCATCCTTGAAGACCAAACTTGAGTTCCTGTCTGAGGCTATTTAACTGCTTAACCTCTATCTTTTAATTTTCTGAACTCCTACATAATTTATAATCTTTACCATGTGATTTAGGGGCAGCTAGATGGTCTGGTGGCTAGAATACCAGGCCTGAAGTCAGGGAAGGCCTGTCTTCCTAAGTTCAAATGTGGCCTCAGACGCTTAATAATTGTGTGACCCTGGACAAGTCATTTAACCCTGTTTGCCTCAGTTTCCTCATCTGTAAAATGAGCTGGAGAAGGAAATAGAAAATCACTCCAGTATCTTTTCCAAGAAAACCCTGAAAAGTGGTCACGAAGAGCCTGACACAACTGAAAAGCATTTGTGGTTGTGCTTCTGTGCTGTCATGATTTGTTCATTAGGAT
Source organism: Pseudocheirus occidentalis (assembly GCA_028646575.1). Lineage (NCBI taxonomy): Eukaryota > Metazoa > Chordata > Mammalia > Diprotodontia > Pseudocheiridae > Pseudocheirus > Pseudocheirus occidentalis. The sequence goes on from CM053594.1 coordinate 334,678,244, forward strand.
TTCATGTGTCTGGCTAGAATTTCTTGAGGACAGAGAATGTTCTGCTCTATCCCTTTTGGTACCAGGATAGTACTGAACACATAGTAGGTACTTGAAAGACCCAAAATTGTCATAAAAAAGAGGAGAGTCATTCTCTGAGAGCAGCATTTGGCCTATGCCAAGAGAAGTTGAGGAAGACTGGAGGTTTTGAGAAGGGAGTGTATAAGCTGCACCTTTTGTCATTATTCCATGATTTAAAACAAAACAAAACAAAAGAGTTTCATATCCTTTTTTTTCCCAAGCACACTGCCCTATCCCAGGAAGTCAGTGAGAGAATTTGCTTTTTTTTTTTCTTGTAGTCACAAGTTACAGCTTTTGTTTTTCTCCCAAGCATCATTCAATGGCAGGTAACTAAATGATGTTCTGTTTAAGATATATTGTTCTTATTTCATCCATTTTTCTATCACCTAAGGACCCTTTCTACGAAGTCTACGTGTGTGAACAAAATAGCAAAGCTGTTCCCCCATTTGCAGGATCACATGAGCTCATTTGAAGGCATTGTCAATACTAAGCATGCAAACACCAGAAAACACAAGTGCTTTTGGCTAGGAGGTTTGTCAAAGGCATTTAGTTAAAATGCACAAGATTAGCATGCAGCTTGGAGGGCAAAAGGAGAATGCCAGCTCCCTTTTATTTCAGATAAAAGTCTTCCCGTGTTCAAACTTTTACTTCTCTGACAGAAAGAGGGTACCTTTAACTTTTGGGAAACAGGAGAGACTTTTTACCTTCCTGATGCCCAATGTTTTCCCCCACCCCCTCTGTTAAGAAATGTTGCAGTTCTTCAACCTGCTTTTTTCCATATAAACGTCTAAAAGCCTGTTGGAGGAATAAAGGAAGACAAGATTCAGATTCTGACCAGCAGTGATAGGATTGTTGGGTAGAGTGGTAGCTCGCTAATAGCTTTATTATTTAACCATGTAAGCAAAAGAAAGTACTACAGTTTAGAGACAGCTCAACATGGATCGGCTTTCAGCATGTAACTAAACCAGTGTGTAGAAACAAGTAATTAAAAGAATACAAAGTCCATAATCAATTGCACACAGGTTATCTTTGATTGCTCTAGCAAAGGACAAATTATACACAAGGCTTTTGCTAGCCTGGAAAAAAAATAGATCCTATTATCTTTAGAAATCGGGATTTTTTTTTTCTGTGAAAACAAAAACGTCCCTATTCCAGACCTCTTGGTTTAATTAAAAGGACACAAACGTCAGATGATGTTGCAGCATATCAAATGTTGCCCTGGAACGACCAGGGAGTGAAAGGAGAGAATGGGAGGGGAGGAAGGGTTGGCTGGAAGAATTTCTTTTCCATAAAGACTGGTCTTTTTTTCCCACCCAGACCATCTGTTTTCTCATGGTCAAAAGCTCCATTGCTGGTTTGCTGGCATTGCTGTGCATGTCTTTGTGTTCGGGGGACATTCAATCTTGCATCTGATACATGCTGATCTGTGACACTTCTTAACAAATGAAGCTTTGTTTTTCACAAAGGGGTGCCCTGATAGGAACTGTAAACTGGGAGATTGATATCCTAGAGGAAAGGCAGCCTTAGTCGGAGAGGTACAGGAAACTCTCAGTAATGCAATGAAGCAGAAGGAGATCGTACACACTCTCAGCCCTCTTGATCCTCCCCAACCCCCAGCTCACCTTTGTTGTCCCTCTGACTTGGTAAACTCTGTGGTACAGGTGCACTCAGGCCCAGCCAGAACGAAGCACATCGACATTACTGGAGGCTTCATCATACCTTCTTTTCTAGAAGATATTGCTAACTCTTGAATATTCTTCCTGGTTATGTGCAGGTGAAGTAATTGTGATAGGTTTAATGTGGCCACAGGGAAAATATTTAATCAGCAGGGCAGGAAATACTAGCAGGCTGAATTGTGATTTTGGGGAGGGGAAGAGAGGAATACGGAAATGGTTGGAGGGAGGAGAGGGTTGTAAGAGAAAAGCTCTGAATGCTTTCTGGTTTGGTGCTTTTAAGACTTGGCTCCCTGTAAATTCCCTCAGCTTCATTTCCTTAGCGAGTCTGTCCAGCTGTCTTTGCCAGCTGGGCATGGATGTCTTTCTTATTGCTCTGGCGACTGGGAACACAATTTATTGTTAAGGTGAGATCTGAGATCTTGAGATTAAAAACAAAACAAAACTCTATATTTAAAAAAATCATAGACTTGGTGGTAGAGAACTTAAGTTAACTCTTAAAGTCCTATAAAAAGTACTTTTGGGGTCCGAAGTTAAATTTCCCTTTACCAATGCTGATAACTTTGACAGACGCATGATCTAATCATAAACACTGCTGCTTCTGGCAAAGCCCACCCTGGCTTTTTCAGCTGAGCCTTTCTTGTTCATGTCTTTCTTGGAGGCCTTTGTCTCTTTTAATTCTCTGGGAGCACCAAGGTCACTCTTCGCTGCCCATTGGATGTTTTGCATTCTTATTCTATAGCCTGCCCACCTTCCTTTCTAGACATACATTTCCTGGATATACAGCTGCTTCTCTACAAACCATCATTTGGTATTAATTTGCAGCCTGAGCAATAGCTTTAGTGCACTTTCAAGTGTCATTTAGCTACTGAATGTGAAATAGTTACTATATCTGCAACCAGCTGTTAAGATAGAGATAGTTTTGTTTTTAGCAGTGCTCTGTGCTGGCCACATCCAGTACCTTCTGCAGCACAAAAAAAATCCTGACATTCAACTGTGAGACTTCTCAGTAGTATGACCTCTAAGGTCTCTTCTAGCTTTCAGTCTATGAGCCTATGAAATCTTTGACTTCATTCATTTCTTGTTCTTAAACACAATTTTTTTTTGAGGGGGAAGGCAGTTGGGGTTAAGTGACTTGCCCAAGGTCACACAGCTAGTAAGTGTGTCAAGTGTCTGAGGATAGATTTGAACTCAGGTCCTCCTGACTCCAGGGCCAGTGCTCAATTCACTGCACCACATAGCTACCCCTCTCAAACACATGATATTAAAAAAAATTTATAAATCATTTAACACAATGCCTCATATAGTAAGTGTTAATATAAATGATGATGTTGTTGTTATTACAGGTCTTCTTTGTCATCCTCTGCTGAATTTGATTCTCCATTGATGCCACTTAATATCTGTATTTGACTTAACTATTCCATTTAACTGCTACCTTGGATAAGTTTAACTTCACTGAGCCTCATTTTTTTACTTGGAAAATGAAGATGACCTCTAAGTTCTTTTCTGCCTCTAAACTCATGCTTTTATAGCCCTACAGACTTAAGGAATGTGATGGCTTAGTTTGCACTGTCTTGTCTAGTTCTTAGTAGAGTGCATTTCTTTGCAGCAAATTTGAAACTAAATCTGGTAATTCTTTGATTTGTTGCTCAGAGCAGAACCTGTGAACTGTCCTTCTATTTCACTGTAACTTCTTTATCTCTATTGGGTTCATTTATAACGGGAATATAGTGGTCCATTTACTGTTGGGGGGAAAGGGCGGAGGTGAAGGTGGTTGTAAGGTGAAAACCAATGCTGCAAAGACATAGTAGTTAAATTGAACAATTTCAGTAACAAACAACAGTAACCAAGAGAAATAGCTTCAGATTAAAAAGGAAAGGAAAATGAAATTTCAAGAGAGTATTTTATTATCACTAGAAACTACAGGAGGAAATGTAATAACATATTCCAAAAAAAAAGCAAAATTCTTGAGATGCAGCTCAAAATGACAAACCTTGCCAACCCAGATCTAATCATCAATGAAAAAAAAGTTAAATGTCTAATAACAGAGAGGCATTTAAAGTATTCCTAACCCTCAAAAAGGCACATGATCATATTATTCAGTCTGCCAACACACCAGACAACAGTAACACAAGTAAGTTTAAAAAATATGCAGCTACCAAGGAAAGTACAAGTAATAAAAGAAATTACTCCATCTCTAGAGACTTTTAAAAGGAAAAAAAAATAGAAAGTGAAAAGCATGCATGGGACTAAAAAACAATAACAACATCACAACAGAGGGACCATTAGAAGGTTTCTTTCTAAAAGTTTGTAAGACGGAAGGAGGAAGATCTACAAGGTAATAATACAGAAATTAGTTAGAAGAATGGACTCAAAACAGGTTCTTTAAAAGCTTTAATTGCATAAGGAACACAGAAACTGAAGAAGGAATAAATAACTATAAGGAGAATAAATCAAAGAACAAAAGTTCAAGATAAATAAAAGAAGAGAATTAATGAAAAGAACAAAGTAAAATAAATCCTTTTTAGAATAGAGCACAGAAAAACAAAGATACAGTTTTCTGGTCTAACATGCATCTGCTCTTTTCAAGAGGTTTTCAGATTAGGGCTGGACAATATTGTCTTTTAAAATGCTTATTCAATGTGAGAAGAGAAGCTATACAGTACAGAAGGAAGTTCCATTCTAGTTCATTCAGTTTGACAAATTAAGTAGCTACTGTGCTTACAAACTGTCCTCCACCCATTTTTGCATTTCTTTATATTCAGTATCCCCTTCTTTCTTGACCTCAGAATACCAGAGTAACAGAGTAACAAAAGCATCAAAAATTACATAAAATAATATTCAAGTAATGAAATAATATGAGGGAGAAAGAGAGAGAGAGAGAGAGAGCAAGAGAGAGAGAAAGAGAGAGAGACAGAGACAGAGAGAGACAGAGAGAGAGGAGGGAAGAGAAGAGAA
>CM053594.1:334683434-334703155 GCA_028646575.1 Pseudocheirus occidentalis
ACTTCAGTAAAGGGACAGGGACAGGGTAGAGAACAGAACAAGGGGGTGAGGGATAGGAAAGAGGGACACATGATCACTGTCACAATATGTCTATTATGAAGATGTCCTGTATAATCACACATCCACAGCCTGTATTGACTTGCTTGTCCTTCCAGTGGGGGTGGGTGACAAGGGAGGAATCAAAAGAATCTGGAATTTAAAGCTCTGCAATAACTGCAACTAGGAATTAAGATATACGGAGTTGGGGTAGGGCATCTCCCTGCCCTATCAGAAAGTAAAAGAGCAGATCAGGGGAGGGGCTTTACAGTGGGAGCGCTGTTTTGGGTTTAGGGTAGGGGAAAGACGGGTGAGAAAATTTGCAATTCAAAAATCTCATGAAATTGAATGATGAAAACGAGAAAACAAATTTTAAAAAAATTAACATAAATAAAAAAGAAATAAAAAAAGAAATCAATATGATTTTATCAATGGAAATCATATTGCTGCAGCATCCCAGGGACTGGTGGGCCTTTTCATCAGAATGCCAACTGAAATCAGTCATATGTGTTGCCTCTCCAATTAGGATGAGAGCTTATTGAGAGCAAGGGCTTGCTTGTTTTTATGTCTATATTGTACATCTCTCTCTCTCTCTCTATATATATATTTTGTACATCTATATAAAATATATATCTATATCTACATCTATCTATCTATCTATCTATCTATCTATCTATCTATCTATCTATCTATCTATCTATCTATCTATCTATCTGTCATCTCCCCAGTACTTAGCACAGAGCTTTCCACACAGTAAACATTTCATAAATGCTTTTTTTTTCATTCATTGGCAAGGGTTTTTAACATATTTCTCAAATGTGGTTTTGGCTCTGGGCATGTCTCTTAAGTAAGCCACATCAAGGTTGCCTTTGAACAAAGGAGAAAAGGAGGGAAAGTTGGTATTCATTTATTAAGCACATTTGGGCCATTAATTCGACCAGTGTTAGTAACTTGAGGTTGCTTCATGTTTCAGGTACCTTTAACTTTTTTTTCTTTCTGGTTAATTTTTAACCTTTAACTCCTCAACTTTTCCCCCTCTCCATCTGTTTACTTTGTACAAACATTATATCATCTATAAAATGAGAGTATTGGACTAAAGTAACTTCTAGCTACAAATTTTAGGATGCAGGGTAGCTAGGTGGCACAGTGAATAGAGCACTGGCCCTGGAGTCAGGAGGGCCTGAGTTCAAATCCGGTCTCAGACACTTGACACATTTACTAGTTGTGTGACCTTGGGCAAGTCATTTAACCCCAATTGTCTTACCTTCTCCCCTCACCCCACCAAAAATCTTAGGACAGTCTTATTTTCCAATCTGCCGCTTATCACCAGTCTTTGCTAGGTATCCTGGAACTGAGAGAGAGTGTTTTCATTGCAAGTTCTCTACTTTACTTTGGAATAATAACATGATAGAAATGTAATATTAGCTGAGAAGGGCTTATTTTGCAAATCTCAAATTTCCTGATTTTCAGGTGACTATGAAATTTCACAAATTCTTTTTATAGTATTATCAATAATTTACATGTGAAAGGATAAAAGCTAAGTTATGATCAAATTCCTCAGAGAAACCTTTTGAAGGACATAGAGAAAAGGGATATACTGTCAGAAGGAGAAAAGGAGAGGTAGAATGGGGAGTCCACTAACAGTTCATTCGTGTAGGTATTTTCTGTCATTCCTTCCAGCATTTATCATTTCTGATAGATGTGAGGTGGTACCTCAGAGTGTTTTCTTTTGCATTTCTCTAATCAATAGTAACCAGAGAAGGAGATGGCAAATTACTCCAATATCTTTGCCAAGAAAACCCTAAAATGGGGCCATAAAGAGTCAGACATAATTGAAATGACTAACGAACAAAAAACCAGTAGTAATTTATAGATATTTATAAATAACTTTGATTTCTTATTTGAAAATTGCCTGTTTATATCATTTGACCATTCATCATCTGGGAAATGGCTCTTATTGTTTTTTTTAAATCTATCTTGGCTCAATATTCAAAATATATTTTAAAATCAGGCCTTTGAGAAATAAGATGTAATTTTTAAATAATCCTTCGTTTTGTGTGGCACCTTTTAGCATAATATAGTTTTCCTGATTATATCTTTTAGATCACTTTTGCTTTATCTGAAATGATGAGTGCTATCCCTACCTTTTTTACTTCAGTTGACCCATATTAGCTTTTGCTTTAGAGAGCCCTTTATTTTAACTCTCTGTAGCTTTCTCTTGTAAGTAGGTATTTTGTAAACAACATATTTGTTGGATTCTAATTTCTAATTCATTCTTCTATCAGCTTCCATTTTATAAGTGAGCTCATCACATTCACATTCATGATTACTATGTATTTCCCTTCATCTCATTTTCTTCTTTTCTTTTTTTTAATCCTGTCCCTCCTCAAAAGTCCCTTTTATTTCTCACCACTGCCTCCCTTAATCCACCCTTCCTTCTATGCTCCCCTCTCTACCCCTTTATCTTATACCTTTCCTTTCCTATTTCTCTTTTGGATAAATTATATTTCTATATGCACATGAGTGTCTGTCTGACTCTCTCTCTCTCTCTCTCTCTCTCTCTCTCTCTCTCTCTCTTCCCTCTTTGAACCAATTCCAAGGAGAGTGAGATTCAAGCATTGTCTGCTCCCCCTATTTTCCCATCCATTGTAAAAACTCTTCTTTGTGTGCCTCTTTTATGTGAAAAAATCTTTCCCATTTTACCTCTCTTCTCTTTTTCACTCCATTTTTTTGGACATCATTCCAATACAATTGACTCACACCCATGCCCACTGTCTAGGTAAGCTCGTTTTACTTTGTTGTTCAGTTGCTTCAGTTGTGTCTAATTCTTCATGACGACTTTAGGGTATTTTCTTGACAAAAGTATGTTTTTCTTCTCCAATTTATTTTGTAGATGAGGACCTAAGGCAAACAGAGTTAAGTGACTTGCCCAAGGTCACACAGCTAATAAATGTTTGAGGCCAGATTTGAACTCACAGAGATGAGTCTTCCTAACTTCCAGTCTGGCTCTCTATCCACTATACCACTTATTTGCCTAGTTAAACTCCTTTTAATTGTCCTAATAATGATAAAATTCTTAGGAGTGACATGTATCATCTTCCCATACAGGAATACAAACAGCTTAACTTCATTGAGTCTCTTATGATTATTCTTTAACGTTTACTTTTTTGTGCTTCTCTCAAGTTTTGTGTTTGAATGTTGAATTTTCTGTTTAGCTCTGTTTTAATCAGTAATGCTTGAAAATCCTTTATTTTATTAAAACCCATGTTTTTCCCCTGAAGGATTATGCTCGATTTTGTGGTGTAGGTTGTTCTTCGTTGTAATCCTAGTTCATTTACTTTCTAGAATATCATATTCCAAGTTCTCTGTTCCTTTAACATGGAAGTTGCTAAATCTTTTGTGATCCTGACTCTGGCTCCATGATATTTGAACTATTTCTTTCTGGTTGCATGCAATATTTTCTTTTTGACCTTGGAGTTCTGGAATTTGGCTATAATATTCTTGGGAATTTTCATTTTGGGATCTCTTTTACAAGGTTATTGGGGGGAACTTTAACTTTCTATTTTTCCCTCTTGATCTAAGATATCACAGGAATTTTCTTTGATAATTTTTGAAGCACGATATTTAGGCTTTTCTTTGATCATGGCTTTCTAGTAGTCTCAAATGATTCTTAAAATATCTCTCTTCCATCTGTTTTGTAGGTCGGTCTGTTTTTTGATGAGACATTTTCTTCTGTTTTTCTTCTTTTGACTTTATTTTATTTTTTCTTGATATCTCATGGAGTCATTAATTTTCCCTTGCTCAGTTCTAATTTTTAAAGAATTATTTTCTTCTTTTACCATTTGGCCAATTCTGCTTTTTAAGGTGTTATTTTCTTTCATATTTTTGTGACTTTTAGCAAGCTGCTAAGTAGTTTGTTTCATAATTTTCTTGCATCACTCATTTCTTTCCCCAGTTTTTGCTCTACCCCTTTTATTTCCTCCTTTAACTCTTCTAGGAATTCTTGTTGGGTTTTGGTCCAATTAACATTTTTCTCCGAGTCTTTTTTCAGATAACTGTTTTCACATTATTGTCTTCTTCTGAGTTTATATTTTAGTCTTCCCTGCTACCAAAGTAGTTTTTTATGATTAAGGTTGTTTTTAGTTTTTGCTCATTTTTCCAGCTTATTTCTTGACTTCAAACTCTATATTAAAGTTGGGTTCTGCTCACTTCAGGGTAGGGAGGCAGTGTCACAAGCTCAAAGCTTTTTCATATAGCTAATTTTAGAACTAGTTCTGGGGTCTACAAATTTTTGATACTTCCAATGTAGTGTGATCCTGAGAGTGATGTGGTTACTACTATTGTGGTCTACATTCTAGTCTTAATCTAGGAAGGACACTTGGTTCCCTGCAGCCCCAGGGCTAGACATTCCTCTTTGCTTTATAATTATCACTAGGGCCTCTACTTCCTGGTGACCTACCACTAGCACTCCTTTCCACCCTGGAACTGCAGCCCAGAACTGTATATGGCCAATAAAGTTGCCAGCACCAGCTGCACCTACTCACTGGGTGTGGGGGCTCTGAATAGGCCTCCACTCAGATGTCATAAACCTCTCCTGCTAACTTTCTAAGTTTTCTTAGGCTGGAAAAATGTCTCACCCCAACCTTTTTCTGGCTCTACCACTCCAAAATTTGATTTAATGAGTTGTTTTTCAGTCATTTGGAGGGGAATATTGAGAGAGTTCAGATGGGTGGCTGCCCCTAACTTGCCATTTTGGTATATGTTTCATTAATATCTCTTTTTTTGGCCAAAGATCTTCACTTCCCTCCCTCCAAAAGAAAAAAGAACTCTGCCTCACAATAAAGAAGTAATATTAAGGAAAACAAATTAACATAATGATTGTGACAGTGAATGGTTCATGCTACACTTTTAGTCCCATATATTTCTACTGAGAAAGAGTAGGCATTTTTCACCAGCAATTCACTGAGGTCACTGTTAGTCACTGAGTTGATCAGAATTCTAATGTATTTAAATGATATTCTCCTTTAATTATGTGGTCATTGTAAAAATTGTACTAATCATTTCACTGGGTTGTCAGCTCTCAAGTTTCCCTGAATTCTTCATATTTGCCATTTTTTATGAAATGATAACACTCCATTGCATTTAAATACTGCCTATTGCCACCAACTGGAGGTTAAGCACAGAAACTCTTAGAGTGGTAAAACTCCCCAGACCTAATTCCCTCCAAGACCTTGTAGCCATCACTGTGGGTGAGGGGGTGGAAATCTTTCCTAATTGGAATTGCTATACCCAATAACTGCCAATCAATCATAGGGCTACTAAGATAGCTTGCCTAGAGCATCAAGACAACCTGAAAGTGAGATGCAGGGGAGCATATGCTAGGCAACTTGAACCACCACCATTACCACCATTGATCATTGTGATGGAAACAGTACATGATACTGAACAAAAGTCTTGGGAACAGCGATGCTCCCTAAACTGTCAGACTTAGTTTCAGCCCAACCCCCAAAGCTAATATTGAGAGGAGAAATCATTGCAGAAAAGAGAGCTACTTTCATTGTCACCTCCAGCAACAACTGCTGGTGAATTGTCACCAAAAGATAGGCATAGGAATCTTGAGAGTGACAACGTCTGCCAGACAAGTAGTATTGCTTCTAGCCTAGCCTCTACAGTTATCATCTGTGGAAGTGTCTCGTGTGGACAAAGATACAACTATCCACACTAGCCTACAGAACAGGCAAGCCCGCCTAGCTGAAGTAGCAAGGCATTTGGATGGAGAGACCGTAGGAGGTATATGCCAGAATGATCAAAACCTGACCATTATCTCCCCTCAAACCCTGAGAGAGAAAGCCTAGAACCATGAATCAAGGAAACTTTGAAATAGCAATGCTTTAGCTCAGTGTAAATGGTTCAGTATCCGAAAATTATATGATTTTATCAGTGGAAATGATATTAAAGAAGAAGCATTATCATCTGTTTCATTGCTATACCCTCAGAACTATGGAATCTTTCTATATACAGATGAAGTCTTCCACATATATTGTCTACCTATTACGTTGTGAGCTCCTCGATATCAGGGACTCTTACTTTTCTATTTGGATGTCTGGTGATTAGCCTCATGTTCTGCACAGGGTAAGCTCTTTAAAATGCTTTATCCACTCATTTATTCATATATCACAGTTTGTTCAGCCAGTTCCCATTCAATGTGCACCCACTTTTTAATACCCACTTCAATGATATCACTAAGGTCTTTGGCATAGCTTCTATGCCCAAAATGTTTCTAACATCTATGTGACTGTTCTTTTTTAGTGCTGAAGATTCAGTATTTATTATTCTCCCAAACCCCAATTGGCCTTTGGAGACTGCTCAATGCTTTCTTTGACGAGTGCACCAAATACAATCTCAAAATAAATCACAGGATGTGTAAGGTAATGGTTTTTAGTTCCAGGAATTGTAATAGTTCCTGGTATGCTGAGGGAGTTAACTTTAAGGTGGTGAAATATTTTATGTAGCTCTACATTATCTTTCACCTAAATCTTTTGTGCAAAAAAAGCATAAGGAAATAATCAGGACCCAGGAAGGAGAGGATTTCAAGTGAGAAAAGTCACATTAGCTTCAGAGGGAAAAGAAGTGACATGGAATCTTAGGATACAAAGGACAAAGGGGGTTCCCAAGTCCTCAACTATTCAGAATTATGTAACCTATAATAGTGAGCATGCTTAAAAAGCTCTTTTGAAGATAAAAATGACATTCATCAGTTTCAGTTCATGCTTATTCTCAGCAGATAAGTCCAACGGTGAATAGCCACTTTTCTCATTTTGGCTACTTCTATGATAAATCCCAATGCATCTGGGATTGATTGTGCATCCACCTGTATCATCTGGTGAGACGGTTAGACTGAATGAGCTTACCATGCTGCTCTCTCCTTATTTCATGTACCCCACCATAATCCTTAATAATCGACTTCAGACTTTCAAAAGAAATGGAGTATGGATCATACTACACCTCTTGGCTGCCGATATTGAAGGGCATTAAAGTTTTTATTTTGTTTTGTTTGATATGTAAGTTAATGTTCTTAAGAAGTGTTTGTTAAAAACACTAATGAATAACAAGTGAGAGTCATCCTATTTAAGTAGTTAAGGATATGATGTTGGTCTGACTTGGCCTTTGTGCAAATTAGAAATTAGTAGAGGAAAGTATGGTCCATTCTGTTTCAGCACTTGTTTTGAAAACATGAATTTGTTCCAGTGTGATTGATATGTTAGAGAACAATTTGAACATAATAAGAATTTCATCTTGCTAATATGTGATTTTGTCCTGAGAAACAGAAAGAATACAGAAAACTGAACCCAGATGAACTGAGGTGTGTAGGATTGCACAAAATGCACACACATGTGCACACACATGTGTGCACATACATACCACCATATCACATGTATGTTGTTTCACACGGCTGGATTTTCTGATTCTTTTGATTTTGTGAACTTTTCTATATAAAAACCACTCATTCAACATCCCAAACATGTCTAATTATCTTAGTTCAAAAATGCCAAGCAGCATATGCTAGGGAAAGCATTAAGCATTAAGGAGAAGCTTGAAATAATAAAATATTTTGAAAGAAATGAGAAACCATGTAATGCCTCCTGAGCAATGGCCATAAAAGAATCCACGTTGTGGATTGTCAGGGACTACACTATAAAAATAAAGGAGACATTTATGGCTGGAACAACTTTAAATGCCTTTGTTTCTCCACTCCCCACCAAGTTCTGCCATGGCCCCCACCCAAGGAGTTATTGCCCTCCAATGTACGCTCTCCCCTGTAGTCAGGACAAGGCCAGTGGGAGCCTGGGTGCAGTCCAAGCAGCAGCCTGGATCCTTGGACTCTGCTACTATTTGTTGTAATCTTTATGTATTAATTATTTAACATACATAAAACTGTGCTATCATGTTTTATTAGATTTCTATTTTTTTAGTGTTTATCACTGATGAAGTTTTTGAGCATTGAACCCCTAATCCCATTTTCTCATAAGCCTATTTTTTATTATATTTTGCATTTCTGCTTGATAGCTATAAACCCTGACATTTGTTCCTTCCTGATTTCCTTGATTATGGATTTCATCTGTGTTTTTATTGAAATTATTTCACTCTTGAAATCTACTATTTCAGGATTTTTTTTCTTTATATCTGGTTACTCATTTTTAGATTCTTCCCTCTTGAAAGTGGATAATCCTTTGAAGCTGGGCTGAAAGATGCCTCAGCTTCCTCTCCCTTTGTGGAGTTTACACAGTTAGGGTCCCTGTCCTAATTATCCTCTGAGGGACAGGATTTATTGGATTTTAGTCCCCTCTATTTTAGCCATCCATGCTGGCCCCTCCCTCAGTCTTTTTTCCTTGGTTCTTGTCCTTTTCTTCTTCCCATAGAATGAATTAGCATCTGCCCTTCTTTTTGGATAGGGGAGAGTGCAGAAAATTTACTAAGGGATAGGGTTTCTGTAGCCTTAGAGGTTTCAGTCCTTAAGGGTGCACCAGGCAAAAGGTCCTTTCTCATTCCCCACCCTTCCTATCCCTCCCTCACCATGTGCCTAGCTAGAATCTGTATCTGCCAGCTGTCACAAGTAGGGGTGGGAAGGGGTTGAGGTGTATAGACAGTCTCTGCAGCAAAAGGTCATTCCTATGTTGGGTCCCTAGCATTAACCATTTGGTTGCTCTGTGTCAATTTATGAGTCGTAGGAGGTGCCAAGTAAGTAAGGATTAGTATTTTCAGTGTTAATAATAAGACTTTAGTCTATTTTTTGTCCTGTGGGTTCAGTCATAATTGCTCTATATTTGGGGTATAACACTTGTTTTGGGATGCTAAGGTGATTTTCAAGTTTGACATATTTGCAAGAGATTTATTTCTAATTGGTAAAGGGAATACTGCATGATTGTGTGATGGACAGAACTGGGGAAAGAACTTGGGGAGAAGAGAGAACTTCTTCCTTCCTGCTTTAAGAGATGATAGATGTGGTTCCAGATACTCTTTGTGAGAGAAACTACAGAGAAAAAGAACAGATTTTGGAAGGTAGGCATGGAGGGCAAAGCTGGTCCTCCAATATGCCTCTGATTTCCTTCTTGCCTCCCTAGAATCTTCAAGGAATCTCCCCTTGGGTGAGATCAGCCAGGGACTCTCTCTGTCTCTCTCTGTCTGTCTCTCTGTCTCTGTCTCTGTCTCTCTCTCTCTCTGTCTTTCCCTCTCCCTCTGTCCATCTGTCTGTCTGTCTGCCTTTTTCACAAGACAGTTGCTCATTCATTATTTGTACTGTCTGGTATTGTCTAATCTGTAATATATCTCTGACTTCTCTTTGCTATCTGCTTGTCTGAATGAGTTTATTCTCTACTCACTTTTTATGAAGGATGGTCTTTTATGCTTTTTTGTCTTTTATGCAACTGGCATTTAGGGGGAAGGAATTGAGCCTTAAGAATATAAAATAACCCTTCCTCTTTAAAGGATAGTGATAACAGGAACAGTTTAAACCTGAAAATCATTTCTCTTGGATAGGAAGTATTTAGAGGTGGAGATAGATACAATTCTAGTCAATTTCTTCTCTGAGTAGAGCATAATGGTTAAGATTGTGGTCCCATTTCTTGATTCCTCCTAGTCAGGAATAAAAATTTCCCTTGGAGAGGGATGGGTTAGATTTCAGAGATATCTATTTATATCTCCCAGTGAGTTGTATTTAGTCAAACCCATGTAGATATAGATACAATCTACATGGGGAACTACCTTGCAGAGATTTTTCAAGAGTTAATGAGGACTGGAAAAAATGTCCAATTAACTATATTGTTAGTCATATAACCCAGAACTATAATTTTAATTTAACTATTGATATTCTGAATGTCAGAACCTTGTATAATGACCAAGTGAATGTGCTGCTAAAAACAAACAAAAAAACTGAAATGTATCATTCTTGACATTCTCACTATAAACAAAAGCCAGAAGGAAGAAGGATGTTGCTGCTAAAAGGAAAGATGGCCCACAAGAGATACAAACAAAGAAATTAACAGGATGCATTTTATTGCATGCTCAGAGGCAAAAGAGACATCATTGCATTGGGCACTTAGCATTTGGTATTGTAGTGCTCATGATAAGGATTTGCAAACAGACCACAATGAAAATTATTGCAACTTATTCAACATCAGTAATTGCAAGGGATGAATTTAAAGAAGTTTCATGAACTTAAAAAGACCCTTCATATGGAATCAATATTTGCTTTAATACTCAGTGACTTCGGTATGGACATGAAAATTGGTAAGGATGGAGAAAAGTGTTTTGGAAAAGATGGATCAAGAGAAAAATATTAGAGAAGTCAAAGACATATGAATCATCTTTATTGAATTGCAAAACTCCTTTAGCAATTACAAATTACTCTCAAGAACAAAGGTTCTTCATATAATAGTAATATTCTCTCTCTCTCTCTCTCTCTCTCTCTCTCTCACACACACACACACACACACACACACATCACAGTTACGTGACTTTCCCAGGGTCACACAGTGTGTTTCCAAGCCTGGATTTGAATTCAGGTTCTTTTGACTCCAGGACCAGTGCTCTATCCAATATGCCACCAAGCAGCCCTGTATAATAGTAATTTTTCTTTCTTTTTTTCTAATGTGTTATTATACTTTTAAGTACATGGTTTGCTTAGAAGACACCAAAAGATCTCTGATGTCATTGGTATGTTAATGAATAATGCAAAGGAAGGTTCTTCTTCCTTAAGTGGTTTCTATGTACTGTTGTGGTAAATCTTCTGAAAATCATTTCTTATTATTTCCTGAATGAACTCTATGTCCCAGCTAAACTGGATTATTAATTTCCCCTGATCTTTTCTTACCTTTCCCCTGCATATTCAAGGGCACCACCCTTCTCATGCCTGGAGTACACTCTTCATTCCTACTTACTGACATTATTTTTCTTGAAGACCCTGCTCCATTACTACCCTATTCACTTAATCACTGAGGCCTTTATTTATTCCTACCCTGTCTCAAAGTGATCTCTCCATTCACATCAGGACATCTTTATTAATAAACTGCAATGCAGCAGTTATACAAAGACAAAGATGAAACAATCTTTCCCCTCAAGCATTCCACGTCCTCCATATGTCTTCCCTTCCAACCTTCCTAGAATACTTAGGTGGATCTTTCCTTTACCTGGATCACATTGCACTTCATGTATTATAACTTTTATGAGATCCAGAGGAAAGATCACTGCATTTGGAATCAGACAACCTGCATTCAAATTCTAGCTCTGGATTCTAATACGTGTGTGATCTCAGACACTCACTTCCTTCACATAGGAAATGAGGGATGTGAAATTGATGACATAGTCAAGTGGCCCTTCCGACTTTTATATATTCAATTTGATTTTTAACTTTCCTGCTTGGACCAGCATGGCAAGACAAGCCTCTTTATCTCCATCTTGCAGTCCTTGAGCAAGTGATCCAAACAGAGAGGCTTCGTTTCCAAAGAGATATGTGGTTAAATGTTGCCGGTACCCATTAGAGTTGAACATCAACAGGTTCTTGCCTGTAATATTCTATTGATGTTATCGTATCACTGTGAGTCAGGGAACACAATAGTGTATGAGGAATTTTAAATGATGTTCATACAGAGGGCTGCAGGGAGGTGTATGGATCAGCAGGCTGCAACACACAGCAAATTATGGAACTTTGAAGAAGAAATGAAGTAAAGATACAAGCTGTTTATATGCTGAGAGCCTAGATGATACGAGGGATAGAATACTGGACTTGGAATGAAGAAGACCTGAGTTAAAATCCAGCCTCAGACACACTTATTAGCTATACATACCTTAGGCAAGTCGCTTAAACCTCTGTCTGACTCAGTTTCCTTAGTCATAAAAGCGTTATAGCACTTCCCTCTTAAGGTGGATCTGAAGATGAAATAATAGTTGTAAAGCACTTTGTAAATCTTAAAGTGTTACATAAATTCTAACCATTATTATTTCAGTCAAAGAGAATTATCAGTCACTTGCCATGGGTCACACAGTAGGTGTCTGAAGGCCGATTTGTATTCAGGGAGAGGAATCTTTCTGATTGTACACCTGATGTTCTATCCACTGCACCACGTAACTACATACAGGATGAATGGAAAATAATTAACACAGGAAACGCACTGGGATTACGGGTGGTTGGGGGTAGTTTCCAGCAGAAGTTTGGATAAGCCTTAGTTGGGACTTGAAGGAACTCATAGAAGCCAAAAGACAGAGGTGAGGAGGGACAGTGTTCTGGGTATGGGGGACAGCCAGAGAGAGAGTGCTGGGAATAAAGAGATGGAGCTCTGGGTTCATGGAACAGCCAAGAGGCCAGTGTTATTGGAAGAAGGAATACATGTTGGGAAGTAAGGTATAAGAAAATTGGAAAGGTAGGAGGGGGCTAGGTTATGAAAATCTTTGAATACCAAGAATAACCATTTTGTATTTGATGCTAAAGCAATTGAGAACCACTGGAGTTGATTGAATAGAGAGGTAATAAGTTCAAACTTGTGCTTTAGGAAAATCACTTTGGTGGTTGAATAGAGGATGGATTGGAGTGGAGAGAGACACAGGAAAATCTACCAGCAGACTATTGTGGTAATCCAGGTTGTGAGCCTAGGGGACTGGAAGGATGTTGCCCTCAAGAATAATAGGGAAGTTTGGAAAGATCAGAGGGAAGAGTTTAGGGGGAAATATAATGAATTCTGTCCTGGGTATGTTTAGTTTAGAATGTCTCCTAGATATCCATTTCCAGATGTCTGTAAGTTGGAGATCTAAGACTGGAAGTCAGAAATCAGGAGGAATAGAAAGCTCTTATAGGATGATAGATAGACAACTGGAAGGAATCTTTCAGATAACTTAATCTGGTCCTCCCATTTTACGAAGACACAGAGGCTGTATAAGATTAAGTGGCTTGCCCAAGATTATACAGATGTCCAAAGGGTAGAGCTAGAATTTACAATTATTTTAACAAGTGTATAATCTAAGTAATTCTCTATCATCCTCACAATGTTGTAGGAAAGAGAAGATGCCCCACCTTTTGAGTGAACTCTTCCTAGGGAGCTTGTGGAAGGACAAGGACAAAAGTTGAATAGGATGAGAAGACATAGATGGGTTCTGATTTTCATCATTTGCAAAAGTATCCAAAATGCTGAAGTCTCATATCCATTTTAATGGAGTTGAATGTTTTTCTGGTTGTTGCAAATTAAAGCTAGGAAGGAAATCAAAGCTCTTAGCAAAGACTAAGTTCCAGGTGGGCCACACAGATTCTGGTATAGATGATTGTGGCATTAAATACAAAAACAAATTTAGGTAGTATTAGCATTTTTAGTACATTGACATAGCCTAATCATGATATCTCTCTAATTATTTCTCTTTATTTCTTTAAGGAATATTTTAGAGTTATTGTCATATGTGTGTTTTGCTAAGTTTTATTTTGTGTTTTCTTGTTTTGTGTTTATTAGGTGTTTTGTGCTGATTTTCAATTGAGTTTTTCCCCCCTCTAACTTCCTGCTTGGTTTTATTAGCAAAATACAGAAAGGTTGACAATTTTATGGGCTAATTTTATATCCTATGACTTAAATAAAATTATAAAGTATTTCAGCATTTTTTTCTGAGTCTCTGGGATTCTAGAAGTAAATGCAAATATCATCTGTGAATAGACATAATTTCACTTTATTTTTGCCCACCTTTATTCCTTTAATTTATTTTTCTTTTCTCAGTGTCACTGCTAGCCTTTGTAAAATCATATCAAATAAAAGCACTAATAATGGAGTTCTTTGTTTAACCCCTGATCTAGTCACAAAGGTTTTTAGTATTTTTCAATTTCAAATAAAATTAACTCTAGAATTTAAATAAATTTGCTTATCATATTAAGGAAAAGCCTCATTGAGCTTATGCTTTGCAGAAATTAGAAAGTGAAATTTATTATTTAGATGGCTATTTATTTTGGTTATTGTGTGTGGTTTTGTTATTATCGTTATGAACGACTATGTTTATTTGTTTATTTTTGCACAAAATATCCCTGTAACCCCATGGCAGAGTGCTAGATTTAGAATCAGCAGACCTGGGCTCAACTCCCACTCTTCCATTTGCTATTTGTCTGATTTTTATGTGCTCAGGAAGGATACTACTGTCTCAGTTTCCTTATTTGTGTAGTGAAACAGCTGTGTTCACCTTATCACCCCACTTCTCAGCAGAATGTAAGATCCTTAAAGGGATGCAATATTTTGATTTTGTCTTCCTACCACACATGAGGCAAAGTAAGTACTTAATAAAATGTTAATTGAATTTATTGAATTCTGACTTCAATGTCATTTAAACATTTATAAATAGCAAGAAAAAGAAATGTGTATAGAGAGTCAATGTTACTAAATTTTAAGAGTGTCAAGGAATTGCATTTCCTATTTTTAAATATTTTTGGAAACACAGAACAAATTTATGAAGCAGAGAAAGTTCTCTGAGTTATGAACCCCTTATCCAAATTACAGAATCTAGGGTCTTTCAATTCATAACATGGCAACATTTAAAGTGTTAGGATTTGGGGGAAAAATTTCAGTGTCATATTTGATACAGGTTAATAATTGTGTTTTTCTTAAAAACTTCATAAAATAGCCCCTCCTATTTCTCTGAAGTAGCTTGATACATAGTATGGAATAGTGCGAATAGTTGCAGAAGAGAAAGAGCTTAGGTCTTATACCTCTGAATTGTTAGTGTTACTTGACTCTAAGAATGAAATATTATTATTCTAGTAGAATGTATTTTTGGCCCATGAATTATCTTGTAATTACCATGTAAATTATAATGTAAGATATTGGTTAAATTGTTTTTCTTCATGAGGCTCCTTTTACAGTATGAGAAGCGGTCTCCAATAATTAGTGGTTGAAGGATCCCTGTAAGAGGTTGGTCACTTTGAATATTAATGTGATAGTGCAAGTTTAATAGTCAACCAGTGGTTGGTTGATTCCCTATTTGATAAAGTTATGAGATGAAAAAAAGGACATTTTGCTCTTTAGGTTTTTTTAAATTTGCCAAATTTTGAATTTTAATGGTGTTATTAAAACAGAGAGAAATGCGAGATTGTTATCAAGGCTAATGCCTAGACAATACAGAACTCAATAAGCAAGAATTTCAAAGTTCCAAGATTATTTGTTGACAATAAATAAGAAACTTTGGGATGTTGCCTTCCCTCTTGAAGGCTGTAAATAGACTCCAATGTGGTAACGTCCTAAATAATGTTCTTTTCTTTATTCTTTGTATGAAGTTGAGGTAGAAAATTGCTGCATGCATGTGGATGACAAATGGGCCTACTGTGCTATATAACAATCCCCTTAATTTATACTAATCAACGTTATTGTATTCCCTATAATGCCTCACAGTGGATTTTCCCAAACTTTTCATGTTTTTAAGCTTTTTACAAAAACCTTTCATCTTTTTTATTTTTTTATTCTATACTCCCCCCTTCTCCAGAAAAACTCATCAGTAACTTTTTCTTTTATTTTAATCACAAAAGAGCTCATCCATAATGAGCTTTTAAAAACGTATTCTAAACCTCAAAATTCTTTGACTTTATTCCTTTTTCTATCTGATTTTTTATTTAGTGTTGGATAAAAATGTGGATGGACCTTCTTACCAAGGCCAACTTCTGTACTAATATCAATGAACTTACACTGTCATATTTCCTCTCAGACCTCACCTCTTCTGTCATCCCCAATCTCCCTAATTTTCAGATTCTTTCTTTGAATTATTCCCTAATGCCTATATAATCAGATATCCCTCATGTTTAAAACAAAACAAAAACCCCTTCATTTGACACTACTTTCCCTTCAAACCATTGTGGCCAAATTCCTTTTAAAAATTATCTTATTCAGTATTTCCACTTTTTAACTTCCAATTTCTTTCTCAATCCATTGAAATCTGGCTTCTGAACTCACTATCCAATTGAAACTGCTCTCTTCAAATCATCAACAGTTCTTAACGGATAAATGCAATGGTCTTTTCTCAGCTCTCATTCTTTGTTATTCCTTTTAAACATATTGCATTGATTACTACGCTTTCCTCTCCCCCCTCCTCTTTTTAATATCACTTGCTTCTCGTTCAAACAGTCTGATGATTCAGCCTCTTTTGTTAGATTGATCATCATCCATACCCTACTCCCTACCTCTGGTCATCTCCCAAGGCTCTATCCTCCATATTATTTTCTTCCTCTCTAGCCTCTTTTCATGAGCTCACCAGCTCCCAGTGGTTCTATTATTGGCTCTGTGCAAATGACTCGTTTGTCTAAATGGACAGAACTAGTATGTCTCTTTAGTCTGAATCCCATATTTGAACTGCCCTTTAGATATCTCAAAGTGAATGTACTGCAGGCATCATAAACTCATATAGACAAAACAGAACTCATTATTTTACCCTTTAAATCCAAAGTTCTCTATTTCTGTTGAGGTTGATAAAAGAAAGTGTTTCTTAACTAAAAACAAAAGAAAAAATTAAATTGCAAATAAATAAATGCTTGTTGTATTTGGATTGCATGTGGTAGCAATGAAGGGCTCAGTTTAATGTCTTTAAGCAACTTGAATTAAGCCTGAGATGGAATCACAGAACTTTTCTCTGCTACATAATTTCTGCTAGTTAAATCGATGGGAAAGATCTACAAATAAAACAAGTATAAGACATATGGGTTAGGGAAAGAGTAAAAATTTAGTGAACTCTCCTTTCTCCAAGTCTTGAAGATACCACTCAGAATTTGGAATTGAGTTCAATGTAAAATTTGAAGTTAAGTTGAAGGGTAGAAGACAAAAATGTTTATGAAATCCCGCTATATTGGGAAGCAGATGATTGTTTTTAGTGCATGCAGGATATTAGACACCATAAGGAGTGTTTAACTTGTTACATATTTACAGCTCTATCTATGATTTGTATAGTTATATTCTAATATGCATATGCATATACAATTACAGTTACATATATATATATATATACAGTATACAGATATAGATTAAAAATTCCTTAAGACATGAAGTAATAATCACAAACTATAACATTTAAAAAAGTAAAATGCTAAAGACTGAACTATACTATATATATGTATATATGTAAGTTTATATTTATGGAAGTCAGCATTCTTTCTATGTCTTCTTGCCAGTTTCAGCATAGGGCAGCAATATTTAAATATTCTGCTTTGTCCCATTTCATCAATATGTAGGAGTCTTGACTGGCAAAGACCACCTTGAGGAGAAAAAAAGATGACTTTACTGCATGTTTTTTAGTATGACAGAGGTCCCTTTGAATTTTGGCTCCACTAGTAATTTTAATACTCCAATTTCATTTAATGTCATCTCCTGGGAACTAGAAGAAACCAAAGTACACTTAAAAATGTGTACTGTTGGTTTTCCATTCTGTTCACATTCAGCACAGTATCTCATTTCTGGCAAAAAGTGCTCTGTGGCCCTTGATGTGTCATACTCTAAAAAAATAGCTCTCTTCATATCATAACACATTCTATTTACCTTGTGTTATAACTCAAATGTCATAAGTCTTTGTGGGATAATTAGATAGCCTATATTGGTGTCAGGAAGATCTGGATTCAGGTACTACCTCTGAGACAGATTGTCTGTGTGGCTCCAGACAAGCCACTCAAACTCACAGGATATCGGTAGAGGGAATTTCCTCAACATAAATTACCCATACTAATAAAATCTGAGTTTCAGAGCAAAAGAAAATGTAAGTCATAGAGTCATTTTTTTCCATGACAAATGTGCTGGAAGTCATCGAATAGTTAGATGTGTACAAGTAGCTTATTTTGGTTGTTAAAGAGGACAGCAGGATGAAATCAGGATTCTCCTTGTATTCCAAGTTCTCCTTCCTCTCATGTTTACTGTATCCTATTACCTGAAGTGGAGCTCTTTATATATAATTCATTGAAAACTTCCATGCCACTTGAGATGGTATTTCGTAGGGAGTGAGAGAGGAAACTTAGCTTTAACTGTTTCTGGAGTGTAGAATTAGCTTATCCTTCACATAGTGTATTAACAAAGATTAATGTTTATAAAGAGCTCTAAGGTAATTTCTCAATCTCTTCCTTGTCTCTATTACATAATCCTTTGTCTTCCATTCCAATAAGGCCAACAACACTTTTGCTTAGTGTGGCAATGAGAACATGGCTACCTCTACAAAAGCTGCATAGCAAAACAGTCTTGGAACACAAAGATGAACATAATTACATTATAGTTTTTACCTGGGGAAAATTAAAATAGCTATTTTTCACCATTCCCATTGTCTTTAATACTCTGGGTGTTGGATCTCATGTGATATCAGATAACAGAATCCCCATAGAATCAGACACTTGCCTGCTATTCTAGGAAGGTCAGCCTTGTCTTTATCTAATTATTTTATCTCAATAATTGAGTTATTGTAATAACTCACATTTAGTTATTATATAACTCACAGCAACAATATAATAAACTAATAATATTTTTACTAACCTTTTCAAGGTGTTCTTTTTATATATCAATTATAACAGAAAATACAAAACTGCTGAATTATTGCAATCATTTACTTCACTATTCCAGAATCTAAAATACAATAATATAATTAAGTTGGAGAAGGGAATGGCAAACCACTCCAGTATCTTTGCCAAGAAAACCCCAGATGGAGTCACAAAGAGTTGAATACTATTGAAATGACTGAACTAAGAACTTTATAGGCTAGCAATTCCATTTTGGGGGAGCTCTAATTATTAGGAAACTTTTTTTTCTAATTGCGATTGCCTCTGCCCATCTATAACTTCTATCTACACATTTGCAGCTACAGGCATCTCTCCCTTCTTCCTCCTCTCCCATTACTTGCTGAGTCTTGTTAGTTCTTCCACAACTTCTCTCATATAACAGAAATGTTACACTCTGATTTTTAAAGCACAGATCTGATCATGTCCCACCAGTTCAAGAAACTTAATGATTCTCTACTTTCTCTAGGATAAAAGTAGAATTCTTCTGTTGTTATTTAAAGCCCTTAATAATGTGCCTTCAATCTGTTTCCAGACTTATTTCCTATTATTTTTTTTCTCATGCACTCTATTTTCCAATCAAACTGAACAACTGTGCTTGCCATTCATCCTGAAATCTCCTGTCTCAGCATATTTTCTTAGACTGGGGGTTCTTAACCTGGGCTCCATGGACACATGATAATATTTCAAAAGGTCTATAAATGTATATGGCAAAAATTATATCATTATTTCAATATAATTTTAATCCCATATATTTTATTTTATGCATTTTTAAACGACTGGAAAAGAAGTCCATGGACTTTACCAGGTTGTCAAGAGGGTCCATCATATATGCTTGTATGAACACACATATATGTGCACAGAAATATATGCACGCATGCACACTATATGGGTGTGTACACATGTGTGCATGCACACATACATATATGTGTGCATGTATAAATATGTATGTATGTGTGTTTATCTATATCTATGTCTATATCTATATCTATACCTATACCTATCTCTGTCTCTCTCTGTCTCTCTCTCGCCATCCATCCATCCATCCATCTATCCATCTATCTATCTATCTAACTATCTATCTATCTATCTATCTGTCTGTCTGTCTGTCTGTCTGTCTGTCTCTCTGTCTATCCATCCATCCATCCATCCATCCATC
>CM053594.1:334703655-334724672 GCA_028646575.1 Pseudocheirus occidentalis
TCTGTCTGTCTGTCTGTCTGTCTGTCTGTCTGTCTGTCTGTCTGTCTGTCTATCCATCCATCCATCCATCCATCCATCCATCCATCTATCTATCTATCTATCTATCTATCTGTCTATCTATCTATCTATCGGTCTACCTATCAGTCTATCTATCTAAGCTGTTAATAACACTTGGTCTAAACTTCTAGGCTGTCCTTTATACCTAGAGCACTCTCACCATCTTCAACTCTTGTAATACTTAGTCGTATTTACTACTTTGCTCAAATGCTACCATCTACCTGAAACAAACAACTGTGAACACTTCCCTCAGTCCTTAGTCTGTATTTACTTTGCATACATTTTGTATTTATTTACATATGTGAATGCTATTCCTTCCAGTAGTATATAAACTCCTTGTGTGCAGGGATTATTTCATTTTGTGTTCTTAGATTCCCAGGTCCTAACATACTGCCTAGCACAAACTAAACAGGAACTTGGGAAATGCTTATTGAATAAATATATACTCAAACCCTCTAGTGAGCTTCCCAACTGACTTTTCACAGATCTGACTATATTAACCTTCCTCCTTCCTCTAACACCTCCCCTAAAAACTTCAGTGGCTCCCAGTATCTCTAAGAGAAAATATAAAATCCTGAGCCCTCCATTTAAGACCTTCTATAGTCTGATTCCCACCTACCTCTCCATTCTTGTTTTTCATTACTTCCATCCATCCCCTCTCCATTCCAGTTGATTTCACTGGCTAACTGTTCCCTAGACATGGCATTCCATTTTTAGACTTCATGTCTTTGCACAGTTTTTCCTCTTATCTAAA
The DNA here is from genome assembly GCA_028646575.1 of Pseudocheirus occidentalis. NCBI lineage: Eukaryota > Metazoa > Chordata > Mammalia > Diprotodontia > Pseudocheiridae > Pseudocheirus > Pseudocheirus occidentalis. The sequence continues at coordinate 334,704,467 of CM053594.1, forward strand.
ATGATCTCCATCCTTTCAGAATTCCTTGGTTCCTGAAAGGGAGAGCTCAGTGGTCACTTCCTTGTACAAAGTCTTTCTTAATTTTCTGAAGCTGTTAATGCTCTCTTAGTCTAGAAATTACTTTTTATCATTTTGTATGCACTTTATATTTACTTCTGAGCCCATGTTGTATCTTCACAACATCGAAAATGTAAACTTTGAGAGAAGAAACTATTTTTTTCATCTTTCTCCCCCTGGAAATCAGATACCATGCCTCAAAGATTTTAAATGTTGAGTTCAAATTAATAGAATTATTTTTCCCACCTAGAAATGGTTTAGAGCAGATAAAACTTATTAACCTAAGATTCATGAGCTATTTTTTGAAAATATTTTGCAAACTTTATTTCAAAATAATTGGTTTTATTTGTAATTATACACATTTTTATTTTTATATATTTACAAACATTATTCTGAAAAGAGTTAGAATGTCAAAGGGAATGAGGATACAAAAAAGTAAGAACCCTTGGATTAGACAATTTCATACGCCTTTACCTATTTTAACTCCAAGGATAAATAATTATGAATAGTTCAAGCATGTTGGGTCAGGTCTCTCTCCTCCAAACAATGTAAGTTTTTTTTCTTTTAAAAACATTCACTCCTGAAGTTTAAGATTTTAATAAAACACTTATACCATAGCTAAAGTGTTGATGAAAAAAGAACAACAATATAACTTCTCTCACCAAATGCTGAAGAGTTCAGAGAGCTTGAAAAAGCCACAGCTTGTCTTCATTTACTGAAAAGGAGAGTTACAATGCCTTCTTTTAGAGAGACACTCTAAACATAGGAGATTACTGATTGTGATGAAGTCTGAAACTATTTCCCAGAACTCTGTGGTCCTGACCCATTTGTCCACATCAATCAGAGGTAATTCTCTTTCAGCAAGGATGTAAGATGGACCATAATATAATGAGGTTGCTACAAAGATGGGTTTTTCATATAGAGGCTAAGCATTGGTTTACCAACCATGATACTATCTGTACTTAGGAGTGTGGAAAACACTAGTCATCATACAGCAATCTTTTCAGTCATATCCCTGATGTAGAAAGCATAATCTTTTAATATCGAGGACATGGTAGATGCTTTAAATGCCTCTGTTATCTATTTGCTCAATTTAAATTCCCACATTAGACAACTCGCATGCTGGCAGATAAACAGCATGGAATAGAGAGAGCTTATTTTGGACTCAGAGAGATGTGGGTTCAGTAAGTTAGTCAGCAAGTCAATAAACATTTGTTAAGCACCTACTATGTCTCAACTGTGCTTAGTGCTGGAGGATACAGAAAGAGGCAAAAGATAGTTCCTATCCTCAAAGAGCTCACAATCTAGGGGGGAGATGACAAACAAACAAATGTGCACAGACAAATAATATTCAGGATGAATAGGAAATTATTAACAGAGCGAAGGCACCAAAATTGAGAGGGGTTGGGAAAGGCTTCTTGTATAATGTGGGGTTTTGTGTAGGACCTGAAGGAAGTCAGGGAAACCAGGAGGTGAAGATGAGAGAGGACATTCCAGGCATGGGGGGACAACCAGAGAAATTTCCTGGACCTGAGAGAGTGTCTTGTTCATGGAATAGCCAGGAGACCAGAGTCACCAGATAAAAGGGTATATAGCAGGGAGTAAAGGTAGAGAGGATCAGAGAGTAGATTATGAAGACCTTTAAATGCCAAAGAAGATTTTGTTATTTGAAGTGATAGAATCACTGGAATTTATTGAGTAGGGAGGTGATAGGGTTGGATCTGACATTTAGGAAATTCATTTTGGTGGTTAAATGGAGGATGGATTGGAGTAGAGAGAGAGGCAGACTCTCCCTGTAACAGTAATCACTTTAGCAGATTGACAAGGACAAGGATCTGGGAGCTGTCTGCCTCTGAATCCAGGTGACTGTTTGGTGGATTCAGGTAGTAGGCACCTGAAAGGGGATCCAGGGAATCTTCGAGGCCACCCCAAGTCAGTATGAAGAAAAGGCCTCTCCTTGGATACATGATGAAATTGAAATTTACTAGACACCAAGGGATGGAGGTTTTGTGTCATTTTTTAATGATTGTATTTAGTGATTAATGATATTTAGTAATTGTGAATCTGGATAAGTGATTGATTAAGTTAATCTATGATGGCTCCATGAGTGGAAGACTGATTATTGTATTGTGAATTGATTGAATGATTAAGTATTGATGATTGTATTGTGAATTAATTGTGAATGTTTGGCTTGATTTGTAATGGAATAAATGTAAATAGAATAAATAAATAAATTTGTAATGGAATAAATAAGTAAATTTGTAATGGAATAAATGGAATAAAATAAATAATTGTAATGGAATAAATAAATAAATAGATGGAGAAATAAATGGAATAAATATATAGTTTTATACTATACTGTGTAATCTGAATCTTAAAAGCTGTTCACAGTAGCATTCTTTTGGGAATCAGCTAGTGCATGGCATTATACTCCCCCCGCCCCCAGAAAGCTATTTTGATATTCTAAGAACACTGTGTTGAGGGTGTGCACCAGGGTGCTGACAGTATCAGAGGATAGAAGGGGGTGCATTCAAGAGATGCTGTAAAAGTAAAACCAACACAACTCGGCAATAGATTGTATATAAGGGTGAAAGATGGTGAGGAATTGAGAATGACAGGTTGGTAGCCTGGGAAACTGTGAGGACAGTGTTACCCTTGATAGTAGCAGGGAAGTTGGCGGAATGGAGGTTTAAGAGTAACGATAATGAGTTCAGCTTGAGATTGCTGCATTTAAGATGTTTACAGACATCCATTTAAGATGCCTGAAAGGCAGTTGAAGATATGAGATTGGGGGTCAGCAGAGAAGTTAGGGAAGGGTAGGTAGATTTGAGAATCATCAACATAGAGATGATAATTGATGGGATCCAATAAGATGACTAGGTGAAGTGGAGCATGAGGAGAAGAAAAGAGGGCTCAGGACAGATCCCTGTGGGACACCTAAAGATAGAGAAAATGCCCTGGATGAGAATTCTGTAAAGGGGACTAATATGTAGGAGAGAACCAGGAGAGAGGAATATCACAAAAACCTAGAGAGAAAAGTATATCCAGGAGAAAAGGTTGATCAACAGTGTTAAAGGCTGAAGATGGGTCAAAAAGGATGAGCTTTGAAAAAAAGATAATTGAATTTGGCAATTAATCAAAAATATTTTGATCTTTTGATCAGACTTTAGAGAGAATAGTTTCTGTGGAATGATAAAGTCAGAAGGCAGATTTTTTAAGGGGTTAAGAGGAGAGTAAAAGAGAAAAAAAACTGGAGGCAGATTGCAGATGACTTTCTCAGAAAGCTTAGCAACATAGGATGATAGCAAAATAGCAGGAATGGATGGATTAGGTGAGGGATTTTTGAGGACAGAGGGTACATGAGCATGTGTAAAGGCAGTAGGGAAGGATATAGTAGGCATGGAGAGAGATTAAAGAGAAGTTCTAGAGCGGAGATGACAGAGAGGGCAATTTATTTGAGAAGTCCAGATGGAATGCTATTGCTTGTATAGGTACAGAGGTTTGCCTTGGTAAGGAGTAAGGTCACCTATTTTTGTGAAATATGGGTGATGGAGAAAATAGTTGCAGAAGGCATATGTGTGATATGAGAGTAAGGAGGGGAGAAAAGATGGAGTTAAAAGTGAATGAGTAATTTTTTCTCTAAAATATAAGGAAAGGTTCATAGTTGAGAGGGTAGGGGGAAGTTAAGGCATGGCAAACTTGAGGAGAGGTGAAAAGTTTTGGAAAACCTGCTAAGGAGAGTGGAATAGGGAGGTATAGAAGCATTACTTAACAGCAATGAGGTCCCAGTTGAGACTGTAAAATAAAAATCATAGTGGATGCAGTTGGAATGGTTGCATAATTTTCTCAACCTTTTGTTCAGCAACATGTGTGCAGGAACAAAGGTGGCAGATGGAAGGAGTGATCCAAGACTGAGGCTTAGTGTGGTGCAATAGTGATATAATAAGGAAGTCAGGGCCCCAAGAGAAGAAAATAGTGGTTCACAAAGGGGTAAAGATGGGGAAAGAGTGGCTAGTGTAGGAGTGATGGGCTGGTTGAGAACTGAGGAGTCTAGGGATTGGAGGTCATGGTATGAATGAAGAGAAGTATTGCTAAGGGAGGACAGAGGAAGACGTAGAAAGCCAATTATTGTTGGATAAGGGGATTTCAGAATTCTTAAACATGCAGGTGGTATATCTGTGGCTGATGGGGTGATCGAATGTATGTCATCTTTGTGTGGGGCTGAGGTGGGGTGGAGGAGTAGAGCATAGGAAGCGAGTAGGATGAGGAACCATGTGGTTAAAGGAGAGTTGAATAAATACACTACAAGTAAACAAACTCTGTGTGGTTGAAGGAGAGTCATGCTTTATGTTGGTATCCCCTTGTAGGAGGTTTTCAAGTTGGGCCTTTGACATTTGCTGGCTATTCCTGAGCCAGTCACATTTTGTGCTCTAGGTGACTCTTTAAGACTAGAAGTTTCAGAACAGCTGTTGATTTGCTTTACTAACATTTCCCACTGGGTAAAAATTCTCAGTGAGAGCTTTCCCTATACTGATGAAATCACAGCTCTAGATCTGCCTGCCCAGCCCATCCTCCAAATGGTTAATCTGATAATTTCAAAATAAGGCCTATGTTTTTTACCTATTATAAAAAACAATTAGTGACTGAATATTCATCTTGGGTGTTGTATATCAACATGAATAAGACATTCAGTAGGAATTCAGAGTAAACTTTGTCTGCATGCTGGACCCATGGTAAATCTTTATAACAATCCCTGGAAGCTGTCTCTATTCAGGTGTTTCAAAGCCCCAGTCATGAATCTCTTAGTACATTACAGATGCCAGCAGAAGGTAAGCAATAAAAATGGCAAAGCCATAAACATATATCACATAGTAAATGGTGGCAGTTCTCTTCTATTGAGTATGGACACTTAAAATGTGGCACAGGCAGAGCTGTATTTGTTACAGTCTTTTCTTCTGTAAGGAGCTAGCTCCCAGTTACATTGCAGTCTGGGTGCTGAATGGAGCCATAGCATTCTCCTCCACAACCAAGTCTATGCCTGACTTGAGGGTAAACCTCCTATAGACCAGGTAAAGGCTCCAATTCATCCTCTACTCAGTCACTAAAGTGCTTTCCCTAAAGAACAGATTTGGCCATGACAGCCCTCTACTCAACAAACTCTTGTGACATCACCTCCAAACTCATATGTAAAATCCTCCCTTTGGCATTCAAAACCCTTCATAACCCCCCCCCCCCCACTTTTCCAGAATAGTACCGTAGGCACTTAATAAATACTAGTTGGTGGAATTAGTGATTGATTCAGGCTGAGGAGCAACTCAAATTCTAAGTTCATTTGCATATTTGAGATGACAGACAGGTGCTGAACTCAATGAGTAATAATAATCCCTTCCCAAATTTAATTAATGGCTATAGTTAACTTATCCTATCTTTTATGTTTTGCATTCCTGTGCCCTTTCCCCCAATGTGAGGTATTTTTCTAGACTGCTATCACTAGTTCCACAACACAACAACAAAATTATTTTAAACATTTCACAATCACTAATATTCTTCATGAACAATAAGACAAGGGTATTTTTTTGTTTAATGCCACAGAATCTCGAAGTTGCAACTCCAAGTAAAGTAGTTTAGAGACTGAATTCCAAGAGAAGAAATTTGGGAGAAATTGAGGGAAAACTAAAGGAGAACAATCTCCAGGCTCTGATGCTGGTCCAGATTTTATTTCCCGGTTGAAAGATAGTTGAGGCATAGTATTAGGACTATTTAAAAGAATTAAGAAGGAAGAACCAAGGAGTAGCAAGGAAGATCAAAAAGTAGAATCCGAAGGAGTGGACTCAAGAAGGAGAAGGCAATTGGCAAGATAAAGAAAGGTTAGTAAGTAAGGAAAATAGAACAATTAGAGGGGTAAACAAATTGATGGAAGGGATATGTGGGTGAGGCAAATTGGTGAATAGTCAGGAGATTAGTGCAAGGCTAAAGGAAAAGTGGCTATTCTGAGTTATTTTGAGGCAAAGTAAAGCAGAATTGTCAAGTTATTTAGAGATGATAATTGGCTATAAACAGTTTTGCCATAGTACTTACTCATCCTTTGTTTATAAAGATGACCAGTAAAATCACTGAGTGATGTCTTGACTTGGCATGAGTTGGAGTTAAGTGGAGCAGAATCGCTCAAAGTTGTCAGCCTCGCTGTCTTCTCTGGAGTCATCGAGGTCCAGTGTCGACAAAAGTCAGGATGACTGGTGATGGGCCAGGATGCAGTGGATGACCTTGGCATCTTTGATATCTGGCTGAGCTCTAAGTGCTTCGCAGCACCAGCTTCAGCATCCTCCGTGGCCCCTGGAACAGATTGTTCTCATTCTCCCATTCTGCCTGGGGAAATCTCACATGCTTGGGGTAGGCATTTCCCTAACTCATTGATGGGCTTGAGTTTTGTGGGCTACCCTCAACCTGGTTTCACTTGTTTGCTGAGAGAGTTTACTGTGGTGTGGCCACTGTGAGAACTGAGTGGAAGTGGACACGAAAGATGAATTAGCAGCCCTGAAAGGGGCTCAGCAAAGCCTTCACAACAAAGGTGCTAGTCCTCGCTGAACACCCCATACACCCCAGTGCACAGTACTTAGGGCAGAAGTATAAAGCCTCACAAATAGGTCAAGTGAGACTCTCAAACTAGGCTCCTCACTGTCACTCAGGAAGAATATCCAATCCCTTCCCAGCTACTGTTATTTCTACCTTTACAACCTCTATCCTAGATGTCCCTTGCTTTCCATTCATGCTGCCACTAGTTTGGGCCTTTATTATCTATTGTCATCACTATTGATATAGCAACAATATTTTTAATTGGTCTCCCTTCCTCAATTCTCTTCTCACTCTAATTCAACCTCCCAGTCAGCTTTGAAATGGATTTTTCAAAAGGGTCTGATGGACCACATTACTGCTCTACTCAGTAAACAGCAATGGCTCCCTATTACCATCAGGATCAGATATAAACACCTCTATTTGACCTTTAAAGTTCTTCATTAGCTGGACCTTTCTACCTTGCCAGTCTTTTACCTTACTTCCCTCCACACATTCATCATTTTGCTACATTGCCCTATTGGTTGCGGCTCATACACTTTGTCTTCCATCTTCATGCCTTTTAAGAACTGTCTGCCTTGGGGCAGCTAGGTGGTGCAGTGAGTAGAGCACCGGCCCTGGAGCCAGGAGCACCTGAGTTCAAATCCGGCCTCAGACACTTAACACAAAAACTAGCCGTGTGACCTTGGGCAAGTCACTTAACCTCAACTGCCCTCCAAAAAGCAAAAAAAAAAAAAAAACCCAAAAAACTGTCCGCCTTTCCTAAAATTCTCTCTGTTTTCATCTCTGCCTCTTAGCTTTGCCGGCTTCCTTCAAGGACTCAGTTCAAATGCCACCTTGTGCAGAATATCTTTCTTGGTTCCCCTGGACAGTACAGCATTCTCTTCAAAACGACATTCTATCTACTCTTCATAAATCTTTTATGTACCTTGCTATTTACTCGTGGTCTCCTTCATTAGACTGTGACCTCCCTGAGACCAAGAACTATTGTTGACTTTCTTTGTATCCTCAACACTTGACTATTAGGCAATAAATTGCCACAGAATGATTGATGGGGAATGTCAATCATGATAGAGTAGGGGAAATTGTGAAGGAATTTGCTGCAAGTGTTTGATTCTTGTATTTATGTCACAAGTGTCTATTTTCTGTGTTCTGTCCATTGGTTAATCTCCCTTCTTCATGAGAAGGTGGAAGGACTTGAAGAATCTTCTCCATACTGCCAGTTGTTGCAGAGAATGAAGTATTTTTCTAAAGGAAGGAGATATAAGACTTCAATGGTGGGGGGAGATGTGAAATGGATGAGGGGAGACTTTAACATTGTTAGGATGTTGAAGAATGTAAGAGTAATATTCAGAGAAGAAAGCAGAAGAAAAGGACAGATATACTGAGAGTTTAAATACAGATTTGAGTGTTTCCCCAAAGATGAAGAAACTAGATACTTAGATGAGGAGATATTTTTTTTTCGTTTTCCAAAGAATACCATAGTAGAGTCGCAGAAGCTGTTGGGTGAGAGATCATCCAGTAAGCATGTGAAGAATAAGAAGAGAAAGGTAATAAGGACACTTAGTGATTCCCTGCCCAGGGGGACCAAGACAGTTATTTGTCAGCTTGAAAACAATAGAGACTATTGGAGCATGTATCCAGATAGACCAGAGAACCTCACAACAGATACCTAAACCAATGAATCCTATGCACTCACCGTGATTCCTATATCAAAAATGGGACTTTCAGAAGAAACTTCAAAAGTTTTTCATTGATTTTGAAGTCTTGGAAAGTACCATAGGGGCATAAATATTGCTTTTTTCATTGTTGTCCAGTGAAGGAAAAGGAAGCAGAAAAGAAGAATGGAGTTTACTACACCAGAAAATGAAAACCCAGCTAAGATTTTGCTGTCTGAAAATGGGATTTGATTTTCTAGTCATAAGGTTACAAATATTCTACCTGGCTAAATATACATTGTACCTAAAACAGTAATATTGTAAGAATGATTTTTTTCCAGGTGTCAAATATAATCGAAAGGATTTGAAACTAAGAAAGATGGGAAAGAAAAAAGACAGCCTATAAAACTGTTCTTATTTCCTCCAGCTTGGATACTGTAGTCTAGAGAATACTCAGTATGAAGAAAAATAGTAACGGAGGTGCTTAGAAATAAACGGGATACAAAATTCAAGAAAGGAGCTAGCAGTACAGTCCCTGGTCCCAAATATTTGTACACAAATGCCAAAGTTCAGGACAAACTGGAGATCCTAATGTAAAGAGGGGATTTGGCCACAAAGATATCCATGAGATTTAGTGGGATGAAGCCCATGACTGGACCATGAATCTACATGGGTATTTTTTACTCTATTCAGAAGAAACAGGATAGGTAAGAAGGGGATAGAATAGCATTGTATATTACCAATTATATTAGCAATTACACTTATTTGACAATATCAACAAGTTTGGCTGGAAGTTTAAAGAGGGAGAAACAAGTGATTTTTGCATTGAATTGTGTTACAAACCATGTGAATAGTGAGAGGAAATAGATGAGGACTTCAGGAAATATCACAAGTTAAGGACCCAGAAATGATATTGTAGTGATAGAAGTCTTCAATTATAGAGACTATTGCTCTATAGGAGCTCTCCCTTTGCCAAAAGCAGAATAGTTCAGAACTCCTTAACTTGACTTAGTGATAGTCTTATTTTCCAAACACAGAGAAAGAAAGAAGGCAATCTAGTATAGATCCAAAGAATTAGTGATTGGGATGAAGATGATGGGAATCTTGGGAGGGGAAGCCATCAATTCAATTTAGAGTCTGTGATAGAAGGGAGGTCAGTTGGACATAGTCTGGTATGCAGCATAGATTTTGGGAAACTGGATTTCAAAAGGTTTGGAGAAAAAAATACGTAGTTTCTTGAGGTGTAAAATGTGTTAGAAGAAGCCAGTGTGGAGAGAAGGGAGATAGTCAAAAATGAAATTCTGAATACTCAAAGGTAAACAATTCCAATGAAGAGGCAAAATGAAATTGTCTGAAGATGCCAATTTGTAAACCCAGGGAAATTATTGACTAATCTAGATTTTAATAAGAAATGTACAGAAAGTGGAAAAAAAGATCGTATAACAGCAAATGAAAACAAGAGCACAGCACAGTCCTGGGGGGATGATGAAGTGTCAATAATGTTAAAGCTCAGAATTAGCTAAAGCTGGAGAGGAAAGCTAAGGGTAATCAAAAACATTGCTAAAGTTTTATTTGGAGTAAAATAGGTACCAGAGATTGGGTATTACCTTTGCTTGGAGAGGGATTGGATAAGATGATGATAACTGAAGGATGGCAGAATTGACTAGTTCTTCTCTTTCTATTTTCTTTGCTAAGGAGAATGCCCTTTGCATTGCAATTGAAAGGACTAAAAATGTCTAACAGGGAATGGATAGTTAAGATGAGGAATGAGATGGTAAGAGAACATCTCACTGCCCTTTAACGAACTCAAATCACTTGGCTCAGCTGAACTACCTCCTCCTTTCCTGAAAAATAAACAAAAAACCCCAACAAAACTAGCAGATGGGATTGCCGAGGTCCTGAGAAAATAGAGAGGTACTACAAGATAGAAGGAAAACGTCTCACTAAAAAAAAAAGAATATGGAAGAGTTGATGAAGTGTAGAGCATTGAGCTTTACTTCAACTTCCAGAAAAGTCATATAATGTATCATTCAAGAGATGGTTGATGAATGTCTGGAGATTACAAAGAACCAGCATGATTTCATCAAGAATAGGTCATTCTAGATGGAATTCATTTTTAGATAGGATTACTATACTAATGGATGAGGGGATTCTGTGAATATAGTTGATCTAGAATTTTAGCAAAGATTTTGATAACATGCCTATACTATTCTTTTGAGAAGGTGGAGAAGTGTGAATAAGATAATGTCAGTTCCATTTGGATAGCTTGACTTAAAAGGGGGTTATTAACGGTTCAGTGTCAACAGGGTAGGAGGTCTTCATTGGATTTCCTCAGGTTTCTGTGGGTGACTCTGTTTTGTTTAACATTTTTATTAAAGACTTGGATAAAAGCAGAGATGATTTACTCATCAAACTTGCAGATACAAAGCTAAGAGGGATAGGTAACACACCAAATGATGGAACCAGAACCCAAAAGGGCTTTATTAGATCAAAACACTGAACTAAATTTAATAAGATGAAAACTAGTGGAGTTAAATCTAAATTATTTATACTTGGATGCAAAAAAATCAACTTCATAAGTATAAGAGAGGGAAGGAGTGGAAAGAGCAGTTGTTCTGGAAAGGATATGGGTATTTCAGTAGATTACATGTTATATGGCATCCCTCAAAGCCAATATGATCTTGGGCTGCATAAAAAAGGTACCAGGAGGATGATACTTCCACTGTGTTCTGCCATCATAAGACTACATTTGGAGTATTGGGTGAAGTTCAAGAAAGACATTGATGAGCTAGAGAGTGTCTAGAGGAAGATAACTTGGTCGGTAAAGGACTATAACATATGAGAGATGCTTCAAGGAACTGGTCATATTTATTCAGGAGAAGAGAACATGTATTAGGGGAGAGAATGATGACAGCTGTTTCCAAGTATTTGAAGTTGTTCATATGGAGAAGAAATTATATTTGTTCTGTTTAGTACCAGCAAGAAGACGGGGAAGTTGCAAAGAGACAAATTTAGGAAAAACTTTCCATTGTGACTGTCAAAAGTGAGACAGATTAGCAAAAGAACAGATGGTTCCCTCTCTTTGGAGTTCTTCAGTGAGTTAATAATAGGTATTTACTAAGTGACTGCAACTATGTGCCAGCCCAAGTGCTGGGTATGTAATAATAGGCCAAAATAAAACAACAACAATAAAACCAACTAAGATTAATGAAAGCCCAAGACATCTGGGTAATTAATGAACATTTTATTAATTAGGCTAGCTGCTAATGATTAAATTGGTGGTTAGTGGTTTCTCTCAGTAACAAAAGACAAAAGCACGGAGATCACTGAACACTTAAATATCTTTGGAAAAGGAGGTGCCCCTGAGAAGTGAAAATTCACCCTGATTAGTGAAGAGTTAATGAGGGGGGTGGATATTACTGATGAGGAACTGGGCCAAAAGTCTTCAGCTTCTTCTGCTGAGAATGTGGCTTGATAATGAGACTCAGCCACATCCAGCAATCTGGACAATGGAATTCATCTCTACCCAGACCAGTTTGGTTGTTTTTCTCCTTCATGAACTGGGTTACCCTAAACAACAATAGGGGAGAAAGCTGCAAGAACATAGATTTAATGTTTTAGGGCTGGAATTCACTTAGATTAGATTGGTTTTACCCTCTAAACAGAAGTAAGGTCTTCTAGTTGGGTGGGGTCCTACCCAAGATGGAAGAACATGATCCTGGAGGATTTGGAACAATCTTATCTATCAGCCTTGTTCTTCAGAGACTGAATGAATGACTTACAGGGGTGGGTCTATGAACAAGGAAATAAAGGAGGAAAAATCACTTAATCTTAATTTAATGATTGATTATTAATATAATAGAAAAATAATTACTTTTCTCACAACCACCACCACCACCAAAAAGTGAATAAACAAACAAACAGAAAAGCAATCCTTGCCCTCAAGGAGTTTACAGTATAATGGGTGAGATAACATACAATCAAGTATGCACAACTATGTGTGTGTGTGTGTGTGTGTGTGTGTGTGTGTGTGTGTGTGTGTGTGTGTGTGTGCGCGCGCGCGCGCGCACTCGCGCTCGCTGTTATAAATTAGAGATAAGCTTAGAGGGAAGCTACTAGCTTTAAGTGGTCCTGAGAAAACCTTGTAGAAGAAAGGATTTTATCTGAAATTTGAAGGATGCCAAGAAGTGGAGATGAGATAGGAGAAAGTTCCACGCATCAGGGACAGCCAGTGAAAAATGCAAGGAATCAAGAGATAGAGTTTCTTGTTCAAGAAAAATCAAGGAAGACAATGTTACATGATCACAGAATATATGGAGAGTAGTAAGATATAAGAAACCTGAAAAGATAGCGAGGGGCAAGCTTCTGAAGGGCTTTGCCAGAAGAGGAATTCAATATTTGCCAGAAGTGGAAATAATAAAGCACTATCACAAAAACCTAAAGACAAAAGATCATCAAGGAGGTGATCCACAATGTCAAAGCCTGCAGAAAAGTCAAGAAACTCAAGTAATGAGAAAAGGCTGTTAGATTCAACAAATTGAGATTATTGGTAACTTTGGATAAAGTAATTTCAATTGATTAATGAGGTAGAAGACCAGACTGCAAAGACTTAAGAGAGTGAGAGGAAGGGGAGTGGTGATATTCATTTTAGACAGTTTTCTCAAGGAGGTTGGCCATGAAAGGGAAGAGAGACATTGAACGACAGCTAGCAAGAGTAGATGAATCAGATGAGGGTTTTTTGAGGGTAAGGTATAAGGAATGTGGGTATGCTTGCATGTATTAGATAAGCAGCCAGTAGACCAGGAAAAATTAAAGACTGGTTAGAGATGACCCTATCAGAGGGATAGAGGGCAATCTGTTGGAGAAGAAGGGATAGAATGGGATTGTTTGCAATTTATATGGGTTTTATTGTTAAGGAGAAGGGCCATCTCTATATGTGATGTGAAGTGGAGGAAGAGATAGTTGAGTAAATTATCAGACTGATGTGGAATGTGGAGGAGAAGAAAAGAAGGAGCTCTTGGTGAATGACCTCAATTTTTTTTTTCAGTGAAATATGAGGCAAGATACTCATCTGGGAGAATAAGGGGAGAAGAGCTATGGGAAGCTTGAGGAGGGATGAAATATTTTCAAAAAGTCTCTGGTGAATGAGATAGTGAAGTGCTTTAGAGATGCGTAAAACGATTGGCTTGACACAGCAGGGGCTCAGTAGAGATTATGTGACATAAATTTTTAGTGCAACCAGTCAATATGGTTTCATTATTTTCTCTAGCTTAGCTCAACAGCATGTATGGAGGAGCAGAGGCTGCAGATGGTGGAAAGTAATCCAAGGATAAAAATATATTAAAAATAAGAGAGAGAAAGCAACCCAAGACTGAGGTCTGGCAGGATAAGGTCTTTGATAGAATAAAAGGGCAAGAAAATCAAGAGAAGAGGTCAGCATAGAGTTGAACTGGTATATTATTAGGTTAAAATGGGGAAGAGAGGAGAGTGTCATTAGTACAATGACAATATCCTGGCAAAGAACTGAGGGGTGAATGACCACATCAGATCTGTTATAGAGAAGATTCTTTCTTGTATGAATTAGACTAGATGTATGCTGAAGTCTCTTTCGAATCCCAGATTGAATGATTCTTCGAATTTTAGGGCCAAGCTAACAGGATAACACATGGCAACAACTATGAGAACATAGTTCAGAACATCTTTTCTCAGTCTTTTTCGTTCGCCTAATTCCTGAAGAATCCAATTTACTGCCAGTGTTCCGGTGAAAGAGAAGAGTGAGGCATGTGCTAATGGTGAGAGGGCCTCTTTAGCCAGTGTGTCTTGGATAGACCCTAAAGCCTGCCAGCTGTTCAAATTATTTTCAGACTTTCACACAAGGCCATGCTCCTAAACCTGTGGATTACATTCTCCCTTTTGATTGTGAGACCATCTGTTTCTGTTATAAGAAAAATGGATCGTGACTTTTATGGTCTCAGTCCTTGTATGAGGATAACATCTCCTTCGTGGGGCATTAGTATACAGTAAATATATTATTAGCTGAAAGCACTTTTAAACATGGTGCAACCAGCAGGTGATGCTTTTTCTTGTTACTTCCTGAAAAGTGAGTTCCGGTAAATGTTAAGCCAAGAAATTGTATGAGGCAAACTCTAAAATTAGTCAAGGCCTTGTTGTTTATGAAGATCATTTCTCTGTAAGGCCATTATTGTCAGCATGAAAGCTTTCCTAATACTTTGCCCTTTCACTTCTGACTTGCAAATTGGTTAACTAAGTGGCTTCTAATTTCATTGTACAAAATATCCTTTGTTAGCATTTCTAATATGGTTTGTGGTTTTCCACATTTAGTTAGGTAGAGTCAATGCTCCTTTGCTTTGATTTTGATTATTTGACTCTCAACTGCTTTGAGGGAGAAAAATTCAGAAGTTGATTACTTTCCATTCCACATCTGCTACTGTTTAAAAGACTAAGTTACCAAGAAAATGATGAAACCTCACTTAGTAATGATTCAGAAAAAAAGGTTTGGCATCAGACTCATCCTATATGCAAAGTGAAGTGCACCCTCTGTTGTCCATCCTGCCACGGTGTTTCTTTCCAGGAATTTAGCTATGATGTCAATTTTCATTTTCTTCTCCCCAAAGCAAATGGTTTATTCCTTGACTATGCCCATTACTGGGAAGGATCATTAAGTAGGACTGACAAGTTTCTGTGAGGAGATGGAGTCTAGCAGAGAAGGACGATTGTTGAGTGTCAAGAGAGAGATTAGAAGCATGGAGGCTTTTTGTCTAGTCACTATCACCTACCTATATAATATTGAATAACTTCCTTTAATTCTATGGCTTCCTCATCTTTAAGCTAAGGACTCTGGAACTTTTTAAAGTATTACATTTACTCTATAAGTTGCAGACTGCTGCCCTTCTTTGTTGGTTTGAGGGAATTTCCTCATTAGGAATTCCCTAACTCAGGGATCACCAAACTACTGGTGGCAGTCCAAATCCTGTTGGGGGCCGTGAACGTCTATAGGCCAATAACAGACTTTACATATTAAAATAAAATTTTATTATATTAAAAAGGCACAAAAAACCATTTTTAGTTCCTGGGTTGTCCAAAACCAGGCAGCCTGGCCTTTGGGCTATACTTTGCAGACACGTGGAGTGAAATCACAGGCCCAGCCACAATCCCTCAACCTTTCCCTCATAAAATAATTGTTTTAAATTTCCTCATGTATTTTTTTTTGAGGATGAAGCATTATAATAAGTGAGGAGGGATTTAGAAAAATTAAAATATTACATAATTTTTAGGTGTTATTCTTAGGTAAAAACAATAAAAGTTAACAGGTTGTTCCTTTTACTTATGTATTGTTTTTGGAGGAGGGAAGGCAGGATAATTGGGGTTAAGTGACTTGCCCAAGGTCACAGGGCTAGTAAATGTCTGAGGCTGAATTTGAACTCAGGTCCTCTTGAGTCTAGGTCTATTCACTACACCACCTAGCCACTCTAAAGATGTTCCATTCCTTTTAAAACAAACATGTTTTATTACCTTCCTTCTTATTATCACAATTTGGCACTACTCTTTCTCCCTCTCCCCAAAAGTAACCCTCCCTTATAACAAAGTAAAACAGGTTAGGAAAAATAGAGATGATGTCTAATGTTGTAGCAAACTTTGATCTCCAAATACTTGCCCATCTCCTGACAGAGATGTAATATTTTCTTGAAAAAGCTGCCTCTTAGGGAGGCAGTCAGGCACAGCAGAAAGCATGCTGGAATTATAGCCAAGGAGCCTAGCTTTAAATCCCAGCTTAAACACTTACTTCCTGTGCCTGGATCCCTCTCCCTCCTCGAATCTACCTCCTGGCTTCCCTGGCTTCTCTCAAGCTAAATCCCACCTTCTGCAAGGAGCCTTTCCTAGTCTTCTTTAATCTCAGTGCCTTCACTCTGGGATTGTCTCCAGTTTATCTTGTTTGTAGCTTTTTTTGTACACAGTTGTTTGCTTGTCATCTCCTCCATTAGGCAGGGAGGTCCTTGAGAGCAGGGACTGGCTTTTGATTTTCTTTTGTAGCCCCAGAGCTTAATGTTCAGTACCATTCAACTCTTTATGACCGTATTTGGGGTTTTCTTCCCAAAGATACGGAAGCGTTTTGCTATTTCCTTCTCCAGGCTCATTTTAAAGATGAGGAAACTGAAACAAATAGGGTTAAGTGACTTGCCCAGGGTCACACTGCTGGTAAATGTCTGAGTCCACATTTGAATTCAGGAAGATGCATATTCCTGGCTCTAGGCCCAGCACACTGTGCATTGCTCCATCTAGCTGCCCCTTGCATTTAAGGCCCAGAACTTAGTTCAGTGCAGATGCTTGTTGACTGACTAAGCTGTGAAGTAGATAAAGTGCTGGAGCTGGAGTCAGGAAGACCTGAATTCAAATTCTGCTTTAAATGCTAACTAGTTGAGTGAGTTACTTGTCTCTTCGCATCAATTTTCTCATTTGCAAAATGAGAAAATAATTGCATTTAACTCCCACAATTGCTGTGAGGATAAGAGATAAAAATTGTAAAAATCTTTGTAAACATTAAAGTATTATATAAATAATAGCTAATATATTATTATTATTATTATTATTATTAAATTGCCACTTGATAATTCTACCAACAAATCATCTAAAATAAATTCAGACTTTGTTTCTCTCTTCCCTCTATTCCCTCCCTACTCCACTAAGACCTCCTTCCAATTAACATGTTTTCTTAACTTAATAGAGCCCAGAATCTGGGCAAAGTGCACACTGCATGGGTTCTGTAACCTCCTTAGGGGGTGAAAGCCTGCCACAACATTCCTTCTGAAAAGAAAACCTATTTTCTATATCTATTCACAATTTATTGGAAGACAGGCTTGAGTTTGACTTTCCATTCCTCTGGTCTCAGATTCTATTTCTTGGATTCCAATAGAAAGACGTTAGCCACATGACACATTTCTGTGACAGTAGCCTGAAAACGTGACTCTTTTTTTGGCCAAACAGAGACTTATTTTGACCTTACTTCCATTCTTCCCTTATCTATTTTTAAATGGTTCTTTTATTAAGAGAAACTCATTCCAAGTTTCTTCCTTTCTTCTGATTGATTCTTTAGCTCAATCTACTGTGAATTCATTTGAATACAAGTATTCCCTTAGCTACTGGCTCTACCATGGGATTAGACACATGCTGCTAATTTCTGATAAAGTTCGGATAAAAAAAATAAATTTATAGCAGAAACTGTGTGCTAAATATATGTATTTATGTACATGTATGTGAAATATAAAACCTATTCTAATTACAGAATGAACATTTAAATATAAATTTTGCAGACTTTAAAATAAGAATATTTAATATTTAAAGCAGCGGGCTTACCACTACACTATGTCATTGCTTTGCCCATGATTTTTATACTTCCACCTAAATTTGTCGTCTTTTTGTTCTAACCCTCAAAGGTAGAATGTAGCCTCTGACAGTGGAAAGATCCCACCATTTAGAATAACGAGATCTGGTTTTCAATACCACTTCTACTACTATCTCCCTATTTGACATTAGGTAAATAACATGTATGCTCTGGTCTCAATCTTCTGATCTGGGGAATTAGAGAATTAGAATTGGTTGATGATCTCCAGCTCTATATCTATGATTCCATTAAGATGACATTGTTAATATTAAACACTGAAGGTTTGATGTCCCACAGACAGGTAGGTGGTAAAGTAGGTAGAGAGTTGGATGAAGACCATGGATAAAATTCTGCCTCAGATGCTAACTAGCTGGACAGGTTATTTATCACTGCTTAATGAACTATAACACTTTTGCATGCAATGCTTTATAACAAGATGATAATTCCGATAATATGAACTTTTCCTAATGCAGTAACTATGAAACCAGAAAACGAAGCTCACAAAATAAAATAGGCAATATGCAGAATGTTTTTCTTGCTAGTAATCTAGAATTTGCTTACTTTTGTGCTAACATCCCAACTAAAACAACATTGATTTCAGACAATATTCAATTTTAATGACACATGAAATCTACAATAACATAGATACTTTCCTCCTTTTTTAGAGATGTGATGAATCATTGATTTGTTAATACAAGACTCATTGCTGACAGCTGAAGCAGACATTACAGCAGGAAGTTTATCTAAAACCTTTCTTTTCTTTATAAAATAATATTTTATTTTTTTCCAATTAAAAGTGAGGATAGTTTTCAACATTCATTTTTATGAGATTTTGAGTTCCAAATTTTTTCTCCCTCTGTCCCTCCCCAAGATGGCAAGCAATTTGATAAAGGTTATACATATACAATCATGTAAACATATTTCCACATTAGTCATGTTGTGAAAGAAGAAACAGAACAAAAAGGAAAAGCCACCAAAATCCCCAAACACGACAAAACAAAAAGGTGAATATAATATGCTTTTATCTATATTCAGACTCCATCAGTTCTTTCCCTGGATGTGAATAGCATTTTCCAACATGAGTCTTTTGGAATTGTCTTGGATTTTTGTATTGCTGTGAAGAGCTAAGTGTATCATATCATTGTCTACAATATTCTCCTGGTCCTGCTCACTTCACTTAACATCAGTTCATATAATTCTTTCCAGGTTTTTCTGAAGTCTGCCTGCTCATCATTTCTTATTGCACAATAGTATTTTATTATATTAATAAACCCCAACTTGTGATTTTTACTTTATGTAAGATGTGTGTATGAAGGAAACATACAGGAGGGATTATTGTTTCATCACCCTTTGGAAGGGCATGCATAGTGAAAGATATATATCTTAAAGTTAATGAATTTGAGGCTTCTGGGGTGGAGCCAAGATGGTGGCGTAGGAGCAGCAGCATCCCACAGCTCCCATGCAGCCACCCTAAGCACCCATAAAAATATGATGCTGGACAAATTCTAGGACTCTCAAACTCAAAAAATACAGTAAACACATCTCTCGTGGAAGGCAGCTCAACAGCAGGGGATCATCCAGCTGAGGCCCACCCAGCTTAAAACTGAAACCTAGGCCATGCCCCAGGGGCGGTAGGAAGGAGCCAAGCCAAAGCCACAGCCAGTCTACATGAGAGAAGAGGTACAGCCTCCAGCAGCTCCACGTCTACCAAGGTGTGAAAAATAGGGATTAAAGAAAGGTGTGAAAAATAGGGATTAGAGAAAGGCAGCTGGCAGGTGGGGCTCACCCCAGGCTGGGAGCTGAGAACCAGCCCAGCCTGAAACCACCACGTGGCCAGGCTCCAGGGTGGCCACAGTGTGAGTCTACTTCAGAGAAGATCTAAAGCACCTGAAGCAATCTGCATAAGCCAGGATTAAAGGTCAGTGAAAGTGAGTGAAGCTTTAAAGCTAAATTTGAGGGAGGAAAAGCAGTTCAGCCAATCTACCCCTGGATCAAGGAAGCAGTGGGGGAAGGGCAGAAACTGCTGTAACCAGCAGATACCCCCACTGGGCTGCTTCAGAGCCCCTGGCCTGTGGATCCCACAAGGGGCTGAGTCGATTGATCAGGGCCAAGTCCTCTTGCATTGAGCAGACTGAATCCAGATCATGGTCTTGGGTGGTGGTCCTGGGGAGCACTTTCAGCAAGCCAAAGCTAGAGGAGGCTGCAACACCCCCCTAATAGCTCCAACAGCTGGGAAAACCCCAGCGATTTGGAACAGAGCTTTTCCCCCTGAAGCAGAGTTCCACAAAGCTAAAAAAAAAACAACAACAACCAATTAATAGACTGGCCAACATGAGGAAAAGGAAGCAAAATAAGAACAGCAATAAAACTCTAGAATCCTTTTTTGTGGACAAAAAGGATCAAAGCATGAAATGGGAGGAAGACAACACA
Source organism: Pseudocheirus occidentalis (assembly GCA_028646575.1). NCBI lineage: Eukaryota > Metazoa > Chordata > Mammalia > Diprotodontia > Pseudocheiridae > Pseudocheirus > Pseudocheirus occidentalis. Next base: position 334,724,582 of record CM053594.1, read on the forward strand.
ATCAGAACTCCCACACCAAATGCTCCCAAGACACTTGAAGAATGCCTAGTAGCTATAGATAATCTAAAAAAGGACTTTGAAAAACAAATAA
>CM053594.1:334725172-334781302 GCA_028646575.1 Pseudocheirus occidentalis
ATTATTTTCTTCTGTTGGTATTTGTACCTCCTTTTCCATTTGGCCAATTCTACTTTTAAAGGAATTGTTTTCTTCAATGTATTCTTTTATCCAATTTGGTGAATTCATTTTTTTTTGTTGCTTTCCCTTTTGGAGGGGGGAAGGCAGGGCAATTGGGATTAAGTGACTTGCCCAAGGTCACATGGCTAGTAAGTGTTAAATGTCTGAGCCCAGATTTAAACACAGTCCTCCTGACTCCAGCGTTGGCACTCTATTTACTGAATTCTATTTTTTAAGGATTTATTTTCTTCAGTCAGTTTTTGTGTTTTGTTTGAAGTCTTTCTAAGTTATCTTGGGCTGGAAAATTATTTTACTCTTTCTTTTTGTGGGTTCTGTTATGCCAAAATTCTTTTAGAGGTTTCATTTAATATTTTTTTTAAGGGATATTGAGAACTCAGGCAACTTCCTGACTTAACTCAGCCATGTTAACACCTTTATGTTCTCACCAAGTGGTATGACTGACTTTGAATGCTTGGCCTTAGAGTCTAAAAGACTTGTACTCCTCCTTGGATGCATAATTACAAAACTTGAATTTTAAAGGCAAACAATGAAAATATGCAATGAATGCATGGGGAGTGCTTTATAAGTTCTAGAGTGAACAAGACCAGTGAAACACCTACTAGGATACAGCCACTCCACAAACTTTTGTGCATTATTTTCTCTACTGTGAATAGTCATGAATGTGCATGTTTCCTTGTAAAAGTGAAAATGAGATTATTAATAAAATTGCCTAATGCTTAAAGTCACAAATCTTAAATGGATTGACTGTAAATGAATTGATTTTAGATAAACTATAGGCAGAAAGGTTAAGACCCAAGGTTAGTATATAATTTAGTTACCCATTTGAGTTTAACTTAACTGAATTAGTAAAGGTCAGATTTGATAACATGGCCTAAAATTTCACTTCAGCAATTTAGTTCTTTGTACTTTACTCTAAAAACCCTGTTTAATTTTGCAAAAACATACTATGTGAACTCATTATATATGACATTTCTATTGTAGACCACAAAATTGGAATAGAGTTTCAGTTATTAACCATGAAAATGGGATAGAAAATTATTTCTCTTACTCATTTCGGCTTACAGGAATATTCCAACAATTGGTACTAAAATTATAATGAAGTTAAGATATTATTCTTCATGATTTTTCATGTCTAGCCTCTCTAAAATTCTATTTGCCTTTTTACCTTCTTTCTTGTTTATTTTGAGGTTAGATTTATCAAGTTCAGAGGGGGGGGAGATAAAGAGACTAAGCTATCTCTCTTTGCAGATGACATGATGATATACTTGGAGAATCCTAGAGAATCAAGTAAAAAACTTCTTGAGACAATAAATAAATTTAGCAAAGTTGCAGGATATAAAATAAACCCACATAAATCCTCAGCATTCTTATATATTTCCAATGAAGTCCAACAGCAAGAGATAGTAAGAGAAACCCCATTTAAAGTTACTGTAGACATTATAAAATATTTGGGAATCTACCTGCCAAAACAAATCCAATACCTATATAAACACAACTACAAAACACTTTTCACGCAAATAAAATCAGATCTTACTAATTGGAAAAACATCAATTGTTCATGTCCAGTTAGAGCTAATATAATAAAAATGACAATTTTACCTAAATTAAATTACATATTTAGTGCCATGCCAATCAATCTACCAAAAAATTACTTTATAGAACTAGAAAAAATAGTGACAACATTCATTTGGAAGAACAAAAAGTCCAGAATATCAAGGCAATTAATGAAAAGAAATGTTAGGGAAGGTGGCCTAGCCGTACCAGATTTTAATCTCTATTATAAAGCAGCGGTCCTCAAAACTGCCTGGTACTGGCTAAGGAACAGAGTAGTGGATCAATGGAAGAGACTGGGTACAAAAGATTTGGTAGTCAACGACTATAGTAACATACTATTTGATAAGTCCGAAGACCCCATCTTCTGCCTTAAGAATTCACTATTTGACAAAAAATGCTGGGAAAATTGGAATATAGTATGGCAGAAGCTGGGCATAGACCATCATCTAACGCCATACACCAAAGTCAAGTCTAAATGGGTACACGATCTAGGTATAAAGGCTGATACTGTAAATAATCTGGGGAAGCAAGAAATAATTTAACTGTCAGATTTATGGAGGAAGGAAGAGTTTATGACCAAAGAAGAGTTGGAGAGTATTATGAAATACAAAATGGATAATCTTGATTACATTTAATTGAAGAGTTTCTGTACAAACAAAGCCAATATAACCAAGATTAAGAGGGAAGTTGGAAACTGGGAAAGAATATTTACAACCAGTGTCTCTGATAAAGGCCTCATTTCTAAAACATACAGGGAATTAAGTAAAATTTATAAGAATACAAGCCATTCCCCAATTGATAAATGGGCAAAGGATATGAACAGGCAATTTTCAGAGGTAGAAATTAAAGATATCTTTAAGCATATGGAAAAATGCTCTAAATCACTATTTATTTGAGAAATGCAAATCAAAACAACTTTGTGATACCACATCTCACCAGTCAGATTGGCCAAGATGTCAAAATAGGAAAATGACAAGTGCTGGAGAGGATGTGGAAAAATTGGAACTCTAATGCATTGTTGGTGAAGCTGTAAACTGATACAACCATTCTGGAGGGCAATCTGGAACTATGCCCAAAGGGCTATAAATAGTTTCATACCTTTTGAACCAGTAATACCACTTTTGGGTTGTATCCCAAAGAGATCATAGAAGTGGGAAAAGGACCCATATGTACAAAAATATTCATTGCAGCTCTCTTTGTGGTGGTAAAAAACTGGAAACTTAGGGGATGCCCATCAATTGGGGAATGGCTGAACAAGTTATGGTATATGAATGTAATGGAAGCTGTAAGAAATGGGAAGGAGATAGACTTCATATTTACTTGGAGAGGCTTATATGAATTGATGCTGGGTGAAAAGAGCAGAACCAGGAAAAATTTGTACACAGTCACAGATACATCATATGTGTGATGACCAGCCTTGCTAAACTGGACTCTTCTCAGCAATGCACAGTTTAAAAAGACAGCTCTACAAGTCTCAGAATGGAAGGAGATGTCTACATTCAGAGAAAGATCTAGAAAGACCAGAGTTTAAATGGAGACTAAAGCAACACGTGCTATTTTTCTTTTCCATGTTTGGTTTTGTTTCTTTTTTTTTTCTTTTTCCCATTATTTGCTCCATTGCTTACAATGCTTCTATACAACCAGACTATTGTACAATGTGAAAGTGTTGCAGATCCCATACATGATTGTACACCACCATGGCAAGGCAGGGGAAGAAAGGAGGGGAGAAAATCTGAAACTCAAGTGATTCTGTAACTGAATCTTGTAAACTAAAAGTAAATAAACAAGTCAATAAATTAAAAAAAAATCTTGGGGAAGAAAGGGAAGAAGAAGGTTGAACTTACTATTTCTTTTGGGGACATAAGAGCAAGGATTTTATATTTAATAACTAAACAAAAAGAATATATTGGTAGAAATACTATAAAATAATATAGTAATTTGGTTGCAACAGAGAAGGGTGGGAGAGGGGTTTGAGAAGAAGGGAGTAATTGGTGAGGGGATGCTTTCTAGTGATTGAGTGACGAAAGAGAACAAATATCTTGATAATATTTTATTGATTGAGGGAAAATTGAAGAATTTTGATATTTAATCCATATGGACTAAACTTATCCATAAGCTAGAGGAGGTTTACAAGATAGTAAAATCCCAAAATATGTTGATAAATAGAAAAAAACTATCTAAAGTACAAAGAATGATGCAGAGTTAAAAATGTGGGGGCTGGGGGTACTTGGCACAGTGTAGAATTTATAGAATAGATTTTCCAATAGAATCTCAAACCGTAAGAATAATGATCTATTTAAGACAAGAGGGTGGTAAAAATAAACATGGTTAAAAGAAAAGTAGGAAAACTACATCATGATTAGGGGTACTGTAAATAATAACATTAAACATAATGTCATCTAATTTGAGATTAAACTGAAATACTAATTGAATTACAAGGTGACCCAATAAGAATTTTGAGTACTTCCCTGTGTTTTTTTCAATCTTAAGTAAATCTAGCATGAAGATAAACACAGAAAATATTAAGAATATGTACAGAATATTAGAAAAACTAGATCATTTTAGACTATAGGTTGTTATTAAATGAGAATCTCAAGGAGTATATCTATTTTTCAGGATTGTGTTTTTGGAAAGTTATTAATAAAAATTAATAAAATAATAAATTTTGGAAAGTTATTAATAAAATTAATAAAAATTAATAAGTTATTAATAAGAAAAGTTAGTCAGTCCTAAGCCAACAAGAACTCATAAAGTCAAAAAGAGAGAAATATTAAACATATTTTAAGCAATATGATTGAATAGAATTATCAGCAATAAGGGAAATAGTAGCAAAGGAATCAAACTTGAATTTAATCAATTAATCCTGAGACTCAAAGAGACTCAAAGAATAAATATTTGAAAAAATTCCTGTGAACAAGTGAAAGGATTAATAAAGAGGTAATGCACTAGCACAGTGGTACATAGCTAAAACAGTACTTAGGGGAAGTTGTGTGTGTGCGTATGTGTGTGTGTGTGTACATGTGTGTGTATGTAATATTTACATCAGCAAAAAAGGATGAAACAATGAAGTGAGACTGCAACTAGAAAATGAAGAAGAGATAAAACAAAGTCGACAGAAAAAAGATTACTGAGATGATATGTAAAACAGAATTATTTTTTAAAAAAGAAAAAATACACTAATTTGATTTAAAAGAAAGAGAGGAATGGAAGTCTCAGTAAATGATCAATAAAGAAAATTACTAGAAGCTATCTTATATTTAGCAAAACTAAAAAAATTAAAATAATACTTTAAAATTCAAGATTTACAAAAATGCAAGCATTAACTTAAAAATAAAAATCACATGTGATTACCTCTAACTAGCACTTATGTATTGCTTTAATATGAAAACAGCACTATATAGAGAACTATAGATGTATGGATGTGATTATTTACTTTTAGTTTACAACATTCAGTTCCACAATCCCTTGAGTTCCAAATTTTCTCCCTCTCCCTCTCCTCCCATGGTGGCATACAATCAAATATAGGCTCTACAAATACCTTCACATTAAACATTGAGAGAAGGATTATAACCAATGTAGTGAATGAGAAAGAAGGGATCAAACAAAACAAAACACAAAAGAGGAAGAGAAGCAAGTCATTTACTTCAATCCACATTCAGCTGTAGTTCTTTCTCTGGATTTGGAGATCCCTTTCATTCAAGAGTCTTTTGGAATTGTCTTCTAACCTTGTCTTGCTGAGAGGAACCCAGTCTATCACAGTTAGTCATCACAGATATGATATAAAAATATGGAATGCTTCACCAATTTGCCCGTCATCCTTGAGCAGGGGCCATGATCATCTTCTCTGTATCATTCCAATTTTAGTATATGTGCTGCCAAAGCAAGCACTAACACAGGCATTTTGATTCTCACAACAACCTTGTGAAGTTTTATGGTTTTGTGGATCATTCATTTTTCAGGTGTTTCTGAATCTTTGTGATCCCATTTGAGATTTTCTTGCCAAAGATACTGGAGAGGCTTGTCATTTCCTTTTCTAGTTTCTTCTCTTTTCTTTTCTTTTCTTTTACAGATGAGGAAACCTAAGCAAACAGGATTAAGTGGCTTAACCAGGGTCACATAGTCAGTAAGACCAGATCTGAACTCAGAAAGATGAGTCTTTCAAACTCCAGGCCTGGTTCTCTACCCACTATACCACCCACCTACCCCTAACTCTGTGAAGTAAAAGCTATTATCTTAATTTAAGCAGATGAGGAAACAGACTGAGCGAGATTAAGGGATTTGACTATGGTCATATAACTATTAAGTATCAGTGGCATTTTATTTAGATGTAATAAATTTTGGGGGGGAAAATACCTCTTTTGTTTATGTTGGCAATGACAGAAGAATGAAGAAGATTAGCCAAAATCAAGTGTCCATAAAAAATGAACTGCTATACATACTTCTGTAGGTATGGTTCAAAGATTATTTCTCTATAGAGGAAAAAGAAGGTTAAAAATTTTACCCCCAAATTTACTTCTGGTGAAGATGCTTTCCAGATTCCAAATGGTACTGCTAAGACTTTTATTTTTAGATTTTATAATCAAGCAGTGAAATCTTTCATTGTCTGCCTTATTTGATATAACTTTTTCTTATCTTCATTTAGAACTTTTTAAAGATGTGACTTCTAATGTATCAGTAAAACATACTTGAACATTTTGAATTGCATATGTATTGTATGGAATCTCTCTGTACTCAATGTGTTTCATGGTGTCCTCCCAAAACAAATTTAATTATAAACTTATGCTTATCTTGAAATAAACAGAAAGATGGAAGAAAGAAATAGCAATACTTTATCCTATTTTTATAATTCTTCCCCTTACCCCTTTCCCCAACACATGCAATTTCCTTATATTTCCTTAGTTCTCTTTGGATTTGTTGTTTTATTTTTTTAAAATAAAATATGTCAATAAGTGTGAAGACATTTAAAAAAGTTAAATATTTATCCATATATGTTCACCCTCTTTCTGAATTCATTGACCTTTGTATATGTATAAGGTCTTTCATATATTTGGCATATTTGGTATTGGTATAAAATGCCATTTTAATTGTATCTGACACTTCATGACCCCATTTTGGGGGAGATTTTCTTGTCAAGACATTGGTGTGGTTTGCCATTTCTTCCTCCAATTCATTTTACAGATGATGAACTGAGGCAAATAAGATCAAGTGACTTACCCAGGGTCACGCAGCTAGTAAGTGTGTGAGGCTGGATTTGAGCCCATGAAAATGAGTCCTGTAGTCTATCAACTGTGTCACTTAACTGCACTTGTCATATCCCTTTTCCTTTTCTTTATTTGCAAATATCTTGTCCCCCCTGCTTTATTATAAGATCCTTTAGAGAAATGACTTTTATTTCATCTTTATATATACCAATGCCTAACAGACTTCCATGAACATAATAGTTTTTCTTAAGTGAAGTTAATAAATTGTCATTTTTGTTTAATACTATATAATTTATTCTTAATTCTGTATCTTACAGATGACACACATGCTATGAACTAATTAAGTAATAATCCCCTGTTGTACTATTTAATCTAAATAGATAAAACTCTTGAGTGACTTATGCACTTGTGAAGCTTACTGAAGTTTGGGGGGCACATTTGTTTTTCTTTTCCTCCACAAGATAAAATCCTGCTCTGTTCTTAGCTGAAAGGCAAATTTTGTGTTCAGTCTTTAATGACTAGGTTTCTTGATGGCTTCAAGACTTTTGCATACTATATATTATCCAAGAAACTATACTGAAGTAAAGTAGCTTGAAGAAGCAACACGTTATAGGCTACATTGCTACAGAGCCTGAGTTCCCAACAAGATCTCAAAGATAGTCTGTCCATGACTGAAATCGAAAGGATAACAACAGAGTTTTTAATTTATCAGATTAACCGACAAATATTATTTGTTTAGTCAACTGTAGAACTGCCTTATGAGTATTAGGGAAATAATTTATGGAATAGGAAAGTAAGAGATGTGATATTTAGCCAGTTTTTCTGATATTTCATGAGAACTGTTGCCAGAAAACATATAAAGGTAGAAATAACTTTGTTTTTTTTTCTTTGAGATTGAAGTCTTACATGAAATGGGCCAAGCCAATATAAATATCCCATTCTTCCTGTGTTTTAATATTTTTATTTCTTGTGCCAGGTCCAATATCCAATACTGTTGGTACAGATCATTCCATATAAGCATCTAGTGCATTTGGTAGTAAGATTTGTAATCTTACTACCAGTTCTAATTGACCTACTACCATCATATATTTTCCCTTCCCTGTAGATCAAATGACTCATCTCTCTACTCTTACTTTGACCACTCTCCTCTCCCTTTGTCTTTTCACTGCTTCATCTCTATAATGCAAGCAAAGCAGTAGTTTGGTGCTTGTTTCAGCTATTCAAGTGCTTTTGAACCTTGCCTTTCATTGTAACAAGTCTTTGTTGGAAACAGTACACACAGTATTGTCTTTAATAGGTGTAAGGGAGTTTGGAGACCTTCCCTGGCTTAATAGGCCTAACTTCATCATGTGGAGCCCATGGTGGAAGGAGCTTGCTAAAAGAGAGGAACAGGAAGGGTGGTAGAAGAGGACGGAGCAGAGCAGAGAAAAGTTTGAGCATGAGTTGGGACCCAGCAGAACTGAGAGGAAGAATGCTTGTGATTTGGACACTCCATAGCACTCTGTCTGTTGGTCTGTCAGACAAAAAAAAACCCCTTCTGTTTCTAGACAGAAGTCTTGAAAGAGGACTTTATTGTTGTTACAGAAGCCCGAGGACTTTACTGTTGATTTGTGTTTGATTTCTCAGACAGAAGCCTTGTCTGTTGATTTGTGTTACTTTGTCAGACAGAAAATGAATTGAGATTCTAGTGCCAGCAATGTGTGTAAATACTGTTGTAGCTATGTTAAGCTTTGTCTTCCTAGAAATAGAAACTGTGAAGGACTTCAAGTGGAGCAGTCTAAATGAAACAGGAGTGCAGAGTTGCCTATGAGTGAGTTCAGGCAAGAGTTTTTAGATTTCAGGCAATGACTGGAAGAGCTGTCTAACTGTGAATCCAAGCAAGAGCTGGGAGCAGTCTACCTGTGGAAGATGAGCCTTAGGATTTGGAAGACAGCCTCCAGTTAAGATGAAAGAAGACTTTACTTGGGTACTCTGTATTTACTGATGAGATTGTGACTTATTGTGACCTAGGGTGGGTGGTGTTTGTACTTTCTGCTACTCCTTAAGAATGATTGGCTTAAGGATGATTGGAAGCCAGACTCCATTCAAGATGAAAGAAGACTTTACTTGGGTAATCTATATTGACTAATGGGATTGTAACTTACTGAATGACACGTTTTGTTTAAAACTATGTAACCACCTTAGTAATACTTTGTTATGTTATATTGTTGTGAATGTTGTACTTTAGTTTCTTGAATGTTTTGCTTTAGTTTATTGCTGAATAAATAGAGAGTTCACTATACTATGCAATTAGAACCTTTAAAATTATTCATAGCAACAGTCCTCCAGAGAGCTGCTCATGATTGGCTTTACAATCTAATATCCTGCTTTTTTCCTTATAGGAGGGTGATGGCTAATTCTTTTTCTGGGATGAAGAATGGCCAGTGGACTATAAGTACCATAGCCACTTCCTGTCTTCTTTCATTCCTCCCGGAATCTGGTGCTAAGCTAAGAAGTACAGAGTCTGAATTTGCAATTTGGAACTTAGCCTGTCTGTAAAAAGTTCCGGGGGCGGGGGAGAAATAAAATAAAAGATCCCATGGTTTTCTACTCCTCAGTCCTATTTTTTTTTCCTTAACAGGCTTCTCCTGTCAGCCCCATCTCTGGGTGTGCTCACATTCTTGGCCACATTCCCAGGGAGAAACTCTGCAGTTTATTCTTCAGAATGCTGTGAGTACTTCTTGTTATTCTTGTTATCACAGTTTAGGCTTCAGCCTTTGTCATTGTGGCAAGCATCCAGTCCAGGCACTTGTGAACCAGGTAAGCAAACCTGCTGCTGCCTTACTTAGGCTGGCACAAAAAAATTGAGGTACTATTTGAAAGTTACTTTTGAAAAAAAAATCTTTCTTTGATTAATTCTTCATCCTTTCTAGTGTGGCCATTGGAGTGAGGAGGAATTTCTCTCTTAGAATAAGAGAATAAGAAATTAATAATCTTTTTAGTTAATTAGACTTAAAGTAGGATGGCATGTGTTTGCAAACAGGTTTCTATTGATGGTAACGCCTTGTGAGAAAAGGCTTAGCAATGCTGCATAAACCTCCTGCAAAGAAAGGGTCAGCCCTGAGATAAGGAAGAAGGAATTCCAAATCAACCAACTCAGGATTTTCAAGGATTATTTTGAATATACCCAACTTTTACTGCTAAGAACTGATTTTAGACCCCAGCACCCTGAAATCCCCAAGATGTGGCTCCACCAAATGGAATTTCTCATCTTCTCTTCTGTGAAAATGTGGATATCCACAGTACAATTCACACCAGACTTCTGAAAGTCTATTGTTTTGAAATCTGTAATGGAGAAAAAGTTCATTTTCTCTCTCAAAATACACAGATGTAATTTTTTAAAGGGTGAAGTTATGATTTTACTTCAATTAAAAGAAATTACTGTGTCAGGGCTTATGGATAGTAGAACCTTGGTTCTCTGGCTCAGCAATATTTTTGGACATTTATTTCATTCACTTTTCAATTCACTATACAATTCCTTCTAGCTGTTACTTAGTAAGGAGGTCTTTTCACATTAAGGCTGATGAGATGTTGGCAAAATGAGACAGCTTTGTTTCAGGCAGAGCCTTGTAGGGGGTATGTACTTTGGTAGAATCACCACAGGTGCAGCCTCTACTTATTAGCTTTGCTTGGTCAAAACTTAGATTTTTATCAAGTCATTCAGGAGTGATCAGGTCCCTAGTGAACTGACTCATATGAACCAAACTTATAACAGACTGCTTCATGAATTAGGAAACCAATATATGAGTTTACACTGAGAAATATTACTGCCAGTAAACTGGTAGACCCTTGTCAGCACATTCTAATTAAAATCAGAAGGTTACACAGGGAATATTATAGAGTCAGAGGAAAGGGAGTTGCATAATCTTAATGGGCAATTATAACCTGATGATCCTACCTCCTCCTAGAGGGAGATAACTGCCAAGTAGACCAAAATATTCATATTTCCTCATCAAAAGACCATCTTTGGGGGGAATACTGCAAGAGAATGCTAAATTTGTATCCAACTTTTTTGAGACTTTAAAATATCTTACATTATATAATACTTCCTGGAAACATGATGCAGTTTCCAAGATTACAGTTTACGTGGTATTAATTGCATTTTAAACTTATGACTTCCTTTGGGGGGGGGCCCTAAATTTTTTGCTGAGATTTCAGAAGCACCTGATTTCTATTAGCAGAACACATACAAACTTTATCTTATGTGGTTGTTTGCTAGGAAGATTTGGTCACTTTATTAACTCAAAGTGCTATTTCTTGACTCTATCCTCCAATTCTGGGTGTCTGCCCTATTTGTTTTGACATTGAAATGTCTTAGGCACTAACTACAAAGGATAAAGCAACAAAATTCCACTTAGCAGACATGTAAGTGTCTTTTTCTTCTCTTGTTCTCTGTTGCTCTATCATTTTCCTCTTACCCATGTTATAGCTTTATAGTTATACACATGTATTTGTATGAGTACATATAATATGTACACATGCATATGATATATGTTAGATTTGCTTCCAACCTCTTCTTTAGCATTTTTGCAAAAAGAACTGGAGGGGAAATAGAATTTATACATAAATGCCAGTTTTCTTCATAAGGACTATGTGTTATCTTGCAGTTTCATTTTTCATTGTTTGCTTGTTTTAGGGAAAGGGCATCTTGTCTTTGAGCAACACCTTTTCCTTGTTATTCATACTAAAGTAGGACAAAGAAACAGAATGATTGGAAATGTAGTAGATTCACTAATTTTAGCAAAACTACTTACAAACATTTTAGAAAGTCTTCATTTATTGGACTCATCTTGGTACTGTCTTGGAGTTCAGTATTGGTAATATTTATTTATTTTCCTCTCTCTACTATGCAATTCCCTTTTTCCTGCACAATTGAAAGTCAGTGCTTACTTAAAAGCTTTGTGAAACAAGGGACTGTAGAACATGAAAAGATGATTTGATTTTCCAGAGAGGAAGACCAAGTATCCAAAATGATTTGGTAGAAGTATCATCAACTTCTGACTTTCATGAAAGTGAAGGAAGGGGAGAAGAGAAAAATACAAAGGTGACAGCAATTTTGTAGGTAATATGAAGTGGTTTGTACTAGTGATGTTCACTAGATATTGGACTGGGAAGGGACAATTGAGATAAAATTGGAAGGAGAGCAATTTTCAGGGCCAGAGAATGATCCAGATTCTATTTTCACATTGAAAGAGGAGCAGAAGCAAAGAGGATTAAGGTGGATCTGAAAGAATTAGGAAAATGAAATAGTATTAGGAAGTAGGGGTTGAAAAAGGAAAGAAGGAAAAAGAAAAGGTAGTTGGCAAGACAAATTAAATAAGAAAAAAACAAAGAAAACAATTAGAGATAAAGCAAGTTAGTAGTATATATAGATGGGTTATTGAGCAAGCCTAGAGAATAGGGTGTGACTGTAGAGTTAATGAGAATAATAAAAGGAAATTGAAAGTAGTTATCAAGATACTGAGAAGATTTTCTTTAGCATAAAGAACTTACCACACTTAGGGGAAGATGTAACATACTAGAAGTAGTCTTTTAAAAAGGTAGATTTTGTTGTTGTTGTTGTTCAGCAGGGGGGAAGAGTTGGCAATTGGGGTTAAGTGACTTGCCCAAGGTCACACAGCTAGTAAGTGTTAAGTGTCTGAAGTCAGATTTGCAATCAGTTCTTCCTGACTCCAGGGCAGGTGCTCTATTCACTGTACCACCTAGCCATCTCCAAAAAGGTAGATTTTTTTAAACTAGTTCTAGAAAGGAGTGAAAATTCTGCACTGACTTGCGTCAGTTACATGATGCTTATATTTCTGCTGTAGCCAAGTGACTATTAACTCTCTTCCAAATGTAGGCTTATCTCCATCCTGAAAAAAAAGTGAAAAGATCTGAAGAGTTCTTCTCCATACTCCAGGTTGTTGGGGAGCAATGAAGTATATAAACAAAATCAGTGAGAAAAAAGAAATGTGAGGTGGAAGAGGGGAAACTTTACACTTATCAAGGTGTGGTAGTAAAGATGAGTATTGTAACAGAAAAGAAAGAGCAAGAAAAGGACAAATGTATACTTAGAACTAAAAAAATTAATTTGAGTATCTTCCTAAAGAGGAAAAAGCTGGCTTCTTAAAGCAGTAAGAAGCTACTTTTCCTCCAAAGAATGAGAGAGTCACAGAAGATATCCTGGGACAAGTCATCTAGTAAGGATTTGAAGAAGAAGAGTAGTAGTAATTAGCAATACTCTTCTGAGGGATACTGAGGAAGCTCTTTTCTGTGTTTGGTACAACAAAGAGGTCTATTGTCTTTCTGGGGCATGTATCCAAGAAATAAAATATACTCATTCTCCAAGACATCACTTTGCCCACTTTTAGTGCCTCATGTGAGCCCAAATGATACTTTCAAAAGAAAGATAAAAACATTTCTAAGGATTATGAGAACTTGAGCAAGAACCTGAAGATCACAGGGGCCCAGGTTGTGTTTTCTCTTGCCCATTGAAGAAAGAATTAAAAAAGAAAAAGAAAAATTGATTTAGGCAGTAAACAACTGTTGAAGAAAGTATCTGTGAAATGGTATCAGGAGTGATACCATTAGATTTAGCTGATTGAGCTGAAGCTGGTATAGGAACTGAAGAACAACACAAATAATTTATTTTATTTTTATTATCATTTATATTGAGTAACAAAGAAGGATAAATGGAAGAATGGGACTTTGGTTGGGTGGATGGGACAATGATAAATGAGAACTGAGAGAAGGCAAAGCTGCTCAATTTTTATTTTACTTTTTTTCTATCAAGAATTATCCTTGCACTGGAAATGAGAGAACAAAAATATATAATGAGGTGTTAATACTTAAATAAGAAGGTAATAAGGGGTTCTTTCCAGGCTATACTCCATATTTTCTGGTCTGTTTTTACCATGAATGCCATAAAAAGTTCTTCATCTTGGAAGTTTATTTTACCCCTGATTCTCACCCTGGAAGCTGCTTACTCCTGTGGTCTTTTACCCTGACTGGCTGGTTCCTTTCAGAACATCCATTTTAAAGAATATGCTTAGTTCAACTATATCTTACTTAGTCTACAAACTATACCCCTAACTTTCCGACTTTCATGATCATAAGCCAGCATGGGTACCCTCTTTTTCACTTTCTCCCCTTAGATTATAAGCTTCCTGAGGGCAGGGGTATTTTTCTTACTGTATTTCCAGTTCTTGGTGTAGTACCTGCAATGTAGAAAGTGTTTAAGAAATGCTTTTTGACTTGACTAGACTTTGCAGGATAAAATACTACCTAGTTAGCTTTGATAAATTCAAGTCACCTAGCCCAAGTAAACTACTTCCTCTGAGCCTCAAAGAATTAGTAAATGTGATTTCTCATATTTGAAGGATCATGGAAGAGAGGTTGCACAATGTTGGATAATTGTAAATGTGCTGGTTTCCACAAAAAGAAAGGGGGAAATGGGTCTGCAAAGTACAATCCAGTTAGCTTGACTTCAGTTGTTGAAAAAAAAAATTATTTTAGAGATAGTTGGTAAACATCCAGAAAGAGAAGAAATGATAACAAAAAAGCCATCATGGCTCACTAAGAAAAAGTTATGCCAGACTAACCTTATTTCCTGCCTTAAGGATTAGTAAACTAGTAGATGAGAATATTATAGACATAGTTAACTTAAATTTTTGTGGTGCTTTGTGTGTCATACTGTTTTTTTTTTGTTGTTGTTGTTTTTGCTTTTTGGAGGGCAATTGGGGTTAAGTGACTTGCCCAAAGTCACATGGCTAGTGAGTGTGTCAAGTATCTGAATTTGGATTTGAACTCAGGTCTTCCTGAATCCAGGGCTGGTGCTCTACTCACTGCTCCATCTAGTCACCCCTCTCATACTGTTCTTACAGAGAAAATGAAGAAATAAGGCATAGCTGATGTCACAATTCAATAGATTCAGCTCTGGTTGGGGGGCCAGATACAAAAAATAGTTGTTAATGGTTAAATATCAACAAGGAATCAGAGCTCCCTACAGATCTTTATTTAGCTCTATGCTGTTAAACATTTTTGCCAATGTCTTGGATAAGGTGTTCTTAACTGTACAGATGACACAAAGTTGGGAGGAAGTGGAAACAGACTATATGATGGAATTAGGATGCAAAAAAGTTTGACAGTCCAAAGAATTAGGCTGAATATAATAAGATGAAGTGGAATAAAGATAAATGTAAAATGTTATTCTTGGGTTAAGAAATCAACTTCTCTACAAGATGTGGGTGGTATATGGTTATAGAGCATTAAAAGTCATTAGAAAGATTTGAGAGTTTTAGTAGATTGAAATTTCAACATGAGGCAACAGTGTGAAGTGATAGCCAAAAAAAGCTAATGAAATCTTGGGCTGCATTAAGAGAACTTCCAGTAAGAAGAAATCCCACTGTACTCTGCTCTTGTCATGCCTCATTTGGAGTATTCCATTCAGTTCTGGACATAACAGTTTAAGGACATTGCTAAGCATGAATGTCTAGAGGATGGCGACCTCGGATGGTTAGGGTCAGTCAGCAGCCATTTATTAAATACTTACTATGTGCCCACTGTTGTGTTAAGCCCTGGGCATACAAAGAAACACAGAGTCCCTACCCCCAAGGAATTAATGGTCTAATGGGGGAGATGATAGGCAAGCAATTATGTACAGACAAGATGTGTAAATACAATGGGAAATAATCTTTGGGTAGGCACCAACAATGGGAGAGTGGAAAGAAGAGATCAAGAAAGACCTCTTGTAGAAGATAGGATTTGCACTGAATCTTGAAGGGAGCCAGAGAAGTCAGGGTAAAATTGAGGAGGGAGACCATTCCAGGAGTAGGGGACAGCCACTGAAAAGGTATGGAGTTAGGAGATGGAGTATTGCATATGAGGAAGAGCAAGAAGGGTGGTGTCACTGGTTTGTAGACTCAGAAGGGAAGTGAAGTCTAAGAAAACTGGAGATATAGGAAGAGATGAGTTTTTGAAGGACTTTAAAAGCTAAGCAGGGTTTCACATTTGATTCTGGAGCTAGTAATGAGCTACTGGGGACTTGAGTACATATTACATGAGGATCAGGTGAAAGAACTGGAGATATTTATCCTGGAGAAGACTCAGGGTGACATGATAACTTTCTTCAAGTTTTTGAAGGACTAATATGTAGATAAAAGATAATTCTGAGGCTTAGATAGTTTAAATAACTTGCCTAGTTCTATTAAAAGGCAAAGCAGAGATTATGATCTTATGACTTCATGAGACCCAGAGCAAGGATGATCTTCCAACACTTACCAAGATTCCTAGAGGCTCAGCAGCCTGGGGTCCTTTGGTTAATGCTGATTTGTGGAAAGGGGAGGAGCTCCCTTGGACCAGATAACCATCAGTAAGTGAAGCTTTGGTCCAGCTTGCCAGGAGACAAATACTTTGAAGAGGGCAGTTCAAAGCTGAGGGGAAATATAAAATCCTTGCTTAGAACTACTGCAATGTGCTTTATGAGGTTTAAATATCAGCCTTCTAGGAGATTATAACAGAAGTCACCACTACTGCTTCTAAATGTCTGTTTCTGTCAAAAATTGCTTAACATTTGTTTCACGTTTATAGGAAAAGAATACCTGTCTCATACCTGATTTATATTGTACATTGAGTGCCTTTTTATTCTCCTCTAGACATGAGCCAAAACCTAAGCTTTAAGTAAATCATCATGGGAACACCAGTGAGACATTAACTAGACAAAGAGTTTTAGAAAAAGTGAGCCCCATCCAATTTGTTAGAGGCTAATTTTAAGAGTTACGTAGCTAGATGGCTCAGTGGATAGAGTGCTTGGCCTAGTGTTAGAAAGACCTGAGTTCAAATATTACTTCAGACACTTATTAACTGTGTGAAGTCACTTAACTTCTTGTTTTCCTTAATCCTTTATAGAAAGAAATATCAAACCAATCCAGTGTCTTTGCCAAGAAAAGCCCATGGATGGTATGGTTCATGAGACCACCAAGATTTGGACACAACTGAAAAACAGCAACAATTTTAAGACTGAACTACTCAATCCAATAGTAGACATGGTTCCAGGGAGATGGGTCACTGAATCGAGCAGGGAGAGGGACACATTAAGACTGTTCTCATTCCTTTGAAGACATGTTTGTAATGGAATAAAAGTAATTCATTCAGGTATAGCAGCCAATCATGGCCTTGTGGGGAAGGATTTTTAGGACAGGGGAAACCTGAGAGTGTTTATAAGCTGAGGAGAAGAAATGATTAGAGAAGAAAAGACTGAATATAAAAAAGGAGGATAATTAATGTAGCAAGTTCCTAGAAGACATTAAGAGTTGTGGAATCAAGAACCGATTGAAAGAGGACATTTGGCAGGGAGAAGACCATCTAATACTTTGAGAATGGAAGGAAGAATGAAAAGGTAGAAGGAAGCACAAAAAAGTTTTTAAAGTGTTGTGTTCAAGGTACTAATTCTTCTTAGTAAAATACAGAATTTCTGCTCTTAGTATATACAAACATCCTTAGTCCTAGGTCAAATTTGTGAAATAGACTGGTTTATTTCTTGACTCTCAGAATTACTTTATATATAATCTAAATTTACTTCTCTGTTTATTCCCCATCCTCCCAAAGAAAAACGTAGAAATCCTCTGAAAAATACCAGAGGTACTGGGAATCGTTCTTTGATAGTTTTCAACACAGGCATCTGGATGTCATTTTTTAAATTTAGATTGTTGATAACCATTTCTTTAGTGAGACAGTAACATCAACTTTCTATTTTATGGGTATTAAATTTAACTCAGTAGTACCAAACTGTATGTAATTCTGCTATGTTGAGAAGCTCCAAGCCATCTTCTGAGTTAAACAGATGACAACCACAGTAACTGTTTGCACCAATTTCACTGTTTCTTGTGGAAAATTAGTTGGATATGTTTTGTTCCCTCTAGTATTTAATTTAAGGAGAGAGAGAGAGACAGAGACAGAGACAGAGAGACAGAGACAGAGAGAGGCATTTACCCGGATCTTGGCTGGTGCCTAGAAAATTAAATTGTCATTTTACAACCAAAAAAGAAAATGTTAAAATAAAAAATGGCTCTTATCCCATATAACTTAAAGGATTTCTTGCATTGTTCAAAATTTGAAATTCAAAGAGAAAGGAACACCTTTGTCTTTTTTTTTAAACTATTGTTTTTATTTCTCCAAGCATAAGTGAACACAAAATGAAATCCTTTGGATTCCCTGGCATCTAGTACCCTCTTTTCAGTCTCTCTTTCCAACCCCAAAGCAGGAGAACTATGACTTTTTTTTAATGCCAGAACCATTCTAAGGTCTTTTAGACTATTTCATTTTCCTCAGGTATTCTGTGGGTGTTTTTGAATTATAGAGAGAAGACCTACTACCCATCTAACCTACTAACCAGTAAGGGTGATTTTTGAGAGATGACCTCCAGTGCAATCTATTGATTTTTTTTCATATTAAAAGCAATTTACTTCCTAATCTACAATAAAGAGAATTTTTCCTTTGAAGTTTTTACACTGGCAGGTTTAAAAATTCCAAAGAATTCTGAGCATTTGGGAACCATTTTACTTCCTTAAAGTGCATTTGCCCTGTTTTATCTTTACTTAGTTTGTATTTAAAGGACCTTGCATGAAAAAAAAGAAGGCCTAATTTGAAGTGATATCTATTTTTCACTCCTTGCTCTCACAGTCCTGCCTGGCCTCCACTGTTTGATTTATAGTCAACCTTAAAGTGATGAAGAAACATCGAAAGGTTCACTTGTCCATGCGTTATTTCCTATCCCCTTTCTTTTTATTATGACCATTACTGAGCCTTCAAGTTGACTAAAGCATTGGCCTTAATTCCCTTTCCTCTTTTGGTAATCTTTCAAAAGTTCTCATCCCTCCTTGCCTGAAATTATATCATAACCCTCTTCTTTAAAATGTTTAATGGCTTCCTTTTAATTTTATATAATATTCATTCTCTAATACACCTCTACCTCCCCACTTCCCACTCACATTCAGCCAGTGATTCCTATTTGTTAAAAAAAAGAGTATAATGTCATATGTCTAGAATTAGAAGAGACTTTAAAAGCAATCTAGTATATCCCCTCTTTTTGCAAATGAAGATGAGAATTGAGGATCAGAGAGGTAAATGAAAGAAAATAACTCAGCAAAAACAAATCAACATATGTATCAACACATATCTAATAGGATAAATAGTACTCCATGCCCATAGGTCCCCACTTCTTCAAGGATGAGAGAGAGGTACATTTCTTCTTTTGGAACTCAAGCTCGGCCACTAGAATGACACAGTATCATGCCCCGCTATTATTGTGAGCATGCCATTCTAAAGTTTTACAGGTCAGAGTCCATCAACATGGCTCATCTTTTTTCTGGCTTCTGGACTACAAATATCAGAGTGCGGTGAGGCTTCAAAGCCATAGCACTCTCCTGAATCTTGGGAAGGAGGGTCTCCCTATGAATTTTATTTACTTTGAAAGAAAAGAGCTGATTGTCTAAAGGCTCATGGAAAAGGTAACAATTTATGTTATTTTCTTCAACTGGAATGTTCTCCCTCTCCCTCCCTCCATCCCTCCCTCCCTCCTTCCCTTCCTCCCTCCCCTTTCACCTTTTCAATTTTCCCCATCCTTCAGGTTTGAGCTAGAGTCCAACTTTCTTGCTGAAGCCTTCCTTCCCTGTCTCATTGAATCTTCTCATCTCCCACTGTATTTATAGTCAGTATGACACAGTTTTCTACTGTACTATATCTTGCTTCTTTGCTCTTCCGTGTGTGCCTGTCTTCTCTCTCTAACTAGCTTATAAGCTATTTTGTGATAGAGACCATGCCTGACACTTCTTTATCACCCATAATGCCTTGCATCATTTAAAGAAATATTAGGCTCTTTGTTGAATGATTGATTGTATAGACACAGAAAAGGGATAGGTTCTAATATCATAGTCAGAATACCTTTCCAGATGAATAGTTCTGTTTTCTACCCCTCTCTTTTCTTCTCCTCCAGCCAGAGCTAAGTAACTAGGAATTTTTATTTGGAAAAAATTCAGTTAAGGTGGGAAGGAAAGGCATAGACTAATATGACCTACTTAGTTTAAGTCATATCCAAAGAAGTAAAAGTCTGTTTTACAGATTCTAGGCCCTGCTCCCTTGATGTGGCTGATGACTCCAAACTGCTGGGTATGGTGGAGAAGGGGACTTAAGCAGCCGTCAAGGAGTGTGATGGTGGCTAGGTGGTACAGTGAATAGAGCACCAGCCTTGGAATCAGGAGGACCTGAGTTCAAATCCAGCCTTAGACACTTAACATTTACTGGCTATGTGACCTTGGGCAAGTCACTTAAACCCCAATTGCCCTGCCTTCCCCCTCTCCAAAAAATAAAAATAAAGTATGGTCATGGAGCCTGGGAGAAACACTCAAGGTAGTATCATAAGCTGTCCATTTGGAGGAGGGCCTTGAATTGTAGGGAATTCAGTTAAATGCAGAAAATAAATATCCTTCCAGGATGTCAGGCCCAAGATATTAGCCCTAATTGGAGGGGGAAGGGACTCTGTCTTGGTTGATTTCAGTCACACCAGCAGAGAGGGTCTGTTAGAGTCTACGGCCCAGCCTCTGTGGTATGGCTGATGACTTCCAGTCCTAGGAGAGGGAGGTGGAATGAGATGGGGGATGCTAGGAGATAGAGGAGGGACAAATACATCCCCGGCAGAGGGACAAAATCTCCAGTTAAGCAAGACATAACACCTAACCAGTAAGAACATGAGACAGGGATGGTGGGTCTGCTGTGGAAGTAAACTCTCCATATTTAAGTGCCCTGGGAAAAGTGCCAATTACCTTACCTCAGTAAATAACAGCATTGTGTTTCTCACCTCTCTGGAAGAGAACAATTCAATAAGACCATAGGTCCAGTTGGATTTTCTGACACACAAGTGTATCTGGCAGAAGCCTGTTATAACATAGTAGGCTATGTGAAAGGAGTACAAACAAGCTTGTTAGTGTGACTCTATTTTGTATATATTTGACCCCCATCTGTCTTGAGTGAAGATGGGTCCTTCCTTTTGATTTCTGCTCTGCTCATGATCCATTCCCTCTCCCCACTTGTTCTATATACAGATAACTCTCAGATTCACATATTCAGTCCTCATTTCTCTCCTGAGCATCAGTCTTTTATCACCAACAGCCTGTTGGAATCTACTTCTGGATGTTCCATAGGTATCTCAAACTCAGTGTATCTAAAATGAAAGGTATTGATTTTCTCTTCAAGCCAATACCTCTTCCTAACTTTGGTGCAAACATACTTAACATTATGCCTATGGTCTCTTTAAAAATAATAAAGTTTCACTATTGGGTTATCTTGATTGTGTCAATTTTATTATCTTAAACTGAAATCATGTTTGCAACTACTGCATTTTAGAATCTCTTGAAGCACAATATATTTTGTTCTGTACCCTCTTATGTACTTAATACGGGTGTGTGTGTGTTTTAAATATTTTTGTGTGTAGTAAACTATGTGGTTTGGCTTTTCTATCATGTAGTCTAATTCATCTGTTGCTTTTTTTTAAACATAGAGAATTTAATCCATTCACATTGATTATGTGTATTGCCTCCATTAGTTATATTTATTTCTTTTGTATTTTTTTAATTTTTAAATTTTTGTCTTTTGGAGAGGGGAGGGCAGGGCAATTGGAGTTAAGTGACTTGCCCAAGGTCACATGGCTAGTAAGTGTTAAGTGTCTGAGGCCAGATTTGAATTCAGGTCCTCCTGACTTCAGGGTCAGCACTCTGTTCACAGCACCACCTAGCCTCCCCTTTATTTATTTATGTCAACATTTTGTAGTTTGCTTTGCTTATAGTAATTTAAATCCAGTCTCCTCCTTCATTTCTCCTTCTCTGCCATTTCCCAGTCCAATTCCAACCTTTTTGAGTTTGTTTTTATTCCACCCTATCTCTTTGTCTCTGTCTCTCTATCATTTGCTCTCCTCTTCCTTTTCCTAGCCTAGCTGAGAGCATATTTCCTAATGCTTTCCGTCCACTTCCCACCTCATCCATTTTTTGCTTTCTGTAACATTAATATATAATTCCCTTTACTAAAAAAGTATTGTTTTCATTTCAACCATTTCTTATTTCTCTTCCCTTCTAGGATTCTGTGGAATCTATTCCCAAGAGCATTAATACTTGATGGAGGCACTGGAATGCATTAGGAAGTAAGTATTTTGTAACTTTAGTTAAGGGAACTGGATCCTGGAGACACCCTGGCGTGCTGCCAATTGAAGACTGGGAAATTACTAGGAATTGTCTGCATGGGACTATTTCACTGGGTTGTTATAAAGAACAAATGAAATAACATATGTTAGGTGCTTTACAAACCTTGAATGTAATACTTTAAATGCTAGGTATTGTCATTATTATTATGGCTGATACTTTGAGCTTACCTGAGAAGTAAAGGGTTCTACCCCTAAAAGGAATATTTTCTCTATAGAGCTGCAACTACACAGATTAAACCCATGTTTATTTTTAATGTACCAATACACAATTCATCTGAGAATATTTCAGATTATAAACATTTTGAAGAAGTTATAATTCTGATTTTTATGTCAAAAATATTTGAAATAGTTCTTATTTTCTTCTACTTTTCTTTGCTATAAGATATAATGAAATTATTAAGCAGGAATGAATTCTCAAATCTCTGCTTTTCATCGGCACATTTGCATTGAGTTTCTGAGAAGGCAAGGAATATTCTGCTACCTCTCTCCTCACCAATTCCCTTAAAATAACAAACAAAACTTAGATATACAGTTTTCTGTACTTTATGGTCTTCCTCTAGGTATAGCTGTAACATACACATTCTCAGAATTGAAACTATATCTTGCCAATGTCAGTGACATTTGATACTACCAACCCAGTAAAGTATCCTAATTCTTCACAGCATGGGTTCCTTAATTCAGCAACATCAATATGAGTTGTTATAGTAGTTATCTGGTGAATTCCATCAGTGTTAATAGTCAGTCTGGACAACATGCATTAAACTGATTTCCACTCACCAGGGCTTAAGGGTCATTTTTTTTTCTCACTTCATCCCAGAAGGCTGTGTGAAATTGATGTACATCGAGAAATAGTCTGGATAACTCAGGCACCACAGTAGATTCTTGGTCTTGAATTTAGTTTGGCTGCCTACATAACCCAATTTTAGAGTCCTTTATACAAACATAAGCATCACATCAGCATTTGTGGGATAAAGAGAGGAATGAATGAATGCTGTTGACTCATTTTTCATGTTACTTTTTGATGTTTATTGACCAACCTTCAATATTTCAACTGAACCTAGAAAAGATTCAAAGCTGAAAGAGGCAGAGTTTAGTCAGAAAGAACACTTAAGAAACAGACATTCTTTAATTTTAAAAATTAAAACAAATGTTAAATTAAAAGTTTTTCTAGTATAAAGAAGTCATTTTGCTGATAAGGAAATTTTAGTATGAGAGCTAGCTCTAGAATCTTGTTCTCTTGACTCCTAGTCCATTATTTTCCCTCCCACCATTCCATAATATGGCCTTGCCTATTTCTGTAGGTGTTGCACAATGTGTGAGTGTGTGTGTGTTTGTGTGTGTGTGTGTTATTTCATCTAACAAAAATATTGTTGGTTACTTCTCAAGGATCTTATTATTATATATCCTTAAGGACTGACCTGAAATTCTTTTGGCTCTTAAAATTATAACTTAGATCTAGAAGGGTTCTGTAAGGTCATTTAGTTAAAACTTTATTTTTTAGCTGAGAAAACTGAGCACCAGGGTTCTTGTTCCTTGTCTAAGGTCACACAGCCACGGGAAAGCTGGGCATAGAACCCAGGTTTTCCTACCCTAAGTCCACCACTCTTCCCACTGTACCATGAATATATTTTTCCTCATCACTAAGTCATATCCACAAGTAGTGATGTATTCCAATAGTCCTTGATTTGAGGAGAGAATTTAAAGGTAATCCCAGCAGAATCAGAATACAGCAACCTCTGAGACAGTGAGATGCAGGAAGTCTTCTAGTGAATGACCTTTTAAACACAAATTATTTGTGGGCAGAAACCTACGTTGCCTATAAGACTCAGCCTTAGTTGTTTTTCCTGGCATGTCGAAAGGACTAGGTACAATTGGGAAAAGAAGTTTTCTTTTTCAGCCACAACTGCTTCTCAAAGATTCTGCAAAATAACGTTAAAAAAAAATGGAGCTGGAAGCAAGCCAAACATTTTGCCGGTTTTGCTTTGGGTGTGAAAATGTTCCAATAGCTCTAAATACAGAACATAATGTTATGTTCTGGGAATGCCATGGTGTATCATTATAGCATGTAATGTCACACTTAGGAACATTTGTTTCGTAAAAAAGAATTTCAGTTGTGAGAATGACACTGAATAGAGTATTTTGGAAAATCCTGAGAACCTCAGCCATGTTTAAGGAGGAAAGAAAAACCCGAGAGGAAATTAATGCGTGTTAGATCAATTGAAGACTCAATCATCCTTTATTTAGTAGTTACATTTTTCTTATATCTTACTATGATGTGGTAATTTGGGCATCCAAGTTTGTGCATGGTTATTTCAAAGACTTCTTAGTGTAACTAATAGCAGTGGAAGGTCATTCCCTTAGATTTGCAGTGAGAGCTGCTACTTAACTGATGAGTTCACCAGAGGGTGAACGTCATGCTTTTCTCAAAGAAAACTGAAACATATAGAAATTCTTTTTTTTTGCCTTGGTATTTGCTCATGTTTTATTAATCTCTCACAGACTTTCAGATAATGGATTTTCAGTGGTTTCCAAACTTCATGAAGTTACGCTCCACTTTTTTAAAAAATCAAAACCAAATTGAGTCCTCCCTCCCTACATTTTCACAAAATAAATTCTGCATTCATTTTCTCAGCTTGTATGTTATTTAAATATGGAAAAAATAGGGAGGAATGAAATAGACATTTATTAAATGTCTATTATGAGTCAGCTACTGTGCTAAGTGCTTTTACAATTATTATTTTGTTTGATAACAAGCCTGGGGAGGGGTAGATTCTGTTATTCTAATTTTATAGTTGAGGAAAATGAAACAGACAGAGGTTAAATGTCTTGTCAGGGACACGTGGTTAGTAAGTGTGTGAGACTTGATTCAAACCTAGGTCTTTCTGAGTCCAGGTTTAGGGCTTTATCCACAGTGCCAATAATTAATACTATTAGTAATAATAAAATTACATGCAATTTTACAGCAACATAAAAACTAATCTCAAGCATGCCACAAATATAGCCTATGAAAACACAAATTTGCTCGTTATATCCTTCAGGTTAAAAAATTTAAGACAGTAATACTTAAAATAAATCATAACATTTCCTATGTTATAATTTTCATGTTACAAAAATAATATTTCAAACAATTATCCATGACCATTCCTACTAGCTGTTCTGTGTGATTTCGACCCCATCATCACCACTAAATTCATTATCATGGAGATTGCCTCAGCTTTGGTACTCCTACCTCATAAGTGCCCTCAGAAGCCTCTGCCCCTCCAATTGGAAGACTGGAGAGTAGAGTAAAAACTTCTTCTCCCAAATCTCACTTTGTAAAGAGCTCATAATTTCCAGGCAAGTCTTCATTTCCCACCATCAATTCTGCTTGTTTTCGACTCCACTACAATTATTCTCTGGCCCTGGCACTTTCTGGAACATTTACTTCTGGGAAAGGCAAGAGCCTGGTGCCTATTGGCAAATAAGTAGAGAAATCCTGAGAACTGAGAGAGAAGCAGGGAGTGAAGTGAGCACAGCCAGAGTGGGTGTGATGAAATAGCAGTCTGTGCTGGAGACAGGAGATCCCAAAGGGCCAGAAACTGTCTTTTCTTTTTCATTGATGAAGCATTCCTTCCTTTTTGGGGACTGAAACTATACCGTGGAGACAGAGAGCTGGTGCTCTCATTGAAGGGGAAGATGACTACACAGGGTTTACTGAAGCCCCAAACACTTTCACGATTTAGTCAGATGTTTCTCTGCAAGTTGCCACAGTGCAGTCTCAACTCTCCATGGTGGGGTGGAGTAGGAGAGAGTATTGTTTACTCCCCATTTTACACTACCCTGAGTTAAGAATTTACCATCCTCAATGAATCACATTTGTCCATATAGCCAACTCTAGATAAAATTCTGTGAGGTCATAGAATGGCTTAAGCATTTTTTTTCTTTTCAAGTGTCTCTCCCACGCTTTTTACTAAAAAGTCTTAAGACAGTTCACCAGAAATAGTGCATAATGTTTTCCTAAGTCTCTTATAAAAAGTCTCAGCTGTCTGTTCAACAAAGTTCTTATAAAGTTCCCCAAATCACAGTATTTTTGAGGGCCCAGGCCTATTGACGGTGTGTCAAATTATAAGCATCCACCAAAACAAAGTTTTTAAAATTCAACAAACAAATAATATTTCACAAAGTTTGTCATATAGCATGACTTGCCTGATTCTTATGAGGGTTTATCCTGACCTAAGCAACAAGAAAAAAATGGAAATAAAATACTACTTAAAAAAATAGAAAATAGGAAAAGAAAAAATAAACAAACCAAACTAGAAGGATCTGAAAGGCCTCCTAAAGGAAGTGATATTTGAACTGAGGTTGAAGGAAGCCAGAAGGCCCAGGGTTCCAGGCATGAGAGAGAGTTAGGCCAAAAGCACTGAATAATGGGATGGAGAAATGGAGAGTCATATGAGTGATGGCAAGTAGGCCAGTTTAGCTGGTGATAGTTACAGGTCTTAACTTTTTTGAAAGAAGATCCTCAATTAATCTATATGGTTGAGTAATATAAGTGGAGCAAGACACAACGTATTCATCAGTTTGCTTCAGATATGGCTTACTATGTTTATCTGGAGATAAATGAGAAATTCCACCATTTGATGAAACATTATGCTTGTATACTCGAGCCCTAACATTGAGATTAAATCTGATACAATATATGACCGTATTTTATAGCCTTTTTAATTCCTCGGAAACAATCTTGACCCCAAAGTTGGCGATGCAGCTTAAAAAAACATGGTTTCCATTTTAGGAGAGTGGGGTCTTTAAAATCAATTTATTGGCTCATTTGTTCTTATTCACCAACAAGATCTCCTTCCCCCTCTCATCAGTCTGACCCAGTATTGGTGCCTGTTTTCTGCCCACAGCTGTTGGTATCATCCTGGAAGGCTTTTCAATCTCTTTTGTTAAACATTGGGAAGAGGAGATGGGAATCAAAGGAGTTCCTTCCTCAGAGAGCAATGTTAAGACCTTATATGCTGACCTCATCTGGGACAAATATTTAATGTAGATTAAATCTCCACTCAGCTGTTCAAGAAACTTCCACAAGGTTTATTTTGTTTGGCTATGATACCTTTAGTATCTGTTTCTTGTGCGATCACCTTAGGCACAATGATTACCAAGGCATTCGTTTTTAGCTGTGAGAGCCCCAAACCAAAAAGCACCCTATCCCACCATGCTACTTACCACTGGGGTTTTATGAATGTAATTGGGGTTTGAAGGAGATCAGGGTATCTAAGGGTGATGAGTTGTTGGAGGTCCATGTGAAAATTCGGCTTTGAAGCTTAGAAGATAAACTACCAATACTGGAGCTCTTCCAGCCATTTGGCAAGCTAGGAATAGTAAATATTTCTCCAGTGAAGGAAAGGGAACTGTTGTTCCAAGTTGATTTGCCAGGCCCCACATAGAAATACAGGAAAACCTAGAAAATCTGGGACCTTTTGTGCTACTGGGCATTTTCTCTGCTTAGCTCAATAAATGAGAGGCAAATTGACATTTATGTGACTTCAAATAGTAAGGCTTATGCTGCCAACACAGGCTGTTATGACATCCTGCTGTTATTTTAAAGTCTTTTAGACACCCTGGGAGTTAAATACAAAGAAGCAGACTTATTTCAAACAACAAAAATTTCAGGCAGCTGATTCCATGTAAGTAAAGAAGAGGGAGATTAGAAGATAAAGATTGTAATGAGTCTTGTGCATTTTAGCCAGAATATAGCTGTATGAGGGGCCTTTATATGGTTATTTCTAAATCTGACATGTTCACAAAATACTTATTCCTTTTCACTAATATAGCCAGACTAGTTTATTTCTCTTCTGGACTTTCATTGCTATTCAGAGCAGTCAAGAAACAACCAGGAAAATCTATGCTCTTTATATAAAGCCTCCAAGTTCACATGACAGAAAAAAGTGGTCATCCCAAGGAGTCAAGTATGCTGTCTCTTTTGTTATTTCAGTTCAATTTTATTTGATTCAATTAAATTATATTGGTCCTTTAGGATCATGTGACAAAGAAAATGGAGGACTAGACATTTTCCCCAATATTTACAACTTTTCACAGTTCTCCAAAACTGGAATTAAGCACAACAGATAAAATGATTTTAGCTCTCTTCATTGTCTAACACATCAGGAATGCAAATGAAATAATAGTTCAATGAGCTAACAGAAGAGTAAGCTACTCTTTAGCCTTTAAAATGTCCACTCAGCAACCCATCCCACACATCCTGCAGAAGGGTTATACAAACCTGACTGATGACTTAGAACATAAATCAATTTTATACCACCCTCCTTCTCTTAGTGCCATTCAATTTCAGAAGTTTTCTCAGACTGAAGTAGCAGTGCAGTAGTGTTCTGTGCTGCATGAAAAATAAGCTAGAGAACTGAGGGACACAGGCAACTGGGACAGGATGTGTGTGTGTGTGTGTGTGTGTGTGTGTGTGTAACTGTGTGGCATATACTGACACCCAGGAAAGAGCTCTGAATATATCTGGGGCCTGTATTGTGTTCCCCTATCCCCCAAAGTCAGTGAGGGAAAAATGAAGGTTGGTAAGCTGTGAATTGCGCAGAATGGAAAAGGCTGAAATAGCTTTGAGTTGTAGGCCCAAGGAAAATCACGCTCAAAGGTGAAGGAGTCAGAAAGTGAATGATAAGGGATTATAAGGGGAAAAAGGACTGAAATTATGAAAGATCTAAAGAAGAAGAAAAACTAAAGACTTTGAACATAAGCAGATAAACTAATGGGGAGTATAATGGGAATAGGGCTTCCAGATTAATTTAAAAAGTCCATATATATATATATATATACATATATGAATAAATACTGCAAAACAAAGGAAACATATATCTGCTGTTGGTGAGGACGAAGTCCTGTGGATTCCCAATGGAGCACCAAACAAACGCAAGACATTCCTGAATCATTTAAAAGAGAAATAAGGATTGTGAAAGCAAAAGTTGTGGCCTGAACAGCAAAAATAATTGGCAGAATAGGAAAAAAGTTAAATTTATTATGGCAAATCCTACCACAGGGGGAAAAAGAAGATAAGTGATTGGAAATAAGTATATGAATGTGAAGAACTAACTGGAAGAAGAGAAGCAGAAAGTAATCACATCAAAAAATGATCTCAATATTAGCAAACATACTAATCTTGAAGACAGGTTACACAGAGATTTTTTTTTTTGCTTTTTTGGAGGGCAGTTGGGGTTAAGTGACTTGCCCAAGGTCACACAGCTAGCTTTTGTGTTAAGTGTCTGAGGCCAGATTTGAACTCAGGTACTCCTGACTCCAGGGCCGGTGCTCTACTCACTGTGCCACCTAGCTGCCCCCACTGCACCACCTAGCCGCCCCTACACAGAGACATTTTAAGGATTATAAGTATATCAGAAGAACATGACAAGTAAAAAAACCCCATGGACTATAATGCAATAAATAATGCAAGAAGATTTCCCAGAATTTCTGAACAAGAGAAATAAAGTGCTGATTGAAAGAAAGAACAGAATACTTTAAGGAAAAGAAACCAAACCAAAACACAAAACCTATGCTGCAAATGCCAAGGTACATAATAGTTAAATTTAATAATTTCATTGATAATCACAAATTCTGCAAGCAACAAAGAGGAAAACATTCAAATAGAAATGAAAGGAAAAATTTGATAACACAAGACTAGTCTTCCTCTATAAGGAACTGCAGGAGAGAATCGAATTCTCTTTGAAGAGAATTCTGAAAAGCAAAGAACTTAAGATGCAACCCAATGTGAACTCTCCAAATTTGAACACAATCATTATGAAAAAAGATGACTCTTCAATAAAGAGGCTCTCACAACATTCTTAGAAAGAAAACCAGAACTGATGAAATCATTTCCTTTTCAAACAGCTCAGAACAACAGAAATACAAAACATGTAAATAAACATATCCAAAATGACAACAACAAAATAATAAGACAGTTAAAAGATTTCTTTCTAAAAACAAACAGGGAGATAAGGGCAAAAGGAAAAGTAAAATAGAAGTGATAGTGAAGAATTGGCTTGAACGTAATGGACTAAACCATTACAATTCACCCATTGCTGAATCTTTTTTTTTTTTTAAAGCACTAAATTGCACCATGGGAGAGTACATAAATGAGGGATGGGAGGAAGAATATAGAGGGGAATATGTCACGTACCCTAATCAAGTCAAAAGCTTGAAGGGAAAATAATACATGTAATTTCTCAGGAAGAAGAGATTCTAAAGGAGAATGGGTGAGAAGGCAAATAGAAGGATTATAAATAGGAGAAACATAAGGGGAAATCTTTTTTCAGTGATGGATAGAGTAAGACAAATGAATGCTCCCATGAAAGAAAAAGCTGTTATATAAAGGGAGATGGGGAATTTATAATGTAGAACACCTGTAGGGTTTTTGTTCTTAGAAAGATCACTCATGCTTCCTCAAGAGAAGGGAAATCAGAGCTCCTTCAGGCAACTGACACCCAAAAGATTGGGAAGGTGGAACAATGGAGGAGATCTTGATGCAAATGGGGAAAATGGCCATCAGGATGCAAAAGCCAAAAATGAATTACACAATCAGGGAAAAAGGGAAATTCCTATCAGAAAATGATAGCTTTGGGGCGGCTAGGTGGCGCAGTGAATAGAGCACCGGCCCTGGAATCAGGAGTACCTGAGTTCAAATCCAGCCTCAGACACTTAACACAAAAAACTAGCCGTGTGACCTTGGGCAAGTCACTTAACCCCAACTGCCCTCCAAAAAGCAAAAAAAAAAAAATGATAGCTTCTCCGTTACCTGAAGAAAAAGGTTTTTTTAAGAGTGAGGGACAACTGATAAAATGTAAAAGCTGTATCTTAAGAGAATAGTATAGATGCTTTAGAAGAAGGTACCTTCTGAGTTTTAATTCCACAACAAATACAGAGAGTAATGATCACATAAGTATAAAAGCAATGAATTAAAAAAAATAAAAGTATAGAATAGACAGAAAAAGAAGAGAATGAAGAGAATGTAGGGGGCAAAACTTTTTTTTAGAAAAACAGATCCAGAAAATGAAATTAAAACATAATTAACAAAACAAGTTGAAAGGGAGGAAAAGAAAGGGATTTTTACTTGTTTAGCTAGCTCAAAGGTGAGAAGGGGGGAATTAAAAAAACAGAAAAAGTCAAGAAAGAGAAAACAACTAATAAGCTGAACAAAACTCTGAAACTAAGGAAAGGAATAACATATCAAAAGGGGAGGACCTGAGGGTGAGGGGAAGAAAGCTGGGGGAATAAGGTTATATTAAAAATGGAATAAGCAAAAATAACTGAAGAGACATGGTGGTATTTTTAAAGAGGAAGAAGGAAAATGTTAATTTAGGAAAAACAACATTACAGACAAATGTACGAACTTATTTAACTCATAACTCTAAATGAGAATGAATCAAATAATTTAACAAAACAAAAAAGAAAACAAAAACCTCACATTCTGTTCCTCAAAAGAAACACATTTAAAAAACAAAGTCATACACAGAAGAAAATAAAGGGCAGGGTTGGGGGGCCGGTAGGGGGATGGGAATTAACCATCCTTAAGTTTAAGCCTCAAAAAAGAAATTGTAAGCAAGCTATTAGACAAAGCACAAACAAATATTCAAAACATAATAAGTAAGGGAAAAACACTAAAACTGCATTATGCTGAAAACGATAGATAATAAAATAATATTAATATTAAATTAAATCAGTATTTAAATTAAATCCTACAAATTGCTTATCACATTATTTCACAAAGGAAACTTTAACTGAACTATAAAGACAACATTTGTTGTTGTTCAGTTGTGTCCAATTCTTCATGACTCCTTTTGGAGTTTTCTTGGCAAAGAAATTGGAGTGGTTTGTCATTTTTCCTTCTCTGGCACATTTTACAGATGAGAAAATTGAGGCAAACAAGGTTAAGTGACTTGCCAGGGTCACACAGCTAGTGTGAGGTCAGATTTGAACTTAGGAAGATGAGTCTTCCTAACTCCAGGCATGGCATTCTATTGACTGCACTTACTAGTTGCATGCAACTTTTAGAGATCATCAAAAGACATAAAGAGATTGCTGTATTTATCAATAGAAAAAGCTAGTTATTTGAAAAGATGATTAAAATGGACAAACTCAGTTTATTTGATTAAAAAGAAAAGATAGTAACATAATAGTTAATGAACAATGTGAAATAACAATAAAACCAGGCAAAATGAAAAGAATTATCAGAATCTGCTAAGCACATATGTATACTATTAACTCGCTTTTTCTCTGAGAAAGTAATCAAGATTATTTAAATTTTAAATGATACAGTACAATCTTAATTGATTATTTTGATGATGAAGTGATAATAGGTGAAGACTGATTTTTTTTTTGAAATTGTAGATCAAGAGTAAGGAATGAGAGAGATAAGAATCTTAAAGTTTCTATTAAATAAGCCTCACACTTACACATCATGGACATTTCTTTGAAGAAAGAGTTGGAAAGATCTAGACATGGTTAGCACCAAACAAAATCCTAAAAAGAAAAAAAAAGTTATGTTTTAGTAGTTGGAAACTTACTTGTTATTAGTATGAAGTCATTCATGAATTAACTGTTTGCATAGTCAGAACATTGATTTGGTAAAGTTAAGATTAAAATTAGTACAAAATTACAAGAACAAGAATGTGAAAACTGGTATACAGTTAAAATAACTGCAATTTGATCCATTTAAAGAAATGATTTATAATGAAAATAGGATAGAAATGGAACAAAAGACATAGGCACAGACTACAATTATTTCAAACAGAAACTCAACTAATGTCAAAACAGGAGATGAAAGATCCCCAAACAAGGCTTAAGTCAGCAAACATTCAACTTCCTTGCCAAACATGTCAGCAACAGCAATACTGGTTTAGAATTTACTAATTTATAAACTCTTAAAATAAAGAATAGTGGAAGATTCTGGGCTAAATCACTTCATATAAAGGGAAAAGCACTCAAGGGTAAAACCAGGCTAAAGAATGAGTGGAAAGAGATTTGACTAAGTAAATTCCATCAGAGAACACAGAGAAATGAAAGAGAAAGCAGTGTTCCAAAAGTAGTAAGAAGGAAAAAAATCTACATAAAAATATTACAACATTATTTTCATAATAAAAGACAGTAAAGTTAATATATTTGGACAGTCTTAAATATTTTTATGAAGGCGATAGAACCCCCTTACAGGTCAATGCACGAACATTTTGGGATGATTTTTCATTGTAGGAAGCTGCATAAATAGGGAGAGGAAAAACAAGGGAAAGAAGGAAATTTATTTGGAGTCCAAAGGGAACATTGAAAGAATTTTAATTCTTATAGTCTTTCAGCAAGTGGAGATTGTGATATGGGAGAATGGAAATGATAGAAGAAGGGGAAGGTTGAGACCAAGAAATTGGAAAGGA
The DNA here is from genome assembly GCA_028646575.1 of Pseudocheirus occidentalis. Classification (NCBI taxonomy): domain Eukaryota; kingdom Metazoa; phylum Chordata; class Mammalia; order Diprotodontia; family Pseudocheiridae; genus Pseudocheirus; species Pseudocheirus occidentalis. Next base: position 334,758,670 of record CM053594.1, read on the forward strand.
GAATCTTATGCTAATATTTCCACTAAAAAGGAAGCTCGTTTGTGCCTGGGAAGACTTGGAATAAATTATGGGATTAGAGTGGGAGGAATCAGCACTGAGAGATTATCTTCTCTGAAAGTGTTGTATCTTCATGATCAACAACCTTTACCTTCCCCTCCAAGAAAAGGAATATATGAGCTCCTAGACACAGCTTATACTCAAAATTGGGGGAAGAAGATGGCATAGAACCAGAAATCTGATAGTACAAACTCAGGGAAGGAGGCAGCTCATGGTGGAGGAAGGGTGTATGTCTGAGAGATATGATTATAACACAGGGTATTTCAGTCCTATCATTGCTGCTTTTCTCATGACTTGATGGGTAAGATCTGTGAACACAACTCTGTGAGTTAGAAGTGAATTTCAGAAGTTTTAAACCCATGAGGAGCACAAAATAAAGAACAAAAAAAATCAGGGTACCAGGAAATAAAATTTAGGCTGAATAGGAAAAGAAATGGTGAAGAGAGCAAAGCAAAGAAAAATTTCTAAGAAATAAAAAGAACAGTAAAGGGAATTTAATTTAAAACAAAAACAAGTTGCATGAGAAGAAGAGAGGTAAGAGAAATAAATAACAAAAAAGAAGCATGAAAAAAAGGAAGAGTGGAATTGAGTAAATCAATCAAGTTGCTCCACATGACATAAAATAAGTGATAAAATGTACCACTACCTTTACTACGTAAGAACAAGTCTTAATCAAACACTTTAGATTAAGTGTGAACTGCAGTTCACCGGAAGAATTTTTGAATTGTCTGATGAAACACAATCACATTTGTGTGTGGTCTATATTAAAGAATAGTCTAACCAAACAGAAAATGAAAATCAGAAAAGTTACACAGATTAAAATATAACCCCCCCCTCTCCAATATACAAGATTAAATGAACCTTTAAACTGAGACAGATACAGTGTGCTCAAACCAGGAAAAAGGACCCAATTTCATCCAAGGGGAAGTCCTTTCTGAGGTTTATAGGGAGGAATGCTGGAAAGCAAGGTTATATTGAGGATATGGCTTCCCCTACATGTAAACAGCATCTCTATGTATGTTTCTCAAAGAGTGGCTCTAGAACCACAAATACCTCCCTTAAAGAATCCTTGGCACCAATTCTGTAAATTATTGTCATTGTTTATCTTTTGTTTTGCAAGAGGACAGGAAGGTGATTCCATGACTTGCAAGTAAATTGGATTTAAGTGAGGAAGGGTTGTGCAAAGTCACCAGCCTCACTTTTTCCTCTGTAGTCATTTGGGTCCAATGACAAGATAATGATCAGGACTACTGGAGATGGCTCCCTTTAAATACTTAGGTAAGTTATGCAGTATCATACTCAGCATTCTCTTTCTAACTAGGAGTCCTATATCCTTCCATACACAGTAGAGCAGCACAGGGTTGCTGCTCCTCAGCCATGCTTGGGTGATAGCCAAGTTACAAAGAAATTAATAACTTAAGGAAAATTCAAAAACTAGGTGAAAGGTGGGCAAATAGGAGTGGGAGAAGGGAGAGAACCTGGGGTAATAGATCAACATCAATGTCATTTAATGAAAACTAAGTACAGGGATGAAGTACTGACTTCAAAGGTCAAGAGAATTAAAAAAAAACTGTAGGGGAATAAATGGGGGAAACACTTTAGGATCCTGACTAAATATGAATGGATTAAATGATCCAAAAAAAGAAAGAATAAGGAAATTATCTAATGTGTAAAAAGAAATGGACCTTAAAAAGGTACATACAGATTCAAAATGGGACACTGGGATTAAATTTACAACATGTCAAATGAATTCAGAAAAGGAATTGTACTTATGCTTGCAGACAAAACAAAAATTAAAAAATTCACTATATCCATAGAGATAGAAGAAAGATGTATTATTTTTAAAGGAAGCATATAATGAACCAAATCAATACATATGAGCACCAAATTTCATAATATCTAAATTCTCAAAAGAAGATTAGTATTCCCTTATCTTACTTTATTTATTTTCTTTGAAATATTGAGGAACAGCTTTTATATATTTTGTACTATTCTACATATCTACCAAGAGTATCCTTGGTTATAGAATGAGTAGGATCTGGCAAGTAATATGCCATAGCAGAGCATATTTTTGTCTTCACACAATTGACTGAAAATATACAAGGTCACTCAGCTCTTTGTTTATTGACAAAACTAAATGATTTGATTCAGTAGAACAAAATGTTGCTTTAGAGGCAACCTTCCAATAAATATCTAGTGCATATATCAAAATTATTTAAGGTTCATTGAATGATAACAAAGTATTTTTATTATAACCTACTGATCCTTAAAATCAGTGAAGCATAAAACAGAGAGATTTACTTAAAAAGTGTTTATGGGACATTTTCATAGAGGAGAACCATCACAGAACAAGGTAAGAGATTTTTCTTAAATGATGAGTTCCTCCAAATGCTCCTATTTGTCAGTGACATTCTACTGGTTCCATAAAATGCCAAACTATTACATTTTTGAATATTATCTATAATTACTCAATAGAATTTATTCTAACTAGCCGTGTTGCAATAAAAACAAGTAGATGAAGAATGTTTATCATGTAGCTCATGGAATGGAGTTAGAACTCACACAGTAATAGTTATTTATTGAACAGACATTGAAATTGGACATTGATATTATGATTGGATGTTAATTAGGGAGTGGGATTATAATAAGAAGGGGAGAATGGGCTGGGTTGTATTTAGGAAATGTCAAAGTTCCTTTAACTACTCCAAAGTTCTTTTTGAAACAAAGGCCCATCTTTTGAATATCAACATATATTGTTCACATTTTAACATAAATACACATACATATCAATATGTGCACATATATATACACACATACTATCTATATAAATATATAGTATACATATGTACATATATAATATATTATGTATATATTACATATATATGAATGGAGGGAGAGAGAGAAAGAGAGAACATTAAATGCTTCTGGAAAGAAGCTTCTTTGGTTTATTAAATATGCAATCTTTTATAAATATGGAGAGGGGTGAGACCTATTTGGGAGGCAGTGGAAAAAGTGCTGATTCTGGAGTCCAAGGATCTGGGTTCAAATTTTGTCTCTGATTCTTATGTCCTCTATGACTTTGGAAGAGTAGAGAGAGACCTGTGCCAAGTCATTGGATGAAAGAAATGCTACAGTCTATCACAGCTGGCTGATATTCCCCATATAAAAGCATTGAGTTATCTGGAATCAGAAAGTTCTGATAAATGGTGAGTCATCTGAGAGGTTCAAGCAAGTGTGACTTTAGTGTAAAACTTCTGAGGGAGTTACAAAAAAACCTAGTAAAGAAACTATATTATGCATAAGGATAACTTCTTGAACACCCCATGAATACGCAAAAAGGACTTTCAGAGCTATGAATGACCTCTTTGCTACCTTGAGCATAATTTCTTCTGGACTCTATGTACTCATAAGAGAATATGTCACAGACTTTCAGGGGAACATTTTGTACTAGCTGTTCTTAGTGTACAATCTTATAAAATATGTCTTTCCAAAAACAACTTAAGGTTGACTGATTTAATTGATTTTCATCTTATAATCTTGAGGGGAAGCCAACAGTTAGGGCTCAAACCAATTACATTAGACAATTACCTCTGATTCCTCAGTATCCCTAGAACCTTTGTAATGTAGCCTTGTTCAGGAACTAAGATTCTTCCATAAGAGTGGAAGTTGGGATAAGGATCCCCAGAACATCTATGAACTATGAATAGTCTGTTTTAGCTAGAAAATAATTAGTGAGGGAAAATCATGGATAATCAATGTACAAAAATAGATTGGAGCCAGTTTGTGATTATTCATGGTACAAAGTTCATGTGAACATTTCAGGCTCATTCTCCTGGTAAAAACAAGTCCAAAAGAAAGACTCTGACTTGCAGTCAACAATTTCAGCAAATGACCCTTGGTGGGAAGGGTCTGCTTTTTCAGCTGGTCCTAAGGCTGAACTTCAGAGGAATAGCTCATCCGTCTCTCTTTTAGACATCTGGCAAATGGATAACTGTTTCAGCATTCTCTAGTCCACTAAATGCTTACAAATGACTTCCATATTCTGAGGCATCTGCTGGTTATCTAATTTTGGGTTATTTGCCCATTGTGTTTTGAAAAGAATCCTTTATTTTGTGGGCATGTTACTGTTATTGTGGTTTCAGAAATCAACAGATGGATCCTGAATCACCCTATGAGCTAGGCCAGATGTGTGGATATCAGAGAACAGAAATGGTGATAAGTCTTTTGTGGATTAAAAAAAAATTGAAAAATCACAGCTCTAAAATGTGTACAGAAGATGAACAGTAAGAAAAAGTTAAATGTTAGTCAGTATTTTCAGTATCATTACCTTGAAATTTCTTATAAACATGATAGTGCTAGGAAATATATCTACATACAAAGATATTTGTAAGATATAAATGTTTTACTTTCACAGTTTCTAGTTCTTATCATTTCTAGGGTCTATGAACTGAACACATAGACTGCCATTGAATTATACTGGAAAATGTCCAAAACAAACAATTTAATTCAGTTTTAGAAGCATTTATTAAGCACTTATTCACTATGCACTAGGCATTGTTCTGAGTATATAAAGACAAAAACAACACACATATAAATAGTCAAGTAAATACTATACAAACAGCACAATAATTTGGGGAAGGAAGAAGAACATTAAGATTTTGAAGAGTCAGGCATCTCCTTATGTTGGAGATGGTATTTGAGATGATTCTTGAAGAGAGCTAGAGGTAAATGGTTGGTGACATATTGTGTATAGGAAACAGAAGGCAGACCATCTTGACTAGGAAGTAGAGTGTGTAAAGAATTGTAACATGAAATTAGTTTGGATAAATAGGTTGGTGTCAGATTGTAAAAGGCTTTAAATGACAAGGGAATTTGTATTTGGAATGAGGAGACATTAATTTTTTTTTGCAAATTATTTTATTTTTAAAGGTGTTTTTTAGTCTAAACCCCTCATTTTATTTTAAAAATATTTTTAGTAATTTAAAAAAATTTTAAATTTAGATAAAAAATGAGAAAAGAAAAAATGCCATCTACACAGTAGAACATAAAAGAGGATTCCATATAAAAGGATACATTTTCATTTCAAGAAAACCTATATAATAAAAAGTACAGTTAAAAGACAACTCTACAAGTGTCAGGATGGAAGGAGATGTCTACATTCAGAGAAAGATCCAGAAAGACCAGAGGTTAAATGGAGACTGAAGCAATGCATGCTATCACTCTTTCTTATGTTTGATTTTTGTTTCTCTTTTCTCATTGTTCACTCCATTGGCTATAACACCTATACAACCAGACTATTGTACAATGTGAAAGAGTTTGCAGAACCTTTACATGATTGTATGCTACCATGGTGGGGGTGGGTGGTGGGGAGGAAGAGGAGAAAAATCTGAAACTCAGGTGATTATGGAACTGAATCTTGTAAACTAAAAGTAAACAAACAAGTCAATAAAAAATTTTTAAAAAGAAAAAAATTGAAATAAAAAAAGAATAATTATAAGGGACTCAATAAGGTTAAATTGTTTACTTTGTATATTTGAAAATATTATCAGTACTCTTATAATTGTCATCATCATCTGGATAGTTCAAAAGAAAGGTGTGGGTTGAACTGACTATGATGGGGTGATTATAAAAAAATTAAACTGTTTAGGGAGAGATAAAAAGGATTAATTATCTCATACAAGTGATGAATAAAAGGAAAAACTGATACAGAAGAAGCTAGTGGACAGGTAGTGCTGGAATCTTACCCTCATAGCAAATGGATTAAAAAGGTAAAAGGAAATTTTATATATATGCACATAAACATATATATGTAGGTATATATGTATGTACATATATATGTATATATATAATGGTATAAATGTCTACTAAATTCAGAAAGAAATAAAAGGGCAAAGGAGATAAAATGGGAGAAGGAGAGGAAAAGGGAGGGACTGGGTTGGGGTGGATAGATTAAGGAGGGCAAGGTAGCAGGTAGAAGTAAAGCAGAGGAGTGAGGAAGGATAGGGTAAACAGAGTGAGAAGGATAGTGAGGGAAAACAGGAAGGAGGAAAATACATAACAAGTAAGTTGTGAATGGGAAAAATTTACCCATAAAATGGAAATGGATAGAAGATTTAAAAATTGAATTCATTGATATGTTGCTTTCAGTAAACATTATAAAAATGAGATACATAAAGATAAAATAAAGGACAGGAGTAGAATTTAGTAGGTTAACAAAAAAAAGCAGGGATAGTAATCATGATCCCAGAGAAAGTTGAAGTTAAAAGATTTAATCAAAAGTGAAAAATTAGAGAAATTATTACAACTATTGCAAATAGAAACACTATGTGTCAGCAATATTATTCAGTATTATTGTAAATGATTTAAAATTCCTAAACCAGGGGAGGGGAATCTACCTCCTCTAGGTCACATGTGGCCCTCTAGGTCCTCAAGTGAGGCTTTTTGATGGAATCCAAACTCCACACAACAAATCCTTTAATAAAAGGGTTCTTGTGGAGTTTGGATTCAGTTAAAGGGTTGTAGTTAAGAACCTAGAGGGCCACATGTTGCCTCTTCTTCATAATTTCTTCTAATATTGTATAAAGATTCTTTTTGTTTTATTGTAATTTTCAGGTAGTTCAACTATTCTTGTATCTGTTCTCCAGATCAGTTGTTTTTCTGATGAGATTTTCATATTCTCTTCTTTTTCCCCAATTCTTTTGATTCTGTATGATTTCTCAGTGTCTTAGAACATTAGCAGCTTCCCCTTGCTCATTCTAGTTACCAAGTATATCAGCAAGCACCCTAGCATACCCAGAGTGGCTGCTAGAACTGGTTCTTAAATATGCTTTCCTAAAGGAAAGCAACTCAAAATGGGTTAAAAATCTTACTTTAATCAATCAAACATATATCTTTTACCTAGTTCAGGGGAAAAAGTCAGCACCCTGAACTTCAGAGAATGCAAACAGAATACAAACCGAAGTTATAAGCAGAAGTTACAAACAAAGAAACAGATCAGCATTTGGGCTTCCAATTGCCTGACCATCACATCCATACCTATTCAGTTACCAGAGAGGGAAGCACCAACATCTGGGTTTTTCAAAGATGGGGGGCTCAATGGCTTCCCAGAGTCTCCTCTGGCCAAATCTTCTCAAAGTGAGCCCCAAAGTGAAACCTCACATCAGGGCATATATGCCCTTCTCCTAGATCAGAGACTGTCACAGCCCTCTTGACCCACCACCCAATCACAAAGTAATAAGACATGGGCATTTCTGAAGAACAAGCCTCCTGCCACAGGCTCTTTGTGACCACATTCAGCCTATTAGGGGGCATAGTATACTTTCAAATCAGGGAAGGTTCTCAGAGCTGCTTAAGCCACTTAAGCAAAGGGCCTAAGGGCAGGGAAGATCTTCAGATTCCCATAACACCAAGGAATTATTTTCTTCTTTAAATTTTTGATTATCTAGTCACAGTTGGTTGACTTTCTTTTAGTAATTTTCTTGATTTTATTGAATTGCTTTAATTTTTCTCAGTTTTTTTCTTGATTTCCTTATTTGATTTTTAAAGTCCTTTTTAGGTTCTTCAGAGAATTCTTTTTGTGCTAGGAATCATTTGACATTTCTTGTGGAAAAGGGAGTGGCTTTTTTTTTAAAGCTCTATTATCTTCCTCTGAATGTGAACCCAGATCTCCTCTATCCCAATAGTAAATATGTATGGTTGGGCTCTTTCTCCTTTGCTTACTCATTTTTATTTATTTATCTACTTATTTATTTATTTGTTTGTTTTGTTTTTAGCAGCTATTAACGTAATCAATTTATAGCCCCAAGATAGGGAGAAGGATACCCCAAGCCTCCAGTCCTTTTTACTGTTATTTTCTGAGGTCTGTCTCAGGGCCCAACCTTGTACTCTCCTGTCCACTCCTAAGCCACAGCCATGGCTCCCAGCCTCACTGTTCTTCAAATGATGTGGTTCTTTGTGGTCCCTCAGGTGGTTGCAAACTACAGCCGTCCTCTATGCCCCAGAACTGAAACCAGAGCCTCTGCTCTTCTGCATGAGCCCACAGCCAACAGGGTCTCTGCCCCATGCTATTGTACTCACCAGTTGTGTGTTAGCTCCTCCCTACAGCCAGAGCCTGAGACATGTCTGGTCTGGTCAGCACAGCTGTGCTTGGTGTCCTTAGTGTCCTTTCACAGTGCAAGTTTCTTCAGTCTTCTACTTAGACATCAGATCCCCATACCATCTGAGAGATGAAAGTTTCTAAGATAGGCTGGCTCTCAACCCAACTGCTCCCAGGGCTTGTTCTTTGTTGACTCTGCAGTCATTCAGGCCAAATAGCTGCCCCTGCAGGTGGGGTCTTTCCTCAGGTCTTTTCAAATTGTCTTAGGAGGGCAACTGCTTTACCCCACATTTATTCCTGCTGCTGAGGTGATTTCCAGTGTGTGTGTGTGTGTGTGTGTGTGTGTGTGTGTGTGTGTGTGTGTGTGTAGGAAGCAGGAAATCTCTGGAGCCAAAAGTTTTCTGACCTACTCTGCCATCTTTCCAGAATTCTCTGTCAGGACACATTAATTTTTGACCAGAGAAGGAGCACAATCAGACCTGTGCTTTAGGAAAATCAGTTGGGTAGTTGTATGGAGGATGGATGGGAGAAAAAGGAGATTGGAGGAAGAGAGATTAATTAGGAGGGTATTGCAATAATGACTATGATAGAGAGAAAAAAGATGTAAAATAGAGATGTAAAAGATACTATTCTGGTAGAACTGTGATGAAACTGTAATGGATTTTAATGATCACTATCTCCCTTTCTAAGTGTTCACAAACCATCCTTTTAATTACGTGCTGTAAAGTTTTGCCAAGAATTAAAGTCAAGCTCATTGGCCTATATAGTTTCTAGACTGAATATTCTATTTCCTGTTTTGAAAGCGGGGATAACATTTACCTTCTCCTGTACTGTGCTCTCTCTCCCATTCTCCAGAATGTTTCTAAGTTTTTTGATAGCAGTTAATAAGTTCTCTGAAGACTCTATGATGCAGGTTGTCTTCTGGAACAAACTCATTGAAGGTAAACAGACAATATTGATTATTTCCTAAATTATCTTGCATTTTTATTCCATCTTAACAATTTATGTTCTAATCTTCTTTGTCAAATGATATTCTCTTAGAAGAGAAAACAGAAGCAAAAGAAGACTTGAATATTTACATCTTCATTGTCACAATCATTGCAATATATCACAAACTGCAGTCCTTATCTTTCTTTGGTCTGCCTTTGACACCAACAAAAATAAACAAAATATCCTTTCTTGATATCCTTAGTAATTAGTACTCCTCAAGCATGTTTCTCGAGGGATTCTGTTATTTTATTTTATTTTACCCAGATCTCATCCTTACTTCCATTTTCTAGATGTCTTTTAAAACCTAAGTTGATCAATTAGTTCCCTAGGAAGCCACTCTGGTCTTTTTAGATAGCTCATCCATTTACTTTATAGTGGAATAATTTTTAGTTATTTCTTCAGAATTTGATTCTGGGAATCTTAGCTCCATAATACCATTGGCTTTGTCTGTCCTAAAATAGACTGTCTCAAAGTTCTTCAGAATCTGTTCTTTCCAAATTTCAGGTACATGTCAGACAATGGTTTTCTTTCCCTTACTTCTTTATTGTTAACTGTATGAGGGTAAATGATCTCCAAGATTCCTGCTGTTTTCTATTTTATCAAATAATTTCACTTTGGGGGGACTTCACCCAAAGGGCAGAAATAGGTAGATATAAGAAAGAATCAGATCATAAGGACAATTTTTAAAAGATGAAAACTTCTCCAAAATAGATGAACTGTTCTCCAAAGGTAGCAAGTGTCCGATAACTGCACGTTTTCAAAAGAAAGTTGAATGATTTAATGTCAAGAAGATTATGAAAAAGACTCTTGGTTCAGGTGGGCACTAACTGGAGAGCCAAGGAGGACAGTGAAAAGGGCCCTGAATCTGGATTCCTCACTCAACAAGCTTGTCTCCATATATTCATACTGTCATTGTTTGCATTTCACTCCCTTTTTAGAATGTGAGCTCCCTAAGATCAGTAACTGTTTTTCTTTGTATCTCCAAAATTTAGCACAGTGCATGGAACATAGTGATTAAGTGTTTGTTAACTGTTGACATGTATTCAATTCAGACACTTACCTTCACAACAGTTTCTGCATGTGATGAACTCTTTTTGGTTACCTTAAGGCAATTCTTATTTCCATTTAATTAGAGTTAGCTATATAATGACCATTTAATATGTGTTTATAGTTTTCTACATGTGAGATTATTTAATCCTCACAGTAACCCTTAAAGATGACTGATATTTTAAAAATTAATTTATCTATTTTCTTGTTCATATCACTCATTTCCACAAGATTTTGAGTTACAAATTTTCTCCCCATCTTTTCCCTACCCACCACCTCAAAACAGCGATTCCACTGTATAGCCCATCCCCCAATCTGCTCTCTCCTATGTCCTCCCCCATATCCCCTCTGACTTTCCAGTAGGAGAGGATGGGTCTCCCTTCCCCAGTGCCTGTATATCTTAATTCCCAGTTGCATGTAGTTAATAATAACAATAATAACAATAATATATACATATACATTTTTTAACATTTGATTATAGAACTTTAAATTCTAGATTCCATTCCTCCCTTGTCACCCACTGCCACTGGAAAGACAAGCAATTCAATGCAGGCTATACGTGTGTAGTTACGCAGACCATCTCCACAATGGACATGTTGTGAGAGACTGGTTATATGATGACTGATAGTCCCTTTCATAGGCAAAGAAACTGAGGCCTAGCAATGTGAAGTGACTTATTTCCAAGGACGTAGCTAGTGGAAGAGGTGAATATCGATGACCAAAGATAGAATTTGGAAGTAGGCTTTCTTGTTCTCATTCCAGTCCATTTTCTCTTATGCTCTATTCTTATTAGAACCTTCACATATGTATTTGAATATTCATGACTTTATTTAAAAGCTGGGTTACTTAGTGATTGAAATTCTGTTCTTGAATTAATAAGCAATGTCTGCTGAAAGTACAATCTAAAAGGACCTAATTTGAAAATAAGGATAAGCAGCCTAATTTTAATCATGTTTTTCACACACACACACACACAATATGAACATGTGATTAGCTAATTGTCTTTATAAGTTCCAAAAAGTTCCAAAAAATGGTTTACATGTATATGCAAAGCCAAAACAAAATTTCTTTCTATAGGGTGGGTACAGGGTATACCTAGTAATAGTAGGAGGGAGGAAATGACTTTGTCCATTGGGCTTAGTTAGTCTGGGTTTCTGTGACTTTTTGCCTATCTTTTTTGTTCAGAGGGAAAATCAAAAGTGTTGAAGGACCCCTAAATATTGCAATGGGTTGGAGCCACATAGTTCTGTATGGTACTTGTGGTAGAAACTCTGAAATAAGTTTGCAGGCACAGGATTCTTATAAGAAAAATAAGCAAGGAGTTAAGTGAAATGGCTATTTCTAAATCATAGTGTCTTCTGATATTGACTTTGCTTCATGAACAGGAAATAAACTTAAGTCTTTTGTGAAGACATTACTTACCTATGTTGGAATTGTGTTTCAAAGAACCTGGGTCCTAGGAAGAAGAATCTTTTTGTAGAGTAATACTCATTCAATTTAAGACTCAGAAACAGAAAAATGGGAGGGTTTTTGTTTCTCCTAATTCCATGATGGTATACGTGAGGAAGAAAGAAAGGAAGAAAGGAAGAAAGAAAGGAAGGAAGGAAGGAAGGAAGGAAGGAAGGAAGGAAGGAAGGAAAACATTTTTAAAAGGAAAAGAGCTGTATCAAAAATTAAAATTCAATTAAAATTAAAATTCAAACCCTGTAGTTTTAATTGAAAGCTCAATGATAGGGGCAGCTAGGTGGCACAGTGAATAGAGCACCAATCCTGGAGTTAGGAGGACCTGAATTCAAATGTAGCCTCAGACACTTAACACTTACTGGCTGTGTCACCTTGGACAAGTCACTTAACCCTAATTGCCCTGCCTTTCCCCCTCCAAAAAGACCAAATAGAAAAAAGGAAAAAAAAAGAAAATTCAGTGATAAAGTTCATTCCTTCCCTATGAGGAAAAAAATAATACTTCAGCTAAAGACTTTAGTTGAATCCAAAAGTTGGAATCGGAAATGCTCTTTAAGATTGAGTCCAGTGGAGCTGTGTCTTAAGAGAGCGTGTAGTCAGCAGCGTACTCTCCAGGAGCAGTCACATGATGCCAACAAGAAGAAATGGACCCTTACAACATGTCTGTACCCACAGATGGCAAAGACTATATACATATACATGCATATATACATATGTATGTGTGTGTGCATGCATGTATCCAGCAATTAGTGGCTGCCTATAACATGAAAGCAGTCACTGCTGACAAAACCCGAAGACTTTGCTGACCCTAGCAATGGAGACAAGCGTTTCCTCTCCCATGCATGTACCTCCAACACATACATATATGCTATATGCATGTGATCCTCCATATATACATATATATATTTACAACATACTTCAATGCCTCTCACCAATTTTGCATGTATTTGTGGGAGAGTATGTTTTATGGCAGTAATAATTTACTGATACTTTCACTTACTATACTATCTGTAATAATGGAACAATTAGTGATTTGTTGAGTTAGACCAGGTCTGTATAACCTGTGTCCTGTGAGTACAATTTTGGGCAGTCCACAAAAAAACCTAGAGGATATTTGCCTCCACATTTTTTTGTGGGTTGCCTGAAAAATCCTTTGGTGTGCTGTAAACAGGCCGTGGGCCACAGCTTGTGGAGGCCTGTTAGACCATCCAATCTATTACGAATCCAGCCAGTTGTCTTGTCCATATTATTTTCCTTTTTGTTCCCTGACAATAATAGCTTGAGAGATTCCCTCAGATCTTTTGCTAAAAGCTTGATAAATTATACCTGTCATTTCCCTGGGCAATCAGTTCAGTAACCTTAGTGTTAATGGAAATGAGGTAAGACTATTATAACCTGATCTTGATGAATCTATGCTAATTCTTAGATTATTTATTCTTATTCTAGATATCTATTAGCTATCCCTTTCATAATACATTCTAGTACCTTGCTGAGAATCAAGCGAATCTTACTGGTTTATAGGTTTTTGATTCTATTTTCTTCCATTTTGGAGTCAGTGCCACATTTGCTCCTCTCCCAGTCTAGTTGAAGTCCTTTATCTCATCCCGGTTTTCTCTTTTGGAAGGTACAAATAATTTGTTTGGTGAATAAAAAAGCTGTACTTAATGTTGTTAGGAGAACTAAATTAGTCATTCAGTCAGGAAACAAGCATTTATTAAGCTCTTGTTATTCATGTCATCATTCTTTATCTAGAAATATTAGGCATAATGGGTATTCAGGAACAACTTGAGGAAAATTAGACTTGTGTTTTCATAATTGAGAAGTTAACTATTTATTTAGTGTTAGGAATTCCAGTTATTTAATAATTCAATTTATATTTGTATTAGACTGAATTTAAATGTTACTTTCTTTGTGAGAATTACCTTAATAATTATCTGCCTCAAATTTCTCTTCATTTAAATATGTTCTGCCTAGAAAAGTTACATTTTGATGATCATAGCAATTATGTGGCTGCACTCTAACATTCAATTTGGTAGGGATCATTCTTTGCTGTTGAAAACAATTGGCTCAAAGATGACACTGATGAAACTCATAACTTTTATAGAAATAGGCTGGTACTGAAATGATTGATTTTTTGTAGACTGCTATCAAAAAAACAAACAAAACTCCCAATGTGGTGTGCTTATGATTCAATCATGTTGCAATTTATGAGAAAATGTAGAAGTTTTTACCAGTTCAAAAAATAGAAAAAACTGGTTAATGAAATAGACTAGATAGTCAGAACCTAGAAGCAACTGGAAATAGTAGCCTAGTATCTAGAACAAAAAGTTGTTGGGGGCAAAGATTTCCTATTTGATAAGAACTGATGAAAAAACTGAAAAGTGATTTGGTAGAAGTCAAGTTTTAACCAAAATCTTATACCTTATACCATAATAAGAAACAAATGGATATGTGACCTTATAATAAAAATAAAAAACACTGGAAGGGAGATACCTTTCAAAGTTATGACTAGGAGAAGGATTATTAAATGATCAATGGGTAGAAGTGATAATAAAACAGATCATTTAAATAACTGTGAAATTTAAAAGCAGAATAAAACCACCATGACTAGAATAAGAGGAGACCATCAATGGGGAAACAAAATCTTCACAACAAATATCCCTAATAAAGGTTTTCTATTCAAGATATGCAGGGAATTAACACAAATATGTAAGAATGAGATGCATTTTCCAAAAGATAAGTATTCAAAGTATATGAAGTATACTTACTTCATTAAGTATATGAAGTAAGTTTTCAAGAGAACTACAAACTACAATTACTATATAAAAGAATTTTTAAAATTATTAATAATAAGAGAAATGCAAATTAAAACAAGTTTAAAGTTTCTCCTCATATCTATCAGATTGGTAAAGATGATAAAAGACAAAATAATAAGTTTTGTCTGTAATATATAGCATAATAAAATATATTAATTTATAATATTATATGTATAATTCTATAATATATAGCATAATAAAACAATAAGATTGTCTATAAGAAAATAGACATACCAATTTACTTTAGTGGAACTGTGCATTCAAATCTTTGTGAAAATAATATGGTATTACACTAGAAAAATCTATAAACTGTACATACACTTTGACCCTGAAATATCAGTATTGTATTGATCCTATATGTCAAAGAGGTCAAAGCCAAAGGGAAGAGTCTGTCTGTCTGTCTGTCTGTCTGTCTCTCTCACAGACACACACGCACAAAACTATCTAGATATCTAGATATATCTGTGTACATATATAATGTATATATATACACTATACATACACATATATAGTGTATGTATATGTGTGTATGTGTTTGTGTGTACAGATACATACATATACACACATCTGCACATCTTCAGTAGCAAAAAACTGGGAACAAAGTTGATGGGAAATAGATGAACAAATTGTTTTATATGTATCAGAATTATCTTTTTTGCTATTTTTTTGGTTGTTCAGTTGTTTGAATAGTTCTGAATCTTTGTGACTGCATTGGGGGTTTTCTTGGCAAAGATACTGGAGTGGTTCACCATTTCCTTCTCCACTTATTGTAGTGATGAGGAATTGAGGCAAACAGGGTAGGGTCACACAGATAGTAACTTTCTGAAGCCAGATTTGAACTCAGGAAGATGAGTCCTCCTGTCTCTAGGCTTAGAACTATCCACTGTGCTGCCCTGCCCCCCCACCCCAAACCCCCACTTTTGTCCTAAGAAATGACTAATAAAAATTCAGAGAACCTCAGGAAAACATTTGTTAAATGACACAGATTATATAAGAACCAAGTAAACAATTTATACAAAAACAGTAATAGGAAAAAAAACCAACCTCAAAATCCAACAGATCTCTGGTGATATAGGGACAAATCTTGTCTTCAGATAACTGAGAGTGAAACATATTTCCAGTGACAGTTTACCAAATGAGACATATGTCTTCCACCATGACCAATACTTTGATTGGTTTTGCTTAATTACACTTTGTTACAAGAGAAAGTTGCATTGGTTTATAAAGGTCTATTGGGAAATACAAGTTATGTAAAATAAAAAAAAAGCATCATTGTAATGAGACCAAGAATGTTTTATGTATTTACTCTGATGCCCCTTTTCAAGGGAAACTGGGATCTCTTACTTCGAGGGGAACAGAAGAAGCACCAACACCAGACTTTGCTCCTTCCCTAACCTACTTTTAAGAGGTGAATCAGGATAGATGTATATCTATTTGTTTATTCCTGTATCGTTAGTATAGGGTGTGTGTGTATGTGTGTGGGAATGTGTGTTCATGTGTTGGTGTGTGTGTGGGGATATTAACACAAAATCCACTTGCCTGGTTGCTCTTAAGAGGAAGAGTAGCTCTCAGCTTGCACTCAGAAGCTTAGTTTATTCCTAGCAAGCACTGGTTGCACAAAAGAGCATCACAAATGATATGTCAAGAAACCTATTTTACCAAGAAAAATTATTAACATAAATTAGAGTTCTGAAATAAAAATATGCCAGAAAGTAAACAAGAATGAGTAATCTCTTTAGAAGGGAGAAAGATGCTTATCTCAGCCCCACAAAGGAAGAGGACACACTTTCACCAAAGAGAGAAGTTTCTAAAATCTTCAGGGAATGAAGCTTGAAATTGGGCATATGTGGAGGAGCCAGTTTTCTTTACATATCTGTAGCTTCAAAATTCCTCCTCCTCCTCTTCCCCCTTGTCCTCCTCGTGCTCCTCGTCCTCCTCCTCTTCCTCCTCCTCCTCTTCTCCTTCTTATTCTACTCCTTCTTGTTCTTGTTCTTCCTCTTGTTGTTCTCTCTTCCTCTGTCTTTGTCTCTGTTCCTTTGTCCCTCTCTGTTTCTCTCTGTCTCTGTCTCTCCATCTCTCTCTCTCTCTCTGTCTCTGTCTCTCTGTCTCTGTCTCTCTGTCTCTCTCTCTCTCCCCCCCTCTTTTTCTCTTCATGTGTTTCTTCCTAAGAGTTTCTAGCACCAGTTTTCTATATGGCATTTTTATTCTTTCAACCAATTAGGTTTGAGATTCTACCACAAATGAAGTGTCATTCAAAATGCCTCAGGCTTAGTTAGAAGCCTGGTTATATCACTAAAACACTAAACACTAAAATCACTGAAACTTTCAATTCAGAAAGATGGAATCTCATTATGTCTTCTGTAATCACCAAAGTATGAAGATTGTTCTGATCATCAATTTATGCAGCTTACAGGAAGAATACCCACCCCCATTTCCTCCCATTTCTAGATTTGTCCAATTATATTTGTCATAAAGACTCTCATCTGTCAATGGATTGCAAATTCGATGAGGAATGGAAAATTATTGTAACTGAAGTCATGTCAATTCAGTGTCAATGGTAAAATAATCTATTCATTGGTTCATTCCCAAGATACCTTGTTAGATCCAGCATATATTCATTTACTAACAACTTAAAAAACAACAACTACGACAACTCTGAAGGCAATGACTTGTTATCTCACTAACAAGACCATGCCCTGAGGTTCAGGGACAATAGCTGATTTATATTAAAATATGATTAACAATGATAATACACTTTGTATGAATATCTGACCACCCTGAACTAAGATCATATCTAACCCTTTCTGTAATCAATTTATTTCCAGAACTGAGTTGAATCCAACTTACTAGGCATGCCTGAGGATATTACTTGGTGGCATAATGTTGCTGAACAAATATTTTTATGTCTATAAATTCAAGTCTCAGACCTCTCTAGGTATTGCACTGTTGAGAATTTCAGTGAGGTACAGTATATTGATTTGTGGTCTTGTGGTTTTGTTCATATTTAGTTTCCCATCTGTTTGCTTTAGGAGAGTACTAGTCTTAATAACTAGTGCACTTTGCATAGCCTTCTGATGTCATAAATTTAATGTACATCTGGAATAACATCTTGAAGTCCCCCAAAGTGGCATGGTGATGCAGTGTGTTTACAAAGCTACCGAGGAAAGCTTAGCAAGACCACACAGGTAACTTGGCTATAATCATAGGCAAAATCAGGAGAACTGACCACCAAAACAGGCACTTTCCTACTGATGTAATTTCTGGGGATAGAATCATTCCCTTTCTCTTTCCCACCACCCCTTAACAAACAAACAAAATCAATCTACTCTAATTGGCTAACACATAGAATTATTTTATATTGCTATTCCTTTACTTTAAGACTTTGAATCCTGTTAAAACTCAAACTCTCTTTGCAGAAAATGATATGTGGGGGATGGTGGTGGTGGTACTCATTCAGGGTTTGAGGGTGGGTTAGTACTTACAGCTGGTATCAGGGACTTATACTTTCAGTTTGATTGCATTTCAGAGATTTTTTTGAGAACTTTTGACAAAGAGGAGAGAGTTGCAGGTTAGTAAGGACAGAGAAAGCAGAATGAGAAGAATGGGAATCCAGAGATAAATTTTAGTTTACTGCATGGTTTTGTCTAGGGCTAGAGCTGGTTGCACATATTATTAGTGTGAGATAGACACACTACAGACAGGCTCCTTCTACTAACCTCTCCAAACTCTCCATTTTCTTGCACCCTTTCCTTCAGTCTCACATTATTAAATGGCCTTCTGTCTTAATACACACTTAGGAAAGTTGGAAATAACTATACTGAGAAAGGTAGCAATTTCCCTTATCTGACACTTAAGTTACCAGGGGAAAGAAATTGGAGAGACATGCAAATCAAGGCAGGCCCTTACTCAGAGATCTGGTGTTGGGGAGAAGGCGAACAACAACAACAATTCTATCTAAATCAAAGATTTAGTATATCAGAACAGAGTCTAAAATTGTTTATCACAGAGTAAGGTTTCCATGTTTCTGAAGAGAGGGTGGTTGTGATGGGCAGAGCCTCCCTGGACACTGGAAAAAGTGCAGCTAAAGCAGGGAGTGAGAGAGAGAAAATGAAAAAAAAAAAGCAAGCTTTCCTGAGGGTAGATATTTACAGCTTGAAAAGGTGGATGGTCACAGGGCAGTCTTCTGAGAGCCTAGATTGCTCAACTTAGATGTCGTAGAGTCAATTATGTCTGGTGGATTTTTACTGTGTTCTTATCTGGATCTAGCAGGACCAGGCACTGGTGGAAGGGAAGGAACAGTCTAAATCTGGGGCCCAGAGGCTAGCTGATACTCAGACTTCTCAGGTTGGAAAATGCAGCTTCAGCCTTTATCACAGGTCTCATTTGGACAGAGAGACTCACAGATTTTTGAGCTTCTCTGGATCTTTGTTTATGTGTCAGGGTATACACCTGTGAGCACATTCCTGTGCCCTCTGTCTATGTATGCATGTACACATATATACACACACTCACATATATATTTATACACACATATACCTTCCCATATAAACATATAAGTGTAGTATATACACACACATATACACACATATTTATTCCCTTCAACTATCCTCATATTGAGAAAAGTCTCATGAGTTACAATTATTGTTTTTCCATGTAAGAATGTAAAGAGTTCAACTTTAATAAGTTCCTTATAATTTCTTTCCCCTGTTTACCTTCTCATGTTTCTCTTGCTTCTTGTATTTAAAAGTCAAATTTTCGGTTCAGCTTTCTTTTTTTCATCAAGAATGCTTGAAAGTCCTCTATTTAATTGAATGACAATATTTCTCCCTGAAACATTATGCTCAGTTCTGATAGGTAGGTGATTCTTGGTTTTAATCCTAGCTCCTTTGACCTCCAGAATATCATATTCCAAGCCCTTTTATCCCTCAATGTAGAAGCTGCTAGATCCTGCTTTATCCTGATTGTGTTTCCACAATATTCAAATTCTTCTTGGCTGCTTGTAATATTTTCTCTTGACCTGGGAACTCAGGTATTTGCCTATGATATTCCTAGGACTTTTCTTTTTGGAATCTTTTCCAAGAGGTGATTGGTGAATTCTTTCAAGTTCTATTTTGCCTTCTGCTTCTAAAACATCAGGGTGTTTTTCCTTGACTTCCTCCCATTCTGTGCTTTGATCCTTTTTGTCCCCAAAAAGGAATCTAAAGTTGGATTGCTGTGCTTTCTTTGCTTCCTCTTCTTGCTCATGTTGCCAGTCAATTACTTAACTTTTAGGCTTTTTGTCTCAGTAGAACTCTGCTTTTAGAGAAGAGAGCTTTGTCCCAAATTGTTTGGGTTTTTGTAGGTGCTGGAGCTATTAGGAGAGTACATCTCTGCAGCCCTCACAAACTCTGGCTCACTGACCACACATCCCAGGACCTCCACCCAAGACAGTGATCCAGATTCAAGTAGGTTAAAGGAAGAGTGATTATCCTCTGAATGTTTTTCAGTCCCCCTACATCTACAGGCCAAGAGCTCTGGAGGCAAACTCAGGGGGAAGTAGCTGCAGCCACCATAACTCTGCCACCTCTTTCCCTGGGGGGAGGGGCCAGACAGTGTCCTTCTTTTACAACAGAGTTCCTGACCGACCTTTTACTTGTTCTTTGGCATTTATGGGTTAAGGAGTCTGGAAACCACCACAGCTGGTAATTCACTCTCCTCAAGTGTGGTCTGGCAGTCGTTGGTCTGAGCTGCCCTGAGTCCAAAACTTTTAGGACTGTGTTCTCCTCCCAGAGTTCTGTGATGGACCCTTCCTGTAGTTCTTCTGGGTTACCTTCAGTGGGAGATTTGTTTCTCTCCATCACTTTGTGGGTTCTGGAGCTCTAAACTTTGTTTAGAGTCATATTTTAGGTGGTTGTTGGGGGAACTCATGGAATTTCCTGCTTCTATGCTGCCATCTTGGCTCCACTGAGTGCATTCTTCATATCATCCTCCTTGTTAAGTATTATTCCTCAACTTGTGACACTGATTCCACTTGCTCTATGTCAGTTGGGAGCTTGTTCCATTAGTTATCCTTCTGTCTTATACTCAGTCTTTCAATTTTTATTAGTTCCTTCTCAATCAATTAATAAAAAATGTTAAGCCTCTACTAGGTACCAAATGTAAAAGGAGATATAAAAATCCACTAAAGAAAACAACTCCTTAAAAAGTACAATTGTCCAAATGTAAAAGGAAGTTCAAAAGTTATCTGAGGAAAACAATTCCTTAAAAGATAGAATTTGGCAAATGGAAGCTAACGACTCTAAGAGACATCAAGAATCAATTAAAACCAAATAGTATTGTATCCAAATTCTTAAATGAGAAATTAAGTAAGTTACAGGCACAAGCTAGGTATAGACCAACATCTCACAACATATACCAAGATGAGGTCAAAATGGGTGCAAGATTTAGACACAAAAGATGACTCCATATGCAAATTAGAATAGTAAGAAATTGTCTGTCAGATCAATGGAGAAGGGAAGAATTCATGACCAAACAAGAGATAGAGAATATTATGAGATGTGAAATAGATAATTTCCAGTTAGTTAAATTAAAAAAAAAACTTTTGTATAAACAAAGCCAATGCAATCAAGATTAGAAGGAAAGCAGAGAACTGGGAAACAATATTTACAGTAAGTGTTTCTGACAAAGGTCTCATTTCTCAAATACAGAGAACTGAGTCTAATTTATAAGAATATAAACCATTTCCCAGTTGATAAATGATCAACAGATATGAACAGGCTGTTTTCAGATGAAGAAATCAAAGAATCAAAGTTATTTAAAGGCATATGAAGAAGTACTCTAAATCACTTTTGATTAGAGAAATGCAAATTAAAACAACTTTAAGGTACCACCTCACATCTCTCAGATTGGCTAATGTGACAAACAAAGGAAAATGGTAAGGTTTGGAGAGAATATGGGAAAACTGGAACACTGAGACCTTATTGGTAGAGTTGTGAACTGATTCAACCATTCTGAAGAGCAATTTGCAACTATGCCAAAATGGCAACCAAGATGCACATATTCTTTCATCCAACAATACCACTACGTCTGTACCAGAAAGAGATAAAAAGGGAAAAGTACTTACATGTACAAAAATATTTATAGCAGCCCTTTTCATAGTAACAAAATATTAGAAATTGAAGGGATGTTCATCAATTGGGGAGTAGCTAAACAAACTGTGGTATATTAATGTAATGGGGTGCTACTATACAATAAAAAATTGTGCACAAGAAGATATCAGAAAAAAACATGGAAATTCCTGTATGAACTGATGCAATAAAATGAACAGAATCAGGAAAGCTTTGTATACAGTTATCATCAACTTTGTGTGATGAATGACTATGAATGACTCAGCTCTTTTCATCAGTACAATGATCCAACACAATTACAGAGGACTCATGAAGGAAAATGCTATCTACATACATAAAAAGAACTAGTGGATGCTGAGCAGGTTGAAGCATACTTTTTTCACTTACTTCAAGCTTTTTCATGTTTCTCCCCCCCTTTGGATCTATTTCTTTTTTTACAACTGTGACTAATACAGAAATATGTTTTCTAAGACAGCACATGTATAATCTATATCAAATTGCCTACCATTTTTAGGAAGAGGGGAGGAGAGGAAGAGAGAGGGAGAAAAATTTGAAAGTTAAAATCTTTAAAGTAATGAAGATTTCTTTCCAAATGTCTCCTACTAATGTTAATAATATCAACAGAGATTTAGGTGTATCAAATTTTCACTTTGTCAAAATATGGACAAAAATGCAATGGGGGAAAATTCAGAAAGATAAAGAACTGAGCACTGGCCACTTTTGGTTAACAGCCTGGGAGACATGGTGTATCAGCAAGCACCCTAGCACAACCAGGGCAGCTGCTAGCACAGGTTCTTAGATCTGCTTTTCTAAAGGAAAGCAACTCAATATGGGTTAAAAATCTTTCTTTAATCAAACAAACATATCATTTACCTAGTTCAGGTGAAAAAGTCAGCATCCTAAACTCCAGAGAATATAAACCCAAGTTACAAGCACAAGTTACAAACACAAGTTACAAGCAGCCCAAGAAAAGAGATCAGCAGATGGACTTCCAACCATCTGACCATCACATCCATTCAAGTTACCAGAGAGGGAAGCATCAACATCTGGGTTTTTCAAAG
>CM053594.1:334781802-334803397 GCA_028646575.1 Pseudocheirus occidentalis
TTCCTTCCTTCCTTCCTTCCTTCCTTCCTTCCTTCCTTCCTTCCTTCCTTCCTTCCTTCCTTCCTTCCTTCCTTTCTTTCTTTCTTTCTTTCTTTCTTTCTTTCTTTCTTTCTTTCTTTCTTTCTTTCTTTCTTTCTTTCTTTCTTTCTTTTCTTCCTGCTCATTTTAAAATAATAATTCTTGTAATCATCAATTATCCTTATGATTTCTCCACAGTAGTATAGGTGTGATAGTTCATTCTTATCTAAGGTAGAGGTAATGTACTTCCTATGCTCAATCTCCAATGCTACAATCTATGTGTTATAGACAAATTGATTTTTTCTACAGTTAATGAAACTAAGGCAGAGACAGAGTAGACTTGTAGCTTAGGAATATCAAATATCAAATAGGAAAATCAAATCCTGTAGCTTAGAAATTTCAAAACCCCAGCTCACCATGCATCTCTAGGTAGTGTCTGGTCATCCCACCAGTTATGGTAACCATTGTCTTGCTATAGAAGGATTACCAATGGTAATCTTTGTACAGGGAGTAGAAAAATAGCCATACCAGGATCAGATGCAAAGTTTGTCTACTGCCCCTCCTCAGAGATGGAAACAGGATAGATTCTCTACCTCTTTTTTCTACCCAGAAGTCTCAATAACAAGTTCAAACAAAATCAAACTGATAAATTCCAAGACAGACTTCCCCTTGCTCTTAGAATCCTTATTTCTATAGATGACATTGCTATCTTCTCAGTTTCTCTAAATTAAAATTTCAGTTATATTTTCTTTTAAAACATCTTTTTCTAATGAACAATATCTAAATTATGTTATATCTATGGCAATGATTGTAAGAAGGTACTTCTTTTTTCTGTCTCTTTGTTTTGCTGCTAAACTTCCAGAAAGAATAATCTTTACTCACTTGCTATATTGTCTAAGCATCTACCCGACTTTTTACCTGTGGTTTCTGTAGCTACTAATATACTCAAACTACTTTCTGAAAGGAAAACAATTACTTCTTAATCAAAATTCCAGTGAAAACATCTATTCTGTCTTCATCCTCTTTAATATTCCTGCAGCATTTGGAATTTGAAATTATTAAGAATAGTAGTTCACATTTATATAGCACTTTTGTGTAAATAGTATGATTCCCTACTTAACAGATGAAGAAACTAAGCTTTAGGGAAGCTAAATGACTTCCTTAGGGTCACACAGATATTAAGTGTCCTAAACAAAGATGTGAATCCTGGTCTTTCTTGACTCAAGTTCACTCTTCTTTTCACTTCTGTCCTCTTGATATTATTTTCGAGAGAAATAATCAAGGAACAACAAGAAAAGCTGAATTTAGGGGGCAGCTAGGTGGCGTAGTGAACAGAGCACCAGCCTTGGAGTCAGGAGGATCTGAGTTCGAAGCCAGTCTCAGACACTTAACACTTACTAGCTGGTCCTAATTTCCTCCCTTTACAAATAATAGGGTAGTAAAGCATAGGGAACTTGGTTAATACTTGTGATCTATAAATCAAATGGCCTGTTTCTGAACTGTTGCCCCTCTGCTCTTCCCCCTTTCTCTACCCCTGATTCAAGGTTTTTACTCATTCTTTCTTTCCTTTTAATACCTTTTTAATGTTCCTGTTCTTTGTTTTTTTTATTTGTATTCATGATTATTACCTTAAATATCCTGCCTTCTCTTTCAAGTCACCACTCATTTTTTCTCAATTCTTCTTGTCCTCTCATATTTTCCTTTTGAGTTTGATGTATTTTCATACCAAAGGGTGAAAGAAAGAGAGAGGAGAGAGGAGAGGGAGAGAGAGAGAGAGAAAGAGAGAGAGAGAGAAAGAGAGAGAGCGAGAGAGAGAGAGAGAGAGAGAGAGTGAGAGAGAGAGGAAGAGAGAGAGAGGAAGAGAGAGAGTGAGAGAGAGAGAGAGAGAGAGAGAGAGAGAGAGAGAGAGAGAGAGAGGGAGAGATTAGAGAAATTGTGCTTAATCTTTGTCTAGTTCAGATGAAAGTGAAGTTTATAGTTGACTATTCTTTCTACTTCTTTTTCCATATTTGAATTTTTTTATCTTATGAACCTTTATGATGTGATGGTGTTTCCTTTCCCCTTCCTTTTCTTTTCCCTGTCCTCCCTGGCACAGTTCCATATTCCTCTCATTTTTGCTTCATCCTAAGACTATCAAAACAGAACAAAACCACCTGCAAGCCTTCTCTGCGAAGTCTGTCTTATTTATGTTTCTCTTTGACCCTTGAAAATATGAGGGTTATAAGAAGACATTTGTTTCAAATCCCCTATTGTCATGTAAACAGTTCTTCTCCATGTAGTCTATTCCTATTAATCAAAGATATCATTCTATATTTCTCTCATTTCAAAATATCTACTCAGTTATGTCCTTTACCTCCGGAATGCTTGGGAATCATTTACATTATCAAAGATTCATTTCCTGCCTGTAGGATTATGCTTAGTTTTTCTAGTTAGGCTATTAGTCTTTTCTTTTTACCTTTTGGGATATGATTTCTCAATTTCTCTTCTTCATAGTGACATTTACCAAGTCTTGTGTGCTATTAAACTGTGGCTTCTCAATACTCATAGTCTTTCTTCATGGTTCCTTGCAGTCCTTTTTTTCATTGCTCTGGTAGTTCTGGATTTTGGCTATGAAGTTATTGGGAGTTTCTATTTTGTTATTCCTTTCAGATCTGAAGAGTAGATTCTTATATTTTCTGAGCTTATGCCTGCCACCAGCTTCTTGGTTTCATTTCTTTAGGTATCTGATGGCTATCTCAACTCCTTACAGTGACTAGAGTTGTAGTGATTAAGGTGGGTTGATAGGTCTTTATTCAGAGCTGAGTCTGTGATTCACCACTCCCAGGTTCAAAATTATGCAATGTACTCCTAGACTAAGATTGCAGCATCTATTTTCACATTCCTCTTTCTCTCTTCTAAAAACTTAGGATAAGACAGTCCTTATAACATTCATATAATTTCTGGTTTCCAAATTGCTCCCCACCACTTTAAAATTGTTCAGATTCTTGGATTATTGAAATGAAGTCTGTAGATTTGTGCATCTCAGTTCTTTATGTCCACAATGGTAACAATGTATGTTTTTTTAAAGTATTATTATTTTGTGCTTATACAACCTTTGTTTCTAAAAAAACTCAGAGAGCCTTAAAGGTATTATTTTGTTAATATCTTCAGAGGATCATTGCAAGTAAATGACATGACATTTTAATAGACAACAATCTAGGAAGGAGTGTAAAAAATCTCAACCATTTTGCTGGAGATTAGTTTTAAAAATTGATGTCCCTTTAAAGTTATCTTTTCTTATACATGTTAATTGGAATTTCATATTTGGAAATAAAATATATCTCATTCATATATGCTATCTGCAATAAACTAGAGTTGAAATTATTTTGTGGCTGTTCTGGACTCAAAGGACCATAGGATTTTGGTTTTTTTTTTTTTCTTTCTTTCAAATTATAGTTTTCTACCATTTTCCTTCAAATGATCATGGATATATATAAATGTGTGTGTGTGTGTGTGTGTGTATGTGTGTGTGTGTGTGTGTGTGAGTATAATTCATCATATCTACGACATCAGTTTCAGGTATTTTGATGATAGAAATATGATACTAGGACATGGTGATCAAAAGCAGTTGCAGAGACTGGACAGCTCCTTTTACAGTTTGTTTGCTGTATATGGTATGCTAAAGTCCCAAATTGGCTATTACTCATATTATCACATTAATATGCTGCACTAATCAGAATTATTTACTCAAATTAAAAATAAGGAGAAAATTTTGTATATACTAAAACATTCTTCTCATAATCTTAGAATTAAGTATATGGTCATCTTAACATTAAGTACATGCCATATGTTGACTTTAACCAAGAAACACAAGAAAATATTGATGGCTTTCCTCATTATAGAGGTTGTCCACTGAATACAATCATTATTAAGATGAACTACATTTTGGGCTTTCTGTACCATGCAGGTATTCCATTAGTACCTTGGCTTTATGAAAGCAGTTTTCACTTAATGGCTGAGCTTCTCGCATAATTTAAATCCTACATCTTGAATCAATATATGAAAAATTGCCTTTTTTTCTTACAGTTAATCCTCATTTCCATAAACCATGTTGGAACACAGGATTGTGGTTAGAACTGAGGATAGGATAAAAAATATAAAGAATTTTTTCCCCCTCTGCATTTAGAGTTCCATTTTGGGCAAGTTATTTCAACCAACGAAATAAAAAAAAATCCATTAGATACATAAGGAATTATAACACTTTAAGGATATTTGAGGTCCTCATGTCTTAAAAATCAGACTGTGATTATTTTAGAAGTGCCTTGGTCATACTAACTGCTCAATAAATACTTGTTAAATTAATTTGAAGGTCACCATGCATCTGAATGATTTTTTTCTTACATCTAAAGCTTGTGTGTATTTTTTTTTTTACATTTCATTAAATAAATGAAGAGTCTCTGGATTTTTCCTCACATGTTTAAGATCTCAAATTTCCAAATATGGAAATGATGAATTTAATGTCAGTTTTACACCAATGGGTACTGGAAAAAATTGTAAAAAGCTGAGCCATTTTTAAGTTTTAAGTGTTCACACGAGCCATAGTAATTCAAATTGTCCAGCTATTGAATTCTTAGGAGTTAGGCTGAAGTCTCTTAGCCTAGGCACAACTATAATGTGACTGATTATAAATATCCTTTTATAACACAATGCATTTATTAATAAGATAAAAATATTAGAAGAAAATGAGGATTAAGATCCCAGGCTTTTCTATGCTGTTTGTGTGTCATTTTAATAACCTTTTTGAAACTAATTAAAACTCCTACTGAAATACAATTAAGTTGTTGACAATTTACTCTGTCATTCTGCACATGAATTGATTGAAACATCCTGCATACATAAGTTATGTTAAAAAAAACACACAAATCAACTTTTTAAAGTTGCAAACAGGAAAAGCTCAGAATAAAATTAGGCTGTATATAAGTCACTAAGCTGAGAATCATTCTATACAATGTGCACATGAACTTGTAATTGTGTGTGTGACTTGCTACTAGTCGTTGAATAGGAGATACCAGAAAAAGGCTCCATTTATTAAAACATGTGGAGAACACAAGGGAATTGATCACAGATGTTTAGTCAGTTCAATGGCTATTTTTAACATGATAGACAAGGTGGAAACACTGGTAGAATAATGTCATACCACTTGGGAAAATGTTATAACAAAAAGTCAGTGAGTCAAATATTTTAAATGAGATATTAATGGCTTGATTTTCAAAACTAGAGTGTGTATTTTGCTTCAGTTGATCATTACATTGTCTTTTTTATTGGGCTGCATATCACAGAATTCTATTTACTGAATTATAGGCCTGAAGAACGATGAGGTCACTGTCTTACTTTTCTCCTCACTGTACTTTTTGGTTCATTCATTCATCCATCCATCCATCTACCCATTCAAGAGACATGTATTAATGTAGCAGCAAGCACCTTAGCATAGCCAGGATAACCGCTTTTCTAAAGGAAAGCAATTAAAAATGGGCTAACAATCTTACTTTAATCCATCAAACATATATCATTTACCTAGTTCAGCGAAAAAAGTCAGCACTCTGAACTTCAGAGAATACAAACAGAAGTTGCAACAGAAAATAACACAATCCAACAGACAGGGCTTCCAGCTGTCTGACTGTTACATCCATGCTTAATTACCAGAGAGGGAAGCATCAATATCTGAGTTTTCAAAGTCAGGGGGCTCAATGGCTGCCCAGAGTCTTATCTGGACAAATCACACAACTCTTCCTATGGGTGAGCCCCAAAGCAAAACCTCACATCAGGGTATAAATAGCCTTCTTCTGGGTCAGAGAATGT
Source organism: Pseudocheirus occidentalis (assembly GCA_028646575.1). NCBI lineage: Eukaryota > Metazoa > Chordata > Mammalia > Diprotodontia > Pseudocheiridae > Pseudocheirus > Pseudocheirus occidentalis. The sequence continues at coordinate 334,787,659 of CM053594.1, forward strand.
GACAGCCCTCGTGACCCACTGCCCAATCACAAAGTAATAAGGCATGGGCATTCCTGAAGAACAAGCTTCCTGCCACAGGCTCCATGTGACCACATTCAGCCTATTGGGGGCACAGTATATTTTCAAATCAGGGAAGGTTCTCAGATTCACTTAAACCTATCAAGGGGTCAAGGGGCAGAGAGGATCTTCAGATTCCCATTACAATTAAGTACTTATTATGTGTCAGCTATTGTGCTAGGTACTAGGGATACAGAGATAAGAACAAACTACCCCTTTGCTTCAAGCAAACTAATATTTGAACAGATAAATAAACACAAAATATGTAGAAAGTAAATGTGTAATAATCTGAAGATCACTGATAAGTGAGGAAAGGGTGAAAAGACTCCTTGTAAAAAGGAGAGATGCTAAGTGCTGAATTGATGTATGATTTTAATAGCACAGTTGTAGTTACTTGAGATTAAAAAGAAAGAGAAAGTTTCCATCTGCCTCTATGATCAAGGTAAACTGAAGAATAAATAGTTGATTTTTAAAAAATCTATAATATGAGATAACTCTGTCTGCCAATCAAACTAAATGGTTAATTATAGCTCTCTGCTCTGTTTCCCCTGTCTTTACAGTACTTTAGATGAAAGGTGCCCTCTAAAAATATTTCATGGTGAAAGCAGTTTCACTGCATGTCAGATCATCAAAAATATTCTATCAGAATTCTGAGAGCAACTATTTTGAGGTCATTTTATTAGAACAATGAACCTGTCTCTCCTAATTTAAGTTATTTGAAGATAAAACACACACACACACATTTCAGCTGTTAATAACACTCAAAAACAGGTGATAGAGATTAGTTGATGGATTATAAAAAGTGTTAAATTCACAGTGGCACATTTTTGTTGATAGCCAGCAGGAAAGTGAGGGTAGCTGTTTGGGACTGCAGGATCCTTTTAGGTAATTTTTTTTTTCACTTGGATTAATGATCTTCATAGGAAACATTTTAAAATTCCATTCTGAATATTAGAAATTATTAGTTTCATGCTTCTCCATCCCATTCAACTCACAAACTAGCACAGTTTCCTTATTGCTTAAGAAACTGTTTTCTCAATTCAGGCTTGAATTTATTTTAAATTGTTTAACAAACAAGAATAGAGAAATTTCCAAATAAAAACTGCTGTGTTTCAGAAGTATCAATTCTATTTTGTCACAGGAACAAGTAGATTTCCTTGGGGACATTTCAATAGGAATGTTAGAATTCAAGTGCTAAATTCATGTAGAATAGAGATTGGAATTGTTTTGCCCCAGGTACAGAACTTGAAGAAATGAGCGGAAGGTATAGGAACAGATGTGTGCTGGATATAAGGAGGGAAATCCTAAAAATGAAATCTATTAAAAAGTGCAGTGGGCCACCTGAGGAGGTAATAGGTTCCCCTGAGTAGGAAGGAGTTCTTCCAGAAAAGGAAAGATGCCTACTTGTCAGTGATAGTGTGTGGGAGGATTTTTTTGTTTTTTACTTTTTTATCAGATGAATGTTCAGCCAGTATATGGCCTCTGAGATCTCATCTAACTCTTGGTTGTTGTGATTTAACACTGGGTCTATGCCATTGTGTTGAACAAGCCTGGTGACAGTAAACTTGGTCAGGCTAGTTCCTTATAGGTTGTCTGCATATCAGTCACCTGCATTCTTCTTACCTCTTTCCTAAAAGCTTTGGTGAATGTAGTTGATTATATAGGCAGATGGTTTGCAGAACCATAGGGCTCTGTGGTCCAGCGATGCTGGCCTCTTTGCTATTCACAAGGCATTCTGTCTCCTGGCTCTATGGAGTGTCACTGGTTGTCCTCTGTACCTAGAATGTTCTCTATCACCACCTCTGTTTCCCGGATTCCCTGGTTTCCTTTAGGTCCAAGGTAAAATCCCACCTAAGGCAGCTACGTGGAACAACAGTGAGTGAGTAGAGTGCTGAGCCAGGAATATGTAAGTTCAAATCTGGCCTCAGACACTTACTTGTCTTCTTTGTTTGCCTCAGTTTCTCCATCTGTAAAAAGAGTTGGAGAAGGAAATGGCAAACCACTCCAGTATCTTTGCCAAGTAAACCCCACAGGGGGTCACAAAGAAGCAGAGATGACTACAATCATTGAGCAGCAAAATTCTACCATCTGCAAGAAGGCTTTCTTGGGCCCCATCAAAACTTGTGCTTCTCCCTCCAAGAATGTCTCCAATTTATTTGTATACGTCTTGTTTGTTTGGAATGTTTGTGTGTTGTCTTCCCAATTAAACTGTGAGTTTCCTGAGGGCAGGGTTTTTTCCCCTCTTTGTCTCTTTAGTAATTAGTGTACTGTCTTGGAACACAGTAAACACAATAAATGGTTCTTTCTATGACTTGGAAGAGACCTTTGAGCATATTTAGGACAGGCCCGAAAAACCCATGGCCTGTGGGCAGTTTACAGTCCGCGGGCAATGCCAAAGGAATTCGGGTGGCTTGCAAAAAAAAAAAATGTCCTCTTTTTTTTACAGATTGCCTGAAATCCTTTGGCAGGCCACAGATTGTTCAGGCCTGATTTAGGACAACCTTCTTATTTTATAAAATCCAGATTAAATGACTTGCTTAAAATCATACAATTAAATTCAACAAGCATTTATTAAGTACCTTGGGAAAGAGGTATATGTCCTTGACTCTCTTTTCTTCTCTCTCTGTGCTGTCTACCTTGATCACATGAACTCCCTTGGCTTCAGTTTACATATTGACACAGATGATTCTTGAACCTGAGACTGACCAGCTTCAGATGTATATCATTGTCTTCCTATTAGAAATTTCCATGTATATGTCACCGAAAAGCCTCAGACGCAACAAGTAAAAATTGAACTTATCTTTTCCTCTAAATTTGTTCCTCTTTCTGCTGTCACTATTCTTACCCGTAGCATCATGATTTAACCGGTTTCCCATGTATTTAACCTTGGGGTCGTCTTTGATTTTTGTTTCTCTCTCACTTTTTGTGTCTGATCAGTTACCTACTAGGCCCTCTTGGTACCATTTCTACAACATCTCTTAAATTCATCCTTTCCTCTCAATTTGGCTGCTAACAGCCTCCTACAGAACTGCATTATTTCCACGCTGGTCAATTGCTATAACTTTCCAATAGTTCTTTCTGCCGCCGGTTGTTTCTGGATTGTATTCAATGATTTCCTCTAGTTGGTTCCTCCACCTTTTCATCTTTTAAATGTTGTCTTAATAGCCTTATTTATCAATAGATCAGTTCCTGGTACTCTTTTGCTCATCAATCAAGTCAAGATCATGAACCTTCTATTCCACTTATACTTTTTATAGCCTCTGAGTATATGTTGACCCAGAATCTTGAAAAAATCCAAGAATCCATTGAATTTTCAGAATTGAGGAAGGGTAGAAAGTAGAAGCCAAATGTGTAGGGTTGGAGTCCAATCCATGGATCATGGGGCTTGACTTTAAGTTTGTCCAGTACTTGTGAAGAAACTGATCCTCAGGTATTTCTATAATTATAAAAGTTACACACAACTTCAAAAGACTTTATTTCAAATATCCTAAAATGTCAAAATATGAGGATGTTATACAATATGAGTTTACCTTTTCTTTCTCTTTTCCTTTATGTATTTCCACTTGTGCCCATTTCATTAGCTTTTATTCAAATCTCTTTTATTAATAAATTATTAGTAGCAATAGCAATAGCTCACATTTAAAGCACTATTTAAAGCACTTTCCTCCAACAATTGTTTGAGGCAGTAAAAATATTATCACTTCCATCTTGCAGATGAGGAAAATGTCAGCGTTTTAATGACTTGCCATTGGAAAGGAAATTGTAGGCCCCTGACTTGAAACCTGAAAACCTTGGACCTAGCTTTTCTGATTTAAAGTCCATTGTCCTATCTAGGCCATATGTGTGTAAGTAGAATATAAAACTTATGTAAACTATTTATTTATCTTTTTTTCCACCAGAATTTTGAGTTTCCTGGGATGCTACAAAGAACTTATTTTTCACCTTGAAGTCAGTAGTCCTTGATATTATAAGGATTCTTGGTTCCTTATTTAAATATTCCAAATATTAAAATGCTTAGTATGATAGAGATAAAGGAATCTATTTATGGAGCCCTCCTTTATTGATCAATGATAATGTTGGAAGTCAGTTAACTGAACAGAAACATCCGGAATTTTCCTCAAGAGAGATTCTGGGTTTTCTGGTTCTGGTTCAGCTTCTTGCCACACACATCCAGGAAAAAGAGTATGTGGAAGGGTGGGAAAGGATGTATAGATTGGAGACAGGAAATGTTCCCAACTGGGAACTGTTTGCTAAATGTTTCCCTAATGTGTTAAGTTGCAGGCAGCTTGCCGCTTCAGGTGGTAGGGATGAGCCCTGGGACCCAGGTCATATATTCCAGAGTCTATCAGTGACTATCTAAAGTACAGTAAGAGATGGTGAGTTGGTTAGTGAAACTGGCATAGATAGTTCTTCCTTTTGCTCTCCAGAGTTAAGAGCTGCTCCCTTTTTGTCTACTTCATTTCTCCTCTTGTTTTACTTGATTCACAATGGGGAATGGAATAGGGGGAGGAGGGAGAGCCAGCTATACCCTTTTGTCTTCTCCCTCTCCTCTTGCAGCTTCAGACTGACTATATTTAATACTGTTATCTCTGTAAAGGGTATTATTTAAAGCAGATTTTTTTTGTGCTAGTGTTCGTCTTCGGAGTTTACCACTCCAAAAATACTTCTCACTGTTAGATTACAAACCATAAAGGGGTAACTGCTACCTTAAATTCTAAGACAACCCTGTGGGTGACTACTTCTAGCACTTTTACTCACTAACATCTGCTGTCATGGTCTCCATTAACAGCACACTTAGCTCTTTAAAAAGACATTTACTCAAATGGCATATCAAGAACAGTAATTACATAACATTTCTCATAGAGACCTGGGATAAACTTTCTCATAGATATGTACAGACTACAAGGACAGGAGAGTGGATACAGATTTGAGATATAATAGTAGTAAGTAGCATGAATAGGGAGCACATGTAACCAAGACACTTCACAACTGTGGAACTGCAGGGCTTGAATATTCTTTCATTTTCTGCAAAGCTGTTGAAGTTCATCGTGAGGGCATATAAGAGATGGACAAGTCACTTCTCTCTTTCTAGTATGGGCTTGCTCTCCATAAGGCATGATGTCTTACCTGGATGGTTAATTCAATTGGCCTTGCTCATTGCAGCATTCAGTATCTGTTAGATGGGTAGATCTGCTGCTGATCTGGTCTGTGAATGTCACTTGACCAGCTCTTTACAGGGCATGGGTAGTCCTGGACTTGGTGATCTCATCAGCTCCTATGCATTCAATTATAATCTCTATGCTGTTGATGCTCAAATCAACTTATCTAGGACTAATCTCTCTGTTCACATCCATTCTCACATCTCCAGCTGCTCATTGGACATCTCAAACTTAGCATATTACCATGGCTAGACATGTCCAGAACTGAGCTCATCATTTCCCCCGCCCGCCCGAACTCTCCCCTCTTCTGAAATTCCTACTACTGTTGAGGATATCACCATCCTCCTAGTCACCTTGGCTTCCAACATAGCTGTTATCCTTGCCTCCTTACTCTCTCTCACCTCCCATACGTATCTTGAAGCCAAGGTCTGCTGATTTTACCTTCGTGACATCTCTTACACATGCCCCCTTCTCTCCTCTGACATTGTTACCACTTTGGTCCAGGCTCTCATCACCTTGTTCTTGGACTACTGCACTGGCTTGCTGGTTGGTCTCTCTGTTACAAGTCTCTTCCCACTTCAGTCCATCCTCCACTCATCTGACGCAGCAATCTTACTAAAACACAGGTTTGACCAGGTTTCCCATACTCACACTCACACTCAATAAATTCCAGGGACTCCATTTCACCACCAGGATCAAATATAAAATCCTCTATTTGGCTTTCAGAACCTTCAGAACCTTCCACCAACAATATTTCCAATTTTCGTACATGTTCTTACATGGTCTTTTTGACCTAATGACAATGACCTTGCTTTGCATGAACAAGACACTCCATCTCTTAGCTCTGGGCTCTTTCACTGGCTATCCCCTGTCCCTGGAATATTGTCCCTTCTTATCTCCTCCTCCTGGCTTCCCTGGATTCCTTCAAGTCCCAGGAAAAATGGAAGGCTTTCTTGATTCTCCTTAATCTCTTTTCTTCCCTCTTTGGGATATTTCTAGTTTAGCCTCTATATAGCTTGTTTATATATACTTGTTTGATACTGTCATCTCCATCAGATTGCAAGCTTCTTGAGAGCTGAGACGGTTGTTCACTTTTCTTTGTATTCTCAGCACTTAGCAGAGTGCCTGGCACACACTAAGTCCTTAATAAATGCTTTTTGAGCGATTGGGCTGGGTTGTATGGGTTATTTGGCTGCTGAGCTGGCTCTTCATAGGGCATGGTACCTTTGCTCGATGGACAGATACACTGGGATCATTAGACTTACTCTTTAATGAGCAGTTTCAGTCTCTACCCTTTACCAACATCAGTCTCGGTTGTATGTTATTGTTTATTAGGGTCTTTATTTGCTTTTTTGAGCTAAAGTGCTACTATGCTCTTTCAGAAAGGTCAGAAACCTTTAGCTTACATTTTTCTAGAAGACTTTCCAGGGTGTCTTCTCTAAGGCTTGCCATGTGCCAGATGGGAAGTATAGCTATGCTTGTGTTTGACAGGTTTAGTGAAGAGCTGGCTCCCTTCAGTGAGAAATCATCCCTTAATGTATAGTGACCTTCCTGTTATCGTTCCCACGTTACTTTTGGATCTTAGGCAAATGAATAACATAATACAAAGGTACTGAGTTAGTCTATGCCCATTGACAAGTACATTGTCTCTGCTGGATTCTCATATGCAACTGAGTTATTCAAAGTCTCAAAATCTCTTCCATGGAGTGTGAAATGTTTCATTTAAACATGAAACATCTTATCCTTACATGTAATAATGATCTCTGTCTTTATCCTTTACAGCTTTCAAGTTTGCTGAAGTAGGAGAGATGGCACACTCTTACAGAATAAAAATCTAGGTGTATATTCAAATTTGTGTTAGTTCTGTTTCCTTAATTAGTCGCAGTAATGTTGGGAATGGGGGGAAGATAAAGCTGAAAAGTAAATAAATTTACAATGAGGATTCATAAACCCAAGTTTGGCAGCTAGGTGGCATAGTAGACAGAATGCCAGGCCCAGAGTCAGGAAGATCTGTCTTCTTGAGTTCAGGTCTGGCCTCAGACGTGCACTTGCTTTGTGACCCTGGGCAAGTCACTAAACTCTGTTTTCCTCAGTTTCCTCATTGTAAATTAGCTAGAGAAGAAAAATAGCAAAGCATTCCAATATCTTTGCTAGGAAAACCCTAAATGGGCTCATAGAGAGTTGGCCATAACTGAAAAACAACTAAGCAACAACAACAAACCCAATCTGGATTTGCCAGTACAAAGTGATTTGGGGTTCAAATGGTTCTTTTTCAAATGGGGTTCATTAATGAAGAAAAGAAAAGAAGAATAACATTCATGACCATATCCCTCTTGAGATGTGAACCTATAGGAATTCCTTGTTTGCAAGCAGGTAACTTCACTTCATTTTTTTTAAACCACAAGCAGAGATCATTTTAGCATCCTGAGGTTTTAAAAGAAGAACCACCCATCTGAAGAAAGGGCGAGTGAGTTGCTGGGAATGGGAAAGTGGCCTCCCTAAGTGAAGAGAGAGGAGAAAGAAACGATACCTCCACATGGGATGGAAGGAGAACAGTCAACCTGCTCCTCTTATTCTCAACACAAAGACAGTTTAACCAGCCTGACTCACCAATGGTGTTCATAACAATTTGATTGAAATTTTCCACTTTCATCCAAAAGTTTGATATCCTACACATATAACAAGCCTGATGCTCCCTACTTATCAGAGATGTATGATACCTGGTTAGGTAGGACTGATGCTGAACTAGGAAGAGCATCTTCAATGGGTTTTGAAATACAACTGCTGATCTCCTTGGAAATAGACATCAGTTCATTAGAGGAAATCTGAACGTGAAATTACCCTTGTTAACATTGGTGAAGTGTGGAGGCAGGACGTTAGAAACACTCCAAGGAAAAACACACCTTTATGGGAATAGTAAATTATGGACCCTCCTCTGAGTACAATTCATCACACATGGAGAAAATCTGCAGCTAGCTACTTGCTCCTTCCACTCAGTAGTTCATGTTCAATTCTAAAATAAACAAGCAACCTTGTTTAATTGACAAATTGATATTTTGGTTAAAAAGAGGTGGAGAGAGGCCTACAGAATACCTAAATAGAGGTTCTAAGTGTTCAGAAAGGTTTGAATAATTGCAATGGGGATGGGGCAACTTTTAGCAGCTCATTGACCTAAATGTCATTAATATTTAAGCATAGGCTGGATGGCATTAGTGTGTGTGTGTGTGTGTGTGTGTGTTTTCTCCCAAGGCATAAGAAAGACCAATAATATGCCCATTCTTATAATACTCAGAGCATTGCTGTGAGTGAATCTCTGTCTTTTGATGGTTTTGACACGGGACTGACTAAATGAACATCAGGGTTAACATACGTATGGGCACACAGTTGAAGGAGCCTGAAAGTTATAGGGTTTATTTTCTCTGACCTCACAAAATGTTAAGTAATAATGTTATTCAAAATTTACTTAATTGCCTAAGCCAATTCAGAGAGGGGGAGTTAAACAAGATCAAAATGCTTTTGAGTTTTGCAAACTGCCAATGTCATGATATACATTATCTTAACTTGGCTAGAGAAGGTACTTCTGGGATGTATTTATTGTTCTGTGGTCTAGAAGCCAGGCAATTGCAATTCTGGAGTGTCTGATGTCATCATCAATAATCTATTATCTGTTATTCTAATCAGCAGGTAGAACCCTTTCCCAAAGAGATAAATATTTCCTCAGATCCCCTTGAAATTATTTATGAATAAATTTGTTCAAATACTAATAATGATTTGATTTTTTGAGCCACAAATTCATTAATGAGCTGTTTCTTAATTGTCAGATTGGTGGCATAAGGCCATGAGAATTATGCTTCATCTACACTGACCCATTTTATAAGGTTCTTATTTCAGATCTTACTACAAGATAGGATTGAAGTTCTTTGGGCTATTGGTTTGCAAATATTGCAGACTAACAAAAATATAAATTATAATAAAAATATAAATAAATACAATAATAAAATAATAAAAATATAATAAATATTTGAAGGGTGCAGTGAACTTCATGAGGCACATTCATTTAAGGAAGCTGCTGGATATGCTGCACTTGAAAATTTATCAAGGGACTGCTGTGTCTGCTACACAGTGGGTGCTCCATATATGGTTTTGGTGACGGGGGCAGCCTATGACCTATTACAAAGACTTGCAGTCCAAAAGAGTATTAATTCTAGGTATTGTTCTAAGGACCAAGGAAAACAAAAAGGAAAAAATAAAAATATAAATAAAAAACTATTCAGACTAACAAAATATAAATAATAGGTTCCTTTGCAAAAGAATTTTTTTTAAAAAGGGTAATTATTCCAACTCACCATTACAAAAATTCAGAATGTTGCCTGTCACCAGTGCCTCTCTCTTTTCTTTTTCTTACCTTTCTTTCCACCCCCAAATTGAAAAGAGCAACATGGAACTCCCCTCCAGAGACCCTCCATCTCTCAAACTGCTCTCTGGGTTTAATGTATAATGCATGAGAAACTCTGTGAACAGCAGCTGATTCAAAAAGGATATCTCAGAGGCTGGGCTCAGGAGGCATTCTTCAATAATAATTAGAAAATCAAACAGCATTTTACCATTGTTGTAGGCATTTCATTGCGATTTAATAACCCCTGTGCAAACATTGCCAGAGAGCAGTATATTTCTATAAAGCAACCTTCTCTGCACAATTACTGTGCAAATGCATTGATTCATCAAGGAAAGGTTCATTTACCTCAGCTTTTCTTCCTTGGCTTTCACTGAGATAGTTTATTTCTCTGGGTGCTATAACTTCACTAGAGGTCTCAGATGGTAGGTGGAGAATTTGGGACTCCTCTTTGGATGCTAATTTTCAGTTGATTGCTTTGCATAATATAGCAGGTCTCTGGAGGAAAGACACCGATATCAGCAAAGATAATTTCAATCTTTATGCTGTCTTTTTGTTTTCCTTGGTCCTTAGAACAATACCTAGAATTAATACTCCTTTGGACTGCAAATCTTTGTAATAGGTCATAGGCTGCCCCTGTCACCAAAACCATATATGGAGCACCCACTGTGTAGCAGACACAGCAGTCCCTTGATAAATTTTCAAGTGCAGCATATCCAGCAGCTTCCTTAAATGAATGTGCCTCATGAAGTTCACTGTACCCTTCAAGGACATTTCTTTTTTTATGTTTTATCGATTTTCTTTTTTGCTGTCACTTCCCTGTGACTTCTTCCAATCCCTAATAGAAACCTCAGTTGTGACAAAGAAGTATAGTTAAACAAAACAAATCAGCATATTGACTAGGTCTGACAATCCTGCCTCATTCTAACCCTTTATTCCGAAGCTTTATTTCACAACCTTTCTAATGAGAGGTGAGAGGCGTATTTCACTGATAGTCCTCTGAAATCATAAATGATCACTGGGTTTATTCTGATGCTGAAGCTATTCCACTTATTTTCCTTTTTTGGAGTTCTGGTGCAAAATATTTTATTTCTGATTAGTTGATTTTGCACTAGTTTGTGTATTATCCCAAGTTCTTCTGAATTCTTCATATTTGTCATTTCTTAAAAAGAAATAATATTCCAGTACATTCATAAACTATAATTTGTTCAACCATTCTCCAATAGATGGGCATCCACTTGGTTTCCACTTCTTTGACAATATAAAAGTGTGACTATATGTATTTTTGTATATGTGTGTAGCAGCAAGCACCCTAGCATACCCAGGATAGCTGCTAGCACAGGTTCTTAGATCTGTTTTTCTAAAGGAAAACAACCCCAAATGGGTTAACAGTCTTGCTTTAATCAAATGTATATCATTTACCTAATTCAGGGGAAAAAATCAGCACCCTGAACTTCAAAGAAAACAAACAGAATACAAAGAGAAGTTACAAGCAGACAGAAAAACAGATGAATAGATAGGGCTTCCAGCTATCTGACCATTACATCCATACCTAGTTAGTTACCAGAGAGGAAATCACCAACATGTGGGTTTTCAAAGCTAGGGGGCTCAATGGCTACCCAGAGTCTCAATTGGCCAAATCAAACAATTCTCCCCAAAGTGAACCCCAAAGCAAAAACTCATATCAGGCTATATATAGCCTTCTCCTGGATAAGAGAATGTCACAACCCTCTTGACCCACTGCCCAATCACAAAGTAATAAGGTGTGGGCATTCCTGAAAAATAAGCCTCCCACCACAGGCTTTGTGACAACATTCAGCCTATTAGTGGGCAGAATATGTTTTCAAATCAGGGAAGGTTCTCAGATTCACTTAAGCCTATCAAGGGGCCAAGGGGCAGGGAAGATCTTCAGATTTCCATAACATTGTGGAACCTTTCCCTCTCTCTTTGACATCCTTGGGGTATATGTCTGGTGGAGATATTGTTATTTTGTGACTTTTCCTAAAATTATACCAGGATATTTTTAAGAGCTGGTTAGATCAATTCTTAGTTCCACCTACAGTAAGTACATAAGTGCCTAAAAGGCACTTCTTTTGCATTTGTGTGAAACTTTGGTGAAGTTTATGAAGGGAATGATTATTTATTTGCCTAAATTAGCTAAGGAATTCTTTAAGGTATCTGGAAGGTATCTGGAAATTATGTACAGACTAGTCATCCTAGGAAGCCCCATGTACACAAAGCAACACAAAGAATCATTAAGTTTTGCTTTTACATGTGCTTGCAGTTTGGACCCCTCATAGGTTTGAATAACCACAGAAAGTTCCAGAGTCAAAAATATTTTCATAAAGAGAAATGCATAGGAGGACAATATCAGAGAACCTTGGAGTTGAAAAAGATCAGAAAGGCATTTTGTCCATTTTCCTATTCAATACAAGAGTGATTTCTATAATGTTTTAGTAGAATGCTGTTGGCTCACTACTTGCCCATTTACAATGATGGGAAACATTATTTCAAGAAGATGTTTATTCCATTATAGGGCAATTCTATCAGAAAGCTTTCTTATATTGAGCCCATGTCTGTCTCTTCATAATTTCCACATACTTGTCAGAAGTAAAATAGCAGGCATTGTGATAAATTATTGGTAATCCAGTTAAACTAGATTTTTCTATTAACTTTCTCTTTGTTTCAATACAATGACAATTAAAGTTCATGATAATTAACTGAGCCCCCACAGGAGGCTGAAGGGCTTTTTGAATTACTGAGGAAAGACTTATTCTCAAGACAGTTTTAAAGTTCTGTTTTTTAGTTTGTTCTAATTCTTTGGGAATTAACCCATTCATTGTATGTGTGTAAGGGGAGACCAATATAAAGAACTGCTATAATTTCTTTATTTCTTTACCAAGCATGAAGAAGTTCCTCAATCAAACTTGATGTAATTGTAGAGTGGCTAACAACTGCCTGACAGATCAGCCATGTCAATAGGGGCTTTTATAACATAAGCTTGGTAACTCTGACGTCAGTCAAGACAGAAAGATCTCCAAAAATCTATGTATGTGTTTACTCTTCCCACTTAACACTTCATGTACTTATGAGAAAGTGCGCCTTAGGTTTATCAGAAGAATATTTTGTTAGTGTTCTTCATGTTTTGTCATTTCAGTTAAATGCCTTAAAATAAATGGTAATCATGTCACTACTAAAAATAACAAGGCTGTTTGACTTGTGAGCTAATTTTGGGAATGAGGAACCACAAACCACTTTGAACTTGGGGTTAATAGGCCCCTTGAAGACTCAAACCAAAAGTGTGAGATAAGAGAATATGCCAGAGAGACTGCTATATACATTATAGACTAAGTTTCGATTAACCAGAATGTTCACTCAACTAGAATTCATGCTTCTGAATTACGATGAATAAAATGGTTTGCTGTTCTAGAAGCTGGTAAAGGGAAAATTAAATTTTGATAAAAATCATTGAATGCTTGTTCCTGTCTGCCTGTCTACCTGCCCATTATGGATTTCCAACACATTTGACTAGCTACTTCTCATTGTCACGTCTCTATTTCTCCCTCCTATAATCACCTCAACTGTCCAGGATGTTGGCTCCCACGGAGCCATATCCCTCTAAAACTCAGCATTCTTCTTTTGTTGTCTAAGTTGAGGGTCACTTTCTTCATTCTTACCTTATCACCTTTTGGTGGCAAGAAGAGAAGGCAGATAAATAATTGGCAGAATGAATGATTGAAGACTTTACAAAACAACAACAACATACAATGCTGTCTGTACTTGATGCCTTCTTTGTAAGGATGTATTGACTTTTGGTGGGGAGAGAGGACATGGGGATTTTATTGTGAATGATGGTCAATACTACTGATACAAGGTTACAAATGAATAGCTGAATTTCTCCATTTAAGCCACACCAGAGAAAAATCATTACTATCTATAAAGGGGCTGCAATTTAATTTGGAAACTACACATGCTTTTTAATACAGAATTTCCAAACTGCCAAGACTATTAAATTTTGCTTCCAATCAAACAGTAATTTAGAGAACAAAGAAAAACTAAGTGCAATTTCATCCCTGACTTGATAGTGATATACTGCTTCAAATATTCTGTCAATCAGATTTTTTAAAAACATTCCTAAATCCTGTTTTCTTCTTCCATGCTTTTGCAAGTTAGCTTCATAGGTTTTTTTTAATCTGGTTTCTAAATCTTTCATTTCTCAACAACTTAAGGATTTTGATTTCCTTCCTTCCTTCCTTCCTTCATTCCTTCCTTCCTTCCTTCCTTCCTCCCTCCCTTCCTTCCTTCCTTCCTTCTTTCCTTCCTTCCTTCTTTCCTTCCTTCTTTCCTTCCTGTTTCCTTCCTTCCCCCCACCCTCCCCCTCTCTCCCCTTCCTCTCTTCCTCTCTCCCATCCTGCTTCCTTCCTTTCCTCTTTTTAAAGGGGATACAAAATGGACAGCAAATTGCAGATTCTGCTCCAGTAGCTAATATCTACTAGAATTTGAAAGGCTCTAGAAGGGATGCATTTCACCTCGTGTTCATACATGTTTTATGCATTTATTTCTTTTCCTTTCCTAACATTGTAGCTGATTGACCACAGAATCACTTATTTCAAGATGCATTTGTTTCCAATTAAAGGAACAAAAATGAGCGGGAGAATTTGATCACTTCTTTCCATTTTCAGGTAAAAAAAATTCTTCAAACTCAAATAAATAGCATTGAATCAAATTAATGTCCTTTTAGTGGAGCTAGTTTAGTCTCCTTATGTAGAGATTGTGGGAGGAGACCCAAAAAGTCCCCAACATGATGATATTGCATCCAACCTCCTCTTTATGTCCCCAACACGATGATATTACAACCCCCTCTTTATGTCCCCAACATGATGATATTACAACCTCCTCTTTATGTCCCCAAAACGATGATATTACAACTTCCTCTTTATATGAACTCTGGCTAATGTACTACCAGTCAGCTTCGGTGGCCTCCAGCTTCATCAGATAGTCATTGACTTTTCATCAGATGATCACTGCCAAAAATCCATGGGTAAAAATCATAGTTCACGCAGCCATCTGCATTCTGGGTAGTTGAGTGGGCCGAGTTATTATAACAAACTATCACACTAGGCAGCAAAGGTGGCCTGATTTTCTTGATTATATGAGTTGTAGCACTAGAGATGCTACATTATGATAGAGTCCCATTAGAATATTCTGTCAGACTAGGTGTGATATACAGTAAATGAATGAAAAATATTTACTAGCCATTTACTATGTACCAAGTATGATTTTTCATACTGAGGATACATTTTTTTTTAAAAAAAGGAATAGTCCCCATTCTCAAGTTCATAGTCTAAAGAGATGACTCAGCACATAAATGCAAGTTCAGCTATAGGACAGATGGACAGACCAAAAAGTCCTAAGCATTTAGATCATGGCATATGGTAACACTATAGTTCCTTAGAGTACATTAATAAGTTAGATGACAGCACCAGGGAAACTGGAAGGCATAGAGGCAGATCATATAGCAATACCCAGAGGACCATAAGGAGTAGCAGTACAACTGGTAAAGCCTGGTGATCCTTGATATTACTGGAAAGATTACAGTTGTTGACTATCTTCTTATGTAAGCAAGATGAATAATTATATTACTCTTCTGAAATAGATGCCCTAATGGCAGCTGGGTGGACTCGGGGTCAGGGGAAAGGGAAAAGTAAAGACAAGGGAGAAAGATAGCCAGGGTGGTGGGTCTTCTGATTAGGAAAAGTTAACTTTTAACTGAATGACTTTGAATATAGCAATGAAGAAATATGGATTAGACTGGGAATCATAATTAGAATTGATTGGGGATGGTGTAGGGTTGAGGGAGGACATTTTCTTTTATGAACAAGCGAGTAGCTTCAAAAGGTCTGACATAGAACAAGAGTGGGACACCTGGTTTAGATTGCCTACTACCAACAACATCAATCCTCTGAGTTAGGACAGGTATATAAAGAAAACAATACCTTACAGAGCAAATTATCTCACATGGCAAAGGAGGCTCAGAAAGCCAATAAAGAGAAGAATGCCCTAAAAAGTCGAATTTGCCAGATGGAGAAAGAGTCTCAAAAGCATTCTGAAGAGAATAATTCCTTCAGAA
>CM053594.1:334812449-334846865 GCA_028646575.1 Pseudocheirus occidentalis
AGATGGACATAGACACAGAGACAGAGATAAAGACAGACATACACTGCTAAAGTTCAGCTATCTCCTTAGAGAAGAGCAGAGTTTCGTGAAGTCGGATGTCAAAGGACAAGGCTTTAGGGATGTTTGTTCAAGGGGACTTCAAGTACATGGAAAAATAATTCTGTTACTTACAACTTACATGTACTTTGAATATAGTTGTACAGTTTGGTTGCCTTAAAAATATTTCTTACTTTAGTAGTTGTGAGCTGAAGGGGTAGGGAACCTGGAGCATGGAGGCCACACGTGTCATTTTAGGTCCTTGGGTATGGCCTTTCAACTGAGTCCAAGTTTTACAAAACAAAAAACTTGGACTTTGTCAAAAGACCACACCCAAGGACCTAGAAGGCCACATGTGACCTCCAGGCCTAGGTTCCCCACTCCTGGTAGGGTTATGAAGTACTGATTTCTTTTTTCTGTTCCTCCGTATTCCCATCATTCTCTATTTCATTTCTTGACCATTGTAGAGTATAAATAGCCATTCAACTAAACACCTGCTTAGAATGACATGTTTCCTTTTGGGAATGGTTTGTGCTTAATTTTTTACTACCTAGGTAATAAGTCCCCAGATAAGGAACCTGAAACACAGAGAGAGGAACTGATTTGCCTAACTGGCCTGGCCTGTAATTTGTGATAGCTTCTGAGGCCTAGGCCTAAAGAATATAGAATCACAGAGGCACAATTTAAACCCAGGATTCTGACCCCAGATATACTTATCAATAAAGAGCCTTGACTCTCACTTTTTTCATTCTTTACTAAATGTATCCCAGCTCAGTCTTTTCTAGGCTTCTGGGTATGCCCTTGAAATAAGAAACGTATATGTGACACTGCTGTGAAGGAACTTGGGACATTTTTTTCCTTTTAAAAAAATTACATTAATATATTTTTATAGAATAAAACAAACATTCCCTAGCATAGTATAATAAAAAGGTATTTGTATATGAAACTAAATCTACTATACCCAAGTTGCTATTCCTTTCAAATAAACAACAAAATTATCAGAAACATTTCTTTTTTTTCCTCCTTTTTTGTCTACCCTTTCCACCTTGCCCTAGACATGGCTAAAATTAGACATGTGTGTGTGTGTGTATAAAATCATTCCATACATGCTTCTATTTTCAGCTCTTTCTCTGGATACAGAGAGTATCTTTCTTCATATGTCCTTTATAGTTAATCTAAGTAATTATAATAGTCAAAACAACTTATGCACTCAAAGTCATTTTTAAAACAATAGTGCTGTTAATGTGTACAATGTTCTCTTGGTTCTTTTCATTTTGCTCTTTACTATTTCATGCAAGTCTTTCCATGTCTTTCTAAGACCACTGAGCTCATCATTTTTACAGCACAGTAGTATTCTACCCCAATCATACAGCACATCTTGTTCAGCCATTCTTCAATGATGTGCATCCATGAGATTTCTAGTTCTTGGCCACCACAAAGAGAGCTGCTATAAAACACTTTAAAACACACACACACACACACACATACACACACACACACATACATACATACAGAGAGAGAGAGAGAGAGAGAGAGAGAGAGAGAGAGAGAGAAAGAGAGAGAGAGAGAGAGAGAGAGGCAGAATTGGGAGCAATGAATAGAAGCTGCTGTCTAACTGATTTAGTCTTGATACAGAGAAAAAATATGTAATAATTAGAACTGTCCAAAAGGGGAACAGGCAATCTCAGGAGACAGCAGGTTTTCTCTCACTTGATGTGTTCAAGTGATGGATGTATGATTACTTGCTGAGAAGCTGTGAAAGAGATCCTTGATTAGAATTAGTTGGATTAAATGGTTGCTGGGATCACTCCCACATCTGAGATTCTATGATTCCCTGATAGTGTGTTTGGTTCATGAATAGCTGTGGCCATAAATTCAACGTGAAAAATTGTCATGTGAGGAGCCAAGATTTCTCTAGTCCTTACATGACAGAAATAGGCCACCAGTTGGCCCATACTTGGAGTCTTTCTAGAACCTTTTTGCATGGCACAGTGCTTGAAAAAAAAACTGCAATTTTCAAATGCTGTGCCATGCAAACAAGTTCTAGAAAGACTTCAAGTATGGGCCAACTGGTAGCTTATCTCAGTCATAATAATAACAATATTAATTAGTAACAATAATAACAGAAACATTTATGTAACACTTACTATGGGCCAGGCATTGTGCTAAGGATTTTAATTATAAAGAATACCTCATTTGAACCTTCTAACTATGCTGAAAGATAGGTACTATTAACTCCATTTTAGAGATGACAAAACAGAGGCAAAGGCTAAGTGACTCACCCAAGGTCACATAGCTAGTGTCTGAAGCCAGATCTTCCTGACTTCAGATCTAGTTCTCTATCTACTGTCTCGCCTAGCTGCCATCAGAATGGAACTTTAGGATAAAGAAAGCCCAAATGTAGACTTGAACTATAATAAATATCCAGGAAAGAAATCAATAACTTTAGTTGGATGTCATGTCTGAAAATTTAGTCTTATTATCTATTGTATTCTGAAATAACTTTTATAAAAGCAATTGCCAGTGCTTTGTCACATTATGATAAGTCCTTTAGTCTACGAAAATTGTTTTCCTGCATGAAAGTTTATAGTACAAAAAAAGATGTTAGGCTTGAAACACCAAGAACAGAAATAACTAACTTTGCCTAGGCATCTCAATGCTTTTTTTAAAATTTAATTTAAAATTTTTTTTTTTTTTGCTTTTTGGAGGGGGGAAGGCAGGGCAATTGGAGTTAAGGGACTTGCCCAAGGTCACATGGCTACTAAGTATTAAGTGTCTGAGGCCATATTTGAACTCAGGTCCTCCTGTCTCCAGGGCTGGTGCTCTATTCACTGCACCACCTAGCCTCCCTCATCTCAGTGTTTTAAAAAAATGAATGAATAAACTCACCTATATCTCTACTTTTAGATAACAAAACCAAGCAAACCTTTGGTGCTATACTATAAAACAGAGATTAAGTGGGAAAAGGGCAGGGTTAGACACAGGCCAGGAAATTGCTTTTCATCTTATTTTATGAATAACTTGTTGCATTATAATAATTGATACTCCTGGGCACAGTTTAGGAGATCACCCAGATTCTGGGGGGGGAAACAAAACGAACAAACAAAACCCCAGCATTCTGGATTTTTAATGCAGGTAGCTTGATTAGTCCAGAGCACAACATAATAACATATGTTCATGTGATGTGTCCATATACTTTGTCTCTTGCTTCTCATAAATACACTATGTGGGACAAAAATGAAAGCATCTGTCTCCATTTTTAAGAAAATATTGTTTGAGAAGTTATGTGACTTACCCTCAAAGTCACATGGCTACGTGAAATCCAGACTCAAACACAGGTCTCTATTCTAAGCTCAGAGGTCTGTTTTTTTCACCACTTAGAATATGATTTCAAACTTAACAAAATACACTTTGTTTTTAATTTATGAAATAAGTTAAGCACTTCTATAAGATATTATAATAAAGAAACACAATTACCCATGAAACTGCAACTCTGTTATATACAATTGATAATTTCTTTTGGATACATAAAACAGTTATCATGTAAATTTGTTTTTTTTCCTTTTTTTCTCTCCTCACCATTCACCATACAGATGGCTACTAGTAGAGACAAATATGTATATGCTTGCAAAATATTCTATACATACATTTTATATCTATAGATCAGTTCTTTCCCTGGGCGCAGATAGCCTCTTCCTTCATATATCCTTTGCAGTTAAATTGGGTATTTATAACAATCAAAATGACTTATTCATTCAAAGTTGTTCTTAAAACAATATTGCTATACAGAATTCTCTTGGTTCTGCTCATTTTGTCTTTACTATTTTGTGCAAATCTTTCCATGCTTTTCCAAGGCCATGAGCTCAACATTTCTTATAGCACAATAGTATTCCATCATAATCATATACCACAACTTGTTCAGCCATTCCCCAATTCACAGGCATCCCTACAATTCCAGTTCTTTGCCGCTACAAAGAGAGCTGCTATAAATATTTTAGAACATATCAGTTCTTTACCTTGTTCCCTAATCATTTTTGGAAGTTGATCTAGTATGGCTGGATCAAAAGGGACAGGCAGTTTTAATAATTCTTTGGGCATAATTCCAGGTTGCTCTTCAAAAATGCTTGGATCATTTCACAGTTCTACCAATAATGAATTAGTGTTTCAATTTTTTCACATCCTCTCCAACATTTGTCACTCTCACCTATCATTTTGGCCCATCTGGGAAGTGTAAAATGATATCTCAAGGTTGTTTTATTTACATTTTTTTGAATCAATAGTAATTTGGAGCATTTTTTATGATTACAAATTTTGAGTTCTTCATTAGTCTTTGACCATTTATTAGTTGGGGAATGACTAATATTCTTATATACTTTACAAAATTCTTTACATATTTGAGATAGGAAAACTTTATCTGAGAAATTGCTTGCACATTTCCCCCTAATTTTAGACTTTCCTTCAGATCTTGGTGGCATTTGTTTTATTTATACAAACATATTTAATTTAATGTCTTCAAAATTATTCACTTTACACCTCACTCTGCTCTCTATTTCTTCTTTGTTCATAAATTGTTTGCCTATCCCTAAGCCTGATAAATAATATATTCCAAGTTCTTCAAATTTTAACATCTCTTTTGATGATTGGGTCATGTATCCATTTTGACCTTAGCTTGGTGAATGGTGTAAAATATTTGTCTATACCCGATTTCTGCCATATTGCTTTCCAGCATTCACAACATTTTTTTAACCAAATAATTAATTCTTATTCCAAAATCTTAAGTAGTTACACTTGTCAAATACAAGGTTACTATAATAATTTACTGCTGTAAATCACATGTCTACACAGTTCCTTCTTAGCCAGCAGCAGATAACTTTGATAGTTATTGATTTATGATATAGTTTAAGATATGATACTTCCAAGCCTCCTTCCTTTACATTTTTCATTGGTTCTTCTGAAATTCTTGATTTTTTGTTCTTATGAATGAATTAAAAAAATTTTCCAATTCAGTATTTTTTTTTAATTTTAAAAAATTTTAAATTTGCTAATTTAATTGAAATGGCATTGAACATATAAATTTGATTAGGTAAAATTGTGTTTTTATGTTGGCCCTGCCTACTCATAAAAAATTACTATTTCTCCAATTATTTAAATCTGATTTTATTTATATGAAAAGTTTTTTTGAATAACATTTTATATAGTTTCTGGATTTGCTTTGGCAGGTGTACACCCAAGTTTTTCATACTGTCTAGAGTTATTTTAAATAAAACATATCTTACCATCTCCTCTTGCAGGTTTTTTTAAATAGAGGAATGCTGATGATGTTTGTGGATTTATTTTGTATTCTGTTTGCTAAAATTATTAATTGTTTCAATTAACTTTTTAGTTGAGTCCTTGAGATTTTCCAAGCACATCATCAGATCATCTGCAAAAAGAGACAGTTTTATTACATCATTCCCTATTCTGAGTTTTTCCTGTCTTTTGTCTTCTCTCATTATTATTGCTAGGATTTCCAATACAATATTGAATAATATTGGTGATGATGTGCATCTTTTTTTCGTACCTGACACTCATAAGAAAGCTTCTAGGTTTTCCCCATCACAAGTAATGTTTGCTAATGGTTTTAGATTATTTTAAAAATCTATTTTTTTTAATTTGTCCCTCTTCAGTTTAATTCGGACTTGGTCAGAGAACAAGTGCCTACTATGTGTCAGGCATTGTGCTGGGGATACAAAGAAAGGCAAAAATGTTCCCTTTGTTCACAAGGAGTTCAGAGTCTAATAGGGAAACAACATGTAAACAACTGTGTAAAATACATTATAAACAGAATAAATTAAGTTAAAGATAACCTAAAGAAGGAAACAGAAACATTAAGGGGGATCAGGGAAGACTTTTTATCAAAGGAAATATTTAACTGGGACTTGAGAGAAATCAATGAGGCCAGATACAAATGATGAGGGAGAATGTTTCAGGCATGAGGGACAGCCAATGAAATTGCCTAGAGTTAGGTGACAGAGTGTCTTGTCTGAGAATAACAGGGAGGTCAGGATTGCTGAATAGAATGTGAGAGGAGTGTATAAATACTAGAAAGGTATGAGAGGGCCAGGTTATGAAAGACTTGGAATGCCAAACAGGATTTTATTTGATCCTCAAAATGATAGGGAGCCAGTGGAGTTTATTGAATAGGGAAGGTGACATGGTTAGACCCAGACTTCAGGAAATTTAATTTTATAGTCTAGTTAGGACATAGCAGCTTGAAGGAAACATTATCATCTTAATTTTAGAGACAAAGACAATGAGGTACTGAGAAAGTAACTTTATGGTAGATAAAGTAGCTTCCCTTTATCCAAATTTTTGTGTCTACTCATCTAAAATTCTAAGAATATCTAATGGCTTGGTAATTTGGTTGTGATTATACTTCACCAAGGACAATATTAAGAGAGAACCCAAGAGATTAGTATCATAGACATTTATAGCTAGAATGAAGATCCATTTGGTCTACAAATTTAAATATGTCAGTAGTGGCTTTAGGATTACAAAATACATTCTCTGCACTATCCCATCAGATCCTCATTAGCTACCCCGTGCGATAGCTTACTACAGGTGTAATTATCCCTATTAAACATATGATGAAACTGAGCCTTGCAAGTTAATAGACTTGTCCATGGTCACACAATGCTGACTGGATAATGCTCTGTAACTTATATAATGCTCTATAAACTTAGAGGTTTGACTAGGTCATGAAGAGGTTCAGTGTCCTATTCAGGATCCCATAGCCAGTACGTATCAAAGGTGAGTCTTAAACCCATGACCATGAAGACCTGTTATGCTGCATTTCAGTGACACATAGTACATTTACCAAAATCAATTATATTCTAGAGCTAAGGTGTCAAACACACCTCTGCAAGCACTGAAAGATTCCTGAATGTACAGTAACCTGATTAAATTGCAATTGGGAAATATTTAGCCAAAAAATTAAAACACAATAGAATGCATGTAATGTTAATATGTGGTATTTCAAGTCAATATCTGGCAACAAGGATCCTTTTTTGTAGTTTAGCAGTCAATTCCTATTTGTATTTGATACCTCTCTTCTAGAGTATAAGGACATTATGAATAATATAAAAAGAGAAATTTTAAAATATTTTTATAGATAATACTTATTTATTTTTTTCCTATGCCTATGATTTAATTCATGGAGGGAACCCAGCATATGGCATTTCCTATTAGTGCAAATTAGCAGCTTATCTATTATTTAAAGCCCTTGAGAGTTGTCTGGGGGCACTGAGTTTAAATTACTATCCTTGGTCACACAGCTATGTGTTAGAGGTAGCTTTTAAACCCTTGGTCTTACTGACCCCAAGCCTGGCTTTCTATCTACTACACTCCCTCATCTCCTTTACACCAAAAATGAAATGAAAATACTATTTTTAGAACACAAGCACAAGGTACAAACTCATGATCTAAGTAACGGTATTCTGAATAACGACTGGATCCAAGAATTTGTTATTTTATTATGTAAAAGAGAATAACGGTGAGACAAACAGCAAAATTTGAAAGATGAATTTGAAGTAACCACCAGAAGAAATGATGTCTCTCTAAAAGAAGATGTTAATAAAATTGAAAAAGAGTGGAATAAGAAAATGAATTTGAAGTTTAAAAAAACTAGACAATAACTAAATGGTCTTAAAGCAGGTGCACACATATGATCTTGAAAATTAGAAAACAGATAAATTAAAAGATAAAGACTGTTGAAATGACACTATGAAGAAATGTTTTTTGTTCTTAAAACTTTTAATTTTATTTTTATATTAATAAACATGAATATGCCAATATACAAAGAAGACTGAATTTTTATTAGGTACAGTTTTTAGCTACATATTAAATTGAACATGATACCAACAAAATTCTGCTGCTTGTCCAGGTCACCCTCTGAATCTGATTCTGTTTTATTTTGTTGACTATGTTCTTTCTTTTCTTTTTTTTATTCATCAGTGTCAGTACTCACTAACCCTCCCAACACTCCCGCCCCCATGGATTCAAACAAATCAACACATTTACCGTGTATGAAAATGTATATTCCATGTTGCACTCATACTCTCTATGACTCTTGAAAAATGTAGAAACCATGCTTCATCTACAATCTTCTGACATCATGAATGATCATTACATTGATTGGAATTCCTAAGTTTCATTTTTCCACTGTACGTCATTATAATAATTGTACACATTGCTCTTGTGGTTCTTCTCACTTTACTTTTCATAAATTCATATGCGTGCGCCTAAGTTTTTCTGAACCCCCCAAAAAGCTGGTTGAAAACAAACAAAACTAATTAATTCAATTAGCTAACGACTGAAAAAGCTGGAGGCAAAAGAATAAATAAATTCATCATGAATAGAGAAAAATAGCCTTGATCATCAGAAACTGCTATGCAAAATCATATGAAAACGGAAACTGAAAGCAAACTGCAATTTGGAAGCAAATGGATATCTACAAAATACGATAAGATGCCCCTGTGAATCTGTAGTCTTATCTACATGGTTTCTCCTCCTGATCAAGATGACAACCCATCAACATTGGCCCATCCTGTGTATCTCCTTTCCATGTCCTTCTGTAAATTAAATCAATCCCTATTAAATCCACTCCATGTGCTAGAAGACTTCCTAAAGTTATTTTGACTTCGTGACAATATCATGAGATTGCACCACCAGTCATCCCTTTTTCTTATTGCATTATCTTTCCTCCTCCTCCTTCTTCTGCTCCTCCTCCTCCTCCTTCTTGTTTTTGTTCTTCTTGTTCTTCTTGTTCCTCTTCTTGTTCTTGTTCTTCTTGTTCTTGTTCTTATTCTTGTTCTTGTTCTTGTTCTTGTTCTTGGTCTTGGTCTTGGTCTTGTTCTTGTTCTTCTTGTTCTTGTTCTTGTTCTTGTTCTTGTTCTTCTTGTTCTTGTTCTTGTTCTTCTTCTTCCTCCTCCTCCTCCTCCTTTTTATATAAAAATATCAAATTTAGTATAAATAGCAAATAGTAATTTCTTGATACATTCTACAATCACCACCTCCTACCAGCTCCCTAGCTTTCTCTTGTAGCAAGGGAAAAAAATTAAGCAAAATTAGCAATGACAGTGTCTACATCTGAGATCTTATTTATGGCATTCTCTACTAATAGTTTAATACCTCTCCAAGTACAGGAAAGAGGTACATGTGTTTGTTTTGGTCCTAAGGCTTGTATAGATCCCTATAGCTATATAGCATTTTGGTTTATTAATCTTTTCATTTGTATTATAGGTGGTATGGTATATATTGTTTGCTAGTTCTGTTTACTTCCCTCTGTATTTTTGTACAATTCTTCCCCTGTTTATTAAATTCTCCATATTCATCTTTTTTAATGGCACAGCAATATTCCATTCTATTCATACACCACATTTTTTTCAGTCAACCCCATTCAATAGACTTTCTTTCCAAGGTTAAGTTATGTGTAATTTATCATTTAAAATGTCTAAAATGTTCATTTCCTTTCAGTTGGAGATCACACTCTTAAGTGTATATGACAAGGAGGCAAAAGAAAAATCTCCATAGTGAAAATAGACACAAATATATGCCACACATTGTTCCCCAACAAATAAGTTGCAAAGAATATGAACAGTTTTTAGGAGAAAAAAATCTGAATGAACAACAATCATTTAAAAACTTCACTTGAAACCAGTGGAGTAGGCCCAGCTACGAGAAATCAGGTTCTTGTTCTCAAGAAAAAAATATCCTGTTTAATTATCTTCTAATAAAAATATAGAAGTCTTGTCTCTGTCCGCAGGCAGGCAACATTATGATTTATTATTTATTTTATACGATAAGAATTGGTAGTGAGACCAGAAAAGAGGCAGATCAGTTTCTAAGCCTAGCTACTCCTTTGGTCTTTTTTGTTGTAAATCTGGGAAAATCCAAGTATAATCTTCTATATCCATTGAGTAATTTAACTGACAATCCTATTCAATTCTCTAATTGCAGTGATATTGAGGTAAACATGAATCCTTGAAGGCTATGCCATTAGGATATAAGCTCTGGAAAGTTGTGTCAATCTTGACAGGTTTCTGGTACAAGCTTATGGATAAAATTTATTTTTCTTCTATGAAGGCCAGCCTCGTTTGGAGGAGCCCACCATCAAGACTGCCCTAAGAAGATGAGTGCTTTCCGGAACTCCTGGAGGCCATCTTCTTTAGTATAATAGAGTTATGACCAAAACCAGTGGAAGGATACTCACATTGATGAAATCATGAATGTTGTGTCTGTATATATTTTTATGTATATATGTATGCATGAATATATTTGTGTATGTATACATATATGCTCATACAAGTAAAGTGCTTTGAATCCATAATTAAAAGCCTTATTATAGAGAGGGATGACTAGGAACATAGAAGTAATTTTTTAAAAAATTCTTATCTATTTTATATTTCTTTTTGTACTGTCGGTGAGTGCTGCATATCTCTTTTTTAACGGGTAAATTAGAAGTTAGGGCAGGTAGGTGGTATAGTGGATAGAGCACCAGGCTTGGAGTTAGGGAAACCTGATTTCAAATCTGGTCTCAAATACTTGTTGGTTGTTTGACCCTGGGCAAGTTACCTAAGCCTCAGTTTCTTCATTCATAAAAATGAACTTGAGAAGGAATGGCAAAACACTCTAGTATCTTTTCTAAGAAAACTCCAAGTGGAGTCACAAAGGGTCCAACACAACTCAGGAATGAAAAGAACAACAATGACAGCCACAACAACCTTTTTCAAGGCAGCTGGTTGGTTCACGGGATAGAAACTGGGCCTGGAGTCAGGAAAACCCGAGTTCAAATCCAACTTCAGACACTTACTAGCTATATGACCTTAGGCAAATCACTTAACCTTTGTTTGCCTTAATGCAGTGGAGAAGGAAATGGCAAACCACTCCAGTATCTTTGACAAGGAAGTCCTATACAGGGTCACAATGAATCCAACACAATGAAACAACAACGAAGTTGGAAGTGATTAATCCAATTCCCTGGTCTGTAAGTAAGGACTAGAGAAAGTGCCAGTCCTCTTCCTAGATAAACCTCTCAATCTGTTGCAAAAACAAGACACTAAGACACTACCCAGGCTAGGCTATTCTTTTTTTCCTTAAAACATATTAATACGGTCCTTGAGACTTAAGTGTTCCAGGGGACTAAAGCTGAAATCAATGATGTAGTTTGCTAGGGGCCTAAGTGCAGAAAGCTAGCACACAACAAAGTCTGGAGCTTATCTCTCAGACTTCTCACTAGATCAATTGCAGTGAGGAAGCTTGTCCCCCAAGTGATCAATGGCCATAACTTTGCAGAATACTCTTTGCCTGCTACACTCAAGTAAACCTCATTTTGTTAACTAGGAGAGATGATTTCTAAGTAACATTTCTTTCCAATCCAAAACCTGAAGGACCAGACCAGCCTGAATCAGGCTTAGTCTCCAAAGCACCTTCTCAACCTCTGAACCACAGAACAGGCAACAGTGACCAATTCTTCTTGTACTCCAACTTCCAAATGAACAACTATATGCTCATTTCTCCCAGGAAGATAAGTGTGAAGAAAACAACAACAAGAACAACTAGCCATGAAAGTAAAAAGGAACAGTCAGAGATTTGGGGGACAGCTGGAATCATGAAATATTCCATTCCTAGAGGTGCAGCTCTCCATTATTTGGCTCCAATATATCCTTTCAACTTTATTTTTCAGTATTCTCTTTTGTGCACTTTTACAAGTGGTTCTACAAGTGGTTCCCTAGTCTCACTCTATATTCTCCCCCTATCTATCTATCTATCTATCTATTTATCTATCTATCTATCTATCTATCTATCTATCTATCTGTCTGTCTGTCTGTCTGTCTGTCTATCTATCTATCTGTCTATCATCTATCTATCCATCCATCCATCCATCCATCTCTCTCTCTCTCTCTATCTATTTTTAGGCTTATTTCCTTGGTCCTTGAGCAAAAGTTGTCAAATCAATCCACTGTGATAAGGTAATAAATAAAAGGATAAAGAGGAATGGTTTAGGCAGGTGAAAATGTCACCAGTTTGATTGTGGTATTTTGAGAAAACCTCCGAGCATAAATAACCTCGGTTGAGAAGAGGTTGCAAAAGTGAAGCCTGCATCCCAGGAGGAGGATCCTAGAGGGAAGGAAGGAAGTGCAGTCATTATGGGACTGGCTCTTTGTTTTGCTCCCTTGGAGCAATAGAGAACAAAATGATTTGTGCCATGCTAAAAAGCTCGATACCAGAATGCAGCCTGGATCCTGGATTCTTTAAGCAGTGCTCCCTGCAATTTGTCAGAGAGTAAATTATATGAAGAAGAAAGTGCAATTCCTCTCGAGAACTAGATATTATTATATTCCCTATCGTTCTGGGTTCTTGGAGTCGAAGCACCTGCCTTGGTTCATTTATTTGGCTACATCTACTTCCTATTTCAGTAGTGTTTTTGTCTTGTGATTTTTATATCTTCCACAAAGAGTGAAAAGACCCAACAGCTAGTAGATTCTTAACCTTTAGGTATGAGCATAAATCTTATTTCCATGGTATCAGAGCAATTTGTTGAAGCACATGAAAAATCTGAAGGTCCTCGCTTTTCTTCTTTGTAAAGATATTTGATTTTTTTTAAGGAAAAGAAAAATTAGAAGTAAAGTCTTGCAGAAAACAACTTTTGTGAATTTCAGATTCACAGAGGAGTTTGTCAGTAATTGTATTTGCTGCAAGAAGTAAAAGCAAATTAAATAATAAGTTACTGCCCTAGAAAGCCCCTACTCCCTTTGCCTTCCTGTAGCAGCAGAGAAAACCACTGCTACCCTATGAGGCAAGACATTGTTTACTGCAAATATTTTGGAAGTGAATTTTTAATATATATTTGGGGAATTCATTTTTATTTTTTTTCTTTTAGGAGGTAATTGGGGTTATTTTCCCAGGTGACCCTAGTGTCCACAGCTGGTGATCACAGCTAGTAAGTATCTGAGGTCATATTTGAACTCAGGTCCTTCTGATGCCAGTGCCAATTCTCCAACCACTGTGGCACCTAGCTGCCCTGTTTGGGGAATTTCAATACCTTAAGTAAAATTAAGGTCAGCAGAGAAACAGTGAAGCCTGCTGAACATCCATTTCTTAGAATCACAGAGGGCAGAGGTTTCCAGTGGCATATGAGATGGATGTGCAAGGGTCAGTACGAAGGAGAGAAGAGAAGCAACTTTCTAGAGAGGGAAGGCCACTATGCCACCCTTGTCTCAATTATGTTGCTTTTGCAGGGGCTTGAATTACTTCGTATTTCCTATTCTCTACTTTACATTCATAGACAGATCCTTTTTGTGAGCTTACCCAGGGAATAAACACATAGCTCTTATCTTCATCAGTTTGAAGCAACTTAAAAGGTTTGTTGAAGTATTTAGACACAATTCTACCCTGCCACTGGTTCTCTGATAGACTCATACACTTGCATTGATGCATAATGTGGTCCTATGAGCCACAGTAAAGTAATAAATCTGACACCAGATGTGATAGGGAATAATGTCATTTTCTCTCAACTATAGTGCTACAAATGGAGATTCAAAAGGAGAATGTGAGAAGTGAGTAACTGGGAAAATACCATTATCTTCAATAAATAATATTCTGTTATTCCTTCTGAGTAAACTTAGATCACCCAAAGAAGGAATGGAGTCTCAAAAGGTATCAGCAGTTAAATTCACATGATATCTTGGCATAGCAAAGGAATATTTCTTTAGGGAAGTGGTTATTAGTGTCAACTGATCTAAAATATGGGGTAATTTTCTATATTTAACTGTATCACATGGTTCAAAATGGATATTCTAGTCTTATGCAGTTAATTCAGTTTTATGAGCACTTATTAATTCCCTATTATATACTCAGGTGCTGAGGATACAAAACTTGAGAGGGGACAGAACCTGCTTCCATGTAGCTTCCCATTTTATAGGAATGGAAATATTTGTGTAGCAAGGGAGTGTCCAATATGCAAAAGAGAAGGGTCTGGGCCAGGGCCAGGCCAGGTGTCACCCTCTAAGTCCCAGAGTGTGGACCTTTGACTGATATCCTTAATAAAAGAATTTTTCGTGAAACTTGGACTCAATCAAAAGGCCACATCCAAGGACCCAGATGGCCACATGTGGCCTCGAGGCCTCAGGTTCCCCACCCCTGCTGCAGGCAGAAAGCTGGGAATAAGCTGAGGAGGCAGAGATAGAATGTGGGAGATGTTCAGAGTTCACCCTAGACCCCTTATCCCCCTCCCACCCTCACTGATGCAAAGGCACTCCTCCAGCATGCAGTACCTCTCTGGCATTTCTCACTACCATACAGAGGGTTTTGTTGAGATTTGCACTGAAATTTTGATATGGGAGATATATCTCACCTGCCTTTTGAAATGGGGCTATCAGCCATGGAATGTACTATGTAATTCTTAACTATGTAGTTTGAACAGGATGTTATGCACTGACAAAGTGCGTGCATTTGACATAGAAGTGTCCCAAAACATTTTTACTTTGAATATTGTCTATATCACATGGGATCTCCCACCATGCCTTCAGAATCTGTTACATTTTCTTCTACATATCATTAATTCTGCAAGAGGTTGATTCTCAAACAAAATTATTGACTTCTTATCTATCTGTGAAGAATGTGAAGAGAAGTGGCATACTGATTTGTCACAATTACCCTGGCTGATTCATTTCTAAGGAAGGAAAGAAATGAAGAAATGAACTAGTCTGGTCATCTTCCAGGCCTTTCTGTTTTACATGTAAATTGTGTGTGTGTGTGTGTGTGTGTGTGTGTGTACGCGTGCACATGTTTTCTTCCTTCACTAGGAGCAGCCCTGTGATCTGTGATTTATTTTTAGACAAGTGTGGTGAATGGTAGGATTGTTTTTCTTCCTTATTGTTCAGAATTCCTCCCTTCCCCCCTCACCACCCGTGCTTTTGTTATAATCCATGATTAGGGAAACTTCCAGTCAGGAAATAAAAAGCAAGGTAACTTGATTTACTCAGCCTTCCTGTAGTCTCTGCCTGAATGAGATGTAGCTTTCATTTTGGTTTTTTTTTTTTTTTGGGAAAGGCAAGCAGAACCCAAGTGACTTGCCCAGGGTCACACATCTAGGAAGTGTCAAGAATCCGAGGCTGGGTTCTCCTGACTCCAGGGCCAGTGCTCTAACCACTGCACTGCCTAGCTGCCCTGAGTTGTGGGTTTTGCACATGGCAATAGGACTCATTCCATTTTTCAATGCTGAGCTGTATCCTCACTCAACAAAAGGCTCCCCCACCAGGTGCAGAGAGATTTCTGAAGAAGTAGATATTAATGCTTTGAATTTGGTCTCATGTGTTTTGTTTTGTTATTGCTGAGTCATGTTTGATTCTTCATGACTTCATGAGTCATACTTTCTATGGGGTTTTCTTGGCAAAGATATTTGAGTGGTTTGCCATTTCTTCCTTCAGTGGATTAAAACAAACAGAGGTCAAGTGACTTGGGTTACAGGGTCACATAGTAAAAGTCTGAGGTCAAATTTGAACCCAGATCCCGCACTTTATCCTCTAGGCCACCTCACTGTGTTTAGCTTAGCTTAAATTCAAGTGCTATTACAGCTTGGTTGCAAATGGACATATGATTTGTATAATCACTTTCTGCCTTGCCATTGTACAGTAGAGCTCCATAATTTATGGATAAAGGGTTATATATAGTCAATGGAGAGCTGAAAGTGGAGAGAAGAGCAAGTGGATTTTTTTTTTTGGTCATGAAGTTTTGTGCTAATTGAAAGAAAAGTAATTTTTTGCAGATAAATTGGTCTCTGTAATCGCAATTGTGAATCCAATGTTCAGATGTTTCTAGGCAAGGTTTCTGTGGAAGACTTTACAAGTTCACAGGGGCTCTGAGAGGTCACACTAGGATAAAGTAAACATAGTATGTCAGTAAAAAGAAAGGTATTACCGAACTTTATAGCTAAGAGAGAAACTTCCATGATAGAATAAGAACTGAATACATAAAGGAAACAAAATCATCTGTTTGCATTTAATTCAACTTGACTGGCATTAATTGGTCATCTTCTGTGTACCCAGCGTGATAATTGAGATGTGGTTCCTGTTCTCAAGGGACTTACCTACATAGTTACAGAGATGAGGTCTACCTAAACAAAGAGTTTCATAATATCAGTAGGCAGTGGATAAAATGCAGTACCAAATGTGTGTTAAAGTTATCGTGTGTTACATAAGCTTAGAGAATCACAAATTTATGTAGATGAGGAAAATCATAAGAAAGAAGTGAGACCTGAGTTCAAGCCTGAAAGATAGGTGGAATTTGAATAAGAAGAAGGCTGGCATCTATCTGCTTTCCCAAGTGGCTGACATTTTACAGGCTCTTTTACTAATGAGTTACAAAGAACAGCTGTTTTTCAAATTGCATTTCATGTCTTTTCTTTATTGACTTTGGCTTTTCAGCTGTAACCGTCTATTGAATACATGGGTTTTTCTCTATTTCCACTATTCTATGGCATTTTAAATAAAATATGTTAAAATGATTACTAAAATTAAGTTGTTAATTCCATTTCAGGGTTCTAATTGAATTCATAAGTAGCTTAGCACACCAGAGATTCTTGATGTAATCACAGACTGTGTGCAGTGGGCACACATCAATCCTTATTTGTTTCCTAGCAACACATCATCTCATGACTAAACAGGTCATTCTTAAGACATTCAGAGCTTTACAGAATGCTGCATTACTAACCTTTGCTTACAATACAAAAATAATATTTTGCTGGCATCACAAAGAAGAAATCAATGACCAAGGTAGAGTGGCCATGTTCTTCCTTTTAATACCTATAGACATCTGGTCTCATTTATCTTTGGTGCTTTGCCAAGTATGATAGGAATATCCTAAATTCCTATTCATGGTCCATTGAAAGCTGCTTTTGCATAGAAATGCAGGAAAACACATTGGAAGCAAAAGTTTTCCAAGCTGTGAATAACAGGCAATGTTGTTCATAACCTTAAGAATAGGATGAAATGGTTTGTTATGAGAAGTTTCCAGTTTGGGGCTAGTTCAGAAGCAGCTGAAAAGCTGAAACATTGAAATAGGTATCTTTACCTTAGTTTTTCAGAGGTGACCAAAAAGGCTGAATACTGGCCATTGTATTGTGAGATCAATATAGTGAATATTCTCTCTAATGATATTTGGACTGCCCACTATAAGGACTAAGGAGTAAATCAGTAAGTAAGGAGGAAAGTCTTAGGAGTAAGGAAATATTAAAATGAGGTCTTTTCAGTATATTAATAATAGGAAGAACTCACACGGATCGTTCTTTAAAGTATGCAGAGTGCTTATCTTATGTTGTAGAGGACATAGGTAGTACTGGGGGAAAAAGAATCCTTCTTGGTAAAAGAATCTCTATCAAACCTCAGAGAACCAGAGATCTTGAACTCAAAAGGGACATGTAATCCAACCCTCCCATTTTACAGATGAGAAAATTGACTTTCATAGTAGTTAAGAGACACCAGCAGCTATATTTTAACTCAGATTCTCTGACTCTAGAACCAGGGCCTTTTCCATTGTACTCCATAGCCTACAGACTGAATTCTGTTCCATAACTGTGATCTAATTTGGGCTGCCTTTGCCAGGGTTATTAAAATGCATATGGTAAAAATTTACGAGATATTTTGAAATTATTCTTTCAAGTGATCAAAAGTGAAAAGGCTTAGTTATCCCAGGGACTCTTTACGAGAAATGAATTGCTAGAGAGTCAACATTGTCAATGATATCCCAAAGGGTGGCATTATGGAGGTCCAAGACTGGCATAAATACAGGTTGGCAGTGTAGGGCAGACTCTGCATCAGACAAAAATGTGTTCATCAATCAGGCTTCATCCCACTGGTTTTTACCATGGAAGTGCTTTTTACCTATTAATTTTTGCTACTCAACAAACTGTTTCCCTAGTAGCAAGAGGTCTCATTACCTGGTCACTTCTTTCCCTAACATGTCAGCTGTTTGCACTAACTGTGGTTGCTGGCTATTGATAAAAGACTTCCCAACAGAAGTCATAAATAAACCAATTATTGAAGTAGTAAAGACATAGTTCCTGTTTTAAAAACATGCAACAATTTGTAATAATAATGATCATGTCTTACTTCTTCAATGAACAGCTCTAGTTCCATTTCTCCTCTGACAGCCCTAGGTTTCACGATTGTATTGTAGAATCCTCACCATAAAATGTACTACCTCAGCTTATATTTTCTGGCATTTCTTGCTAACATCTCACATATCTTGGTAAAATAGATTATAAGTTCTTTTAGGACAGTTCCCATGTAGTTCATATTTCTGTAAACAGTATTCATGGAATATGCAGTGAATTTCTTATTGGCAAATTCATGTCATAGTGTAATTTTACCTGGTGTTCTGGAAGAGTGACTGGAATTTCCAAAAGGACACAACATCACAGTATCTAGAGTCCAGGATGGCAGTTTCAGCTTTACACAAATTTAGTCCAGTTTGGGGGATATCTTTCACAAATCTCTCTCTTTTTGATTGTTGAGCCATCCATAGTTTCCTCCATGCATATCAGCACCTGTCTCATGTCTAGGAAATGCGCCTTCATTTACATACATCATCTATATTTCTGTGTGTGGCTTTGTGTGTGTGACTCTGTGTGTGTGTATGTGTGTGTGCTCATTTCCTTCTCTAGGAACAGCCCTGTGATGACTATAGAAATAATTTATTTTTAGATCAGTGTGACAAATGGTAGGATATCTTTTCCTCCTTTTCACATTTAAATTTACTATCTATATCTACACTTTGGTGTTTTATGATATTCTTTCCAAGTGGCAAGCATTCAGGGCCAATATTATTATTAATAATGAAAATAGCTAATATTTATATAGTGCTTTTATTTTTGAGACATCCTATACATATTTTAAATAACACATATACACATATGTCTATACACACATGCATAATACAAATATATACATATATGGATATACACAGATAATTTGATCTTCACGATAACTTTGTAAGATAAGTAATATTATCATCGCCATTTAACAGATGAGAAAACTGAAACTGAGACCCGTTAAAAGACTTGCCCAAGGTCACACAATTAGTTTCTGAGGTAAGATTTCAGTTCAGATCTTTCTGATGCCAAGTCCACCATGTTATTTATTCACTGTGCCATCAAGCTTCCTCTTTCCCAGACCTGTGTGCTGTCTGCATAAACCTGAATATCACTGAAGTACCAGGTCTAGGTTTTTCTTCCACCCACAGTCATATACATTTCTCCAGTCCGGAGCTCTTTGCATCCAGAAACTCTTCTGCTTGGTTTAGAAATTCCTCTGAAGGGTAGAAGGTATGGTCCAGGAATTTGTCCACTAATGAATTACCATAACTCCACTGATAGTGACTTGCATTGCTACGTCTCCCTACTTGAGCCAGAAAAAATTGGATGCTCATCTGAAACCTCCATGCACTGCCATCCCCGGGATAAGATTGTTCCTAAATAGATGGTTCCCTGGTACACATGGTTCCCTGGAGGGAAGACAAGGCTGCAAAGGTGTCCCTCTAAGGAGCATCATCTGAATAGAACTAAGCATATTTTCTGAACTGACTTCTCATCTCTGGTTCATTGTTTCCCCAGGCTTTACCCTCTTTTTAAAAGAAAGACTTTGAACATAGAACCAATATCTAAACACCATCCAGTTCACCAAGAGAGGGTGATCGCAAGTTTTAAATTATTTTTCAGTTTCAGCAACTCATAAGATGATCTACTGAGTTAAGGAGGGTTCATAACAGCATTGGTGAGAGGAGTACCCATGCTGAAGACATAACAGAACTTTGAAAGACTGACACAAATGCTAAACTCATCATTAGATTTACCCAGTGGTCCAAGAATCTAGAAGGGATGATAAAAAAGAGATGATAAAAGCACAAAAGAGCCATTATCCTGCTACTTGCTCATGCAGTCTTTCATCTCATTTCTATCCAAAGCAGTATTCTGGAGGGTGTTTATCATATTCTGATGTGGAAAAGTTATTTGTGTCCAGAAACTAAATCCCTGCTGAATTGAGAACTTTAGAAGGTCAGCCTTGGGTCTAATTTAGTTTTTTTTTTAAACAACACTTTACTAAGCATCTACTCTGGGAAAGGAACTAGGCTAATCTTTTTAAAAATGCATTTATTTTGGTAACCCCCAATTACATGTTAAAAAATGAACATTTATTTAAAAATTTTTGAATTTAAAATTCTCTTCCTCCCTCTTACCCTTCCCTCACTCCTTGACAAGGTAATATATGTGAAATCATGAAACACGTATATTTTAATATTAACCATGTTGCAAAAGAAAAAATACAAAAAAAAAAGAAAGTTAGAAAAGAATGCTTCAAATCTGCATCAAGATTTCACCATTTCTCTCTCTAGAGGGTGATAGAATGTTTTCTTGAGGGATCTTTGGAATTGTCTTGTCTCTTCTTGATCAGAATAACTAAGTGTTTCACAGTTGATCATCTTTGTGTTGTGGTTTGTCCTTTGTTCTTGAAGAGGACCATGATATCAGGAAGATGACACCATGACTTGCAAGTCAATTGGATTTAAGTGAGGGAGGCTATGCAAAGTCACCACCTTTACTTTCTCCTCTGGAGCCAATTGGAATCAGTGGCCAGATATAGATCAGAAGAATTGGAGGTGGCCCAGTCATCAGACAAGGATTTCATAATTGGAGAATCAATAGTTACGTTTATATATTGACTCCTTTTCTATCTCTCAAAGGTCACCCAACTGATTTTTGTTGGCAAGGTGAATCAGAATTAGCATTTTCTTTACATTATTCATTATCTCTCAATCCTTTCTCAAATTTAGAAAAGATAGTGTAGACTATCATTTTAGTGACTGTGACATCAAGCTTTAGAAAAAGCCGTTGTATTTCCCATAGTTCGAATTTTCTCTCCAGAATGATTAGATCAGTTCACAACTTCACTAACAATGCATTAGTATCCCAATTTTCCCACATTTCCTCCAAAACTGATTATTTTCCTTTTCTGTCATATTGGCCAATCTGTAAGTGTGAGATGGTATCTCAGAGTTGTTTTAATTTTCATCTTTCTAATCAATAGTGACTTAGAACATTTTTTCATATGCTATAGATGGCTTTGATTTCTTTTACTGAAAACTGCTTGTTCATACCCTTCGGCCATTTATTAATTTGGAGAATGATTTGTATTCTTATAAATTCAGTTTCTCTACATATTTTAAAAATGAAGCCTTTATCAGAAAAAAAACTTGATGTGCAATTTCGCCCTAGCTTTCCTTCTAATCTTGGTTGCATTGGTTTCATTATTTTTTTTCTTATAGTTCCTGAATAAGTAAATTAACTCACCCAGAATTGTCATCTTCATTATATTGTCTGTCTTGTTATGAGAAATTAATATTTTTCCAATTGTTTGCATCTGTATTTATGCAAAAGTGTTTTGTAGCTGTGTTCGTATAGCACCTACGTTTGTTTTGGCAGGTTGACTCTAGAGTATTTTATTTTGTCTACAATTATTTTAAACAGAGTTTCTCTTCCTTCTCACTTGTATTGGTAGTATATAGACATGATAATTAATGCAAGTTTTTTTTATAACTTTTCTAAAGTTATTGATTGTTTTAACCAAATTTTAGTTGATTCTTTAGGGTTCTCCTAGTATACCATCATGTCTTTTGCAAAGAGCAATACCTTTGTCTTATTGTTACAGTTGGCATTTTGAATACAATATTGAATAGTAGTAGTGATGATTAGGCTAATCTTCATATTACCCACAATACTCCTATATACTCGATATCCCACATGTGCTCAATAAACATATCATAATACTATAGGACTGAAAATTGGAAGGAACCTTACAGATCTAATTAACTCCCTCATTTTATAAATTAAGGCAACTTAATGGGTACTGCTAAGAGCAAGCAGCTTATTCAGTGTCACATAGCAAATAAGTTAGCATTTATATAGCACTTTAAAGTGAGTAGAACATATTAAACTATCCTCACAGAAGACCCTAGAAAGTAGATGGTATTATTATCCCTATTATAGAGTTGAGAAAACTGAAACAAAGAGTTTACAAAACTTATTCAGCGTCACACAGCTATTAAGTGTCTGAGACTGGATTAGGATGAGGTTTTTGTGCAAGACTCTATTCACTGTGCTACCTAGCTGTATCTAATTATTTGACTGAAGAAGTGAGTCTAAAACAAAGATATCCTGACTTTGAATTAAGGCTTTTTCAACTCTATCCACTGCATTTACTATTGCAGCCTCCTATTTGTTGAATAAATAAGTGAATGAATGGATAAATAAACAAATAAATAAATAAATAAATAAATGAGTAAACAAACAATAAATAAATGAATGGATACGTGAATGAATGGATAAATAAACAAATAAATAAACAGGCAAATGAGTAAATAATTAAGTAAACAAACAAATAAATAGATAAATAAATGAATAAACAAATAATCCATTAACTAGCTAATTAATTAATTACATTTATGCCAACATTCATCTTTCCTCTTTGGACTATGAATCAAATGAAATAAAAAGGCACTGCAGTGACATGAGCTTGGTCAGCCCAACTAATTTTTGTTTGCAAGGTGTGTCAGGCTTAGCATTTTCTTTATGTTATGCAGTATCTCTCAATCCTCTCTCGAATTTAGAAAAGATAGTTTGGACTATATTTTTAATCACCCTGACATCAAGCTTTAGTAAAAGTAGTCATATTTCCCTATTATTAAAATAAAAAGTCTTTGAAAATTGCTAGAAAGGTTAAGTGGATTTTCATTAAAGAAGAAAATTTAAATGCTTCTTGCCACTTACGGTTGAACATTTATTTAAAAGACCATAGGTATTTAGTAAGTTTTGAATGTCTGAAAATTGATATTAGAATGAAAACTCATTTAAAGAAGTGCTGCTAATCACATCAATCATGTCCAATGTGTTTTTTTTCCTTTCACAGAAAAAGCTTCAGTATTCAGTGCCTTTTGAATTTCCCTAACTTCCCTGCTGTTATAAAAACAAAATAAAACAAAACAAAACAAATTCATGTCCTTGTGCTTGAAATTCCTGTTTTTTCAAGCCTGCCTTCATCTCCTTCAGGAGTACAAGAGAGGTCAGGACAATCCCAAGTGCATCATTACTAGCTAGTGGAGTGTTAAGCCAGCAAAGTCAATAGAAAAAAACAAAAACAAAACACTGTTTGACTCTCATTCCTTGAAGAAAGATGCTGTCTCAAATTCACAGAAAATAAAATGGTATGGTACTGTGAGAATGTTAGGACAGTGAAAGCTCAGGAAGAGGTAAGGACTACATAAAGGTATTTTTAAAAACTATATTGGAGGCAAGAGCAGAATCAAGGACAGGCTAGTAGCACTGTTCAAGATGAAAGGAATGATTATAAAGGAAAAGACAAAAGGGGAAACTTTTAAATCTTTATTCCTATTTCCTCAGCCAAGGAGAATGACCTTTTGATGGGAAAGGCAGATTTAAAATTGTTAACAGAATATTGCTTAGAAAACGTTGAATAATTCATCTTACCTGGTCCCAATTAATAATAATAATAGGGTTTACACAGGGCTTCAGCTTGCAAAGCCCTTTCCACATGTCAATTTGATATTCACAACAACTCTATGGAGCAAATGCTTTTATTTTCCTCCTGAAACAAGAAAGAGAGGTTAAGTGATTTTTCCAGAGTTGCACAGCTAAGTAAATATCCGAGGAAAGATTTGAACTCAGATCTTCTTGACTCTAAGTTGAACAACTTATCCATAGAGTCTATCCATTGACAAAGTAAAATAATTCAATTTCTTTCTGCCTTTTGTCCTGAAAGAACTGGGAGATCTGATGCAGAGCCACCATCGGTGACGTTGGAAAGATTTTGAAATAAAGGAGAGATACTGCACCATTGGAGGAAAAGTTGTACAAATGTACAAAAAAATAGAAGGGAATGATGTCTCTAGATTGCAGGTCAGTGAACTGTGAACCCTTGGGAATCCTAGATCAAAATATTGAAGAGGTTAGTAAATAACTGGGGGGAAAAGGATGATCTCAGTGTCAGGAAAACTTCATCAAGAATAGACTGTTAGACTAAACTTTTTTCCTTTGTTGACAAAGTCAGTAAGAAGAAAAAATAAGGAAATCACATAATGATGTTACATAATGAAATCACAGCATATATATGTATATGAACATATATGTGGATATATACCTATATATGGGTATGTACACATGTGTGTATACATGCACGTGTATATATCTATTATATCAGAGGGGTTAGAAAAACATTTGATAAAATATCTCATGCTCTTGGAAAAGATGGTAGACAATAGTAAAATCAGTTGAATTTAGAAGTAGTTGAATGGGGGGATTCAAATAGTACTTAACAATGATTCATTTTCAGCCTCTCAGGAGTTCTTTCTCAGAGTACCCCAGAGGTCTGAGCTTGTCCATATGTGCTTTAATACTTTCTGTTAATGATGGAGAGAAAGATCTATATGAACTGCTTATAAAATTTGACCATGACAGAGTCCAGAAAGCTAGATAGGACACTAAATAATATAAGCAGAATCTAAAAATATCTTGAATATATGGAATAGATATGTTTAAAAAAAGCATAAAGTTTTATACTTGGGATGAAAAAAATCAGCATAAGGAGGCATAGTAGTACAGCAACATATTCAAAAATAATCTTTGATATTAGTAGTTTCTACTGAAATCCTGGGCTACGTGAAGAGAATCCTATAGTGGTATGCAAATTATCTGAGACAAAGTAAAATAATTTAATTTCTTAATACATATGAGAAATCTTGTGACATTTTAGTATTTTGAAAATGTTTAACGTATACTATAGCCTTCTTTTGTTGCAACCATTTGTTTTACATAATTTAAAAATGAGTACACCAAATTTCTTTATCACAAAACTACATTTTCATCACTTTGGATATTTTTTTGTATTCATTTATTTATTTTCTTGTTTACATCATTAATTTCCAGGAGATTTTGAGTTACAAAATTTCTCCCCATCTTTCCACTACCCAGCACCTCAAAACAGCCATTCCACTGTATAACTCCTTCCCCAATCTGCTCTCTCCTATGTTCTCCCCATAACCCCTCTGACTTTCCAGTAGAGCAGGATGGATCTCTCTACCACAGTACCTGTATATATTAATTCCCAGTTGGATGTAGTTAAAAAATAATATATACAAATATATTTTTAAACATTTTATTATGGAACTTTAAATTCTAGATTCTTTTCCTTCTTACCTCATCTCTTACATCCACTAGAAGAACAAGCAATTAAATACAGCCTGTACATTTGTAATTACAAAGAACATGTCCACGGTGGGCATATTGTGAAAGACTGTATGTCCCTCCTTCCTATCCTGCCCCACCTCTTGTTCTATTCTCTACCCTGTCCCTATCCCTTTACAGAAGTGTGTACTTCCAGCAGCCCTTCCCCCAACCCTGCTCTCTCCTCCTTCATGCCTCCTCTCATCCACTTCCCCCCTACTGTCCTCTGTGGCAAGATACCTAGTTTAGAGTTTATACCATTCCTTCTTTAAGCCAAATTCAATGAGAGTATGGTTGACCCTTTCCTTTTTGCCTTCCTGTTCTTCCCCTCCATTTTAACAGTTATCCCTTGCTTCTTCTATATGAAATGATTAAGCCCGTTCTGTCTCTCCCTGTCTCCTCTTATTCTAATGCTCTCCCACCTCAGAATTTCACCTTTTAGAGTATCATCCCTTCCTATTCAATCGATCCTGTGCCCTCTATGAACTCATATACACACATCTTCAGATATATTCATACGCATATATAAATACTCCTATATAGACATACGTGTATATATTTGTATATATGCATTTGTATTCCCTTCACCTATCCTCATACTGAGAAAAATTTTATAAGTTACAATTATCATTTTTCCATGTTGGCATGTAAATAGTTTAACTTTGATAAGTTCCTTATGATTTCTCTTCCATGTTTACCTTCTCATGCTTCTTGTATTTGAGTGCCAAATTTTCTTTTCAGTTCTGTTTTTTTTCAGCAAGAATGTTTGAAAGTCTTTCACCTCACTGAATGACCATATTTTCCCTGGAACATTACACTCAATTTTGCTGGGTGGGTGATTCTTGGTTTTAATCCTAGATCCCTTGATCTCCAGAATATCATATTCCCGGCCCTGTGATCCCTCAGTGTAGAAGCTGCTAGATCTTGGGTTATCCTAATTGTGTTTCCACAGTATTCATATTGTTTCTTCTTGGCAGCTTGTAATATTTTATGCTTCATTTGGGGACTCTAGAATCTGGCTATAACATTTCAGGAAGTTTTCTTTTGGGGATCTTTTTCAAGAGATGATTGGTGAATTCTTTCAAGTTCTATTTTGTCCTCTGGTTCTAAAATATCAGGGCAATTTTCCTTGACAATTTCTTGAAGGATGCTTTCTAGGTTCTTTTTTTGATAATGGCTTTCAGGTAGACCAATAATTTTTAAATTGTCTTGCTTGGATCTATTTTCCAGGTCAGTGGTTTATTCAAGGAGATATTTCACATTGCCTTCAGTTTTTTTCATTTGTTTGGATCTGTTTAATAGCATCTTGATTTCTCATGAAGTCATTTGCTTACATTTGCTCCACTCTAATTCTGAAGGAATTATTCTCTTAGAAAGCTTTTGAACATCTTTTTCCATATGGCAAATTTGACTTTTTAAGGAGTTCTTCTCTTCATTGGCTTTTGGGGCCTCTTTTGCCATTTGAGTTAATCTATTTTTCAGGTGTTATTTTCTTCAGTCAGGTTATTGACTCTCTTTTCATGATTTTCTTGCATCATTCTCATTTTTCTTTCCAATTTTTCCTCCACTTCTGTTATTTGGTTTTCAAAATCCTTCTTAAGCTGATCTATGGCTTGTAGGCAGTCTTCATGTTTCTTGCAAGCTTTTGGTGTGGGAGTTCTGACTGTGTTGTCTTCCTCCCATTATATGCTTTGATCCTTTTTGTCCCCAAAGAAGGAATCCAAAGTTTGGTTGATGTTCTTACTTTGCTTTCTTTGCCTGCTCATGTTGCCAGTCAATTACTTGATTGTTTTTAACTCTGTGGAACTCTGCTTCCAGAGAGGAAAGCTCTGTCTCAAATTTCTGGGGTTTCTGCAGCTGTCAGAGCTATTTGGAGGCTGTTGAAGCCCCCACCAGCTTTGGCTCACTGAAAATGCACCCCAGGACCACCACCCAAGACCACAATCTGGATCCAGGCCACTCAATGCAAGAACGCTTAGCTTTTGAATGATTGCTTAGCCCCCCTGCAGTTTTCAGGCTAGGAGCCCTGAAGCAGCTTCATGGAAGCTGATGCATTGCCAATCTTTCTGCTGCTTCCCTGCCCTGGAGGCGGTTTGGCCAGACTGCTTTTCTCCCCCAAATTTAGCCGAGTTCCACTCACGTTTTACTTTGTCCTTGTTTCTTATGGCTTGATAATTCTGGGCATAGATGCCACTGATCCACTCTCCTAAAGACTCCAGCTGCAGCTCGTCCCAGCCACCCCAGGGCAAAACCACAGTTTCAGGCTGGGCTGGTTTTGGCTCCCAGTATGCTGCGACGACCCCTTC
Organism: Pseudocheirus occidentalis; assembly: GCA_028646575.1. NCBI lineage: Eukaryota > Metazoa > Chordata > Mammalia > Diprotodontia > Pseudocheiridae > Pseudocheirus > Pseudocheirus occidentalis. The sequence goes on from CM053594.1 coordinate 334,840,119, forward strand.
CTGCTGAACTGCCTTCAGCGGGAGATGTATTTTTGTATTTTTGTGTGAGTTTTGGAGAACTAAAATTTGTTTAGAGTCATATTTTGTGGGTATTTGAGGGGACTGTGTCAGAGCTATGTAACCTTGTTGCTTCTACACAGCCATCTTGGCTCCACCCCTCCCATCCCTACCCCTCACGTCATGTATATTAAGCATACTTTTGATGAATAATTGATTTTTCTAGTCTAGCCTATAGGTTTTTAATGGAGTTTGAGTCAGGTAAGTTCCCAAACCACTGAAATATGTTTATCTCCATTTTTTGGATACATTTCTTAATGACAGAGTAAAAGCCTATGTTGCTCTCTCCTACCTCCATTCAGGAATGTCCATGATCCTAGACAATTCTGATTCTCAGTTTGTTAATATATGTTTATCCTTACTTCAGCAGTAACGAGGCTTCCAAAAAACCCTTAAAGATATTTTGGGGGATATGGATATTTTACATTTTAATGGACATAATCAAAATATACAGGTTCATCCAACTTCTGGGTACTTTTAGTATGGCTGTGAATGAAAAAAGTGAGTTGCAACAGGAATAAAAATTTGCCTACTTTCCTTTACCACTGTACAGAACCTAATCAAAATAAAGGTTGGGGGTGGGAGGAGCTCAATACACTTTTATCTGGGCAAAATCAGATGTTGTGTTTCAGCCTGGTTTCAGTGGAAGTACAAATGCATTACCAGTGCTATCACAAAATAAAACCATAATAACATTATTGCTCATCCCATATAATCCTCACAGACCTCAATTTTCTAGGAAAAATGATGTGATGGTTATCCTATAGTTTCCTCTGATCAGCTCAAACCATACAATTGTTTTTAGTTCTTAGGATCATAGTTTAGGAAGGATATTGAAAACCTGGAGCAGGACTAGAGAGGCTGCCTGGATGGTGAAGAAAGAACTTGGATTCCGTGGTTTATGATGATATTATTTGAAAGAAATGAGGATGTTTCCTAGTGAAAAGAAAACTCAGGACTGTGTGTCTGTGGGGGTATGGGAGTGGGAACATGATAGCTATTGCATAATAAGTGAAGTCTTGCAATGTGAAGATACATCACGCTTGCTGTTTGTCAATAAGAGAATAAAATTTTGAGCAGTAAAACTTGCAAAGAGAAAGCTTTAAGTTTGTTCTAAGGAAAAAAAAATTATTGTTTGGTAAGTCAACTTTTTTTGGAGGTAGTGGGTCTTTCTCTTTGGAGTTCTCCAAGTAGCCACTGGATGTTCTCTTATTATATATTTTGTCATCAAGATTTATTCTGAGGTATGGATCAAATAAGTCAGTCAACAATTATTTAAGCATCAACTATGTGCCTGGTACTTTGCTAAGTGCTGAAGATACACAGATAATCTTTGCTCTCAAGGATCTCCCAGTCTGAAGAGGGAGACAACATAAAAACAACTATGTGCAAATTACATACATACATATACATATATATCCGTACATATGTGTATGTGTGTATGTACAGGATAAATTGAGGGTAGTCATAGAGAGAAAGCATTGGGACTAAGGAGGCCTGAGAAAGTCTTCTTGCAGAAGATCAGAATTTAGCTGAGACTTGAAGTAAACCAGGAGGTAGAAGTAAAGAAAAATAGTGTTCTAACAATGTGGCAAAACCAGTGAAAATATCTGTATTAAGAAAATAATATATCTCATGTGAAGAACAGAAAAGAGGCCAGTGTCACTGAATCATAGCATATGTGGTGGAGAGTATCTTGGAAGAAGATTGGAAAGGGTGGGGAAGGTTAGAAAGGCTTTGAATATCAAAAAGAGGATTTTATATTTGGTCCAGGAAGTGATAGGGAGCCACTAGAGTTTATCAAGTATGGGCATGACATGGTCAGATTACACTTTATGAAGATAATTTGATAGCTGAATGGGAGATGTGCTGGAGTGGGGAGAAAGTTTTTGGCAGACAGACCAATCAGCAGGCTATTACTATAGACCAGGCATGAGGTAATAACGTCAATGGAATCAAATGCCCATACAGAAATGCTCAATTTCAGCAACAAACAAGATGAACCAGAAACACTAATGAAGTGAGGTAAACTTGACCTAATTGGCATTGCTGAGAGCTGGTGAATGGGTGGGTGGAGACTCATGATTGGAATACATTTCTGGATGCATATTTTTTTAAAAATTATTTTCTTTGGGGGGGGGGAGCAGAACCAAGATGGTGGAGAGGCATTGACTTGCCTGAACTCTCCCCCAAAACCTTTCCAAAGACTTTTAAATACAGTCCTAAAACAAAATCTGGAATGGCAGAATCCACAGGAGAATGGAGCAAAACAATTTTCTACCCCATAACCACTTAGAAGGTTAACAGGCAAGATCTGATGCACTGGGATGTGATGCAGAGTCCAGAGCACGCCACAGCAATGCAGCAAATCAGGAGAAGGCCTGGGGAAGTGATTATAGCATCAGTGACTGTTTCCAGGCTTTCAGTCCACATATGGTAAAGGGGTCAAAGAATTGTTCAGAAGGAGCTAACAGGAGTCTCTCTGGGAAACCGGAGGCAGGATTCTGTCACATTGCCCATACTTGGATTGGGGTCACAGTCCTGGGTCTTAGTCCCAGGGCAAGGAGGAGCAGAAACACATCAGAGCTTGTGGCCACAGTGGAGTGGGGACCCTCTTCATAATTTCAGTGCAGAAAACAGTGCTTGTGGGAGTGGCTAGGTGGCACAGTGAATAGAGCACTGGTCCTGGAGTTAGGAGGACCTGAGTTCAAATCCAGCCTCAGACACTTAAGATAAAAAACTAGCTGCTTGATCTTGGGCAAGTCACTTAACCTCAGTTGCCGTACCTCCCCCCCTCCAAAAAAAGGGAAAAAGAGTAAAAAAAAGAAAAGAGTGCTTGTGATCACTCACAGATCACATCATAGGTCAGGAGAGTAGTAAAACCTCTTTTTAAATCACACTATGTTGGAAGAACTGAAAACTTACAGGTCCCTAGAATTATCTTTGAAAAAAGGTTAAAGAAAAAAAACCTGAAGTCTGCAACAGGGAGCCCTCCACCTGGAAGCAGAGGCCCACTTTAGCAAAGAGTTAAAAGTCAAGAAATAGGCTGAAAAAGGAACAAAGAACAGAAAAAAATCTGGCAAAAGAAAATTACTATGGTGACAAGGAATATCCAAACACTCTCAGAAGACAACAAAGTCAAAACTCCTGTATCCAAAGCATTCAAAAGACTATGAATTGGGCTCAAGCTTTGGAAGAGCTCAAAAAGGATTTTTAAAATCAAGTAATAGAAGCAGAAGACAAATGGAAAGAGGAATGAAGGTAATGAAAGAAAACCATGAAAAAAGATTCAAGAGCTTGGTAAAGAAGGCCAAAAATACTGAAGAAAATAACACCTTAAGAAGACACAAATATAATCAATAAAATAAAACTTTAAAAAATAGAGTAAGTCAAATGGTTAAAAAATGTACAAAAATCCAATAAGGAGAAGAATGTTTTGAAAAGCAAAATTGGGCAAATGTAAAAAGATATACAAAAATTCACTGAAGAGAAAAATTTCTTAAGAAGCAGAATTGGTAAAATGTAAAAGGAGGTAAAAAAAAACCTCACTGGAGAAAATATTTTTTAAAAATTAGAATTGAGAGAGTAGAAACTGATGACTCTATGAGATATCAAGAAACAATCAAACAAAGCCAAAAGAATGAAAAAAGTGATACAATGTGAAATATCTCATTAGAAAAAATGACTGACCTGAAAAATATATCCAGGAGAGATAATCTAAAAATCATTGGTCTTCCTGAAAGTCATGATCAAAAGGAGCCTCAACATCATCTTTTAAGAAATTATCTAGGAGTACTAGAATTCTAGAATTAGAAGGTGAAATAGAAATTGAAAGAATTCACTGATACCCTCCTGAAAGAGGTTCCAAAATGAAAAGTCCCAGTTATAATATAGCCAAATTCCAGAGCGCACAGGGCCAAGGAGACATTATTGCAAGCAACCAAAAAGAAGCAATACAGATATCATGGAGCCACAGTCAGGATAATACAGGATTTAGCAACTTCTATGCTAAGTGATCAGAGGGCTTGGAATATGATGTTCTGTAGGACAAAGGAGCTAGGATTACAATATATAATCCTTCAATTATATTGGGGAAAAATGGATATTCAATGAAATAGAGGACTTTTAAGTGTTCTTGATGACAAGACCAAAACTGAACAGAAAATTTGACTTTCAAATAAATGCCTCAAGAGAAGCATAAAAAGGTAAACATAGAAGGGAAATCATAAGAGACTTAACATTAAACTGTTTGCATTTCTACATGGGAGGATGATACTTGTAACTCATAAGAGCTTTCTTATTATTAGGAAGGCAGTTATAAGGAGTATATATAGGCACAGGGGCACTGGTGTGAGTTAAATGTGGTCAAATGATATATTAATAAAAATTAAAGAGTAAGAAAAAGGAATGCACTAGGAAAAAGGGAAAGGGAGAGGTAGAATGGGGCAAATTATTTCACATGGAAGAGGAAAGAGAATTTTTACAGGGGAGAGGAAGAGATGGGGGGGGTGGCAAATGCTTGAACCTTACTCTCATCAGAATTGACTTAAAGAGGGAATAACATGCACACATATTTGGGTATTGAAATCTATCTTACCCTACAGGAAAGTAGGAAGGGAAGGGGATAAGAGAAGGTAGGTGCTCATAGAAGGGAGGTTGGATTGGGGGAGGCAATAGTCAGAAGCAAAACACTTTTGAGCAGGGACAGGGTAAAACGAGAGAGAGAATAGAATAAAGAATGGGGAAATAGGATGGAGGAAAATACAGTCAGCAATCATAACTGTGAAAAAATTGTTAGAGAAAGTTTCTCTGATAAAGACTTGGACTCTGAAATATAGAAGAGACATGAGTTGGCTTTATAAAAAATATAAGCCATTCCCCCAGGTGACAAATGATCAAAAAATATAAAGTCAGACTTTTTAGATGAAATAATCAAAGCTATCTCCAGCCATATGAAAAAGGTACTCTAAATCACTACTAATTAAGAGATGCAAATTAAAACACTTAAGAGTTGTTATCCCACACCTATTATGTTGATTTAATAGGAGAGAAAAGGAAGGTGACAAATGATGGAAGTTATGTGGGAAAATTGAGACACTAATGCACTTTTGGTGGAGTTGTGAATGGTTTCAACCATTATGTACAGTGATTTGGAACTATAACAAAATATTTATAGCAGCTCTTTTCTGGTGGCAAGGAACAGGAAAATGAAGGGATGCCCATCAGTTGGAGAGTGACTGAACAATTTGTGGTATATGATTGTGATGGGATGCTGTTGTGGTATAAGAAAAGATGAGCTAAATGCTCTCAAGAAAAACAATAACAACAAAAACCTGGGAAGACTTGAATGAACTGGTGCAAAGTGAAATGAATAGAACCAGGAGAACATTGCACACAATAATAGCAGTGTTGTAAGATGATCGACTCTGAATGGCTTAACTATTTTCATCAATACAATAATCCAAGATAAAACTCTAAAGGACTTGTGATGAAAAATTCTATCCATCCCCAGAAAAAGAACAGATGAAATCTGAATAGAGATAGAGGCATAATTTGACTTTCCTTGTTTGTCTTGGCTTTTTATTTTGATCTGTGTTTTCTTTTACACCATGATGAATATAGAAATGTTTTGCATGACTGTACATCTATAATCTATATCAGGTTTCTTGCCTTCTCAAGAAGGGGGTAGGGAGAGAATTTGGACCTCAGTTTTGAAAAGAAATGTTGAAAATTGCTTTTATATATAATTGGGTGAAAATAAAACACTAAATTAAAAAAACAATAAATTTACTTTTATTAATATCTTTTATGTCATTTTCATCTCTCATTGTATCTCTTCTCCCTTCCCCAAGAAACCATTCCTTATAATGAAGGCAAATGAAATAAAATCATCAAAATTAACCAATACTAATTCAGATTGACAGTATATTTCATGTCCTCTATTCATAATCTTTTACTTTTGCAAAAAAAAGGAAGTATATTTTGATATCTTTTCTATGAGAGAAAGCTTATCCATTATAATTTTAGAGTATCTTTTTTTGACTATTTTGCTATTATGCTTTCCATTTTCATTGTTCTAGTCATTGTATAGACTAATTACTAGTTTTCCTTCACTTTGCATTAGTTCATAGAGATATTTGCCCTTCATCTCTCTTTTTTCGTATTCATTATTTCTTATAACACTGTAGTATAGCATTACATTTAGGTCACCCTAGTTTGGTTAGCTATTCTTCAATAAGTGAGTATCTATGTTGTTTTAAATTCTTTGTGATTACCAAAAAATGGTGCTGTAAAGAGTTTGGTCATTAGCATTTTTGGGATATAGGAATAGGTGATTAATAATGGTCTTTCTCAGTTTGTGTGTATGGACATTTTGATCACTTCCTTAGCAGAGCCCAAATGCTTTCTGAAATGGTTAGATCAATTCACAATTCTTCTGATAGTGTATTAGTTAGTCACAAGTCTTCAAACATTAACTCTTCCCATATTTTTTTTTCATATTTGCTAACTTGCTGGATGGGAAAATGAAACCTCAAGGCTATTTTGATTTGTAATTTATTTTTTTTATTTTAATTTATTTTCTTGGTTACATCATTCATTTCCACAAGGTTTTGAGTTACAGATTTTCTCCCCTTTTTGCCCCTACCCCCCAGCCCAGAACATTGATCCCACTGTAAGACCCCTCCCACA
>CM053594.1:334847365-334862365 GCA_028646575.1 Pseudocheirus occidentalis
TATTAATTGCTTGGTTTTTTAGCTCTGTGGAACTCTGCTTCCTGGAGGGGGAAAGCTCTGTCCCAAATTGCTGGGGCCCTCTCAGCTGCCGGAGCTCTTAGTGGGGTGCTGCAGCCCCACCTCCCAGCCTTGGCTCACTGAAAGTGCACCCCAGGACCACCACTCAAGACCACGATCCAGATCCAGGCCACTCAACATAAGAGCCCTTGGCCCTGATGGATCGTGTCAGCCCCCCTGCTATCTGCAGGCCGAGGGCTCTGAAGCAGCCCAGTGGGGGCCACTGTGGCTCTCAGCCATTCCTGCTGCTACAGTCGCCTCCCGCTGCTTCCTTTGCCTGGGAGCAGTTTGGCCAGACCCGCTCTTCTCTTCCCCAGTTAGCAAAATCCACCAACCTTTCTCTTAGCCTTTTTTTCTTCTGGCCTGATAGATGTGGTAACTGTGCCTCCAGTCTAGCAGATCTGCTCTCCTATAGCCGAGGTTCCTGCCTGATGCCGCAGGGCTTGACCCGGCTGGGCTTTTGGCCACGGGTCCCAGACTCCTGGGAAGAGCCCCGCCTGCTGCGCTGCCTGTAGCAACAGATGTGCTTTCTGTCTTTTGGAGCTTGAAAATCTGTTTAGCGTCCCATTTTATGAGATTTTTAGCGTGTTTGTGTGGGAGCTGGGGTGCTTTGCTGCTTCTACGCCGCCATCTTGGCTCCGCCCCCCATTTGTAATTTATTTGTACTGATTTGGGGCTATCATTCATAAGATTGTTAATCATTTGGTATTCTTTTTGAGATTTCTTCTAATAACTTTGACAATTTATCCAGCGGAGGAACGCTTTTGGTCTTACACATTTGCTTTGTTGATATTTGTTAATAGTAGAAATCAGAACGTTGTTAGACATGTTTTGTGCAGACTTTTTAAACCAATCAACTTGCCTCTTGAATGGATTTTGTCCATTCAAAGGTTTTTCAATTTCACGTTGTAAAAACAGCTATTTTATCTTTTATGATTATATTTATCTCTTATTTGCTAAAGAATGCTGCTTCTAACCTTTACTATAAAAGATTCCTCATGTAGTTCTCTTCTAATTCCAAATGAGGCTATATATCCATTTGAAGCTTATTGTGACAGATAGCATAAGGCATTACTCTTAAAATAACTTCTACTGAACAGATTTTCTTTTTTCCTGCAATATTGTGCAAATAATCAGTTCTTTACCCAAGCAATTTAGGTTCTTGGTTTCATTGGGCAGTATTATTGAGTTCAGTTAATTTTTTTACTCTTCTTTATTTAGTCTCTTCTACTAGTCTATTTTTCCATATTTAAACAAGTACCAAATAGTTTTAATGATTGCTACTTTATAATGTTACTTAAGAGCTGAAACTGCTTATTACCTTGGCAATCTTTGTTTTTTTTTCCCCAAGTGGACTTCATTATTATTTTATCTAACTCTATTGAGTATCCCTTTGTTAGTTTGATTGGTATAATAATAAATCTGTAAATTATGCTAGGCCATACCATGCTATTATATTGTCATGGCTCACCTGTGAGTACTGGCTATCTCTCCAGTGATTTAAATTATTCTTTATTTATTTAAGGAGCATTTTGAAATTGCCCCTATAGGTGTCTTGACTATTCTGTGGCAGAAAGATTACCAGATATTTTAGATGTGTGGAGATTTTCAATGAAACTTCCCTTTCTCTTAAACTTCCTGGATTTTGTAGAATGGAAATACTATTCTTCTGTGGTTTAATTTACATCCTGACACTTTGCTGAAGTTATTGTTTTGCTTAATTCCTTTTCTCATGTCCATGGGTATTTTAAATAAATCATCATTTCATCAGCAAATTGGGATAGTTTTGTCTCCTCATCATCAGTCTGTATGCCTGTAATTTTTTTTCTTGCTATTGTTAGCATTTTTAGAATTATGACCAAAAATTATGACCAGGAAAAGAAGACATCTTTGCTTTACTCTTGAATTTTTGAGAAAGATTTCAGTTTTTCCCCGTGACATATAATGCACATTTGGATTTTAGATTTAGTTGCTGTTGTCAGTCATTTTAAGATTTGTCTGACTCTTCATGACTCCATTTAGGGTCTTCTTAGCAATGATACTGGAGTGGTTTGCCCATTTCCTTCTTCTGCTCATTTTATAGATAAGAAAACAGAGGCAAACAGGGGAAGAGACTTTCTCAGAGTCACTTAAATAGTAAATGTGTGAAGCTAGATCTGAACACAGGAAGATGAGTCCTCCTGATTCTAGGCCGGTGTTCTATCCACCGTGCCACATAACTGCCCTTTTAGATAGATACTTTTTTCACACTAAAAATAGTCTTGTGCCTAAGGGTTACAGAGTTTTTAGCGTAAATGAATGTACTTTGTCAAAGTTTCTCCCCCCCAAAAAAGCTTATTAATATAAACATGTCCATTAAGATTTTTAAAAGTATGTTTAAATAGGTTCAATATTTTCCTTATGAAATTTTAGAAAGAAAATTGTTACTTATCTCTCTGTTGTTATGTTTTCATTGTCTTTGTTTACTGCATTTACTAACTTTTATTTTTCTGATCTGGAATGCATTCAAAGGAAATAGTTTGTTCAGGTTTGTTTTTTTCCCCCTTGCTTTGAACACTGCTTCTTAATTGAATGGCCATCTTTTTTTCATTAATAATTAGGTTCAAATTTATCTCCTTGGATGGCATCTTGAGCAACTTTGCTTTTTAGAACACATTATTCCATTTACTGAAAAAAATATTCCTGTGGTTTTCGGGTGGTTATCAAAGTCTTCGGTAATTCAAATTTCTTCCTTTATACATGACGTTCTTTCTCTTTCTCACTAACAGAATTCTTTATTTGTCATTGAAATAGCTAACTTTAACCACTATTTGTTTTAGAGTTTGTAGCATAGTGATTGGTTTCTTCTTTTTCTGCAGGGGTGGGGAGGAGGGAGGTGTTGTTGTTTCTTTTCCTGGAATGGATATATGGATTCTTTCAAATGACTCTTTGTTTTCTGTGTTCATAAGTTATGGGTAGTTTCTTGTAATATTTCTTTCATTGTGGTGTTCAGGTTTTTGACCTTTTCAGTTCTTCTAAGAAATCCATAATCCTTAAATTGTCTCTACACATCTTGTCATCACAATCAATATGTTTTGCTTATATGGATACCTTTAAAAAATACATTTTTGCTTTTTGGTTCTTTTCTTCCAGACTGTTCTTTTCTTCTGAATACTTGAATTCCCAATTTGTTGTGTTTTTTTTTTTATTTCTTTGGTGAGACTTGTCATCATTATTTCTTCTGTTCAGACTCTAAATTCTGCTTTCATAATTCCCATCCTCCTTTTGGGCCATTCAGGAACATTCCATTATGTTTCCACGCTCTCTTGGAAATCCACAGGGTCTTGTGCCCCATTAAATGATAATATATATTTCTTTTTTTAATTATATTTATTCATAGACTCTGGTATTCTTTTAATTGATTTTGAGGGTTGTATTAACTTCTCTTCTTAATACCTTTTCTGTTGATTTATCTGATAATGCATAAGGTCTTTAATTGATTATTTTTTCCTTCTGAGATATTTAGTAACCCTCTCCCCCATATATACCTCCTATGCTCACTTTATAACTCCTTCCCTTGTGATTTACCTGGGGGGTAAATTTCAAAGACAAATCTCTTGTCATGCTGGGCACAAGAAGTTCACAGTTCTTGGGCACAATTCTTTGATCAAAAGTGGCTTCTATGAGGACAGAAGTGACTCTTGTTGGAGGTTGGCCTCTCTCTTTCAGGCCTAATTGAGGCAAGATATATATACAGACATATATGTGTCCTGCCTCAAGTCCCTCTGTTCCTAAGTTCTCTTCCTTAGTCCTGTTGAAGTACAGAATACTACCACACTTCAGTCTCAACCAGGAAAAGCTTCTAACTTTTTTTTCTTTCACAGGGAGGAGAATGGACAGAGTTGAGGACATAGGTCAATTTGTATAGCCCTTCCTGTATAGTGGGCAGTGGTTGAAGGGGATGCTTGGTGAGTATGGTAAGGGTAAAGGATGAGATTTCTAAGTGGTTTTCACATTGGATTTTTTACCTCTAGACTTTTGAGGTTCTTGACCATGGAGATAGCTGAAATTGCTTTATCTCCTGTGTAGAATTCTTGTTTTTTAGAAGTTAGAAAGGTCAAGAGGTTCAGAGAAAATGTCTAATTTTCCATCTTGCTAGTCATATAACATTATTTTCTCATGCTCATTATTTTCCAAATGTTGAACTGTAATTCTATAAATGATATAAATTCAACTTCTTTAAAATGCATGATTTGGGGGATATACAGTTATTCTTTTTGTTAGGATTTTATTTAAAAATTTTAAATTGATATTATTGACAATATTCTATAGTTCTTTCTTTACTTTATTAATCCAAGGTTTATATATTAAAAATATACTTTCTGAAGTTGGATTGCTCATGATTATGGACATTATCATTATCATAGGCTACCTGTAATAGTGGAAGATGAATGGGTATGGTGCCAGAGGACCAAGATATGAATACCAATTCAACCATCAATTTCTTATATGATCTTGTGCGAGCCATTTAAGCCCTTTGTAAAATGAGGGTGTTGTACTAGATGATATCTACAATCTTTTGTAGATTGCAGATGATATCTACAATCCTTTGTAGATTGCAGATGATATTTACAATCCTTTCTGGATTGCAGATGATATCTATAATCCTCTTTAGATTGTAAATGATATCTACAATCCTTTCTTGCTCTAAATGTGGGATCTTATTATTACTATCACACTCAACTCTAGGGATATTTTTAATCAATGAACTGGAATTTGTCAAGGAATAGAGCAGCCTCTCCCAAATCAGTACCTGACGACTACAAAAATATTATTCCTCTTCTTTTTTCTTTTTATGTGATCCACTTCTTTGCTTTTTGAAGTTGTCTTTACAATATATTTTTTCTTGGTTTCAGACTTTGCAATTTTATACTTATACATTATTGGTTTGTCATTTCTATACAGGTCAATGATATGAAAACTGCAAAGGCTCTCTGGTTAAAAAGGAATTAAAGTTTCAAATTGAAGAGGTAAAGGCAATAAGTAAGGGTATAGGTTTGGTGAGAGAGTACATAATTTCTATGAATGAATTCAAGCCCAGGATTAGAGGAATTTTATACCTCAATGTATCAAAAGATCTCACTGATATACTAGAGTGAGCATTTTCAAGTCAATTACAAGGAATCATGGAGAATGGGGAAGGTACAAATTTTTCAGACTGGATTAGTTAGATTCTAGAAATTATTGATGAGTTAGTTTGATGTTAATCCCTGCAAAACTTCCATCATCATTCTAGTAATTATGATAGATTATTGAACAGATGGCCTGTGAGCTTTTAGGAAAAGGAGTGGAGATTGCTGGGAGACAACATAGTTTCATTAAGAACCAGTCATGCCAAACTAATCTAATTTCCTTTCTTGATAGGGTTACTACACTGCTAAATCCAGGGAATGCTATAGACATCATACATCTTGATTTCAGCAAGTCATTTGATGGAGTCCTATAATGTTCTCCTGGAAAAGATGGAGATATGTAGCTTGTATGGTGTTTAGGAGTTAGGAATACGTATAACTGGTAATCAGAGAGTTATTTAAATCTGAAGGGCAGGCTATACTGGCATGCTCAAGGATTTTATACTTGACATTGTTCTGGTCAATATTTCTATCAATGAGTTATGTGAACATAGATCGAGCATTTTCGAAATTAAATATAATGAAGACACAAAGGAAAGAAGGATAGCTTATATGTTGAATGAAAGAATAACTATTACAAATGATCTTAATGTATTGGAATGATGAGCTGATATGGACAAATCTAAAGTCCTGAACAGAACTTCAACACATCCAGTTTTGTAGATACTGAGAAGACTTGGTTTGACATAAATACATGTGAAAAAAAAGGTTTAGGGGCTTTACCTGAAAGCAAAACTGATATGAGCACAAAAAGGTTGGTATGATCTTAGCTGGTATACAGAGCAAAGTAGTGTTTGAGGAAATCATTCCATTGGGCCTTTAGCTTGCTTCATTGGCTAGACCACATATGGAGAAATGAATTTAGGATCTGAATACTACATTTTTCAGGTGGGTATATGGGAGAGGGGAATCAAGAAATTTGAATGTGTGTAAAAGGACATAAACAATGCAGTAAGGAGTTTGGAACCTATGTGTGCACATGCATGTGTGTCTGTATAGCAAGCTAAAAGGGAGGCAGGGTGCTTTATACTACACAGCACTCAGTTTAGAGTAAAAGAGCCTAAGTTTGGATCCTGAGGCTTCAAGAGGCTAAATGACTAGCCCAAGGTCACATGGAAAATAAATAGCTGGGCCTAGATATATAAACAATTCTACTGCCTCCAACTTCAACATTATTTCATCTATAGCATCTTTTGTTGCTATGTGCTTGTCATGTGATGTCCACTTGTAGTGCCAACACAACTCACAGCACCTACAACAGCTATGAATATGTTGGCATAATTCTGATTTGCAAAATACAATAGACTCTCCACATGGAAGGCAGAACCAAAACATTTATTCAAACACCAGAAAGTGAAATCCCAATACCAGAAAGCCAAATCTATCATAGTAACACAGAAATCTATACACAATAACCATGCAGGGGGCACCTCCATCCCCAAGCCTTCCCCCTGCTGGGGCTTCCCACAAATGAACATTCATAGTTCACTGTCTGCTTCTTTTCTCTTGCTCATCTCTACTCTTACTCCTAGCTCTGACTGCTCTGACTAACTTCATCTCAGCTCTACTCCACACTTTCTGCTCTACCCATTCAACAAGCTCCTTCCACCACAGACTCATGTGACTCAGGCTTTCAAGGGGGCCTGTTAATGGATAGGAAAGATCTTCCCATTTACATGACCATTATACCACTACATTTTGTTCCATTGGATACATGGTTTGGGAACTTTTCTCAATTACTTCTCATCTCTGACTTCAGTTGGTGGAGTAGATTATCATGCATTTTTTTAATTTAGAAAATTTCACAAGTTAAAAAAATTAAACCTATTGATTTAAGCTTGAGCTCTTTTAGTGAGGGAAATAAGACTGCCATACTCCTCATATTAGATTAAAGAAAACCCTCATTTATTTCTTTGAGATAATGAAGAGTGTGAAGAGAAAATTGGTCTGGGTAAAACATGGTGTACATATATAGTTACAAGTTCTAATATGTATGATGATCCATGAAAAAAAAATAGAAAAAGGTGGTCAGATAGTCAGGAGAAATAAGAGGGAACTGTCACAGTGCTGTAGAGAAGAAGGAGTATTCAAAAGGAAAAGCTAGTCAATAATCCTCAAATGCTACAAAGAGTTCAAGAAGGATGAATATTGAGGAGAAGATCATCAGTTCTGGAATTACAAGGTCAAAAATAACTTGATTAAGTACTTTCAATTATGGTGTAGTTGTAAGTTACTCTCAATGTTTCAAGAAGTGAGTAGAAAGAAAGGAAAAAGAAGTAATGATCGTAAACTGATCATTTTGTATGATTACTATATATATATATATATATATATATATATATATATATATATATGAGACCCCTTATTGGAAGAAAGCTATATTGTTCTCTGAGCAGTTTTTGATAATCGATGAACATTCAAGAAATAATGTCTTGTCTCCTTTACTTCTCATAGTCAATTATGAGATTGTTATAGAAAATTATTTGTGTTTTCATAAAATGGTGATAATCAGTGATTTAGCAATGAAATGAGTCCTATGCTGATAATGAGTTGTTTCCTATCTATTAAAGCATATTCAACTTGAGGACTCAAACCCAAGACTTCCAATTTCCAGTATAGTATCCTTTCCATTACAATATGGTAATTGCTGGTGGAGAATTGGTGTAGAGAGACAATACATTCAAAATGGACAGATACTCCTTGAAAAGAATTCTGGGATTCTTACATGTGATTTGCACATTTGATAAAAATATGTAATTTTCATATGTTTACCTTTACATGTTTTTGCAGGGACATATCACCAGAATAATAGTGAAGTACCATAAAAACTGTCTTTGAATTCATAATCTAATAGGATCTCTACCTATTAGTAGGCAGTGGTACAATAGTATTTTGTTATTGTTGCTGTTGTTGAATCACTTCAGTTGTGTCTGACTCTTTGTGACCCCTTTCAGGATTTTCTTGATTAGAGTATGGAGTGGTTTGCCTTTTCCTTCTCCAGCCCATTTTATAGATGAGGAATTGATGTAAAAAGAGTTAAGTGAGTTACTCAGAATCACACAGTTAGTAAGTATCAGAGACCAGGTTCAAACTCAGGAAGATGAATCTTCCTGATTCCAAGCCCAGTGCTCTATCCACTGCACCACAAATAATTATACTGTTATGCACTTAAGATTGTTGCAAAACTGATGCCACAAAGCAATAAGTCACACCAACATAGAGGTGTTTTTAACCATTATTTAAACCTGAGCAGCTTCTGTGAAGTAGAAAGGTATTCTGGCCCCTTTCCTGCTACCACAGCTGTCCTTACTCTGGGTTTCTGACATTATAATGGAGTTAGACTCTAATGTCTCCAAAATAAGGGTTGTTCCTAATTTACATTCCAAATAAAAGTTTCAAGCATGTACACACCCATGTACACACCCAAATGATCAAGACATCTAGTTGTTAAACATTTGAAGCATAATTGACCTCTATCTGATGATTTGGTGAGAAGTTGTAGGTAGAACAACTACCAGCTGTAGGTAGGTATAGGTTTGGGTGGAGTTTGGATCAGATGACCACTTAGGTCCTTTTCAACACATATATAATTCAATTGATAACATTGTTTAAAAAAATACAAAAGCTAGACATTTTCTTCCCTGAAGCATCTGATAGTCTATGTATAAGCTAAATCACTCTATGCATCTGTGATTGAACATCATGATGTTCAAGCTACCTTTGCCTAGATTCACAATAGGAGCTGTATGCCTCAGGGGCAGATTTATAACTGCTGAGAGGAGGAGATGGCTCATAACTTTATCAGTTGTCTTATTTCCTTTAACAAATCAATAGTAGGACTTTAAAATAATTTTATTTTAACCTCTTCAATACAACAAAAAAATAACTTCTCCATTCAACTAATATTTTAGTCTTCAAAATAAATATGTAAAGTTTTAAAGGTTGACATGTTGCGTTATCCAAGCCAAGGTACAACTCTTATGTCAGCAAGTGTCATAAAAAATGCTATAGAATATTCTGATTTTTCTCACAGGCATAGGACAAATGTCAAACACTCTCTTAAGTTGGTAATTTCTTTTGGATTCTTGCTTCTTTCTTCTGTCTAGAAGAAAAATCCATTCGAAGGAGATTATAGAAGGAAGGAGTTATAGTTTATAACTGGGGCTATTTTATTGTCTATATATCTCCCCACTGTATAAACTCAATCCAAGGTATGACAGCTTTCTTAAATTATATGCAACCTGTGTTGCACTTTGTCTTCTAGCACCTTAACCCTGCCTCATATCCATTGTGATGTTTGTTTATATAAAAGTATATTTTAGGATCCAAGGCCCTGACATCAGAACAGTTCATATATGCCAGTGACCAGAGTACTTACCAACTCAGATTTGTGGCACTAATCCTTGAAAAGTGAAGAGATATAGATACCAACTAATGTACAGATTCCCTGAAGAGAACTCATGCTTTAGCTATTAGTTTGTAAACTAGGCAATCTGGTCCAAAATCTGTTTTACAAATGGTACAGCTTGTGCCAGCAAGAAGTCACAAGGCAAAAACACTAAAATGAAAAATATTAAAAGTCTAGTGCTGTTCTGTTTGGTAGATGGAAAATTCCTTACAGATGTTATTAAAGTTTCGTGCCTTCATTCAGGTCTTTCTCTGTCTTTGTCTCTGTCTCTGTCTCTCTCTTTCTATCTCATTTGAGCATATGGCTGTGTACTTTATATTTTACCATTAATCTCCAATTTCTATACTTACTCCATGAAATTTTGTATACATCCATTAATTTGAATATCCAAGTATATATTGTGGACATTTATATATTTGAGCCTTTATTAGAGAGTATATGGTTCCCTATTAGTCACTGGGAATTACAACCATTTTAAAATTAAGGAATCTTGTATTTTGAAAGAACAATGTGAAGAAATTGATTTTTACCAGCAAATATGGCACAGATTCAGATGGAGAATGCCAGCTCCGAAGGACAGATGATTAAATCAATTTACCTCTACTCAATAATCATTTATTAAGTCCCTGCTTTCTACAAGGCACTCTTTTAGATGTTGGTCCTTGCCCTTAAACAGCTGAGTGCTGGTGGGGAAGGACAACATACGTACAGGTAAGTATATATAAAATTATTTGAACAGGTAAATAAAGAGCATTAATAACTAGAGTAGTAATCAGGGAAATCTTCTTTGAGGTGACTTCCAGAACAAGGGATAGCTTATTTGAATATGTGGAGTCTGGATATGGGATGGTACATTTGAGGAATAGCAAATGATCATGTTTGTCCTAAACGTAAAGTATTTAGGGGAAAGTAATATAAAATAAGCCTGGATAGTTCTTTTTTTTTAATTTTTTTTGGAGGGGAGACAGCTGGGCAATTGGGGTTAAGTGACTTGCCCAAGGTCACATGACTAGTAAGTGTTAAATGTCTAAGGCTGGATTTGAACTCAGGTCCTCCTGACTCCAGGGCCAGTGCTCTATTCATTGTGCCACCTAGCTACCCTAAACCTGAATAGTTCTAAGTGACCTGGATCATCATAACAAACATTTGCTTTTAAAAATTATATCATACCTGTGAAAATAGGAGTTACAATGCTTTAATATGCTGATTTAAAATATAACTTCATATTTTGTCTCTCACCCAACGATTTTATAAGAATAATTTTATATTTAATTCTCATTTTACAAGACAATATTGTGCTCACTTAACACACCAAAATGTTTCTATGAATGATTTCCTGTTATATTTCTTGTGGAACCTACTTTCTTAGCATCTGAAGTGGTTAGCCATTGTGCTTAGCTTGTGTTTGCCTTGGAATTAATTTTCTATATTCATTAGCACTTTCTATCCCTCAGTCTGCTTAATCCCTCTGATTGGAGGGTGGAGATCTCTCCTTCCAAAACCTTTACTTAAAGAGGGTCAACTTACTTTCATTTTCCACCTGGCTGCATTCCTCTGGATTTTTCCATCATGCTCCCAAGGTAGGCACCTTCATCTGTCTCCTGCTTCCTTTTCCCTTTTATATCTGGTCTTTCCTCATTATCTTGTTAGCTCTTTGAAGGTAGGGAATGTCTTTCACCTTTTCCTAGTACTTACCACAGTGCCTGACACATAGTAGGCACCTAATAAATTCTTATCCACTGATTGAATGAGAGAAATGTTGTCTGTAAATGAACAAAACATATTTCAAATTTCCCTTCTCAGAGCTAGATAAATCTAACTTTAAAATCAATAAGAAAGAAGTTAAGGAGATGACAAATCTTAGAAAAATTAGACCTCTGTAGAAAACTGAATGAGAATTTAAAAGAGTATACATTTTTCTCAGATGTATCTCACATTATTTTACCCAATTACATGTCAGTAAAATTTACAGTCTAAATGAAATGGATGAATATTTTTAAAACAATATAATCTGCCCAGATTAACAGAAGAGGAAAAAGAATACTTAAATAACCCTATCATAGAAAAAGACATTGAGCAGACTCACTGAGAAAAAATTCCTAGGGCCAGATTAATTTACAAGTGAATTCTACTAAACATTTAAGGAACAACTAATCCCAATATTATATAAATTAAAAAAAAAAAGAAGTCCTACTTCCTTTTGTGACAAAAATAGGGTCACGATACCTAAACTAGGGAGAACAAAAACAGAGAAAGAAAACTATAGACTAGCTTACTTAGTCTATATTGATGCAAAAATTGTAAATAAAATATTAGTAGGGAGATACAGCAGTATATCGCAAAGACCATACAATCTGAGCAGGTGGGATTAATACAAGGAATGCAGTACTGTCTCAATATTAAGAAAACTATTAGTGTAATTGACAATATCAATAAAAATAACAAAAACCATATGATTATATTAATAGGTGCAGAAAAAGCTTTGGATTTGTCACAAAATACCACACTCATTTTCATTAAAAAAATGGAAAAATTAGAAGTGAAGGGAACCTTTTAAAAATAAGTAATATCTATCTAAAACTAAGAGCAAGCATAATTATTAAGGTGGATAACTTGAAGCCTTCCCAGTAAGATTAGGGGTGAATTAAGCATGTCCATTAGTGCCACTATTATTTAATATAGCTCTAGAAATGCTAGTAATAGAAATAAATCCAGAAAAAGAAATTGAAGGAATAAAAATAGACAATGAGGAAATAAAACTATTGCCTTTGGTAAAATTAGAGAATCTTCTAAAAAAAACTACTTGAAACAATTAACAGCTTCAGCAAAGTTATAGTATATAAAATAAAAATATAGAAATCATCAGCATTCCTATATACTACAACAGAATCCAGCATGAAAAGATAGGAGAAATATTATTTAAAATAACTGTAGACAATATAAAAACTTAAGAGTCTAACTCCCAAAACAAATCCACATGAGCAAAATTATAAAACTTTTTTTAGACAAATAAAGACAGATCTAAGCATTGAAGAAGTATCAATTGCTCATGGGGAAACTGAAACAATATAAAAATGACAATTCTACCTAACTTTAGGTACCAAACTACTAAAGAATTATTACATGGAGCTAGAAAAAGTAATCACAAAATTCATCTGGAAGAACAAAGGTTTACGAATATCAAGAGAATCAATGAAAAAAAATATGAAAGTAGTTTAGTAATTCCAGATTTCAAAGTATATTACAAAGCAGTAATCATCAAAACAATCTGATACCAGCTAATAAATAGAATGGTGGATCAGTGGAATAGATCTAGGTACACAATAAAAGAAGTAAATGGCCATAATAATCTTGTGTTGGATATATCCAACATTCCAAGCTTTTGTCAGTAAGAACTCAACATTTGCCAAAAATTGCTGGAAAAACTGGAAAGTAGTTTTGTAGGAACTAAGAATAGGCCAACATCTCACACAGTATACCAAGATAAGGTCAAAATGGGCACATAATTTAGACATAAAGTGTTCTACCATTAATAAATTAGAAGGGCATGGAAAAAATGGACCCGTAAGATCAATGGATAAAGGAAGGATTTTTGTTCAGAGCAGAAATGAGACGATGATGGAAGTAAAACGGATAAGTTTTTATTACAAGAAATTAAAAAGGTTTTGCTCAGACTAAACGAATGTAGTCAAAAATAGAAAGAAAATAGGAAACTGGGAAAAATTTACAGGTTTCTCTGATAAAGGCCTAATTTCTGCAACATATAGAAAAGTGAACCAAATGTATAAAAATATGAAACATTCACCAGTTGATAGATGGTTGAAGGATACGGGCAGGTTTCAGAAGAAATCAAAACTCTCAATACTCACATGAAAACATGTTCTAGATCACTTTCCATTAAAGAAATATAAAATAAAACAGTTCTGTGAGAGCACATCAGATTGACTAACATGACAGAAAAATAAAATGTCAAATGCTGGAGTCGATGTTGAAAAATTGGGACATGAATTCACATGTGGTAGTGTTGAGAACTGGTCGAACCATTCTGAAAAGTAATTTGGAAATTTGCCCAAAGAGCTCTCCAACTGGGTATATCCTTTGACCTAGCTATACTACTTCTAGTTTTGTGTCCCAAAAAGATAAAAGGAAAGGGAAAAGAGCTTATTTGTATAAAAGTATTTATAAGCAGCTTTTTTTTGTAGTGGCGAAAACTGAAAATTGTGGGGATGCCCATCAATTTGTGAATGGGTGAACAAATTGTGGTTATGATAGTCGTGGAATACTACTGTGCTTTAAGAATTTGCAAGCAGGGTAGTTTCAGATAAATGTGGGGAGATGCACTTCATGTAAAGTGAAATGAGTAGAACCAGGAGAATGTTATACACATCCTTACAGCAATGTAAGGATGACAAACTATGAAAAAGTTAGCTATTCTGATCAACACTGAGCCAAAACAATCCCAAAACACTCATGATGAAAAATGCTATTAGCTTCCAGAGAGAGAACTGATGAACTCTGAATGCAGATTGAAGTATACTTTTTGTTTTTTTAATTTTTCTTCTTTTATTTTTCTGTGGTTTTTTGCAACATGACTAATATGGAAATGTTTTGCATGATTTCACATGTATAACTGATATCTAACTTCTTGGAAGGGTAGGATGGAGGGAGAGAATATGGAACTCAAAATTTAAAAAAAGTTAAATATTTTACATGTAATTGAAAAATATTTAATGAAACAAAACAAAATATATTACAAAAATTAAAAAAGAAAGAGAAGGAATAAATAGGTTCCATGAGAAGACCCTTGTGATAAAGGAGGTCCCAAGATGTCTGAGTTCTCAAAGGTGATTGTTATTATAATGCAACACGGGATAGTTATCACTTCCAAATAGATCCACTGATGAAAAAAATTAATGTCAGTGGCAAAGAAACCTCTAAACTCACTTCTTGACTGGGACCAAACACCTGGATTTTATGATAAAGAGTCCAAGGATAAGTAGGTGCAGGATTCTTGATGCATGTGTTCTTCTCTGTCTCCTTTGCTGGATCCTGATCATGCCCTCTAACTGAACTCATGGTTCAGTCTTGGACTTTCTTCTCTTCTCCTTAGGTACTACTACATTTGGTGATCTCATTAGCACCAATCAATTTCTTTGCCATCTCTATGCTTAAGATTTTCCAATCTGCCTTTCTTGTCCCTGATTCTTGTTCAGATATCTCAAACTGGATGTCCAGTAGACATTTGAACCTCAATGTGTCTAAAACAGAACTCACAATCTTTACCCATAAACCCTCCTCTGGTATTATTTCCCCCTTTGCTATAGAAAGGAAAACCATCTTCCTAGTCTCTCTGGCTTGCCACCC
>CM053594.1:334864865-334882201 GCA_028646575.1 Pseudocheirus occidentalis
CCTGAGGGGACAGTATTGTTTTTGGTCATAAGGGTTCAGTGACCCTGAGGAACATTATCAGTTCTGGTCCCAAGGGTCCAGTATTCCAAGAAGAGGTGGATATAAGGATGCTGATTTTAACATTCAGGGGGAGCATAACCTCCAGTCAGTAGAAGAAAATTAATCAATTCTGACATTCATTGGCTCATCACCCTCTCACCTTGACTCTCATAAGAAAGTTACTATTCATAGCAATCACAGAAATTGCAATATAGTGTTAACAACAGCTTAACATTTAAAATGACCACATAGTTTTCATCAAAGTGGCCACAGTATTAAGAACAAAGAACAAAAGAATAAGCATCTGGTTTCCCTAAAGAGGTCTGCCTCTTCACTCAGTCATTCAGTCTTCCACTGATGAGGCAATCACAGATTAACTTAATCATTCACTTATCCAGCAATCAGTCACTAAATACAATCATTGCGATTTTCTGTGATAACAAGTAATGTTGTAAATATTATATTGTGACATATTGTGAATCTTTGCCTTGATTTGTAATGGAAAAAATGGACCATTCATTATACTGTGTAATCAGAACCTTAAAAGATGTTCACAGTAGTATTCTTTTGGGAATCTGCTAGTGCATGTCCTTATACCCCCTTAACCATCTCTGGCTTGAAAATTCTGAAAGCTGCTTCCGCTTCTGTCACCACTACTTGGTCTGAACACTGGTGCTTCACCCACATGGGCTCTGGACTAGCTTCTAATTCATGTCACAGATCTCTCTTTCCAACCTCCAAAGTTTTCTTGGGCTATAAGAATGTCTTTCTCTGATCTTTTGTTCTCTTTGCTACTCCAGAATTTGATTTGAGGAATTATTTTATACCTGTCTGTAGGAGAATGTTGGAAGAGCTCAGCTAAGTACTTTTCATACTCTGCCATCTTGGCTCCATCCCTGGAGGACCAGTAGACTTTTATTATAACTTATTTTACTCTCCTGATTATTACCATTATCTTTTTTTTGCATTGATTGCTGTCTTTTGGTTGGTCTAGTAAAAGAAATACAGAATGGAAGGCTCATGAGATTTGGTTTGAGTGAATATCAATTCATAAGCTGCCTCAAATGTAGAATAGTATTATATGGACTATATATGTAAAGGGTCCCCAGAAGCCACATCTTCAAAAAAATGTTATCTGCCCCTAGCCAAAGCATGCCCTTCTTTACAAACTCTTGGTTTCATGCCAATTATTCCCTTTCTAAAATATATTTGTGAGCTCCTTGAGAGCAGGGATTGCTTTTTCATACCCATTTGTTACCCCAGTGCTTAGAATAGTGCCTCACACATAGTAGGCACTTAATAAATGTTTATTCACTGACATTTTTCAACCATGGGTCCCCACATTTCCTATAGTTAACACAAACTTAAGCATTTAGAACCCTTGCAAATAAGTTACAATCCACTGTAAAGATGGGTAAGATGACTTACAAGCAGTTTGGACTTCCATCAGGCTTCTAGCAAGTACTGTAAAATTAAACCATCTGTGAATATACAGAAGGTCTTACCCAGTCATCTCTCTCAGTTTTTAAAATTATCTAACTCAGGAATTCTTAAGCTGCCACAGACCTCTTTGACAGTCAAGTGAAACCTATGAGGCCCTGCTCAGAACAATGTTTTTAAAAGAATAAAATAAAATCCCTAAGATTGCAAGAGAAATCAATTACATTGAAATAAAGAAGAACTCTTCTCCCATCTAAGTTCACAGAACTGAACTTTGCACATTGTAATTGTCTCAGATCATTCTATTTCTCACAGTAACCAAGTCTTTTACAGTCGATCATCATTCCAACCTTGCTGTTTCTAGGCACAGTGGTCTTCAGGTTCTTTTCACTTCACTTTGTATCTGTTCATCTAAGTCTTGCCATGTTGTTTTTTTTTCCTTGAAACCACTCCTATCATCATTTCTTGTCACACAAAAGTACACGATCACATGCCACAACTTGTTCAGCTATTCCCCAATTAATGAGCATCCCCCCTCATTGTTAAATTCTTTGTTACCACAAAAACAATGGATATATTTTTATACATACAAGTCCTTTTCCTTTTCCTTTTCCTTTGATCTCTTTGGGAAATAGACCTTGTAGTGATATTGCTGGATCAAAGGGTATATAAAATTTTATTGCCCTCTGGGCATAGTTCTAAATTGTTTTTCAAAAGCATTCAACCAGTTACTTCACAAGTCAATCAACAGTTCAATAGGCTAACTATTTTCTCTTATCCTCACTAGCATTTGTCATTTCTGATCAGGGCTAGGTTGTACTTCAGAGAGGTTTTAATTTGCATTTCTCTAATCAATAGTGATAAAGCATTTTTACATATGACTGTAGATAGCTTGCTTTATTATTTTTTTTAAGTGCCAGTTCTAATCCTTTGACCATTTATCAATTGGGGAATGGCAGTTTTTTTATGAATTTGAATCAATTTTCTACATATTTGAGGTCTTTATCTGAGAAATGTGCTATAAATTTTTTTATTACTTAAATGTTGTCTTTTTTTTTACAATTGTTTATTACTTGATTGTTTATGGCATCTGTTATCAAAGTGTAGCTTCCCTGATTATCTCTTTTAATTATGTCTGTTTTTGTTTTTTGTCTTCCAAAATGTCATATCCCAAGCTCTCTACTCCTTTAAGGTGGAAGCTATTTGTGTGATCCTGACTGTGGCCTCATGATATTTGAATTGTTTCTTTATGGCTGTTTTCAATACTTTCTCCTTCACCTGGGGGCTTTGGAATTTGATTATAATATTCCTGGTTATTTTCATTTTGATATCTTTTCAGGAGATGATTGGTTGATTCTTTTAATTTTGGTTTTACCCTCTGAATCTAAGATATCCTGACAGTTTTCCTGGATTATTTTTTAAAATATGGTGTCTAGTTCTTTTCTTTTTAATCATAGCTCTCAGATAGTCCAATTACAGACAATTCTCACTTTATGTAAATTATCATTATGCAAAATTGACTTTACATAAAAAATTCTGAAATAAATCCTCATTACAAAAATTACTTAACTGTAACATACTGTGTTCTCTCTCCATTCATGCCCCTTAGCTCAGTGTTCCTTGTCTGTCTACTTCCCCACCAAAAAACAAAGAAAAAAACAACCTAAACAAAAGACACCCTCCCCACTTCCCCATCCCTTACCTCCTCTACCTGCCCACTCCCCCTACCCCCACAATCCCCTTGAAGTGAAAGCAGAATGGAGATATGGAGAGACAGTTCTCCCATGGCACATGGGACTTGGCTTGAGACTTCCCATACTGATAAAGAAGACTTTTTCCTCATTCTGCCCACTTGTCTTGTGTAATCCTTTGCTTGATCTATCTTCTGTCTTTGCTTAGGTACTGCATGTCTGTTCTCAACCCTCATGTGTTTACCCATTGTCTCCTATCTGTGTCTGTGTCCAGTCCCCATATGTTTGTTCCCACATGTTCTTTCTCTCAGTTCTGGACAGACTCTGAGGTCACTGGCCCTGGCCCCTGCCTATTCCTCCTCCTGCTCTTGCTGCTTTGTCCTCAGACCTCATGTGGTCTTGAACTGTGAACCAGTGCCCTCTGTCCACAGGTACTGGGCTCCATTCCTTCCTCCCAGCCTCTTTCCCTTCCTCATATATTTGAGTAAATCTGCATTATGTAAAAATCATTTTACATAGAGGTCAGCAGAACTTAACATAAAATAAGAACTGCCTGTGTTCTTAAGTTAGCTCTCCTTGATCTATTTTCCAAGTCAATTGTTTTTCTAATGAGATATTTCAAATTTTCTTCCATTTTGATTTCTTCCATTATTTTGACTTTGTTTTTCTTGCTTTTTTGATATCTCATAGAGTCATTAACTTCCACTTGGCCAATTCTAATTTTTCAGGAATTATTTTATTCAGTGAGCTTTGACACCCCCTTTTCCATTTGATAAATTCTGATTTTTAAGTTTTTTTCTTCAGTAAAATTTTGTGTCTATGTTACCATTAGGCAATTATGTTTTTTGTAAAGGTGTTATTTTTTTTAGCAATTTTAATTTAGCAATTTAATTTAATTTAGCAATTTAAATTTTAGCAATTTTAAAATTTAGCAATTTTTAAAGCTGTTAATTATCTTTTCATAATTATCCTGTATTTGTCTCATTTCTTTCCCCATTTTTTCCTGCCACGCACATCTTTTTCTTTAACTCTTCCAGGAATTCTTGTTGGTCTTGTGTCCAATTAACATTTTTATTTGAGTCTTTAGTTGTAACTTTTTGCATTGTTGTCTTCTGCTGAATTTATATCTTCATCTTCTCTTCCATGTTAGTAGCTTTTCTTTTTCTTTTTACATTATTTTAAATTTTTTTCAAGTTCTTTTTTGTTATAGTTGTTTCTTATTTTTTTAACTTAGCTGAGATGTAATAGATTACTTTCCATTACTCTATTTTAATACTACATGCTGCTATTCTACTATCCATTCTACTATCATTTTCTGTTCTAAGGATGATTTCATGCCAATTACATTAACTCTTCAGATTGCTAAATGTGTGTTTCTCTCTATCCTATTCTGTTATACTAATCTTTTTTCCCCCATCCCTTTGTTAAGAGTTGTTTTGCTTGTGATTAATGCCATCCTTAATCTACCTTCCCTCATATCCAGCCCCCTGTAATAGCAGTCAGTTTGTCAGATACTTAGCACTTAGTAACTTAGGGCTAAGTAGCACTTAGTAACTTAGGGCTAAGTATCGAAGGTGTGAGCCCTGTCCACTGTTGAAAAGGCATGAACTCCCCTGTTGACATGAAAGAAGGTTATTGGCTGACACAGGAGGCCATTGTTGTGTGTATATATATATATATATATATATATATATATATAAGAATTCTGGAGACAGAGAGATAGAATTGGGATTTTCCAGCTGGAGGAAGCAGGATTGTCTCAGCATCTGGAGCTGAAGAAGTGAGTTGGACTTTTCTTGAGAGAGAGAGAGAAAGAGCATTTCTCTCCAAGCATCTGGAAGCTGACTGAGACCTGAGATGGAGTTTTCCTGAGACCAGAATCTGGTGAAGGCCATCCAGAAGGCCAATATTCCTTATGGGTCCTACAGCCAGCTGAACTGCTGGAAGACTGAAGAAGCATCACCAGGATAACACTTTGTTAGTTTATGGCCTGGGCGATACTTGAGTCCCAGGCAAGAGAAGTGGTGAAGGGTTTGAGATGTGCTGGACCCTGTGAACTTCAGTGTGTGCTGGGGATTGCCCTGAGGACTGGACAATTGAATGCTGGGAATCTCTGTAGATTCATAGTAACTGAATTCTTCTTTAGACTAGGATACTAAACTTTGCTCCTGGAATCAGAACCACACAGCTACTGTTTACTTCCTAGAACTTGCTTTATTCTCAGTCACAGCTAGTACCTATCCTCTCAATTGCTCCTCTCTACCCTGGATTTGAGACCCATTAATAGGTAGTACATAATGAAATTGCTGGATGGCATTAGTGTCTACACCTGTTTCTTGTTCGTGTCTCCTTTGGGATCTCCTCTTGGTGCCCTATCTTTGTCTTTTCTCAGTCTCTGGGTGCTGCAATGCTCCCCACCACCACTGCCACATGTAATCCTGACCAGGCTCCCTCTCCAGTGTCTGCAAGTCTTTCTATCTGCTTAAGTCATCTTGAGTGAGAAAAATAATTCACTGTGACTTCCTGGCTACATCAATTAAAGTTGTGCATTCTTGAAATCTTTGTTGAGGAGATTTGGAAAGAGGGTCATAATTTCTTTCACTGGGCCATCTTGACTTATCTCTCACATAGAAATTCTAGTTCACAAAATACCTTCCTTTTTCAAATATTCTAATTCACATTCTGGGGATCTTGTTGAGCTGATCTGGAGGTGCATGAGAGTGGGTCAACAATTCATATTTATCAATAATCTACTATTGTAGTTTTCCCATCTCTTTGGGAAACTTTCACAGTAAAACATTAAATGCTTAATCAATGTCTCATTCAGTCAGTCTTTAATAGACTGAAAGGTTTCCACATATAATCAAAAATAAAGTAAAAACTTAGACAATGAGATTAATAGTCATAAAAGGTAAAGTGTTTTTAGCAAGTTAGAATCATAGTGTTTCAGTTGAAAAGGGCATCTCTTCAAACCCTCTCGTTTTGTAATTAGTAACTTAAGAGAATCTAAATGAAATACTAACAGCTGTAGAGTTTACAACTTTGGCCCCTGATGAGATCACTAGTAAGATATGGAGTGCACATGCTGTCTGATATAATGAAAAGCTGTGGAAGTGTTCAATTGTAAGAAACAGGAACTTAGTGCGTCTATGTGATTTCCTGTCTGTTTTCCCCCCTATGTAGCAAGTCCTTTGGCAAAAAGACATCTGTGTGTGTGTTTTTCTCCTTTTTTCAAGAATGAACATCATGATTTAAGATAGTTTCTCCTCTGACTGCCTGCTGGTTTATTTCCCACACCTGCTTTTGTGGAAAAGAGAGAGGGGATTTGTAAGTGACCATTTGGGGGCCTATTCTGCTAACATTTGACCTGCATTGTATCCCACAGGAACAAAGCAAACTAAAGAACTCATGAGGGGTGATCTAAACCCAGGAATGGTTTTAAAATCATATGTATATACCAATGCCTCCAAATATTGCCAGATTTTGTAGGTGAGGTTTACTAATTGTGTGGAAATTAATTTTAAAATTTAGTTTTCTTTTTCTAATCAGTAGGGGATACTTTAATTCAAAGGTTAGAATTTGAATTAATTGGTTTTAAGCACTTAAAATTGCTTTAAAACTAAAACTTTTTTTCTGTATGCTGATTTCCAAGTTGCTGTGACAATTCATTTCTCATTTTGAGTATTTGAAAATTTAACATTAATTTCACTAATTTTTTTCTTCCTATACTCAAACTGAGTGTTTCATGCACATTGAAAGGTTGTTTTAGTCAGCCATTTAGTTAGAAGAGTCCTATGAAAGTCAACATATTAGGGGCTAATTAAATAAATAATATTTAGCCCATTTAATTAGCATTATAATGAATAAAAGTCCATTCTATGAATTAACATATGTTTAACTTTTCTTTAGATACATACTTCAGCTAAGTATGTATCTAATTTTTAAAAAGAAGGAAGTATAAAGATGGACAGAGGCCAATGAAGGAAGGAAGGAAGGAAGGAAGGAAGGAAGAAAGGAAGGAAGAAAGGAAGGAAGGAAGGAAGGAAGGAAGGAAGGAATGAAGGAAGGAAGGAAGATAGGATGGAAGGAAGAAGGAAGCAAGGAGGAAGGAAGAAGGAAGCAAGGAGGAAGGAAGGAAGGAAGCAAGGAAGGAAGGAAGGAAGGGAATGAAAGAGAGAAAGAAACACTTCCAGGCCTTAAACTATATTATAAAAAAGCAGTCTTGAAAACCATTGATATTGGATCCAATCAGAGAAGTAGGTCAATAGACAGCAGACTAGGAAAGAGAGAATCAGAAATAATAAAATTACCTAAAAACATGAATTATTTAGGAAAGAATTACATATTTTACATGAATTTCTAAGAAAATAAGAAAATAATATGAAAGAAATTATGTTTAGAGTAATACGATAGACCTTATTTGACAATACATTCAAAATGGATATGCTACCTGAATATTAAAAGGACTGGAAAAGAAAAAAAATGATATATATATTTCACAGCTATAGGTAAGCTATGTATTCCTAACTAAACAAAGGATAGAAGCAATAGAATAATTACTGTGCAAATGAATAGAATCAGTCAAATGAGGGGAAAAACCCACAGCTACTTATATTTTTTGGATAAGGATTTTGTATCTGAAATAGATAGATACACAAAAGTTAGAAATAAAGAGATACAGTTAGATATACAAGATATCTCCATTTCCATAATCTATGTATCTAGATCTTTGTGTATATCATCTATTTATAGTTATAGATATATCAGTATTTGTATGTATGTTCAAGTCATTTATATCCATACATGACAAAAAGCTACTTCTAAATAATTAAGTGGTTGAAGGATATCACCCAAAAAAGTTTTCAAAAGGATTGTAAATATTAGTAACCATATGTAAGAATATTTCACACGTTTAAAAATACAAGAAACCTATATAAAAATAAGAGCTCATGTTTATATAGAGCTTTAAAGTTTACAAAGTGTCTCTACTTTGTCTCATTTTATCCTTATAACAGCCCCAGAAAGCAGATCGTATTATTATCCCTGTACATCAGATGAGGAGTCTGAGGGAGAAGCTAAACAAGTTGCCCAGGGTGACAACAGAGATTACCAGAGGCAGGATCTGAATTCAGGTTTTCTTCTTCTATTTCCAGTACACTAACCAATAAGCCACTAGTTTCCTGAGTTTTGCTTTACACAAGATGAAATAGATAGGAATAATCAAATTTAGATGCATTGTGGGAAGATAAGCACACTAATGAATTATTGGTGGAGTTGTGGATTAGTACAACCATTTCATAAAACAATTTGGAACTATGCAAGTAATATTTATATCCTTTAATTTGGGTATTACATTTCTATGTATATGCCTCAAGGAGATCACTGAAAACAAAGAAAGCTTCCTATATACAAAATATTTGCAGTAGCACTTTATTTTTTGGTAATATCAAAGACCTAGAAATAAAATATTGATTTGAGAACAGCAAAACTAATTGCTATATTAATTCAATAGGGCAGCCAGATGGCACAGGGGCTAGAGTGCCAGGTCTAAGGCCAGGAAGAGTCATTTTCCTGATTTCAAATCTGACCACAGAACCTTTCTAGCTGTGTGAATTGGGGCAAATCACTTTACTCTCCTTGTTTCAGTTCCTCATATATAAAATGAGCTGGAGAAAGAAATGGCAAATCATTCCAACATCTTTGCCAAGAAAGCCTCAAATGGAGTCATGAAGAATCAGACATGACTGAAATAACACCAGAAAGATTCAATAGCCTATTGCTGTAGGAAATGACATGTATTATGAATGAAGAAAAGCTTAGAAAGACTTATTTGAACTGATACAAAGTAAAGTCAGTAGAGCCAGGAATACAATTTACACAATTACTACAATAACATAAATGAATAAATGTATCATATAATAAAAACAATTGATTGGCCCCCTTCCAAAGACCCTCCAAAGGCCAAAGCTTGGCCCCCTTCCAAAGAAGAAATATGAGAAGACACCTCCTTCTACTCCTTTGCAGAGTCAAGCCAAGTCAAGTTATTAAGCACTTATTATATGCCAGGCTCTGTGTTAAGTACTGTGAATACAAATACAAGTAAAAAAGATTCCTTCCCTATAGGTGCTTCCATTCTAATTGGGGTTGGGGAAGAGGAGGAGGAAGATGAAAAGTGGAGAATGGAGAGTAGGGAGAAGGGCGTGGTGGAGAAAAAAAAATAATAAATCCAGAGAGGCAAGAGTGGAGAGCCTGGAGAGTATAGAAAGAGTGAACATGACTGGCCTGTACTTTCCCTTAAAATGCAGGTTATGGGAGGAACTAACCAATTAGTGGTTTGGCCTACAAGAACATAGGGATCTTCCAGGGTCTGAGACCTGTAGGAGCAGAGGAATCTTCCAGAGTGAGAAGGCTTCCAGGAAATAGGATGGGGAGGAGAATGAACTCTTCTTGAAGAGGAACAAAGGAGTGAACATAGTTACTTCTTTAAAAATGTAAGTCTAAGGAGGAACTGACCAAAAAAAGAAATGGACTTCAAATGCAGAGGGATCATCTATAGTGGGAAATTCACAGATATAGGGGTGAGTGGGACAGTCCACAGATGTGAAACATCACATATATTTTCAGATCCTTTTGATGTATTAATTGATCAGCTTTTCTGATTATTTTTTTTCTGATTCCTCTTTTTCTTTAATTCTTTGTTATATTAGAATCATTCTCTTGAGGGGAGGCAGAATGTGGTGAAATTTCAGTTATGATAAACAGAGGTTATCAGTAAAATATGTTTTTAAAGCAAAGATAGAACAGAAAGAAGGAAAGAAGGGAGGCAGGGAGAGGAAAACTGAAGGAAGGAAAGGACAAAGAAAGTGAGATAGGGAAGAAAGGAAGGGAGGAAGGAAAAGAAAGAAGGGAAAAGAATGAATGAAGGAAAGATGGCAGAGAAAGGGAGGAAAGAAGAGAAGGAAGGAGGGAAATAAGGAACAAAGGGAGGGAGGGAGGGAAGAAAGAAGGAGGAAAAGAAAAGGAGACAGGGAGTGAAGGAAAGAAGAAAACAAAGAAAGAAGGAAGGAAATGTTTATTTCTTATAAAATGCTCTTCAGGTCTTTTGCTTGGTAAAGGTGCAGGACTTTGCAGAAACAATTGTGATACCTTGAATTAAAGGAGTCTTTCTGGACTGTTAAAGAACAAAAACCTGTTCCAAATAACTATCTCCTTTGGGTTTCCTTACAAGTTGTATAAGCAAGGGGGAAAAATTGGGACAAGCTCAAGGTTGTACATAAAAGAGAAATATATTGGTTTTTTAGTGTCAGCATATACAGTATTCAACTAGAATTGATGAACAGCAGATGTCTTGAGACTCATAAAAACATCTGCAACAATAACTTGTAGGTGGGAAAATAGCTGATTAATTTCCTTCCTTTCCCTTTTCCTTTTTGTTTGTCCTGTGATTCCCTTATAAATTATTCTTTTGCCAAGTCTCCTTCTTTTCCATCGTTGCTTTATAAAATATTGGAGGGAAATGAGAAGGCTCTTGGCTTCAGAATATTTCTACAAAAGTTCTACAGAAATAGAAGATTTGATCTATCTTTTCTATCTTTTCTTTTTCATCCTACACCTAGGTACAAGGGATAAAACTTCACCTTTGACCTCTGAACATCTCTAAGTCTTTGTTCTGCAGAGCAGAGACATTACCAGGATGTGACTAGTAGCTTTTCTTAGGAGTTGGAATATTTTCTTCCTATGTAGGGGTGATATTCTGTAACTGTTATATTGAATAAGGGAGATAGGAGCCCAGCTCCACTAAAGGTCTCCCAAGTGGCCTTTTATTATTGGTTAATCAACTCTAAACTGCAGTAGTAGAGGCAAGCAGAGAAGTACTTAGCACCTTGTTTCAGCTGTTTAATTATTTAGTACCTTGTTTCAGTTCAAGTTACTTTTAAGTCTTGTCCATGATTATATCAAGTCTTTTGTTAGAAAACAGAATTTGTGAACCCCTGTTGCTGATGCAACAGAAAGGGGAAGAAGAAAGAGGAGCTTAATGACCATATATAAGGAGAAGCTCAGGCTGGGAGAGCAGAAATGAAAGAGCATTTGTGGTGGCAGATTTTGAGAAGTGAACACTTGTGCGGGAGGCACTCTGTGTGTCTCTTCTGTCTGTGTAGATTTTTGTTTGTGATGTGTGTTGAGTTCTCAAACCTTGTTGATGGGTCTGTGTTGAGTTCACAGGCAGATAGTGAATTGATTATGGTGCTGGCAATGTGTATGAACATTCTTGTGGTTTTGCTAAGCTTTGTCTTCCCAGGAACTGAAACTGTGAAGGACTTGAGGTGGACTGGACACTGTAAGCTTCAATATGGAAGAAGAATTGGACAAGGAGTTGGGAGCTGCCTGCCATTGAACCCAGGTGACACTTGAGTGTATTCAGGTAGGAGCTGGACCCATGGAAGAGGAACCACGGAATTTGGTAGCTAGCCCCAAGTCAATATGAAGAAGACCTCTCCTTGGGTACTTGATGCTGACTGAGAAGATCATGAATTACTTTTGCCTTGTGGAAAACTTTCATCCTTGTGTTCTTTAAGGAGGCTTGCTCCTTGAGGATGATTGAATTAAGGATTTACTGAATGTACTTTGTTTAAAGCTATGTGGCCACTTTGGTGAAAACTGTGTGGGCACTTTAGTGATAACTTGTTATGCTATAATGTTGTCAATGCTATACTTTGGTTTCTGTCAATGTTTTTTCTTAGTTTATTATTGAACAGAGAGTTCATTATACTATGTAATAAGAACCTTGAAGCTGTTCACAGCAGCAGTCCTCTGGAAAACTGCTCATGCTTGCCTTTATAGCCTCTCAGACCTGTTTCTGTCTTTCCATTTTGTAAAGGTCTCAGGACATTTTAGTCATAAGACTAATAACACGTTGGACACTGGTAGGTACTCTGAGACCCTGTACAGTGGAGATAGTTACCCTGAGAATGATTGTTTATATCATGGAAGAAGTAGTTCTGGCTAAGAAAAACAGAAGTATAAAAGAAACCCTCTTCAAGTGAATATAATTATGGCTTGTGCTGAGCTAGAAAAGATCAAGAGGCTATGAAATCACATCAAAGTGATTAAGTCATTTTCTTCCACCTTTTCTAGACAGAAACCATCCATTTGTGTAAAAATATAGTTTAAAATGAGCAGAACAGTGGCTTCAGGAGAATCTGCTGGACTTCAGAATTACTGGATGGTTCCATTGATCTCTAATTTGAAAAGAGGCAGGGCAAGCTGAAGAAAAAGGATTCCTGGTGATCAGAAGTCAGTAGCATAGGAATGCCCCCAGGAAAAGAGGGGAAACAACTTTATAGGGGACAATTGACTCAATAGAAACAATGTTATGGATGTCATAAAATGGAAAATCTGTCAAGTGACTTTTTTCAGTTTTGTGACTTACTTTAGGTTATAATATGTTAGCTAAAAAAGTTATTGGAAAATTGAGGTCCATCTTAATGTGCAGAATGCCAGAATCTAAGCTTTTATTATTGACCAAATTGCTCTAGTTCCCACATTGTTGGTCCAGGAAGAGGCCCCCTTATACTCTGCCTATGTTGTATTTTTTTTAACTTCACTGCTATTAATAATAACAATAATAGTTAGTATTTATATACCTCCTTAAGATTTGCAGAGTACTTCATACACATTTCATTTGATATTCACAAAATAATGTGAGGTAGGTGCTATGATTATTCCCATTTTACAGGTAAAAAAATGAATCAGAGAAAAGTTATGTGATTTATTTGGGTACCTCAGCTAGAAAGTGTCTGGAGATATGAATACAGATCTGATTAACTCTAAGTTGAGCACTCTAGCCATAATACCTTCTAGGTGCATTGTAAAGTTATCTAAAGGTTCCTGTCAAAGGATAACTATTGAGAAGAGAAGAGACTATGGCCAAATGTAAAGCCAATCATGAGCAGCTCTCCTGAGAACTGCTGCTGTGAATAACTAAGCTTCTTATAACATAGTATAGTGAACTTTCTATTTATTCAGAAATAAACTAAATCAAAACATTCAAGAAACTAAAGCACAATATTCACAACAATAACAATTACAATAACAATATGTGTCCACTAAAGTGGACACATAATCTTAAACAAAACATATCATAAGTCACTATCTCCTCAATCAATATAAAATCCCATCTAAAATCTTCTTTCATCTTGATTGGAGACTGGCTTCTAATCATCCTTAAGCTAATCATCCTTAAGGAGTAGTCATTCTTAAGGGGTAGTAGAAAATACAAAGGCCATGTATTCCTAGGTCATAGTAAGTTACAATATCATCAGTCAGCACTGAGTACCCAAGTAAAGTCTCCTTTCATCTTAACTTGACTTCCAAATTCCATGGCTCCTCTTGCAAGTTTCCAGCTCTTGTTTGGATTCACAGGTGGGCAGCTCTCCAATTACAGTTTACAGTGACTAGTCCACTCCAAGCCCTTCATAGTTTCTGTTTCTGGGAAGACAAAGCTTAACAGAGTCACAACAATATTAACACACATTAAGCTTAGCAGAGCTACAACAATATTTACACAAATTGCTAGCACTATCATCTCAATTCACTTTCTGTCTGACAAAGTAACACAAACTAACAGACAAAACTTCTTTCTGAGAAATCAAACACAAATCAACATAAAGTCCTAGAACTTCTATAAACAGCAGTAAAACCATTTCAGGATTTCTGCAAATGGTAGTAAAGCCCTCTTTCAGGACTTCTGTAAACAGCAGAGACAGTCCTCCTTCAGGACTTCTGTCCAAAAACAACAGACAAGACTTTTGTCTGACAGACCAACAGAGTGCTACAGAATCCCCAAATTGCAAGCATTCTCCATCTCTGTTCTGCTTAGTCCCAGCTTATGCTTGAGCATAAGCTCGGCTTATGAAGATCTGCTCTGCTCTTTCCTGTTCCACTCTTCCTGTTGTCCTTCCTGTTAAGTGATTGTGGCAAGTTCCTCCCATTGTGGGCTCCATGTGATAATGTTTGACATATTTAGGTCAGAGAAGGTCTCCAAACTCTTTTAGGTCTATTAAGGGAAACAGCAAAACTTGATATAATCAGAGGCAAGGCTCAAAGGCCCTTGAATAGCTGAAACAAGGTGCTAAATACTACTTTGCTTGTCATTACAATAACTGAAACAAGGAGCAAAGTACCACTTTGCTTCTCATTATACCAAAGTAGGGATATATCAGATCCCAGAACAGTACTGAATGACATTCAGAGGAATTTGAGGTTATGGTGAGGACAAAGAGTAGGTTTAGGAGTGAATCATACAGAAATAGTAAAAGACAAAAGTTTGTGATTAGATAAAGAAAATTCAGAGTTCTTAAACATTGAAATGTAAAACATGTCATGGATGATGGTAAGATTTAAGGTACAGACATCTTTCTGTGTAGCTGACAATGGTATTTGAGAAACCAGGAATTGAGTAGGTTGAGGAACTGGGAATTTAAAGTGTTTACAGAAATTATATGCTTTTGGAAATCCCCTAGAACAGTGGTTCTCAACCTTCCTAATGCCTCTACCCTTTAATACTTGTATGTGGGCGTATCTGCATGTGGGCCAACCTGCTTGGAGGAGGATAGAGGGCAGTGTATTGGTTCCTAAGACCATGGGAAATATGTTTTTGATTCCCAAAGGAGTCGTGACCCACAAGTTGAGAACCACTGCCCTCAAATGTGGGAAGGATTTGAAGGAAAGCTGTGATTCAAACACTGAACTCGTTGAGAAACAAAGAAGGAGATTCTGGGGATCAGCTGATAACAGCTAGCAGAATTTGGATGGGGTGACAAATTTCAACTTGTCCAATTTCAAAGGAGGATGTTGGGGTCATATCCTATTGTGCTTATTGTTTATTGTCTATCAAAAAGGAAAGATTCAGTAGAACAAAGTGCTACTATAAATAACTTCCCAATAATAGAGATATTAATAAGGCATAAAAAGGGAGGCATCTGCCCGTCAACATTACTCTCAACACTAATGGCAGAGGAACAGTGTGGGAACAACATGAAGAGGTGAAGAAGTCCTCCAGATAATCCTGTCTGTAAATGACATCATGCTGATTATATAAAGCCATAGAATATTTCAGAACCTTCTAAATGAGATTCATGATCACTCAAAAGTTTGGTGTATAAACACAGAAAAAAAGTAGATAGATAATGACTACCATATAGAATATAGTATATAGTAGAATTGGATCACCCACAGACCTCATCCATCAGAAGCTAAGTTTTGGAAAGCAATTGAAAATGGACAATGAGTGGGGACAGAATTGATCAAAAGAAGATGAGACTATTACCTATGGGAAACTATTAAATTTCTTTTTATGATACCAAGCTTCTCCTTGGGGAAAGAACTATTTTTTTAAAATGTATCACCTCCATTATGAGTATTTCTAGAACTGATAGGGTTAAAGGTAAGGCTGGTAAGGCTTGAAGAAAAGTCAGAGGGAACTTGTTTACCCTCTCCCCCTTTCCTGTCAAAGGTATATTAATTTGAAGCTAAAATTTCCATTAAGCTGGTAGATGATGTACTCCTAGTGCCTCCCTTTTGGAAAGGGAAGGAGGTAAGGTGAAGAAGCTGATTATATTACCTTTTGCAAGCATCTATTTCCTTATGAACAACTATTCCTCAACTGTGTACTATTATTGCTATTACTTTAGAATCTTTATATAAATGAAAACTATACTGGCCACCAAAATCCTTATTAGATATGACTAATGATGGCAGTAAGTAGAGAATGAGAGGAGTTACTTTTTCCTTTAATGAAATGGAGACATTTATTGTTCTTCCTCAGAGGGAAAAAGCTGATTTATAGGGGGTGGGAGAGAGAGGAGGAAGAGAAGGAGGAGGAGGAAGAAAAGGAAGAGGAGGAGGAGGAGGAAGAGGAAGAAGAAGAGGAGGAGAAAGAGGAGGAGGAGGAGGAGAATGAGGAGGAGGAGGAAGGTAGAAGGTATACCACACTAACATGAATATTCTTCCAATGATATTGCATGGTGGCAAAACAAGCATTCTTCTGAAGATGTGAGTAACAGAACAGTATGGGTTACAAGTAATCAAAACTGAGACATCTAGAATGTAATAGAAAGTTTCATAGTGGGTGTGAAATAGTTTCAACACATTACCAACAAGGAATGTTACAAAAGAAATGATGTCATTAAATGGCCTACAAACAGGCAGTTTTCAGAGGAAGAAATTAAAGATATCTATATGCATATGAAAAATGCTCTAAATCACTATTGATTAAAGAAATGCAAATCAAAAGAACTCTGAGGGGGGCAGAGCCAAGATGGCGGGTGTAGAAACAGCAGAATTCCGCAGCTCCCACACAGCCACCCTAAATACCCATAAAATATTAATCTAAGCAAATTTTAGGGCTCTCAAACTCACAAAAATACAGAAGACACATCTCTCGCTGAAGGCAGTTCGGCAGGAGGGGCTCATCGGGGCAGGCTGGGAGCCGAGGCCAGCCCAGCCTGAAACCAAAATACAGCCAGGCCTCAGGGTGGTAAGGAGGAGCTGAGCCAAGCTGCAGCTAGTTTACAAGAGAAAAGATCTCCACATCTATCAAGACATGAAAAATAAGGATTAGAGAAAGGCAGCTTGGTAGTAGGAGCTCATTGTGTCAGACCGGGAGCCAAGGCCAGGCTAGCTCGAAACCGAAAGGTGGCCAGGCCCCAGGGTAGTCTGGAGGAGTTGAGCCTCCCAAGCTGCAGGTGAGTCTACCTTACAAAAGATCTACAGCACCTCTAGCGATCTCCACATCTACTGAGCCAGGATTAGAGAAAGTCAGTGAAAGTGAGTGAAGCTTTCAAGCTAAATGGGGGGGAGAAAAAGCATTTTGGCCAATCTGCCCACAGGGCAAGGAAGCAGTGGGGGAAGGGCAGGAACTGCTGTATCCAGCAGCTGACCCCACTGGGCTGCTTCAGAGTCCCTGGCCTGCGACCCTGCAGGGGGGCTGAGTTGATTGATCAGGGCCAAGTGCTCTTGCGTTGAGTGGCCTGGATCCAGATAATGGTCTTGGGTGGTGGTCCTGGGGTGTGCTTTCAGCAAGCCAAAGCTGGTGGGGTGCAACACTCCTCCTAATAGCTCCAGCAGCTGGGAAAACCCCAGCAATTTGGAACAGAGCTTTCCCCC
>CM053594.1:334891628-334907403 GCA_028646575.1 Pseudocheirus occidentalis
TCCTTCCTTCCTTCCTTCCTTCCTTCCTTCCTTCCTTCCTTTCTTCCTTCCTTCATCCTCTAGGTAACCTGAGAGGTTTGGCTTTTCTCTCATCTCTTTAGAAGAAGTCTCAGGGTGGCTAGGTGGCACAGTGAGTAGAACACCAGCCCTAGAGTCAGGAGGACCTGAGTTCAAATCTGGACTCAGACACTTAACACTTACTTACTAGCTGCATGACCTGGGGAAGTCACTTAACCCCAATTGCCCTGCCCTCCCTCCTTAAAAAAAGAAAAAAAAAGTCTCATATTTATTAACTCTTCAGGTCAAGGAGATTGCCTGATTTTCATCTTAGATTGTTCCTTCTTAATTTTATCCCATTACTCCTATGTCCAATTATTCAGTACTGATTACATCCTTCCCCTTCTAAGCATTTAGGTGATCACCCTGTATGGATTTTGTTCGGTGGTCATACCATAGCCAAGATTCACAAATTTAGCTCTCTTTGTCTTGGTCTGTAGATCAATTTCTTTTTTCCACTAATCATTTTTACTGTTCTTCCCTGAATTCCTTCCAATTTGTCTAGATCTTTTGGGCAATATGAAGCACAAAACTGAATGCTATATTTTCAGTACAGTCTCATCAGTCATATAGAAAGAGACAGTCATATCATATTTTCTTATCCATGACACAGTCTCTCGGTATGGAGTCCAATAGAGGACAATAAAATTCTGTGATTTTTCTGTATTGAAGACTCGTGTCTTATTTGACATAACTTGTGGGCTTAAATATCTGTACTTTTCAAAAAAATGCTAATTTGCTCCTTTGGGGCTAAGTGTCATGTTCTTTTCTTTGTCCACAAATTTCTTCATATGTGTAGGGTACAAATTTGTAATATCACATATTCAAATTAATTTCCTCATTAGAACTGGGGAATAATCACTCAAAGGGTCAAAGTAGGAAGTGTCTTTTTTCATGGCCCAACCAGCTCTCCCTACAGCTCCCAAATGACAACAAAGGGAACCTTCATTTGAGGACCAGATCAAGAAGGTGATATTAAGAATGTGAAAGAAAAATAAAGGAGAGTATCAACTGGCCTTTTCCACGCACTTGTGATAAAACTATTGACAGCATAGTAGGGAGATCAGGGACTTGGATGGAAGAGTAGTAGAAGGGAACCTAGGTAATGTTGTGAGAAGCAAGGGAAAGGTTTTCTTTAGCTATATCTACCCCAGGAGAGAGGAGATGGTTCATAAGTTAATATACTTAGAACTTAAAGGGACCTTACATTTGCTACTTTTGCTGGTTGTATTAGCTTAGTCAAACTGTCGCCTGTTTCTGGGCCTATGTAAAACAAAGTTGGGGTGGGGGAGAAAACTAAATCTAAAGTCTTTCCAAAAATCTAAGAATACCTAGTCTAATTTTATGATCATCTAATTTCATTACCTCGTTTTTATAAAAGAAGGAATCGAGGCCAATTTAAATTAAATGGCTGAAGAAGTTGTGGTATATGATTGTGTTTGAGCACTACTGTGTTTTAAGAAAAGATGAGCTCAATGATCTTGGAAAAATGTGGATAGACTGGCATGACATGAGTGAAATGAGCAGAACCAAGAGAACATTGTATACAGCAATGCTGTTTTAAGAATAGCATTAAGTGACTAAGTTATTTTGCGTATTATAAATATCCAAATTAACAACAAAGGACATATGAATAAAGATGGCATGTGCATCTAGAGAAGGAACTGATAAATAGAAGGGTATATAGAATGATTTTACATATATACATATTTGTGGGTAATGGTAGACATCTCTGGGGTGGGGGGAGGGAAGAAAAAAGGAAAAAAGAAATTTACATGATAATGTTATTATATATTTAGAAGGAATAACAAATTGACATAATAGATTTGGCATTTCATATGCAATCATCTTTTTTTCTTTTTAATACAATGTTATAGAAATGCTTGTTTTATACCATAAATTAAAAATAAAAGAATATTTTTAAAAAGGAATTAAATGACCTGTCCAAGGTCACAGTTGAGACACCAGATTCAAATCCAGGTGTCCTGACTAGACCTGGGTCCAGTGCTCTTTCCACTTGTTGGGGAAACAGCTAATTTCACCAAAATAATGCAGTACTTAAGATATGAATCATTAGGAATGGGAGCTACTGTGTAGTGTTTTGAAGGCATATGGCTGCCTGCCTATTCCTGTTAACAGAGAACATTTGTTGTTTTGTATTAAGTGTATCATCTGTTGGTGCTGGGAAATACCTGTTGGGTCCTGGTCTTATAATGTGTGTGCATGTTTTCTTATAATGTGTGTGCATGTCTATAAGAGGTTGCGATCATTCAGGCAAAAGTCTAAGTTTATTGTAGTTCCCATGTATAGACTTTGCAAGAACTAGGGAAGTAACTGATGACGGAGAATGTGGTTCTATTCATTTTGACGTTCGTTATCTGTATTATGCAAGATATTTTTCTGTCTCCACAGAAAGGGAGATCAGGCAAATGTGATTTTGTATGTTTTCCAAAAGATCTCCAAGAGTTTGGAGATGAATGGTAATCTATCTCAGAATAATCAAACAGTTCTGTTCTTTTCTGTTCAATTTGTCCCATGCAGTTTCCATTGCTAAAATCTCTCTCTACCCAAATCCCTCACCACCCACCAAGTCTAAGGGAAAATTAATTGAATCCTAAATGATATACTAAGGAGAGAGAGGGAGAGAGAGAGAGAGCCAGAGAGAGAGAGAGACAGACAGACAGACAGAGAAACAGAGAGAGAAAGAGAGAGAGAGACAGAGAGAGAGAGACAGACAGAGAGACAGAGACAGAGCCAGACAGACAGACAGAGAGAGAAAGAGAGAGAGAGAGACAGAGAGAGAGACAGACAGACAGAGAGACAGAGACAGAGCCAGACAGACAGACAGACAGAGACAGACAGAGACAGAGACAGAGACAGAGACAAAGAGACAGAGACAGAGACAGAGAGAGAAGTGGGGAGGGAGTGCGCAGTCCTTTGCTTCTATAACTGATGGTTTTTCTTGGCTCTATCACAAATCATGTTTAATGTAGTCTTGGGTCATGAGAACAAAAGATCCAACTACGAGATGCCACTGTACAGGTCTTTAATAAGAGACTAGAGTACATGCCCACTTTATGTAGGAAGTGCTCCAGCCTAATCAGCTGCTCCATAGGAAAGATAGTTACAAGCAGGAAAAAAACTGAAAGAGGATCCTGACTATAATTCCACATGTTGGTCATCTCCCCAAGCTTTGTGTCATTTTAAAATTAACAACTAGGTTGCATTTGCTTTCAAGGAATCTGTGAAATGCTGAGCAAACTTACCCCTGAAATTACACATGGACAGGGTACCATAGAATTCCCACCTCATTGACATCAATCCATTCATTACCACCGAGTAGAGTCTACCTACTAATTCCCTTTCTGCCTGGTTATATTATTGTCCGTCCCATGTATGTGTGTCCTGTACTTGATGACAATGAGGAACACTTGGTCAAGTGCTTTGTGAAATTCCAGGGGCAGCTGGGTGGTGCAATGGATAAAGCACTGCTCCTTGAGTCAGGAGGACTTGAGTTAAAATCCTGCCTCAGACACCTACTAGCTATGTGACCTTGGGCAAGACATTTAATCCTTATTGCCTCCT
This sequence comes from Pseudocheirus occidentalis, assembly GCA_028646575.1. Classification (NCBI taxonomy): domain Eukaryota; kingdom Metazoa; phylum Chordata; class Mammalia; order Diprotodontia; family Pseudocheiridae; genus Pseudocheirus; species Pseudocheirus occidentalis. Next base: position 334,895,271 of record CM053594.1, read on the forward strand.
CTCCTACCCCACCCCACAGAAAGAAAATCCCAGTTTATTATATCTATGATATTTTCTTGATCTCCGGTTAGTGACCCCTCTCAACAAGGGAGATGAAATAATTTTGCCATGACCTGTTCTTTCTGAGCCAAAGCTGCTCTTAGGGATGACAATATGACTTTCAAAATGTTTGTGTCCCCTGATGGAAGCAATTTCTACTTCAGCCAGCAGCCATTGATTTTCTCTTGCATTTCTGTGTCATCAGAAGTTATCATCAGAGAACATGGAAAATCTTGGCTATTGTAAGGGATAGCTGATAGTGTAAGAAATAGGTCACAAGTGCTAGCAAAATTTTTCTCTTTCTGTCCCTGTTTTTAATCTGTGACCCTCCTTCTCTCTCTCTCTCTCTCTCTCTCTCTCTCTCTCTCTCTCTCTCTCTCTCTCTCTCTCTCTCTCTCCCCCTCTCTCTCTCTCCCCCTCTCTCCCTCTCTCTGTCTCTCTGTCTCAGTCTGTTGGTCAATAAACATTCATTAAGCTCCTACTAAGTGGAGGGCCTGTGATAAGCTCTGGGGGTAGAAATATGGAAAAGGAAGACAATCCCTGCCCCCAAGAAGCTTATGGTCTAAAAGGGGGAGAAAATGCACAAAAAGAGGCTGAAGAAGGAGAGGGCAAAGGGAGGGAGGAGTATCAAGACTGATGCAATCTTTCAGGATGATGAGGTTCTTGGGGGGAGGTGCAGTGTAAGCATAAGCAAAGTGGGATTTATTGTTGTAGTTGTTGTTTTTTTCGAGTTTAGTTTCATAGGCTCAGACTAACTTGTAAACATTTGAAGGATTAATCTACTCTGAACCCTGATAATTCACAGCTGTGCTGAGTCAAGTAGGTTTTGTGCCTTCTGATTCTGAGCCAATGAGGGGCCAAGTCTTTGCTATATATTTTGGGAGGTTGGCATTTTGCTTTAAAGATTTGCTTATGAGAAGGACCTTTTTATTGCTTAGACAGGACTCTTGAGTAGTCATTTATTAAGAGTCCTCCCACTGCTCAGAGGTTTGTGCTCTCCAGATTTGGTGGTGCATATAGGTGGTTGTATTAATTGGTTAAGACAGTAAGAGTCCTGTCTTTTGAATTGCTATGGTAATTTCTCTGCTTGTATTTTCTACTTATTTGTAATTAAAGTAAGATTGTTGTCCCCTTTAAAAGTTCTCTTTCCTTTGAGAAAGCAGATCAAAGAACCTGTTCTTGAAGGCCAATCTGAGTATGTGTAAGGGGAATCTGAAGCTCTTTCCTGGCCCTAGCCCCTTTGCTTAAGTGGCTCCAAGAACGTTCCCTGATTTGGTGGTCACGTGGAGCCCGTGGTGAGAGGCTTGTTTTTTGGGAATGGCAGCACCTTTTTACTTTGTAATTGGACAGTGGATCAAGAGGGCTGACCCAGGGGGGAGGACGGAGTTATGGGGTAAAGTGATATGGACCCCCAAGGACCCCACCCTGTTGGTTTTGTTGCCCAGTCACTCCTCAGCACTTGGAAGCAGGGGCTGGAGCAATGTTAAGACTGAGACTTAGTTCATTAGAGCCAGCACCTGAGAGTGTGGGGAGGAAGCCTGCAAGGGCAGTGTTGGGGGAAGGACACCCTCTGCTGCCATGAGACCTTTGTTTGGACATTTTTGTTTTGGATTGCTGGTAATGACTTGCTTTGTTATGTATCTTGCCAATGTGATGTCTCTATTTTGTGGGGATTATGTTGTACTTAAGAGATATTAATGCTAATTCAGATTTAAGTTGATTATGTAAAGGGCATAAAAGATCTTGCAGCTGAATGTAATGGGAATCTGAAGCTCTTTCCTGCCCCTAGCCCCTTTGCTTAAGTGGCTCCAAGAATGTTCACGTGGAGCCCCTGGCTAGAAGCTTGTTTTTTGGGGGGAAATAGACACACATTGTTGCTTTGTAATTGGAGAGTGGGTCAAGAGGGATGACCCAGGAGAAGCCTATATATGTGCCCTGATGTGAGGCTTTGCTTTGGGGCTCACTTTGAGAAGAGTTGTGTGATTTGGCCAGATGAGACTCTGGGAAGCCGTTGAGCCCCCTGGCTTTGAAAAACCCAGATGTTGATGCTTCCCTCTCTGGTAACTTGAATAGTAATGGATGTGATGGTCAGATTGTTGGAAGCCCATCTGCTGATCTGTTTCTTGGTCTGCTTGTAACTTGTGCTTGTAACTTGGGTTTGTATTCTTTGGAGTTCAGGAAGCTGACTTTTCCCCCTGAACTAGGTAAATGATATGTGTTTGTCTGATTAAAGAAAGATTGTTAACCCATTTTGAGTAGCTTTCCTTTAGAAAAGCAGATCTAAGAACCTGTGCTAGCAGCCACCCTGGGTATGCTAGGGTGCTTTCTGATACAGTATGCTAATGTACTTGCTAATACAGGGCAGCAAGATAGGAAGGTCTAAAGAACTGATGTCAGGTGGAAGATGAAGAAGTGGTTGGACTAGGCACCTTATTTAAATAGAGATCTGGGGAGGAGCTCTTTGCTCTGACCTTGAATCAAAAGGTGTGAATTCCAAGGTTGATTAATCTTGCTGGATAGTGAGAGTCTTAGGGACATGATGGAGAAATCCAAAGGAAGGCAACTGTGTGGCCTCCCGGGCTTTGGTTCTCTGCCTCTCTTTCTCTTTGCCTCTTTTTCTTCTGCCTCAAGGGTAGATCTGATACAATGCACTGGTTAGATGGTTGTTTTTTTTCAGTCTGATTGATAACTCCTAAAGAAGATGCCAATAACCTCTCACCATATGGTCACCAATCCATAAAGTTATGAGGCAGAAGGGTCACCTGGCTACCAACCAGGTCCGAAAGAAAATTTTATGGGAATAGTTACATGGCGGAAGCTGGTGATTCCAAGACCAAGTAGCACTTCTTGGCAAAAAGGCCTTTGGATGTGTCTGTAAAAAGCAGATGTTAAAATAGATAACAAGAGTTGGAAATTCAGACCTTATTGGGAGTAGCTTTGGAGTGTCTAAAAGTTATCTTTTTTTCTTTTAATCTTGCTTCATTAAAAGCAATGGAATTTACATGAGAACTGTAAGAATTCTTTTGGGGGTCATGCTGAGGAGTGGAGCTCATCTAGGTCTGATGACATGAACTAATTGAAAGCACCTAGGTACTTCCTTATCATCTCTCTACGTATTTTTTATTTTATTTGCTGTTAAAACAGAAAAAAAAATGAAAGTGAACTCTTTATTATTCCTTTTTTGTTGTCCTATCTACCGCAGGCCATAAATATCCTTTCCTCTTTCTGCCTTTTGGCATAACCATAATAATCCTTTCTGTTGTTTTTTGAGTATTCGTTCTTGGTTTTAGCTTGTCCTAGGACTCTGACAATTTGTCAAAAAAAAAAAAACCCTGCCTTTATATTCTAGTTATATGCCCTTGCTTTCACCTTCTATACATGATAAGTTCCCTATACATCTCTGGGCATTGGTTTCTACAACAGTAAGGAATATGTAAACCAACATTTATTTTGAAAATATTTTGATCCTTTGGAACTTGGTACATGTCTTTTCATTAACATCATGGGCCAGTTCTCATACTTTTTATGTCCCTGTGATAGAAAATCACCTTCTCCTGAATCTTCCAGAAGCAAGTCTTCATGACGCACAAAGACAACCCTGTGAGGAGAGACTTGAGTTAGTCCTGACTGGAAAAAAAAGATCGAAATGCTCATATTCACAATTTAGTAATTGTTTCTCACAGGTATAATTCAGCCCCAGGGTCCCCCCCTCCACCACTACCACCACTGTGATATTCTATGAAGAATGTGCACACAACACATACTAAATTATTTTGGGAGGGAGCTAAAGGATCATGAAAAACTTCGTGTAGAACAGAAATGTCAAATGTGTCCAACAGGCCCCTCCATGTGGCTCAAACCATATTAAAAATTAATAGGAAAATATTTAATGAAGTAACTAAGAAAACTATGTTGATATACAATCTGCAGGGATTCTATTGGATGGTTTATGGCTCCCATTTCTATTTGAGTTCGATATCACTGATATAGAAAGTGGTAAATGAACTGTCTTAAATGGATTCCAAAAAGTGAAAGTGGGGAGGGTGAACATTCCAAGTATGGAGGAAAGCCAGTGCAAAGATAAGGAGATGTATGAAGAACAACAAATAGATTGGTGTGGCTGGATCATAGAGTGGATGAAGGGAAGTAATCATAAGAAGTCTGGAAAGGTAGGGACACGGTTTTGATGTACTTTTAATACCAGATAAAGAAATTTATAGCTGATCCTTGAGGTAATAGGAAATGACTAGAATTTATTCAATAGGGAAATGACATGCACAGACTTATGTTTCAAGAAAATTATTTTGACTTTGACCCAACAATACCACTTCTATGTCTATATCCCAAAGAGATCATAAAAATGGAAAAAGGACCCACATGTACAATAATATTTGTAGCATCCCTTTTTGCAGTGGTAAAGAACTGGAAAGTGAGGGGATGTCCATCGGTTGGGGAATGACTGAACAAGTTGTTGAATATGAATGTAATGGAATATTATTGTTCTATGAAATGATTAGCGGGTGGACTTCAGAAAAACCTGGAAAGACATATGAATTGATGCAGAGTGAAATGAGCAGAACCATTGTACACCGTAACTGTCACATTGTGTGATGACAGACGTTGGCAAGCTTAGCCCTTCTTAGCATTGCAAGGCTCTAAGACAACTCCAAAAGACTAATAATGGAAAATGCTATCCACATCCAGAGAAAAACTTTGCAGTAGTCTTAATGCAGACGGAAGCATGCTATTTGCTCTCCTTTTGGTTTATTTCTTTCTTCTTGTGGTTCCTTCCATTAGTTCTAACTTGTCGTTACATTGTGACTAATGTGAAAATGTTTAATCTGAATGTGTAAGTAGAGCCTATATCTGACTCCATGCAGTCTTGCAGGGAGGAAAAGGTGGGGGAAAAATTCAAAACTCAAAATCTTGTGGAAGTGAATGTTAAAAATTAAAGTTAATTAATTTTAAAAAAGAAAATCATTTTGATGGTTTTGTGGAGATTGTATTGAAGTACAGAGAGACTTGAACCGGGGAAATCAAAGGGGAGTCAACTGCAATATTTCAAGGTTACAGGTAATAAAGGCCTAAACTAGGGTGGTGACTTCGAATAGTTAGAGGCAGATATATTGGCAACATTCTTTGGAAAGATCTGACAAGTGAGTAAGATTGATGAGTTATGATGTAAAGCTGGGTTACTAAAATGATGATGAAACTGTTGACAGTTATCAGGTAATTCTGAAGAAGGATAAATTTGGGGAGAATGAAAATGAGTAGAGTTTTAGACCCACTGACACAAATGTCAATAACTACCTGAAAAAAAATAATTCTCTGATAATCAGAAAAAAGAGTAATAAATAACTCTTAGATATTACCATCAAATAAATCAGAAGAGTTAAAAATGATGAAATTCAGTTCTATCAGGAAAAAATAGGTATAGTGTGACATTGTTGGTAAAATTGCAAATTGTGAAAATTATTTTTATAAATCTCTTTGTAATGTAAAAGAGAAATATGTAATAACCTTTTGTTCCAGTGTTCCACTCTTAGGACTATATGTTATGAATGCTATTTCTAGGAGGAGACATGATAGAACACATTGGACAAGTCGATTCATCTCTCTGGAACTCAATTTCTCAAGTGTACCACAAAAGATTGGACTAAATAGAGTTCAAAATAAAACTATGCCCACATGACAGGAGGAGAAACATCCTTCTATACAAAAATATTCCTGACAACATTATTGATTCAGAGTAAAAAAAAATGGAATTAACCTACGTGCCCCCCAAATAAGAAAATGGATGAATAGATTGTGAGGTGCGTGTGTGTGTGTATGTGTGTAATATTATTGATCCTTCAGGAATGATAAATATAAAGAGTACAGAGAAGTACAGGCAGATATATGAATAGAGAAGAAATATGCACCAGAACAATGTAAATGCTGATCAATGTGAATAATTACATCAAAATAGGAAAACATATAATAGATTTTTTTCAAAGAGAACATTGAGACATATAGGACATATGTGTTAATATGTATGACTCTTTTTGGCTGAGGGCAAAGGGGAGTTGGACCTGTGATTTCACTGGAATTGGGAATATTCAAGGAAGAAACTTCTTATATCAATGCAGAGGAGTACCCATTCTACATCTTAGAATCTTAGACAATTTTGATGAATTTTAGCCAAATTACAAATTCTCAAAGTTAATAATTATGTGTACAAATTAATGTACTTCTTGTTTGTATATCCAAATGCTTGTTTTTATTGATGCTTACAGTTTTGAAATAAGAAACTAATTTCAGTCTTAAAATCTCCACATTGTTCGTGGGGCTGTCTTTACCAGTAGGATTTTAAACCATAGACATTATATATCTTTTCCTTAAACCCTTTGAAATTTGCTCTCAAAACCTAGGATTTACTTCATGTCATTCCTGAGAAACTCGTACTCTATTATGAAAACTGAAGATTCAGATCACCATAAACTGATCTCTTAGTCCCTACTAAATAATCAAAATCCTAGTGGCGTTTAAAATTTGTGAAGCACTTTATATAAAGTTATCTATATAGATAACCTCATGTGAGCCATACAACAACCCTGCAAGATACTTTTTACAAGTATTATTATCCTCTTTTTAGGAATAAGTATAGGGACTAGACCCGGGGTTCTTACACATAAGAAAACAAAGACCAAGAGAGGGTAAATGATTTCCCCAAGATCACATAGCTTATTCTTATTGGCATATAGAAAGGACCAGAGGGAAGATACCTTCACTCTAGATCTGTGTGGTTCAATAACTTGCAGGATAACCTTGAGCAAGCCATTTCACCTTAATTTTGTCACTCAAAAAAACTGATTTCCAAGGTTATTTCCAGCTTTAAAAATGTTCCACCTTGTGAAATGCTTAAGAATGTGGAACATAGGCAGAATCACAGTGTGAGGAATTCATTCAAGAAGTCTATCTTTATAGGGTCTTAGTGAGCTGGAAAGTTTCTTTGTAGCCAACTTGTTCTAAGAACAGTCACCACACTGGATTCAGTTGAATTAAAATGGGCAAACAAAATCACACTAAATCTCTCTAATTTTTCCATCAATATCCTTTCCAGTACCATATAAGCCTTGCAGTATCTCAGACATATGAATCATTTACTAGCCCTCTTATCTGGAGATATGGCATTTATGTTTTATTAAAGTGGTTAAATATACTGTAATCTTTATGTAGCCACATCTCTCAGCTGGACTTGGTAAACCCTTAAAGGACAGCCCTGGAGGATGCTATGAATACGTAGGGAAAGAAGACTCCTGATATGCTGAGAAACTTCTTGGAAAGAGAAACAGAAGAGAAGAAGAGAGTTTTCAGGGATTTGAGTGGTAACCAAGAGACCCCTGGAACTAGAGACTTTTTTTAAGGGTGGAGGGGACCAGAATCCCAGTGTATCTTTTGACTTCTAGCACCTGCAGCACCAGAGACTACTCAGACTGAGTTACTTTGGTGAGAACGTTCTTTTTCTGGCGGGGTTGAGATTTTATCTCACATTGCCCACAGAGCTCCCTGCATTCTTCCATGTTCTGCTACCTTAAACTTTAGTTCATGTGACTTTCTCCATTATTTTATTGTTTGCTTTGATAAATATGTTAACTCACTAATATTCTTTTGTATAGTAAGAATATAGTGGAGAGGGGAACTTAAATTTTTTAAGATTTAGCTAAGTGTTATTTGCTGGGAGCTTCTGGGACCCCTCACCCTCCCACAGCCAATGGAATGATCAAGAATAGTAGATTTTAGCCTGAACCCCAAAAAATCACACATATGTAGTACAAACATAATGTGAAATCTAATAAATTGTAAGACTGATTCTCACCCACAACCCAGAAGATAAAAGAGCAAATGAGCAATTGCCCAGAATTGGCTATTTTCCTAATCCCCACACAGGTAGAACTGCTTTCTCTCAGAGACATGGAATGGGGTATTACATCAACCCAATAAGGATGGTCGAGAATCTTGACCCCCAAATCCTTACAAAATGCAGTGCCCCCCAAATCACCTTTTTTTCCTCAGCGAAACCCCCCTTACATTCCTCAACTCAATTCCTGTGAAGAAGAATGGACCAGCCATTCCCCCAACAATGTTAACCAATTGCTACCCATAGGGCAGGAAAACCAGTCTAACTGAAGCAACAAGGTACCCTGAGGAAGGGACAAGGAAGCAACATGTACCAGGCAAGTCAAATCACCACCACCACCACCATTACTACCTTGACTGCAATTACCCTTTAGACTCTAGTGGAAGACAGCCTAGAAGACTGAACTCAAGAACCCCCAGGAATATTGGTGCATCATATTTGTGAGTTCTTTCCAGAACCTCCATTTTGAGGAAGGCGCTTGATTCTAAGGATTTAACTACCATAATTCATCTGCCTTCTGACTCCATGTCTGTGGGCCCCTTCTCCATTGGCTCCCCATGTTGCTGTTTGATACCTTTTGCTTTTATATCCTAATCATTTCAGAATATATTTTCCTTCCTCTATCAAGAAAGTCTTTAATTGTAATACAAATAATAAAAAAGGAAGAAAGCAGTCCAGGTAAAATGATAATATTGACAAAGTCTAATGGTATATAGACTCCACATTCATGTCCCTCACCTAGATAGTGAAAGGTAGAAGATATAAACTAAACCAGATTTAAGAGCAAATGGTAAAGCCTACCAAGCTGTAAGTGTGAGTATCCTTTTCGGATAAAAAAGTTCCTGTGACTTTGGAATGCCCTATTTAGATTCTCTCATCCCCTAATTGCCCCTCATTTTTGTACACATCTCTCCATGTACAGTGGTGGTTGTAAAGCTCCAACTCCACTGGAAAGTGAAGGGGCTCGAAGGAGATGCTAAACAGTGTTCTGATTAGTCAAATCAATAAGCCTTTATTAAGTACTTACTGTGTGCTAAACCCTGGGGACATAAAGGGAAAAAAAACTCTCACTTTCAATGAGCTTACATTCTAATTAGAGAAGCAAGAAGTAAATAACAGGATTTGTAGAAGATATCAAATACACATATATACATGTGTATATGAATACATACATACAAATATGCATATATGTATCATATAAATGGGTGTATATATGGAGGCGTGGGGAGAGGGAGGGAGAAGAACAAGGAGGGAAGAGAATAAGTGGAATAATCAAATGTTATCTCATAAGGGAAGGCACTAGCAATTGGAAAGACTGAGACAGGCTTCCTGAAGAACATGAAGTGTGAGTTTTCAAGGTCGAAAAGATGAGAGAATTCTGGGAATGGGCCAGTCAGTGTAAAGGTGCAAATGCCTAGAGATAAAAGATATTCAAGGAACAAGAAGGGTAGTGTTGTAGTGTAAGAAGACTGGAAAGGTAGAAAGGGCCTACGTTGTGAAGAGCTTTTATACACCCAACAGAGGCATTTATATCTGATCCTCGAGGAAGAATGAGTTACTGAAGTTTACCGCATCGGGTAATACGGTCAGATCTATGGTTTCCAAAAACTCCACAAAAAAACCTGGCAGCTGAGTGGGAGTGGTTTGGAGAGGGAAGAGACTTGGGCTAGGAAAACAGTTAAAAAGTGATTGCAATAGTCTAGAGGAGAGTAAATACAATTCATGTGCTCATTTAAAAGCATATATGCTTTTTAATCCTACATTGCAAGCTTATGAAATACATTAGGAACGCCCCCCCCATCATCTGTGTGCATATAATTGCCCCTTGGCATGATTCTAATCTCAAATAACCCATACACAAACAAGCCATGAGACTGAGTGTGAAATAGGTATATTTTCCTTTCTTAATGACAGGCGATTATTTGTTCATTGTTAGGTGTCATGGAAATTCAGTCTTGAAATCAACAGACTTGCAGTGAAGAAGTTCCTCAGGGAATTGAGGACTCATTAGAAAAAGTGACATGATAACTACTTCAAAGAAAATAAACTTGAAAGATAATTTTAAGCTGCTGAGAGATACGCTGTATGCCACTTTCTCTTCAAAGTTAATTGTAGTTCATTTTAGTTTGTTTCATAGAAGTCACAACACCAATAAAAGATATAAGTGCTTAGCACAACAATTTTTAGCAAATTACTTGTCATCTTTAATGGAAATACCTTAGCTCGGAGGTGTGAGAATTCAGCTGCTTCTCGAAAGTCGTTGACAATATCCGCCTTAAGAAATAAAATTCTTCATAGTAGAAACAGTACTAAAAACAGAAGAAATAAACCCTGCTTTACTCATGTAGATTGATAAGTTATGATTCTTCCTTTATGAGTCCAGCAATAACAAGCCATGATCCAAAGAGCTTCCTTCCTTTGTCCCTGGACAGTCACCAGGCAGGTCCCCATGATACGCCGTATTTCCAGTCCAATTCATTGCCCTTGTACCATGTCTTCTCAAATTACATTTGTGGGCAACGTAATTAGAACCAAGTAAAATAATGAAATTTATTGACCTAATTTGGAATAAACTTGACAACACTTTTATATACTAAAAAAATTAATAGGAAATATGTCCTCCACTTCCTATGGTCACTATTTTTACACTATTTTGCACTCAGATCACAAGATTTTGACAAATATTCTTGAATTCTTCATTGTGAAACCATTTTTATCATCCTGGATACTAAACAGAGAGCACAACTCCAAGGGGCTGGCCATGTTGTCCAAATGCCAAACATATGTTTACCTAAAAGCTTATTTTACAGAGAACTTACAGAAGGTAAGTGTTCACACAGAGGAAATGATACAAAGACACTCTCAAGGTTTCTCTGAAGAACTTTAATATCAGATATGAGACATGGGAGATGTAGGCACAAGACTGCCACACATGGTGTACCCATATCAGAGAAGACCCTGTGCTCTATGAATAAAGCAAAATTGCAGTAGCTCAAAAGAAATTTGAGATGCAAAAATCTAGAGATATCTCTATCCCAAATGTCCAAATGGATTATTCATTCATGACCTGTGGTAGAGCTTTCCAAGGTCTTACTGGTCTGATTAGACACAGTTGAACATACTATATCCTGACCAAAATATCATGATGTCATTTTGGTCATCATCAAGTACAGCAGATGCAACAATGTGGAATCACATGTATTATATTGGATGATAAGTGTACTTTTGAAAAAAACATTCTATTTTTTCAAATTTTGTCTTATTTAAACTCCATGGAAAATCTATAAATTATAAATAAGATGAATCCACAGGATATTAAAGTATGTTTATCTTCATTTATATCAGATAAACTTGTCAGGTTTCATGATGTGTGGTATGGTACAAAATTGTATTGCAGTATTACATTCACATTTGGGAATTTCTGTAATTCTAGCACAATTTTAATTCTTGGTAGAATTATTTGGAATTATATATTATTTGGGCTCAATCCTCTTTTATTTAGCCTTCCTACTCATCACTTGGACTGATAACATTGATGACAAAATGAAACTATATCAAAATTTTTGTTTGTCCAAAGAAATTACAGAATCACTTTATTTTTTTGTATTTATTATCTTGTTTACATCATTAATTTCCAAGAGATTTTGAGTTACAAATTTTCTCCCCATTCTTCCCTTACCCAACACCTCAAAATAGCCATCCCACTGTATAACCCCTCCCCCAATATGCTCTCTCTCCTATGTCCTCCCCCTCGCCCATCTGACTTTCTGGTAGAGTAGGAGATCCTCCATAACACAGTACCTGTATATCTTAATTCCCAGTTGGATGTAGTTAATAATAATCATAACATATATATATACACACACATATATACATATGTGCATATATATACATATATACATATATGTGTGTGTGTGTGTGTGTATATATATATATATCTATATATATATATCAACATTTGATTATAGAACTTTAATTTAGATTCTTACCCTTCCTCCTTTGTCACCCACCCCCACTGGAAGGGCAAGCAATTAAATATAGGTTTTAAGTGTGTAATTACAAAGACCATCTCCACAGTGGGCATATTGTGAAAGACTGATTATATGTCCCTCCTTCCTATCCTGCCACTCCCCCTTGTTCTATTCTCTACCCTGTCCCTGTCCCTTTACACAAGTGTGTACTTCCAGCAACCCT
>CM053594.1:334907903-334926042 GCA_028646575.1 Pseudocheirus occidentalis
AGAGAGAAAGAGAGAGAGAGAGAGAGAGAGAGAGAGAGAGGAGGAAGGGGGGAAGAGAAGGGAGAAGGGGAGAAGAGACGGGGGAGAGGGAGAGAGAGAAAGGGAGAGATTGTTTCCTTCAGAGAATTAAAAATAATTAAACTGGATACTGTTGTATGTCTAAGAAACTGAAAATGAGGGAGATTCCCTTTATATTCACTGTGATTCTACCAAGTTATACTTTACTGCCACATTTGTACCAAGTCCTCTTCAGGCTCAGTCTTTTAGACCCAGGCCAGTGGCATCTCACCCTCAGTGTTCTGTGGGCACCCCTGTGGGCTTTGTACACTTTCCACTAATGCTAAAATCTCCAGTCAATCCACAAACATTAAGTAATTACCAGGTATTGTTCTAAGCTCTGGAATACAAATACGTAAGAAAGAAAGATAGTATTCATCTTCATAGAACTTACATTCAAATTAGGTAAGATATAAAAAGAAGCTGAAAATTGTTCAATTCAGTTCAAAAAACATTTATTAATTCTTGACAGGATCCTAAACACTGTGCACTCCAGGCTCCTAACAAAAGGATTATATCTTGAAACTCTTTTTGAAGTCATCTTTGGCCCCTTCTACTTGCCTGCTGATTCACCTTAAAATGGAAATATAAGAAATACTGAAGAAAAGCCCTGAGTGAATGAAAAATGCTTACTACAAAACACCCCCACCCACCCACCCCCATTCCTAAAGTTGAAAGACTGGATTTGGGGGAGTGAAATGGAGTCAAGAGTAAAGAATTCGGCTGGGCCTCCAAATCTTTAAATGAATGTTTTGTATTGTGTGTGCATTCTTTTTTTTTTAAACAATGTTTTTTTTCAGCATTAGGATATTTTGCTGAATTTTAGAACCAATTTACACACAGACATGTGTGTGTGTGTGTGTGTACACAGTGTTGCAAAAAAAAAAAGAACACTGATCAACTACCTGCTTCTTGGCAGACAACAGAAAGTTAAACATTTCATGTACATACGTACATATGTACACACATGCATATAGTTCAAACATGTTTGTTCAAATGAATATATGCACTGCACACATATGTACATGCACGTGTGCACATGTGTGTAAACACATATGTGCATATTGTGTATGTGGGACATTTTCTAGCTGAAATGTTCATCTTTGTGTAGACAACCAAAGCATCTGGTTGGCCAATGTTCTTACCTCTTAATGCTATGCTACTAATTATCATTTTAAATTTCATTTTTCATTTAATTAAACATTTATCTTCTCTCCCTCCTACTCCCCCATTGAAATGAAAACATAAAGATGTGTATAATCTTACAAGACAATATTTCTTATTAGTCATGTCCAGAAATGTGTATCTTACTCTCTGTCATCTCTGTTAGGAGGCAGACACCCTGCAAGGTAGATGCTATTAGTATTTCTTTTACACACAAGAAAACTAAGGCAGATAGTTAAGTGACTTTCCAAGGGTAACAGAGTCAGTAAATGTCTAATTTGAATTCATGTCTTCTTGACTCCAGGCTCAATGTTCTATCCAATGTGCCACCTAACTCTTTAAAGGGAAACACTGAAGAGATATAGCTACTTTTTCTCATCCCTCTCAAAAAGCCACATGTACTCTGGAGCTGGCAAGAAATGGTAGGAATAGAAGGAACCTATATATTATCACCTCCTTAAACTAGTATGTAACATTGGAAGAAGTTGGGACATAGTAGAGATTGGGTTGCTATTGAAATACTCATTTTTAGTATTATAAGTGACTAGAGATACCATATTTTAAATTCATTCAAAGATCTTTTTTTCCTCTTTAAGTAAACTTACATTATAACATTGTGAACCATATTATATTAAGTAAAGAGTTGGTCTCACTATCCTGAGGAAACCATGAATATATTTTTCCAGGATTTTGGGTAGTGACTAAAAGCCAGTTAGAAAGCCCATCTCCTGAAGCCATCCATTTGTCCATTCATTCATTCTTTCTTTCATGTCAGGAGATATAATTAAGGGTTGTAAAACAAGTGCAATGTGATGTATAAAGTCAGTACCAAAAAGTACCATCAGTACCAAAAAGGAGGGTCTACATTTATCATTTTTTTCTTTCCTTTACCTGTCCATACATCCCAGCTTCCCTTGACTTGTCAAGGAAAAGCCATATCAATCTAACTGATAATGAAGCTGTTAAGTCATTCTGAATTTTATCCCACTTTTCATTACTTACAAATTCATCAAAAAAGAGATTTGAAATTTTTGGTCAGAGGTTTCTGCACCTGGGTAAACCTGTCAATCTTCCCTAGTTCACCTTTAGACCTCTGTCATGTGAAGTAAAAACAAATCAATAGTTTTGATATATGATTGTCCATCAGGAGAATGTGTCTTAAAAAAAAATACCAGTCTCAAACTAGATCTCAGATAAATCCTAATTTTTATCCCACATTCTGATTTCTTAGCTTTAATCTTTACTGGATTTAATCTTTTTCTCACAGGAGTTATAAAGGAGACTCAGTTTTTGCCCTGAAATATTAACTCCTTTCTTGTTTAATTTATTGCTCCATTTCTCCAGGGTCCTTTTTGTCTTTATTTTTCTCTACATCAAAAGGAAGACTTCATAGACACCAAAATAAATGCGTACTATATCACTCTACACTTTTGTTACCTCTGTTGGAACTTCTGGTTTTCTTCTGCTTTACATTTAAGAGCATTTCATACCTTGTATTACAACTTCTTTTCTTCTCAAAGATTTTCAAAACAAGAATATAAAAGCCCATATAATGTATCAAAATAATATGAGCACTGTACTACATAAAATACTTTATAGCAATAATAGCGAGAGATTGTATGTTCATTATCTCAAAAAATTACATAGGCATTTGTCATTTTGATAACCCTATGAAAGGAATGGTTTTCTTTTTTTTTTGTTTTTGTTTTGGAGGGCAGTTGGGGTTAAGTGACTTGCCCAAGGTCACACAGCTAGTTTTTTGTTGTGTGTGTGTGTGTGTGTGTGTGTGTGTGTGTGTGTGTGTGTGTTAAGAGTCTGAGGTCAGATTTGAACTCAGGTACTCCTGACTCTAGGGCCAGTGCTCTATTCACTGCGCCACCTAGCCACCCCAAAAGGAATGGTTTTCTATGATATATCATTTTATCATTATGAAAAATTAAGTGCACAATGAATTGTGCTTTTTTATTCCCCAAGACACCTTTTAAGTAAAGCTAAAATAAAGTCACACTGGAAAAAAAAGAAGATAGAAGTCTTTAGCTTATCTTATTTTTACATGAATCAACTGATTGCAGGGCATATAAACTTGTCAATTTGACATCTTAATAATCTTCTAATTAATTTTCACACCAGAGTAACTTTCTCTTGTCATCTATACTAGTTTAGAACCCACCAAGTCCTTGCTCCAGGTTATCAAAAAGAAGTATTTTCTCTAGCATACACTGGGCATTTGAGATAAGGTAGAGAATATGTCCAGATGGCAGTAGCTAAGATTTTGGCTGCAGGAAAAATTCTGAGGATTAAAGAGCCACAGGCCTCTTAAATAACTGAGATTTATTCTAACATAACACTAAACTATTTCTAGGGACCTGGGCATATTTCAATTTTTTTTTTTAGGGAGACTGAGTCTCCCTACCTCTTCCAGGCTGTTCATATTCTTGTTCTGATCCAAGCAATTACTCAGCATGGAAGCCTTAACCTGTTTCATTTTTGCAACATGGGTTAGTTGACCTCTTCTTAGGCAGTCAGGCTTTGCCCTGGTTGGGGAATGGGGACTCAAATACCATTGCTGAAATTAGTATGGGCACCCAATCAACTTTAGTCCTGTTATAATCAGCAGGCTCAGCATCCCACATAGCAAGGACCACAGATATGAGGCACTGTGTCTGGTTGTGATTATATCTATATCTACCTATATTTATATCTACATTCATATTGATACAAGTATATTGTATCCATGTGTATGGGTATTGTATACGTTTCTGTAAATATATGTGTGTATGATGTAAAATGTATATGTATACATATATAATCTTTTTATCATTATCACATTGCTTGTTTCTCAAGGGGACAGAGAGTAATGAAAGTTAGGGAGAGAATTTCGGACTCAAAATTAAAATAAATAATAATTTTAAAAATATAATTGTGAAATATTTAATGAAATAAATAAAAATATGTTTTTAAAGAGTGAGCAGTTCCCCAAAATTTAATATATCAGACAGTAAAAATGGTTCTGTTTGATGGGTAGCATTATAGTATTAATAAATAGGAGAAAAATAAAAATACCTAAAAAGATTACATTTTTTAAAAGGTCTCCCCCCAAGGTGTGGGGGGAAGAAAGTAGATCTACTGTATTTGGACTCTAAAGTCACAATTCCAGATGTGGCTATAAAGGAGAGAAATAGTACGAAAAAGAGAAAATATTGGAAGAATAGTTGTATTAAACCAAATTTCAATGGAGGATTTCTGTGCTGTAAGTTATATAATTATGAGTGTATAGGACTCAATTTATATCTGAGATCAATTCCCCTGAAAGACGGGAAGATAACAAAGACCACGAAAAAATAACTTGGAGTTTGTTAAACCTAAAAACAGACAATGAAAATAACCTCAACAGCTACTAATTGGTATACTTTTCCACTTACATCACCTACTTTATGAAAATCACTTACATATACACATTGAAGTCATCTTTATTGAGACTTTTGGTAGGAAATAGATAAGTTTTGGCAAACAGTATTTCATATCTTTACTATCACACTAATGATTAAAAATCTGGAGAATAAAAGATCCTGCTTAGTTACAGAAAACCATTTGATTTTGTAGAGTAAAACTACCTTAATGACTGCTTTCTAGCAACAAGTACCACTACCCCCATTCATCAAAATTTTATGAAATTGCTCACACAGGTCTGGAAAAATGTTAATTCTTCCTATTGTTAATACAGGTATTATGGATACTGATGTTTCTTTGAGCAAGATTTAGGTGACCTAAGTCATGTACCTCAAGACCTTCACCTTAATACAGCCCAATTCCCAGTGTGTTAAGTCATCAGAGTTATTGGCACCCCTTAGGAACACCTAATCTTTTAAAGACATTTAAACTGTGTACCCCAAACTTCAAATTGAGCTCATTTCCAACATGGATGGACAAATACAGACAAAAGTATAATGAGATGACCTTTGCCCAATGATCTTCTGATCACAAATATTAAACAAAACATAAAATGGAGTGTTCAACATTGTACTAGAGGAGATCCCAAACAGTGTCCAGATTGAAGATGGACTCCCAGCAGAAGGTGAGATTACTCCAGATGTTGTAGGGGACATTACACATTTGCATCAATTCTTGGAATATGACAGAGTCTCCTGGAAGATATCTGTAGCCATTGCCCCACCATTTATAGAGAAAAAACAACAACAAACAACAAATGTATTAAGAACTGAAGAGTATCTATGGGACAGATTATGATCTGCAGTTATTTCTATAAACCATAATAAGTGAGTGGATAGAGTGGGAAGGTGGAGGGAAGTGGAGGGTAGAAGAAAACAGGAGAGATGGGGTCAGACTGATCAAATGGACAAGGACTTTGGCAAAGAATTGAACAGAAGCTAGAGAATTGTCTGAAATGTCTTCAGGAAGTTGTGAATTTCCTTTAATAACACAACCTTCTCTGAGAAACAAAACCCATCTTTTCAATACTAATAATCTGTCAGTTCTTTATAGCTGTTGAGTTAAGAGAAAATACAGCTTCTGTGGAATTAAAAATGAGTGCCACATAAGGGGCAAAGTAGAAGCCCATGATAGGCACAATCAGGTTCTAATATATAACAAGTAAGTAATTTGAAGACTAATTGTAATGAAAGATATCAAGAAAATATGAGAGAAAAAATGAAGGATTGGTTATGTCACAAAAGCAAATGATAACAGGAGACATTTTCACTGTTCCTCTGGGTATCCTTAGAATGTCAGAAACAAGTAAGAAAGGAAGGCCCCCAGAATACTGGATGGATGCTTTCTGGTAAATTTAAGGGAAGACATGAATATAAGGACAAGAGACACTTAGGATAAATAGGAATAGATGAGTAGTGTGCCTTGCTGTCATATGGAACATCCAAATGAATGAGATTATAGATCCATTGGAATTTTTAAGAGTAACTTAGGCAACTTACTGACTTATGTGGGCCTCAGTTTCCTCATATGTAAAATGAGATAGTTGAAATATATGATCATTTGGGTCATTTCCAGGACTAAATCTATGGTTTTGTGATTCTAAACAAGTAGCAGAATGTTAAATAATTCCAAAAAAAAGCTCAATTTTTGTAAAACACTGACAAAAACCACAATGAAACAATAGAAAACAACTGTTCTCAAATGAATAAATGAGTTAAACAACCAAGAAACAATCAGAACTTATAGAAATAGCACTTAAAATACTCTGAAGGGCAAAGGAAGACAATTGTAAAGATCGATTGTTCATGTTTAGCCTACACTAACCTAATAAAAATGAATATATTCCATAAACAATTTACAAATCTGGTGTTATTCCAATTAAGTTGCCCAGGGATTAGTTCATAAAATTTGACAAAACAATAACACAGATACTTACATTTCAGGAGGAATAATTTTTAAAAATACAGGAATGAAGTTGTGATAGCCTCGTAGATATAAAATGATATTATAAAGTTGCAATTACCAAAACTAGCTGGTACTGGTTAGAATAATAAAACAAAATAGAGCATAAAAGTAGAATGCTGAAAAAGTCTAGACAAGCATGAACCAGAGATCAAAGATAGCATCATGATGTGAGATTCAATTCAATTTAATAAGCATTTTAAGACACTTATTATGTCAGATAAGTAGTGAAAAGATACATACAACATAATTGCAAAGTGATTTTTTTGGAGTGGAGGCTTATCACTAATAGCTAGTAGAATCATGAAAGATCTTTTGAAGGAGGTCACAATTGAGCTGACCCTTGAAGGTAAATAAGGGTACTAGAGGCAGAGTGTATGAGGGAGAGCATTCTAGGCACAGATGCAAGAGAAGGAACTACTACACACAGGCAAGAGCAAGCAGGCAATTTGTCTGAACCATGGAGTATTTAAGGGAGGGAGGTAATTAATGATAAACCCAAGATACAAACTACTGGGGGAAGGATTCTTTATTTTAATAGTACTTCTGGGAATGCTGGAAAGCAATTATGCAGAAATTAGGCTTATATCTGCATATTATGATATATGCCATAGTAAGTTCAAAATGGATATCTAACTTAGATATTAAAGGTCACATTATTTTTTTAAATAGGAAAAATAATTTTTACATCTAAGGCTAGGGAAAAATTCTTAATCATATAAAGGATACAGTAGATAGGATCATGAAAGATAAAATAGGCAATTTAATTATATAAAATTAATTTTGTACATCAAAGGAAATGAATAAATAATTTCTCATAAAATACAAACTACAAATGATCATATGAAAGATTGCTCCAAACAACTAATAATAAGACAAATGTAAATAAAACAATCCTGATGTTTCCCCTCATGCCCAGTAAAATTGGCAAAAATGAGAAAAGATGGCAGAGTGATAGGAAGCAAATGTAGTGTACTTCTGTCTACAAACTTCTCCAAACTGATCTAAAATATGCAGCAGACCAAATCCAGATGGGGAAATCCAGAAACTATGAAAGGGAGCTGTTTATCCAGCTGAGCTTGAAAACAGCTAGAGAGGTCTCAGACACTTGGGTCAGGGTCAGCTCTTCCGTGCATGAAGCACCTCAGTGCTTAGGGAGAGGTTGTGTTCCAAGGCAAGAAGAGGTTCAAGATCCACAACGGGCACCACCAGTTCCAAACCAGGTCATTGCAATGGGAAAAAAGGTAGGGATGAGCATCTTTTTATTCACTATATGGCTTCAAGTCATAGATCCAGGGCAGAAGGCAAGGCATTGGATGGGGGAATGGGGATCAGGCAGAGTAAAGAGTAGATGAAGGTTCCTGGTAGGGAGGCCCTTATGGTACACCAAGAAAAGAAGTTCAGAATCCAGGACCAAAAGTGGTGTGGCTCAGAGTATGAAGTCAGAGACACATATCACTTTATACATCAAGAGACTGCAGAGGAATAACTAAGATTGTTGACTCATTGAGAGAAAGGACTGTCTTTTGCTGTGTTTGTGTGTGTGTCTGTGTATTCTCCCAGTGTTTAGTACAGTGTCTAGTACATACTAGGGACTTTGAAATATTTAATGACTTGATAAGCAAGACAGGAATTTCAGGTCAAAGGGAATCCAACAAATGTGTTACTTTGTACCAACAGTTTTCCAGCTAAGACAAGACGCAGAGCCCAGTAGCAGCCCACTCTTTCAGAAACACAAAACAAAGTCAGGAATTTGTGGAGCTTAAAACTAGGGGGTAGCAATTAGACTTTGCCAAATGACTTTAGGAGCACTGAATCTTGTAAGTCCCTATTCCATCCCTGAAATACTGAAATAACATATTTAAAACTCTAAGAAAACAGCAAGAGGATCACCACAGATATTTGCTTCAGAAAGGGTGACAGATCTTAGCCCTTACATCAAAACTGAAGTCAGGAAGTATGCTGGATAAATGGCAGACAAAAGAACCTCATCATAATGAATTATTATGTTGGTAGGAATGCTCAGAAAATACAGAAGAGAATAATTCCAAAACATCTACAAGTATTGCCTGGAAGAAAAACATAGCTGGGATATAAACTCAACTAGAATTCCTGGAAAAGATGAAAGACATTAGAAATGTTTTGATAAATGGAATTGAAGTGCTTAAGTAAAAAGGAAAATAAATGAGAACAACGGATAAAAGATTTGGAAAGAGAATTAACTGCTTGGCACAAGAGGTACAAGACCTTACCCAAACAACAAACTCCCTGAAAATTCAGTTGGATGAAATAGAAGCCGATTACTCTACTAGACAACAAGAAATATTAAAACAAAGTCAAAAGGCTGAAAAAATAAAATGCAAGGTATATTGTAATAAAAACAACTGACTTGGATACAAGATTGAGGGAGTGGGAGGCTGGAAATTAAGAATCCTTGGAATATCTGAATGCCATAACCAAAAAAAGAGCTCAGAATTCCTATTTAAAGAAATCTTTAAATAAAACAACTGCCCAGATTTTTTAGAACCAGAAGCAGAGTAGAAATTCAATTTACTGGTCATCTCATGAAAAAAAAATGAAAATTCCAATAAGCGTCACAACCAAAATCAAGAGCTTCCGGGTATGATAATAATAATATTACTACTAGTAATAACTACAAGTGTCCATAAAGAGAGAATTTGAATACCCAGGAGCTACAGTATGGATTACACAGGTTATAGTAACTACCACTATAAAGAAGCAGAAATCATGAAATATGATGCTACAGAAGGCAAAATATATGGGCTTACAACAGGAAGAACTTACCCAACAAAACTGAATTTAAAGCTACAGGGGATAAAACAAACCATTAATAGAGGATTTCTAAGTATCACTGATAAAAAGACTGGAGAACTGTGTAGAAACTTTGGAATTCAATCATAGGAGTGAAGAGAAACACAGATGAACATTAATGACAGAAATAAAGAACTAAACAAGGATAAGCTGCTTACATATGGGGAGATGATACATATGACTTTTTGGAACCCTATTATAGCAGTAGAGTTCATGGAGGGAATTCAATCTGACAAGGTCTGTGAGTGGTCCTATTATATCTTGATGACCTTCAGAAAATAATTGGAAAAGATAAAAAGAGCAATATACTGGAGGGGGAGGAGCAGGTGTGGGAAAAGGAGTTTAGAGGAAATTTTCTCATATACTCAAGGTCTGCAAGTAGATATGTGTACAAACAAAGTGGAGGGAATCTGACACTTGGACTTCACTCTCATCTGAACTGGTCAAAATAAAAAAACAAATTTAGACACAGAGTTGGGTACATTTCATTAAATAAGGAAACAGGAGGGAAAATGGGAGAAAAAGGATGGGAAATAAGAGGGAGAGAATATTAGGTGGTATAAGGGATAGAGTATTGAGCTTGAAATCAAGAAGACTCATCTTCATGAGTTCAAATCTGAACTGACACACTGACTAGCTGTGTGAGCCTGGGCAAGTCACTTTGCCCTGTTGCCTCAGTTTCTTAATCTGCAAAATGAGTTGGAGAAGGAAATGACAAATTGCTCCAGTATCTTTGTGGGGAAAACCCCAAATGGTGTCACAAAGAGTCAGAAATTACTGAAACAATTGAAAAACAAAAAAAATATTAACGGAGGGATTAGTCATAATCAAAATAAACTCTAGTTCTTGTGAGTTGGAAAGACACATAGGTGCAAAAAAATGAGAATCTGAGAGGGGTGCCATAAACTGGGTAATAGCCAATCAGATTATGGTATATAAATATGATGGAATACTATTGTACTGAACGGTACAATGAACAACCAGGATTCTAGAAGAATAATGATGAAAAATGCCACTCACCTCTTTATACAGAGGTGAAAGATTCAGAATAAAGAATGAGACAAATATTTTTTGGACATAGACAATGTAGAACATTGCTTTGATTGACTAAATTTATAATTGGTTCTGTTTTTCTTGAATTCTCAAATGGAATGTGTGTATATGTATGTATGTGTGTGTGTGTGTGTGTGTGTGTGGTTTGGGATAAGAGTGTGAGAAGGTAGATGTTGACTAATTAAAACAAGCTGTTTATTTTTTTTAAAAATGACAAAAGATAAAAGTCTGTTCTGTAGGATACGTGAAACAATTGTCACTATTGGTGAAACTATTAATTGATCTAGTTATTCTGGTAAGTAATTAATTGTCAAAAATGACCAAAATGTTAATACCCACTGACCCAAAGACCTACTTCTGAGTATACATGTTTCAATGAGGTCAGAGATTGAAGACAATACTATTTGTACTAAAATATTCATAACAGCCATTTTTCATGATAGGAAATAACTGAAAACAAACGAGGTTCTCATAAATTTGGGAATGATTATAGTAATTGTTCAACTTGAAGGCAATGAAATATTACTGAGTTGTATGAAATGATTAAGAATTCAGAGAATCATGAGAATACTTAAATGAATTGACACAGTGAAGAAAATAGAATGGGGGGAAGGGATATCCAATAACCATAATAATGCAAATGGAAAAAAGAATAAATGATTCTGAATGTTGTGGAATTATAATGATCAAAATTATCCCTGGAAAAGACTGAACAAAAGTGTCTCCTTCCCTTCATTGCAGAGGTGTGGACTATGGGAGTGGGCTATTATATACACTATCAGCCATGGCTGATATATTAGTTGCATCTGTATAACTAATTTCCCCCATCTTTTAAAAATATTTGTAATAGAGTATGACTTACTGAGAAGAAAAAGGGTATAAGGTTATATTCAGAAATGAAAGTAATACAAAAATAGAAGATACCAATGTTTTAAATCAATACAATTTCTGTAAGAGAAAATATCAAGGGGATAGATTTGCATCAAATGCCTCAGATAAAATCATGATATACAAGATATATAGGTAATTGAAACAAGTATATAGAACCAAGAACCCCCTAATGTATCAGAAGTCAACACATATAAAATATTACAAATAAAATTGCAAATTGTCATGATCTTACAGATCACTACAAATTACTACTAATAAGATAATTGCTAATTAAATCAATTCTGACATTTTTTTTACTTCACCTTCTCAAAGTGGAAATGATGATAAAATATTGAGATAGTGGAGAGACTGTGACAATAACAAATTTTTGGTGGAGCAGGGGTTTGTTCCACTATTTCTAAAAAACTAATTTGGAATTATACAAGAAATCTTACTAAACTATTCATAGAAAGCCCTTCATTATTGATATTTCCTTTCATCTCCATCTCTTAGTTTCCTGCAGCTCTAAACTTGATGCTCTGAACTCCTGATCACTCGCTCAGGAGACCTTCATTCAACTGACAATTAGAAATCCTCACTTGCCAGTTGACATTTGTCCCACATCTAGATTGTGGTACCTGTGAGTGATTTAAAATTGTGCTGGAACCATCAGTTACCAATGAGGCAAGTTCTATTAACATCCCATTATACAAAGATGTATAAAATATGGTGGCCAGTATCCAAGAGCTTGCAATATAGTCAGTCAAGTGGTATGTGATATTATCATGCCTTTTAATTAAGTTTTTAAAATTAAACAAATATCTGTATAAGCTATACAATTGTACATTTACCTAATTTTAAACAATTGTGTGGTGATAATAAGTTTAGTCATAATTTCTATTTATTGCTTGTTGATTTGGTCTATCAGAAGTTGGTCCCTTAGCTCTTCAATTCAGGATTAAATTTATGGCTGATTCACTCTTACCGGTACTTCCCACTCTACTGAGAGTCCCAGGAAATGAGTAACCTAACTAAGCTATTCGTATAAGTACATGACTTTGAATATACTTAGCCAATTTTGCCATCTTTCATTTCTGTCACATTTATTGAACACCAGTAATGGAACATTCAGTGATGCCTATAGTAAAATATCATCTATAATACTACAAAAGGAGAGCCATTCATTTTGATTCAACTCAGATAATTCTTGGTTCCATAATGTAGTTTAAAAGTTAGAATAACACAAAAAAAATTTTATTTAAAATATAGAACTTTCTCTTTATCTGGAGAATTCTTGTTTTGCTTTATTTTGTTTTTGTTGAATTATGTGGCTTTGTCTATTTTCAAGAAGTCAGTTAGAAAACATTGAGTACTTTCTAGAGACCCAGAAATATATTAACTAGGCCCTGTGTGTAGTGGTAACCACACTGGCATACCCAGGATGGCTTCTGGCAAATGTTCCTTTAGTAGGACCTCCTTTAGTAGGAAAGATAGCTGTTCATTGGGTCAACAATCTTTTTTAAAATTTCATTCACTAGTTCAAGGGAAAAGTGAGCTCCCTGAACTTCAGAGAAAATACAAACAGAAATAGAGATTAGCAGACAGGATTCTGCCTGAATCAAAGCAATATTGCTATACACTTTAAATACATTCCTAGATAGAGGAAACCTTTACATCTGAGCAGTCGGGGAGCTCTGAGCACATGGCCACTCAGAATCTTGACCAGGGAGTCACAAGAGCCTTCTCATATGCAAGCCCCCAAAGCAAAATACTAATTCCAAGTATATACAAACTTCTCAGAGTCAGAAAGCATCACAACCCTTGTGACTCAATGTGTAATTAGAAATTAGCAAAAGTTGTGAAAGTCTTCCTTCAAGCAAGCCTCCCCTAAGCAAGCTTCCCTTAATGGGTTCACATGAGGCCTATTAATGATCAGGGAAAATCTTATATCCCATTAACATTACACTGGGTCAACGGACAGGACAACAACAACAACAACAACAACAACAACAACAACAACAACATGTTTATTAAATGCCTATTTTGTCAGGAGATTCAATTCAGAATTCAATTCAGAAGAAAAAAATCATCCTCTCAGTGGATGGAGTTGGGGTATTTGACTTCTGTGACTAAGAAACTTCTAGTTTTAGAATTATAGACTATGCTATGTCATTCTTAAGTGAGTGTGACCTCCAAAAAGAGACATTGGGCTCTTTTCTTTCTCTCTCTGGTTCTTTATGCCCTCAGCCACCCACCCAACCTAGAGCCTTGGGAAAACCAGTTAAAGTTTAGGAATGACTCATACCTATTATCTTCTAAAAATGGAGCAGGAAAGTACCCAATTTGTAGTCTGTAAGGCATAAGATGTTCATTTCCTTCTAGCCAAAGCAATTACCTAAAACACAAAAGATCACCTTCTATAATGTAGTTACTACTAACTGAAGAAACTAGGATTGCTTAACTTCTTGAATTCACACTTTTCCCTCCTAGATCCTTTGGTCCCATGCTCAAAGAAAAACAGAGGAGAAAAGGAATCTAGAGGTCCAGCCCCTGATGAATCCAATGTTCTATGAGCCCACTGCCATATGTGAGCAATGACCATAACGACTGTTGCCCAGAGTGGCCACAGAAAGTTCAACACCATATATTCAAGAGAAAAGATGGAGAGAACTTGAAAGAAGGAATTGTCTCTCCAATTAAAGTCTACTTAGTATTTTGTTCTTCATGGTTAAATTTCCAATAAGGGTGTTGCTTAGTGATCTCAAATTGCAAAGTCCTTTGGCACTTATCCAGAGCTCACTAGAATTACCTGACGGTTCTGAGAATCAGGAAGTGGTAGGGATTTCCTGTTTACCCCCTTTGTATAGTGAAAAGTTGTTAGTGTACTTTAGAGAGAACACATATTTGGAGAAAATGAAATTTTCTTTTGCTTAGAGTACTAGGGATTGAAGGAGATATTCTTTCATTGAGTTTGTACTTTACTAAATGACCAAATTCTAAAGTTACTACATGATAACTGTATTAGAATGATAAACAAAGTGCTATGTGAGGTTTGTAGGGACAAGAAATATAGGAATTGACCCCTGCCTTTGGAGAGCTTTCATACTAGCTAGCACTCTTTATAAATTCTTTATAACCCCCTTACAATGTTAGTGGCATAGAAAATAACTAAAATCTAAACTAAAGTTTAAAAGTATTACTTCCATAAAGTTTTTCATTTTACCTAAATAATTTTCAAGTCAATGGAAGGATATAATATAAGCTTCTTAAAGACTTGCTAATTAGGAATTTCCTAACTGGATTCCCTGGATGTAAATTACTTGAGGACAAGTTTTCTCAATTTTGTATCTGTAACCCTAGTGCCTGGCAAAAGACCTGACAAATGATAGGTGCTTGATAAATGCTTACTGATTGGTTGATAAGGACTCTGAGATCTCTAAAGGCAGCACCAGCATGGTGTAGTACACAGAGAATCCTCTGGTCTTGTACTAAAGGCCTGAAGCTTGAACCTGATACCTTCAACTTTTTGGCCTCTGGAAAACTTCCTTAAACTATTGTGTATCTCAATTTCTTCATTTGTGAAGTGGGGAAATTATCATCGGTATTACTTACCTTGTGAGGAGTGTATGTTACAAACAGTAATCAAGCATCATGAAGTATTATTGTGTAAATATGTGAGGTGACATTTTCTTGGTCAGATCATTTTCTCCAAGTAGAAGGGCTTATTGAGAAAACTCTTGCTATGTTATTAACTAGACTTTTTTTTTTTTTACTACTATGGATTTTACAAAGGAAGTTAATTGCATAGTAAGGCATGACTAGAAAAATAGAATTGTATGTCTAAAGCTGAAAGAAAATTTGGAATTCATCTACTCCAATTTCATCACTTTAGAGATGAGGAAACTTATGTCCAAAGAGGTTAAGTGATTTGCACAAGAACGCACAGAAAAGCCAGGATGCCAACTCATGGCCAATTTCAGCATCCTTTTCATTGCCCTATACTGCCGCCTTCCTTATGGAAGAGCAAGAATCTTCAATAGTCAGTGAAAATTTTATGACTTTCTTATAAAATTCTCTGTATAAAATCACCCAGATGTTGGGTAGTAACACCAAATACCTATTTCATAATCCTCATGCAAAAACTGAATAAAGGTGGATTTTTCAGATACAGTAATATTTTTTCTCACATAGGCACATACTAAAAATTGGTGGCAGAAACTAATTTGGATGAACTTCCAGATCTAACTGATATGATTTGTATAAGAAATAAAGCAGAACATATATATTCATATATATACACACATATATATGTGTAATATTTTATTTATATTGTATAAAAGATTTATATTTCATTCAAGTAAAAGATTTGTTTTTATCACCTATAACTTTATATTAATATAAATAATGTAATTATTTTGTGTGTATGAAAATATATCTCATATTGAAAAGGTGACAATATCCTTTAGAAAGAAAACATATTTGGGGAAAGTAAAATTTTCTTTGATTTTTATGCTTTTTTAAAGGACAAAAAAATTAACCTTGTTAATTTCTATTGAATAAGAGTATTGTTAGATAAACACAGGTTACTCATTAAATAGTAATATTGCAAATCACAAAGATTCCAGCATATTTGAACTGAATGGGCTGAATTTAAAATACAGTTTAATCTGATAAATATAAAGTTCTACATTGGATTTGACAATATCAATTCTAAAATATAGGATTGAATGAAACAGACAATAGCTTATATGGAAAAGAACTGAATGTTTTAATATAAATCTATGGAAGATACAAAAAAAACAGGAAAAGTATTCTTTAAAAAATATTTAGAATCAGATGCTACTCTCAGTATATCTTGACCTGTTCAAACCATATTCTGTTACCACTTGGTTTCTGGTCTTCAAAGGCGAGAAAAGGAAGAAAACCTTTATGTACTTTTTGTCTTCCATCTTAAACTGAGTACAATACATCCCCTGAGGGGAGGTACGTGGACAGGGTGAGCTTCTTTAATCTACCCCAAAGCAACAAATTCCATCTGTGCTAGCACAAGGCAACATCAATCTCCTTCCACTTAGTCAATCTCCCAAGTTGGATGTGGAGCCTCCCATGCAAAGAGGCACAATCTTCCCTTTGATCTCTGGCCTTCCATTTCCTGTCTTTCTTAAAATAATAAGTAGTATCTATTTAAAACCAAGAGCTAGCACTATCTGTAAGAAGGATAAACTAGAAAACTTCTTATTAAGATGAGAGATGAAATATGTCCATTTTACCACTATCATTCAATATTATATTAGAAATGCTAGGTATAGGAATAAGACAAGAGAAAAAAGTTAAAGCAATAAAAATGGGCAAAGAAGAGACAAAACTATTATTCTTTCCAGATGACAGGAGAATATACTTAAAGAACTCTAAAGAATAAATCAAAAACTAGTTGGAACAATTAGCAACTTTAGCAACATTGAAGGATATAAAATAAATTTACTTAAATCATCAATATTTCTATATATTGCCAACAAAGACTAGCAGCAGAAGATATACATATATCTTCTTTGAAATTTCATTCAAAATGACTGTAGACAATACAAAACACTTGGGAGTCTACCTAGACAAACCCATATGAACACAATTACACTTTTCACACAAATAAAGACAGTTCTAAAAAAAATCTATAAATATTAACTGTTCATGACTAGGATGACCCAATATAATTAAAACAATAATTCTACCCCAAGTTTATTTACTTATTCAGTGACATACCAATCAAAATATCAAAGAATTATTTTATAGAGCTAAACTAAATAGTAATAAAATTCATCTCGAAGAAAAAAAAACATCAAGAATACCAAGTTACCAATGGAAAAACTGTGAAGGAAAGCAACCTAGCAGTCCCAGATTTCAAGCTATATCATTAAGGGATAATCACCAAAACAGTCTGGTACTAGCTAAGACAGCAATGGTGGATCAGTGGAATAGATTAGGAACACAACATATAAGAGAAAAACATAGTAATACAGTTTTTAATAGAAAACCAAGTTGGGTAAGACAGTACTATTTGAAAAAAAAATTACTGGGAAAGCTGGAAAGGCTTTTGACAGAAACTAAGCATAGACCAATGTCTCACATCATATGACAAGATAATGTCAAAATGGATAAATGATTTAAACATAAAGGGTGATAGCATAAGTACGGTAAGGAAATGTGGAAAAATTTCCCTTTCAGGTCTATGGATAAGGGAAGAGAGTATTACTTAATAAAAGAGAAAATAATAGGAAATAAAATGGATAAATTTTATTACATGAAATTTAAAAGGTTTGTACAAACAAAACTAATGCAACCAAAATTAGAAACAAAAGAGGAAATTGTGGATATTTTTCATCAAGTTTCTCTGAAAAAGGTTTCATTTCTCAAATACATAGAAAGCACAGTCAAATTTTTATTTAAAAACTAATATGAACCATTGTCCAGTTGATAAATGGTCAAATTGCATAAACAGGTAATTTTCTGAAGAAATCAGAGTTATCAATAATCACATAAAAAGTGCTCTAAATCCCTGTTGATTAGAGGAATGTAAGTTGGAACAGCTATGGCATATCACCTCTGTAATGTTGATGAAATCAGAAGATCTTCCATGCCCCTTTCTATTGGCACCTACTAAAGGCACTTAGCACCTCAAAGGCTTAGCTCCTTACTTACAGTTAACTCCTTGGGAGTAATTCACACCTTAAGAGGAAGGGGCTGAACAGGGAGGGGC
>CM053594.1:334926542-334955381 GCA_028646575.1 Pseudocheirus occidentalis
TTCCTTGCCTGCTTCCTTTTTCTCATGTTGGCCAGTCTATTAATTGCTTGGTTTTTTAGCTCTGTGGAACTCTGCTTCCTGGAGGGTGAAAGCTCTGTCCCAAATCGCTGGGGCCCTCTCAGCTGCCGGAGCTGTTAGTGGGATGCTGCAGCTCCCCCCCAGCTTTGGCTCACTGAAAGCGCACCCCAGGACCACCACTCAAGACCCCGATCCAGATCCAGGCCGCTCAACGCAAGAGCCCTTGGCCCCGATGGATTGTGTCAGCCCCCCTGCTATCTGCAGGCCGAGGGCTCTGAAGGAGCCCAGTGGAGGCCGCTGGTGCTCCATTCCTGGTGCTGCAGGCCCCTCCCACTGCCTCTTTGCCCTGGGAGCAGTTTGGCCGGACTGCTCTTCTCCTCCCCAATTAGCAAAATCCACTGACCTTTCTCTTAGCCTTTTTGTCTTCTGGCCTGATAGATGTGATAATTGTGCCTCCAGTGCAGCAGATCTGCTCTCCTATAGAAGTGGCTCCCCGCCTGATGCCCCAGGGCTTGAGCTGGCCCAGTTTCGGCAGTGGCTCCCAGACTGCTGAGAAGAACCCCATCTGCTGCGCTGCCTGTAGCAACAGATGTGTTTTCTGTCTTGTGGAGAGTTTTGGAACTTTAAAATCTATTTAGAGTCCCATTTTATGAGTTTTTTAGCGTGTTTGTGTGGGAGCTGTGGTGCTTTGCTGCTTCTACACCGCCATCTTGGCTCCTCCCTATAATTAGTTTTTAATATGTGTTTCCTTGTTCCCTGATTAAATCATCAGCAAGCATTATTTGTAATGGGGATAAACTGGAGACCTTCCCAGTAAGATCAGGTGTGAAACAAGGGTGCTCACTGTTACCAATATTCTTCAATATTGTATTGGAAATCCTAGCAAGAGATGTAAGAGAAGAAAAAGAAATAGAATCATTATGGGGAATGAGATGGTAAAACCATCTCCTGCAGACAATATGGTTATACTCTTGGGAAATATCAGAGATTCAACTAAAAAGTTGGTTGAAACAAGAATTTTAGCAAAGTAATAGTACATAAAGCAAATTTACATAACTCATCAGCAATTCCTACATTTCGTAAACAAAACTTTGGAAGAAGAGTTAGGGGAAAACATTAATCTCCTTGGAACAACTCTAGTCAGTATGATATACCTGGGAGTATGTCTGCAAAAATAAACCCAGGAACTATATAAACAAAATTATTTTTTTTTAAAAAACCTTTTTGTAAAAATAAAATCAGATTTTTTAGAAATAGATATTAATTGTTCATGAGCAAGCAGGACCACTATAATAAAAATGACAATTTTTCTCTAACTAATTTATATATACAAATGCCATTCCAATAAATTACCAAAAAACATATTTTACTGAATTAGAAAAAAAAGTAATAACAAAATTCATTTGGAAAGACAGAAAGTCCAGAATATTAAAGGTAATAAAGAAGAAAGTATAACGGAAGGAGGTTTAGAGCTACCAGATCTTAAACTTTTAAAAGGCAGTAATTATCAATGTTACCAGTTTCTGGTTAAGAAACGGAAAGGCAGGTCAACACAATAGAGTAGACATACAATTTACAGCAACAAATAAATATAATATACTTGTATTTGACAAATGAAAAAATGAGGTTTTGTGATAAGAATTCATTACTTGATTTAAAAAAAATTGATGGGAAAACTGGCAATCTGAATGGCAGAAACTGGTCATGGAACAATATCTCACACCATTTATGAAGATAAAGTCAAAATGGATACATGACCTAGATATAAAGAGAAATTTTACCAGAAAATTAGCATGTGGAACAAATTATTAATTAGACTTATAGAGAGGTGAAAAATTTATGAATAATATGAGAGAAAAAATAGATGTACAATACATAATTTTAATTACATTAAATTAAAAAGTTTGCACAGATAAAACTAATATAGCCAAGATTAGAAGGAAAGCAGAAAATTGGGGGAGTTTTATAGATATTCATAACAGCAAGCACCCTAGCATACCCAGGATGGCTGCTAACACAGGTTCTTTGATCTGCTTTTCTAAAGGAAAGCAACTCAAAAAGGGTTAACAATGTTACTGTAGTCAGACACAGATATCACTCACTTAGTTCAGGAGAAAAGTCAGCACACTGAAATTCAGAAAATACAAATAGAAATTACAAGCAGACAAAATATATAGAGAAAATAACACAATTCAAGAGACCAACAGACAGGGCTTCTGGCTGTCTGACCATTACATCCATACAGTGTTAGTTACCAGGGAGAGAAGCACCACTATCTGGGTTTTCAAAGTGGGGGACTGGGGTGTCTGGGGGGGGCCTCAATGGCAGCCCAGAGTCTCATCTGGCCAAATCACATAACTCTTCCTATATGTGAGTCCCTAAGCAAAACCTCACCTCAGAGGTATATGTAACCTTCTCCAGGGTCAGAAGACATCACAACCTTCATGACCCACTGCCTAATTACAAAGTAACAAAAGGTTCCTGAAAAACAAACTGTCCCTAAGCAAGCTTCTCTTGTTGGACTCTAAGTGAGGCCATCAAAGGGAAGAGAAGATCTTCAGATTCCCAGGCCTATTAAGGGCAGGGAAGATCTTTAAATTCTTTTTACCATTACAATATTTTACCAGATAAAGATCTCTTTTCTAAAACATATAAAGAACTTTATCAAATCCATAAGAATACAAGTCATTCCCCAACTGATAAATGATTAAAGGCTATGAACAGGCAGCTTTCCAATTAAGAAATCAGAACAATTTATAGACATATAAAAATGCTGTAAGTCATTATTAATTAGAGAAATGCAGATTAAAACAACCTTGAGATATCATTTTATGCCTGTAAGACTGGAAAAAATGATAGAAAAGGAAAGTGAAAAATATTGGAGGGATATGCAGAAAAACTGGGAAATAAATTCATTGTTTGTGGAATCATGAAATAATTCAACCATTTTGAAGAGCAATCTGGAATTATGCTCAAAGAGTTATGAAAACTGCCTATTCCCTTTGACCCAACAATACCACTACTTGGTGTGTTTCGAAAGATTGATTATTAGGGGAAAAGAAAAAGAACCTATATGTTCTAAAATGTTTGTGGCTAAGACCTAGAAATTTCAGGGATGCTCATTAATTGGGAAAAGGCTGAACAAGATGTGGTATATGATTATGATAGAATTGCTGTGTTATAAGAAATCATGAGCTCAATGGTTTTAGAAAAACATGGAAAGACTTGCAAGGAATTGTGAAGAACGAAATGAGCAAAACCAAAAGTATATTCTGTGTGGTAGCCATCTCTAGGGTGGGGGGAGGGAAGGAAAAAAATTAATTTACATGATAATTTACATTGTGTATTTGATAAGAAAAGCAAGTTGTGCATAGTAGATTTTCAGCTTCATGTACAATCATCTTTTTATTGTACTGTTATGGAAATGCTTGTTGTATTCCATACATTAAAAATAAAAATTTCAAAAGTTATTCACCAACCAATGAATGTCCCTTTTATATCTAGTCCTCTGCTGCCCCAAGAATGTGCTATGAATATTTTGTTATTTATTGTCCCTTCATTTCAGTCTTTGACTTCTTTAAGCTACATGTTCAGTGGGATGACTGGGTCAAAGGGCATATCATTTTAATTATTTTTCATGAATAACATGAAATTGGAATCCAGAACTATTGACAAAGTTTACAAATTTATTACAGTACAACAATGGACCACTTTTCCCATAATCCTTCCAGTACTGATAGATTCCAACCTTTTCACATTGGCAGATTTTCATGGAATGGGATGAATGAAACCTCAGACTTGATTTAAAAAGGTGAACCTTTTGCCTTATATCTATGGCCTTACCAGGGCACCATATCACTTCTTGCAATCTTCTCACTGTGCCCTTTATGTGCTGTGTCTCACCAAGAATATAAATTTCTTAAGGGCAGGGATTGTCTTATTAAGTTGTATGTGTATCCCCTGAACTTAGAATAGCTCCTGATACAAAGCACTTATAAATATTCTATCTATTTATCTATCTCTTTTTTTTCTTCAAATAATTCTAAATTCTTTGTAATTTTCTCCACTCCCAACTTTCACAGCCTCCCATTTTCAATCTCAAGTTCCTGGTGTATATTTTATTGTTATTCTCTCTCTCTCTCTCTCTCTCTCTCTCTCTCTCTCTCTCTCTCTCTGTCTCTCTCTCTCTCTCTCTGTCTCTCTGTCTCTCTCTCTCTCTGTCTCTCTCTCTCTTTCTCTCTCTCTCTTTCTCTCTCTCTCTCTCTCTCTCTCTCTCTCTCTCTCTCTCTCTTTCTCTTTGTCTCTCTGTCTTTCTTTCTGTCTGTCTGTCTGTCTCTCTCTTCAGATCCTTGCCCCACCCTCTTTAACAATTCTCTTTCCAGATAAGAGTGAGGTACCTAATGCTCTGTTTTTGCCTTACTCCAACTTTATCCATTTCTTCTTTTTGATGGTTTTAATTCAGCAGTTCTCAACCAGTGGGTTATGTTCAATTTAAATACATCCTGAATATCAGATATTTACATTACAATTCACACAGCTACAAAATTACAGTTATGAAGTAGCAACATTGAGAACCACTGTTTTCATTTATAATATCCATTTCCAAGAAGTCTTATTTCTTCTTCTAAATGATTTCTTTTTCTTTGCCCCTTCTTACTATTCCCTAGATGTCATCCCTAGGGATACTCATTTTTCCATAGCGGTAGTGAGATACAGGCAAAGATTTTCATGACTGTGGTCTGAGTGGTCAAAACCTGTTCATCTTTTCCCTAATGTATTATCCCCTTTGATGATGTATTATCTTTCTTTTGACCCTATTATCATGTGAAAGGACCCACTGCTCAAAATTTAGAGCATTAGTCATCTAGGAGCTTTATTCAGTTTCTTGTATGAAGCCAAGAAAGAGAAAGACCATGACCAGTTTACATGGTGAAACCATTTGTGAAGCAAGTAGGCTTTAATGAAAAGTCACTTCTTACTAGTATGTAAAGAATAAAAATCAAGAAGAGTTATGATGTATGAAAAATTATTACTAAATAGTGACAATGACCCATATAAGGAATGACAGAGTATGAAATTCTCAAATGTAATGTTGCAACTTTATTCATCACAGTGAAAAGAGGGTCTCTACACTATATTATACTGTATAATTCCTTAATAGTGAATTGGGACACAAGTGCCTCATCCTGGTTCCCGGCTCTGAAGCTCTTCTCCCTGATCATGACCCAGAATCCTTGTACTCTCTCTTTTTCTTCTGCTTCCTTCTCCTCACTACCTCTTGTCTGAATTATTGGAGTGTCATCCCAATTACTCTCCTTGCTTGCAATCTCTCCCTTCTACAATCTTCCCCTCCTCCACGCAGTTCCCAAATTGGCATCCCTAAAGCATATCTCACTATCTCATTTCCCACCTCAGAAAGCTTCAGTGTGTCCTTATTAATAACCTCAAAGAACAAAAATGCAGACTCCTCTGTTCCCTGTTATTTAATCGCCCTCCAAGTGTGGCTCCAACTTATCTTTCCAGACTTATTTTTGCCTTCTCTCTTATTTACTCTGTGTGTTCTAGCAAAATTCACCTACCCACTATTCCCCATAAACAACAGAATGAGTGCTGACACAGGAATTAGACCTGGCTTCATATTTTATGGCTACTATTTACTACCTAAGTGATCTTGGGCAAGTCAACTTCACTTCTATGGGTTTCAGTTTCCTCATCTGAACAGTGAAAGTGTTGTTCTTAATGGTCTCTGATGTCCTTTTTCAGCCCTAGATGTATGATTTTGCATAGAGAGAGCAATAGAATGGATATGTTGGCACACTCTGAGAGAGCATTCCCAGCAGTCGTTTCTTCTTCCTTTTAGAACAAGAGCCAATAGCATTATTTAAAACAAGAGCCAATAGCATTATTTAGAACAAGAGTCAATAGCATTAGTTTATGTGCCAGTAACCTGACTCATGCTCTACACACAGCTACACTCCTACCTGCATGTCCTTAAATGGGCTTTCTCCCAGGTTTAAAATGCACTATCTCCTCTTCACCACTTCTTGGAATCTCTAGTTCCCTTCAAAATTCATCTGAAGTGCCTTTCTTGATTCACACACATACACACATCTGTATATATAGATATACATATATAGTGTGTGTCCTAGCATGTGTGCATACATATGTGAGTGTGTGGGCATATATACATATGCATACACATAAGTATCTATATGTATATATAAATACATAGATATATGTATATGTGTGTATCTTTCCTAATGATATCAATGTCTATGTTGTTTATCACCAAGTGATAGAGAAATGCACTTGAAGTCAGGAAGATCCAAATTTGCATTTGATCCTCAGGACTTTCAAAGTAAAGTGTGTAAATGAGAGTATTATGACATAAGTCAAGAAAAGAAAGTGGGAGCAAAATTGTAGAAAGTTTTAAATGTTAGAGGATAATAGAAAGTTGATGATGTTTCTGGAATTAAGTACTGATATGTTCAGATCTCTGTCTTAGAAATATGAATTTTGGTCAACATCCTAGGATTGTAAGGCAATGAGAGGTTTCTTAGGGTTAACTTCTTCCTGTAAAACCAAACAATTAAAGTAAATCTCAGAAATTCATAGGATTTACAGCAGATGAGTGAGGAAAACTTTCTCAAGGTAATCTTGTAGAGATGAAGGGCAAATACCAGCTCACCAGTCCATCTTTTCAAGCAGTGCCCCAATCACCTCCCCTGCCCCCTTCCTCCCATACATCCTTGTAAAGAAAAACATGAACAGCTTTCCAGAAGAATACTCCTATGAACAGCTTTCAAGATTCTGATTACATAGTATACTGAACACTCTATTCAATAACAAATCAGAGCAAAACATTCACAGTAAATAAAGGTGCAGCATTCACAATGTTACAACCTATCACTAAAATGGCCACATAGTTTTCACCACAGTAGTCACATAGTTTTGAACAAAGTACAATCATTTAGTCAATCAAGCAGTAACTCAATCACTCAGTGAACTATCATTCAAACATCCTCAAAAAGGTGTGCCTCCTTAAAGGTTACAAAATACAAAAGTCACAATACTCTATCCCTGGGCAGTAAATTCATTTAGTCAACAACAGAGTTGTTAATTCAGTCACAAAGTATAATCACAAATAAATTACAATTCCATCAGTCACTACTCAACAGAAAATGACACAATTTAGCAGACAGAACTTCTAGCTGTCAGACCATTACATCCATACCTAGTTAGTTACCAGAGAGGGAAGCACCAACATCTGGGTTTTCAAAGCTGGGGCTCAACTGATTCCCAGAGTCTCATCTGGCCAAATCATACAACTCTTCCCAAAGTGAGTCATAAATCAAAAACCTCACATCAGGGTCAGTCACTACTCAGTATTCACAGAGAGGTCTTTTCATCTTGACCCAAAGGAGGCTCTCAGATTCCTTGGATCCTCTTCCATGGTCCCAGATCCTACCTGGATTCACCAAACTGTTACCTGGGTTCAAAGGCAGACAGCTCCCAGTTCCTTGTTCAGCTCTCTGTGCAGTTCCTGTTCCATGCTGAATCTCACAGCATCCAGTCCACCTTAAATCCTTCACAGTCTCTATTCCTGGAAGTCAAGGCTTAAAAAAGCCAAAAACAGGTCCATATAAAGACTGGAATCACAGTCATGCTTCCTCAGTCTTTGGCACCTCCAGCTGGTCCTTGGAAGTCTTTGGCAAGTCCCAGGAGAAACTGGTAGTTCCTCAGCAGAAGCTCTAGCTGGTTCCCAGAATCAAAATCACATCATCCAGTTTCTCAAAATCAAAATCATTCTCTCCAGCCTGGGCCTTTCCTCTTCAGCCTCCTTGGCAGCAGCAGCTGCTTCTGTCTCCATGAAGCTTATCCCAAGAAGTTCTGACTCTCCCTCTCTGGGGATTTTCCTTATATGCAGTATTGCTCCTCCCTTTTCAGCCTCTTTCTATTAAGTCAACAACAGGGGTTCCCTGTTCAGCCCCTTCCTGTTATATCAGCAACAGGAGTTCATACCTTCTGTTTCTTTAACAGAGGCTTAATTTGAACTAGGTACAAAGTACCCCTCAGCTTAGCAATACAAAAGGAACTTCAAATTTCATTACTATTACAATCCTATACTACTAATCTGCATGGAAGTAAAGCCAGGTAATGATCAGTGAGGGAAACTTTGGAGTTTTGAATCAAGGAGGGGACAAACTGTATAGTAGAGTAGGAAAATACTGGGTTTAGAATCAGGGGACCTAAGCTCTATTAGTTACTTACTACTTGGGTGACCCTGGGCAAGTCACTTAGCCCCTGGTCTCAGTTTCATGAATTAAAAAAATAAGAAGATTAGGGTCCAGGCTTTTAAGGACCTTCTTTTTTCTAGGTATATGATCCTACAGATGCAAGATAATGCTGTGAGAAGATATTTATTGAATAGAAAATACTTAAGAAAGCAGATTCCAGAGGATATATCTAAGTTTAAATTAGGAATATATACATGCACTAGGGGTCTATGATTTAATACTAAAAGGAGATGTAGAATTAAAAATATTGATCCATCAGCCCATGGAACTGCTCCATTAGGACATATACTTTGGAAAGACACTGCCTATGAGTACCCACATCAATAAAATCACAGATTCATCAAAGCATTAGAAACAATTGGACAGGTCGCCAAACTTAAAGTCAGAGGCTTGGGTGTGGGTTCAGATTCCCCCTTTTATTGGGTCCCTGACTTTGGGTCTCTGAACCATCAGTGACATTTGTAAAAATAGAAATAATAATAATTCAACTTCTTACCTCACAGGATTATTATTATGAGAAAATTACTTTGTAATTATTATGCACTATTTAAATTAAAATTATTAAAGAGGGTTTTCTATCTTAATTTGTGTTGGGTCATGCCAATAACTGGAAGAACATAAACTTCGAAGCCTTTACAATTCTTCAAAATAGCCAAACACCTAAAAATATAGGACCCAGCTGAAGAACATGAATCAGTCTGCATAAAAACCAATGGGTTAGAGGGTGTCAAGGTTTCTACTTTTTATCCCTATAGTTCTCAGTTTGTTCTTTATTGGATGAGAAGGGGAAAGAATTTCAAGGAGTGTAACTTTAAGCTGAAAATGGAACATTTATTAATCTTCTTACTGGAATGTTCCTTGCTACATGTGAGTGGTTGGGTTTTATGGGAGACCAACACAGAACATTTAAACACATCAAATGTAGACTCAGCTTTGGTACTGAGTAGATTGGTTTATTTGGATAGGAATGGAGGTTGTGGATTGGTTAAAGGTATAAAAAACAAAGACATGTAATACTTCTCATGCATATAAAGTCAAACCTACCCTAGTGTAAATTATTTCCCAGACCATATGCTGGTTTTTCTGTCTTATTTGGAAGAGAAAAGGTTACAATGATACTATATACCAATCTACTTCACAATATGTTCATTTAGGACTGTTAATAGTTAAACAAAGAGAAAAAGGAAATATCAAGTTAATGAGAAGACTCCTGATGCATAGTGCTGCAGGCTATAGAACACGTGTTTTTCTCTTAATAAAATTTGTATGTGCCCCCATCACCAAGATGCAAATGATTTAAGACACCAGGTGTGGCAAAAAAGGGAACA
This sequence comes from Pseudocheirus occidentalis, assembly GCA_028646575.1. Taxonomy (NCBI): domain Eukaryota; kingdom Metazoa; phylum Chordata; class Mammalia; order Diprotodontia; family Pseudocheiridae; genus Pseudocheirus; species Pseudocheirus occidentalis. Next base: position 334,936,186 of record CM053594.1, read on the forward strand.
CTTATAATTCATTGATGGCTTTTACTAGAAATATTACATCACATTTATTTGTAATAAAGCAAGGCAAAAGCACTCACAATGCACTCCCAAAAGGAAAAGGTGGGTGGATGCTCTTCCAGATCATCAGTGACACATGCTTCACCATATAATATCATTTAGCCATATGAAAGAAAAGGATTAGTCTAACCTTAGTAGGATTAGTCTAAAATTGAACAGTGGAGCTAAAAGTATGAGAAAAGGTATTTAATGATGTTCAGATGAGAAATAACACTTTCTACTTCAGTTAATTCATATTTCTGGACCATGACAATAGCAATTAAAAAGGAAAATCATACAAGTGAATTGTTGCCATGGGTTCTAAAATATCTTCCCAAATTCCTGTCAACTATTTGAATGAAACATAAAAAGCAAAATTGCCTGCTTAATTTTCCAGACACTTAGCCATCCTTTCTTTCTCTACTTTGAGGCAAATAATTTTTAGAAGACCCTGCCAAGGGCCTATTTGGTTCCCTAAGAGAATACATTTGAATATTATCTTGTTCATTCTTGAGCATATTATCCAGCATTCCTCTCTAGAAAAGTGAAAAAGCTTTGCCAATCTATTCTTATCCATCCTAACAGGATTCCGGGGAGACTCAAAGATAAGATAAATTTTTATGTGTTTTAAGCTCTGAACACACCTATGAATGTAGGTATACATTTTCCCCCAACATTCCTCTTAATCAAATTGTCATTACTCTTTCCTCAAACTCTTCTTGTCTTTTAAAACCTCTGAGTCTTTGCTCATGCCTTTCCCTAAACCTGAAATAGTCTCCTGCCTCCTCCCCGAAATCCTTCTTATCCTTTAAGATCAGAACTTATCACAGTGCTTGGTACAGAGTAAGTGCTTAATTAATGCTTTTTGATTGACTGATAGAGGTTCCATGATTTCAATTAATCCTTTTTCTGATCTTTCCAATTGAAAGTCATAGCTTATTCCTTGATTCACTCATAGCCCCTTATCTATGTATCCCCCAGAGCACAATGTCTTACACATAGTTGCCACTTTTGTTAAGCTGAATTGAGTTAGTGGTGGTTGCTATATTGGATGAACATCCATCTGATTAGATAAAGAAGTCATATGAGTACAAGGGCACCAAAGTGCCCCTGGGTAGGTGTAAAACCTTATAATCGATGGGTAGACAGAAACCATTACTGACAATTGAGATGAGCTCATTCTTAAATTCTCCTGACAAAAGGGTACAGCCCCTTTAAAAATTAGAAACAGATTTAGAAAGAGTTAGAAGCCTGCTACAGCTGTTACCAAGGAAACCAGTTATATGGGAGAAGTAACTTTTAAAAATAGGACAGTTAGAACAAACTGAAAGAGAGAATGATGCTTTGGAAGTCCTTGATTAAAAAGGGGCATTTAAGATGTACACAGCATAGTACATATAACAAATTTAGTCCCTTTTATTTTTTATTTGTTTTCTATGAGAGAGGCAGACAGACAAAGACAGAGACAAAAAGGGAGAGGATCCTTAGGAGGAAAATGTGACTATGCTCTGCATATAGTGAGAAACATAAGTGTTCACTTCTGTTAAATTGGATTTGATTCAATTCAGTACTATGGATATCTATGCACAAATGTAGAATATAACAGTTTTAATTTTACTTTATAAGAATCAGTGAGACTAGGTGGAATGAGGTACATGAGTAGAATTTGGTTCTACAAGGGAATACCTTATCTGAAAGATATGTAAAAGGACATGGGGGTGAGTGATTAAGAAGATAAATTTGTGTGGGGCAATATGGGAACCGGGGGTAGGAAGGATGGGGGAAGATAAATGGAGATTAGAAATGAAGTTATAGTATAATCAGAGAGTACTACAGGCCACCCAGACAGAAAGAGGAAGCAGAAGGTCTATTTGGAAAACCAAACTCAGATCTGACACAGAGGATACAGTTACGGAACTTTAATTATCCACTACTGGCTGAAACTCTCTCCTTAGCAAGAGCAGATAATAATTTCTTGATTATGCCTTAATAACAATTTCATCCTTCAAAGTGTAGAAGACTCTGTAAGTGGAAATTCAATTCTGGATCTGATTATCCCCAGACAAGACAATCTATGGTGGAAATGATTGGAAGAAGTGGAACATTTGGGGATGATACTGAGAACAAGAATGAGATCATTTCTTTTTCTGGAAGTTGTTAATGGAAGTTGAGGAAATTTATGGACTGGTAGTCCAGTATATTTGGGGGTGATCTACTAGCATAAGAATGGGTGTTGAGATGGAGAAGCGGACCTGGAGGCATGCAGATAATTGTGCCCAGAATCTTTAAAATGTCATGTACTAGGTAGAGTGAACTTCAAAGAATGTTGCTCAGTTGTGCCAGCAATGGTAATAGTAACAGGGTTCAGAGAAGATCTGCTAATTGTTCCAGTCAATTGTGTCAATGCTTTAAGTGCAGATGCATTCATCTCTGACAAGGACAATTAGAAAATTAAAAGGAGTACAAAAGGGGAAAAAGTCTAAGATGAAGGAGGGAAGATCACTTAAGTATCATTCCTACTCTTGCAAAATGTTGAGGTTCACACAAGATCAAATAATGACCAAGAAATCCAATAAGTAACTATACTGTATTACTTCTTCCAAACAAGAATTGTACCACCTACCCCCCCCCAAGATCATAGCAATCCTTTCTTTCCACCTCCTCCCCCAAAATGCAAGGGAAACACCTTTGTGACAAGAAACAGCTTACATATAGCCTATATGCCTCTGTGTCTGGAGGCAACAAAGTTAGAAGACATCCTTCAGAAAGTTACAGAGTAGGGACGTTGGAACACCTAAGGAAGAGCAATAGGTAGCCTGACCTGTAAGGTGCTATCACAGGGAGGAAGTAAAGGCAAAGAATAAGCATTCATTAAGCACCTATTATGTCCTAGGTGCTTTACAAATGTTGTATGCTTTGATCTTACAAACACCCTGTGAGATAGGTGCTATTATCATCCCCATCTTGTAGCTGAGGAAATTAAGGCAGAAATGGTCAAGTGACTTGCCCAGGGCCACACAACTAGTACATTTCCAAGGCAGGATTTGAATTCAGCTTTCCCAATCTCCAGATGCAGTGCTCCATCCACTGCAACAACTAGCTACCTCTACAATTTAGTTTGCTCAGTCAGGACAACCCAAGCCCAGAGCCTGTGAGGTCATAATAATCTGTCCAGAGGTGCCTGAAAGAGCCCTCAAAATCCAGAATTTAGCATTTCAAAGATCCAGGATAACTCATCTTTAAGCAGTGGAAGTCATCCCAACAATCAAGAGAACCCACAGTAAGACTAAGCAGGGAAGACCACCCTACAAAAATGCAATAGAGGATAGATCCTGCCTTAGCACAAAGCCTTAATTCCAGAACTAAAACCTATGAAGTGAGTGAATCAAATAAATTGTATATCCAATGTCAAAAACTATTAAAATTTAGTGCCAGAACAGCTACATGTAGAGACTCAAAGGGAAAAAAATGTGTTTTCTTTCCACAAATACTACATGAATACCTAGAAGAAATGAAGCAATCGGTAGAAAATGAAATAAAAGCTCTTGAGAAAAGAATTGGAAAGGAAGTAAGAAAGACGGAAAAGTGGTAAACCTTACCTAAGAAACAGAATCCCTAAAAATGAGACTAGATGAGACAGAAATCAGAAACTCCATGAGGCAGCAATACATATTATAACAAAATCAAAAGACTGCAAAAATAGAAGACGATGTAAGATATCTGATACCAAAGTAACTAACACAGAAAGCAGATAAAGGAGAAATAATTTAATAATCACTGGATTCCATTAAAATCATGATCAAAAAGAAGTCTGCATACTACGTTTCAATATATCATAAATAAAAACTGTCCAGATCTATTAGAAGCAGAGAGCAAACTAAAGATAGGAAGAATACACCAAGTACACCTTGATAGGAACTCGAAAAGGAAAAATCCTAGTAATATTAGTCAAAATCCAGAGCTTTTAAATCAAATTTTAAAAATACTCTAAATATCCAAAAAGAAGAAGTTTAAGCATTAAGAAACTACAGTCTCAGTCAGATACAATCTAAAAGCTTCTATTAAAAATGAGAAATCTTCAAAGGCAATATTTGAAAAAATAAGAGTTATAAATGTATAACTAAAAAAATTACACTCAAAACTTGAATATAATTCTACAGAAGGAGAGGTCATTGGGAACCCCCTGTAAGGAAATCCTTACTGGAATAGGGGACTTTTAAATATTTTTGATGAAAAAACCATAACTGAATAGAAATTTCTAAATATGAACACTTCACATAAACCTACAAAACACTTCCCCAACAGTGATAGCACATAAACCATTGCAGAACAAGAGTCAGCTCAGTCAGAAATGAGTTATCCATAGCAAAAAGTATATCAATTCATTCCACAAATCAATAGACTCTGAGTGACCATGCTTCTCACCTCTCTTTTCCTCTTCTGTATTTTCCATTTGGGTTATGCATACTAATAAGGTGAACCGGGTAACTGAAACCTCTTTATAATACCTTAATATATTCTAAGATTTCCTCATGAAACAATTAGTAAATAATGAAATAATTTTGGAGAAGGAAAGAACAACATCATGATGACTGACATTAATTAGCAGGTATGTCTTTCAGCTTTCAAGTAAGCCGTAGGGAAGCATAAATAATTTCCTTTTATTAGGGCAGCCACAGAAAGTAATCTACAATTCAACTTCTAGCTCTCCTGTTTTTTTTTTCATGAATTCTGCAAAGGAGAAAGAAAAGGTGATTTGGAGTAGGAAACCCCTCTCAGAGGACAAAGTACTGCTAATACATCATGTATATTTAGGTAGGACCTTCATTTCTCCATGGACCTGCATTGTTTTTGTTACACTCATGTCAACTTGTTTACCTTCAGGGTTGCTTGAGGATTAAGTAAGAGAAAATATCTTGTAACTATGAAGTTATACTTCAAAGAAACCAAAAAGAAAAAAGAAAAAAGAAAGATCAACACCGAAATATTAATGATTTCATCAATTTGGTTATTCCCCACATTGTCACAAACTGCAATCCCTCTATGCCTCACCAGGTAGTCTTTGTCAACTGCAGAGGTCAAAAGATTTTGTCATGTGTCAGCCAATGTTCTAATAACAAAATATACTGAAGCTGACTCTCAGAAGACAAACACATAGTTCATTGCTGTGTTATATGTAAAGTTTTCCTGGAGGGGTAGAAATAGGCAGTTTTGTGCTATACTTTTTGGGCATCACTTCTGAATACCCAGGTTCATTTTCCAATAAGATTGGACATCAGGAGAAAACATTAGTGAAGGAAAGTGCCTTCTAAACATAAACTACTCCACAACACTTCCAACTAACAATTTTCCACAATGTGGGTTATATAGGCTTGGCTTTCTTTTTCCTCCTACCTAGCCCTAGGCTATTTCATTGCTTGTGATCTCTTTCTCCTGGCAGCAGGAGGAAGAAGAGAATTAAAGAGAAAATTATATTGCTTAGTTTTTGCTCTTCTAAATAAAATTGTTTTGTTTTGTTTTTCTCCTAAGTAATCAAATCTGCTTTTCCAAGGTTTCTATGGATAACCCAGGACTTTTAATTTTAATAACTATAATTAGTGCCATGCATATCACTATAACATTCTCTTCTATATACATACAGATGGTCTTATATTTTGAGCTCATATTGGTTCTGCAGGATCCGATTTAAAAATCACTGCCAAATATCACAAAGTTGTGCAAGAAAAACGTTGTTTCCTTAGTAATTTTGTTCCAAATATTTACTTAGGATGAAATACTTAATATACAGCTTGGGCATTTTTCTGTCAGTATATCCAGAATAAACACCAATTTTCAAAGTTTAGTATCTTAGCTTTAAAATCATATTGAAATGAAATTTAGTTAGATCCCTTTGGTCATTCAAGTTCTTACTTTCAAAAGCTACAGTTTCAACATAGTTTTAGGGGTTTTTTCTTGGCCAAGCACTATAGAAACATTTTTTTTCATTTGTAATATAACTCCCTTCTTCCATTTCTATCCCATTTTAAAGATAAGGCATTTCAAGGGGACACAAGTCTTGTCAGTCTATAAAGCCACATTGAAATTGGATATGACACTTCTACTAGAATTAGAAAATGCAAGACTTGCCGATTGATTTTGTTTTCTTGGTTGCAGTTACTTTACTATGATATGATTTTTGCTGGGATGCTGATTAGTATCACTTCCTGTCCAGCTATGCTGCAGTCTATGGGCTGATCTGTTCTAAGTGAGTGAAAATTTATCTAATCAACTATTATCTAGATGGCCCCAGACAACACTCTATTTCCCTTCCATCCTGTCATTAAGAAATGTCAGCCTACCTAAGCACAAGACTGTAGTGTGGTATAGAAGAAAGTGTATTGACTGTGTAGTCTGTGGAACTCAGTTCAAATCCCACCTCTGACACTTAGCTAGTGGGGGAACTAGGGCAAGTCATAATACTGCTCCTTAGGGTCTCTGATCTCTTGGTGTCAGAAGTCATACTGCCACTCAGAACTTCCATGTAATCTTTTTTTTTCCCATTTTGTTTGTTTTCCATTTATTTATTTATTTATTAATTCATTCACTCATTCATTCATTTTTTTATTTGTTTGTTTGTTTATTTATTTATTTACTCATTTATTTGTTTATTTAGCTATCTATTCATTCATTCATTCATCTATCTATCTATTTATCTATCCATTTATTTATTCATTCATTCATTCATTTATTCATTCATTCATTCACACATTCATTTATTTATTTATTTTTTAACATTCACTTCTGTAAGATTTTGAACTCTAAGTTTTCTCTTCCTCCTTCTGCATCCCAAGACAGCATGCAGTCTGATATGGGTTATATGTGTTCAATGAGATTAAACATATTTCTACATTAGTCATGTTGTAAAGAAGAGTTAGAACCAAAGGGGAAAGAAGACTTAGAACCAAATGGGAAAACCACAAGAAGAAACAAACAAAAAAAGAGAAAATATTATTCTTCAATCTGCATTCAGACTCCATAGTTCTTTCTCTGGATGTGGATAGCATTTTCCACTGTGAATCTTTTGGAATTGTATTAGATCCTTGTATTGCTGAGAAGATTTAAGCCGATCAAAGTTGGTCATCACACAATGTTGCTGTTGCTATGTACAATGTCCTCCTTGTTATGCTTATTTCATTCAGTATCAGTTCATATAAGTCTTTCCAGGTTTTCCTAAAGTCTACCAGTTCATTATTTCTTATGGAACAATGGTATTCCATTATATTCATATACCACAACTTATTCAGCCATTTCCGAATTGATGGATATCCCCTTAATTTCCAAATTTTAGCCACCACAAAAAAAGCTGCTATCAATATTTTTTACACATGGGTCCTTTTCCCCTTTTTGTTATCTCTTTGGAATACAGCCCTACAAGCAGTATTGCTAGGTCAAAGGGCATGCACAGTTTTATAGCCCTTTGGGCATAGTTCCAAATTGCTCTCCAGAATGGTTGGACCAATTTGCAACTCCACCAACAATGAATTAGTGTTCCAATTTTTTCACATCTTCTGCAACATTCATCATTTTCCTCTGTCATCATGTTAGCCAATCTTATAGGTGTGGTATGGTACCTCAGAGTTGTTTTCATTTGCATGTCTCTGTTCATTTGTGATTTAGAGTAATTTTTCATATGACTATAAATAGATTTAATTTCTTCATCTGAAAACTGCCTGTTCATATACTTTGACCATTTATCAATTGGAGAATAACTTCTATTCTTATGGATCTGATTCACTTCTTGATATATTTTATAAATGAGGCCTTTATCAGTGACACTGACTATAAAAATATTTCCTGGCTTCCTGCTTCAATTCTAATTTTGGTTGCATTGGTTTTGTTTATGGAAAAGCTACTTAATTTAATGTAATCAAAATTATCCTTTTTGCATTTCATAATTATCTGTATCTCTTATTTAGTTATACACTTTTCCATTCTCCATAGACCTGACAGTAAAACCATTCCTTGCTCTCCTTGTTTGCTTGTACTATCAGCATTCATATCTAAATCATGTATCCCTTTTGACTTTATCTTGGTATATGGTGTAAGATGTTGATCTATGCCTAGTTTCTGTCATACTATTTTCCAGTTCTCCCAACAGTTTTTGTTAAATTGTGAGGAATTATCCAAGAAGCTGGATCTTTGGGTTTATGAAACGGTATATTACCATAGTCATTGACTACTGTGTCTTACTTCACTAACCTATTGCAATTATCTACCACTCTTTTTCTTAGCCAGAACTAAGTAGTTTTGATGATTGCTGCTTTATAGTATAGTTGTAAATCAATTCCATGCCCTCTTAACCAGAAGGGTTCCTCTCTACCTTTAAACTCTGACCAGAAGTGTGTATAAGCATTGGAGTTGCCAAACAGTTTCCTCATCAGGACTCCCATTCCCTCTTGATGAAAAGTGTTCCTCTTTTGGCAACAACAGAGCTGCCAAACAGCATATAGTCCTGTACCCAGTTCTAGCAAAGGGCTCCTCTATAATCTCAAACCTGCTCCTGTTTCTGTCTTCACCACCTAGTCCCACCACTGGTTTTTCATCAACATGGACTGAGCCAGCCTACTCCCTTATGTCATGAATTTCTCTTTCCAACCTCCTAGGTTGTTATTGGCTGATATATGTCTAACTCTGATCTTTTGCTGGCTCTTCTAGTCCAAATATTGGGGAATGGTTGAACAAATTGTGGTATATGATTGTGATGGGATACTACTATGCTATAAGAAATGATGAGCTCAGTGATCTTAGAAGATACAAGATAACAGCATAGAAACAACAAGATTCTGCAGCTCCCACACAGCCACCTCAAATACCCATGAAATATGACTCTAAACAAATTTTAGGGCTCCAAAACTCACACAAAAATACAGAAAAACACATCTCCCACTGATGGCAGCTTGGCTGGAAGGGTTCATCTCAGCATGCTGGGAGACTAAACTAGCCCAGCCTGAAACTCTAGTTGGCTCCAGGGTAGCCTGGATGAGTTGCAGCTAGAGCCTTCAGGAGAGTGGATCAATGGAAGCTGTGGAAGTTTCCAGAATTATCAAGCCATAAAAAATAAGGACAAAGAAAAAGGTCAGTGGAATTTAGCTAAATTGGGGGGGGGGAGGGAAAGTGGTCTGGCCAAACTGCCTCCAGGGCAAGGAAGTGACAGAAGCAGTGGTCTTGCAGTCGCCTACACATGGCTGCTTCAGAGTTCCCGGCCTACAGGGGGGCCAAGTAATTGTTCAGAGGCTAAGTGCTCTTTCATTGAGTGGCCTGGATGTGGATCATGGTCTTGGGTGGTGGTCCTGGGGTGCGTTTTCAGTGAGTCAAAGCTGTTGGGGGTTGCAGCGGCCTCCTAATAGCTCTGGCAGCAGCAAAAACTTCAGCAATCTGGGACAGAGTTTTCCCCTCTGGAAGCATAGTTCTACAGAGCTAAAAAATTAAATAATTCACTGGCAACATGAGCAGGCAAAGGAAGCAAAATAAGAACAGCAACCAAACTTTAGATTCCTTTTTTGTGGACAAAAAGGATCAAAGCATGGAACTTGAGAAAGACAACACAGTCAGAACTCCCACACCAAAAGCTTCCAAGAAACATGAATAGTGCCTACAAGCCATAGAGCAGCTTAAGAAGAAATTTGAAAACCAAATAAGAGAAGTAGAGGAAAAATTGGGAAGAGAAATGAGAATGATGCAATAAAAACATGAAAATGGAGTCAACAACCTGACTGAAGAAAATAGCACCTTAAAAATACATTAACTCAAATGGCAAAGGACGCCCAAAAAGTCAATGAGGAAAGAATGCCTTAAAAAGTCAAATTTGCCATATGGAAAGAGAATTTCAAAAGCTTTCTGAAGGGAATAATTCCTTCAGAATCAGAATGGAGCAAATGGAAGCAAATGACTTCATGAGAAATCAAATACTATTAACACAAATGAAAAAATAGAAGGCAATGTGAAATATCTCATTGTAAAAAAACCACTGACCTGGAAAATAGATCCAGGAAAGACAATTTAAAAATTGTTGGGCTATCTGAAAGCCATGATCAAAAAAAGAACTTAGAAAACATTCTTCAAGAAATTCTCAAGGAAAACTGCCCTGATGTTTTAGAACCAGAGGACAAAATAGAACTTGAAAGAATTCACTGGTTATCTCTTGAAAAAGATTCCCAAAAGAAAACTCCTAGGAATGTTGTAGCCAGGTTCCATAGTCCCCAGATCAAGGAGAAAATATTACAAGCTGTCAAGAAGAAACAATTTGAATACTGTGGAAACACAATTAGGATAACCCAAGATCTAGCAGCTTCTACACTGAGGGATCAAAGGGGCTGGAATATGACATTCTGGAGATTAGGGGAGCAAGGATTAAAACCAAGAATCACCTCCCCAGCAAAATTGAGTATAATGTTCCAGGGGAAAATATGTTCATTCAATGAGGTGGAAGACTTTCAAACATTCTTGCTGAAAAAAAAACCCAGAACTGAAATTTGACACTCAAATACAAGAAGTATGAAAAGGTAAACATGGAAAAGAAATCATAAGGAACTTATCAAAGTTGAACTATTTATATGCCAACATGGAAAAACAATCATCATAACTTATGAAACTTTTCTCAGTATGAGGATAGTTGAAGGCAATATAAATATATACGTATGCATACATATATGTCTATATAGGAGGATTTATATATGTGTACAAACACATATCTAAGTATGTGTATATATGACTATATAGAGGGTACCAAATCAATTGAATAGGAAAGGATGATACTCTAAAAGGTGAAATTCTGAGGTGAGAGAGGATTAGAATGAGAGGAGACAGGAAGAGACAAGATGGGGTTAATTATCTCATATAGAAGGGGCAAGGGATTTTTGATACGATGGAGAGGAAGAACAGGAAGGCAAAAGGGAAAGGATCAACCTTACTCTCATTGAATTTGGCTTAGGGAAGGAATGACATAAACTCTATACTGGGTATCTTGCCACACAGAAGAGTAGGGGTGATGGCGATGAGAGGTGGGATGCTGGAGGGGAGAGAAGTGTGGGGGAGTGTTGCTAGAAGCACATACTTTTGTAAAGGGACAAGGACAGGGACAGAGTAGAGAATAGAACAAGGGGGGGACAGGATAGGAAGGAGGGATGTATAATCAGTCTCTCACAATATGCCCATTGTTGAGATGTTCTGTGTAATTACACATGTACAGCCTGCATTTAATTGCTTGTCCTTCCAGTGTGGGTGGGTGACAAGGGAGGAAGGGAAAGAATCAAAATTTTAAAGTTCTATAATCAAATGTTAAAAATATATATGTATATAAAATTATTATTATTATTAGCTTGATCCAACTGGGAATTAAGATATACAGGCATTGTCATAGGGAGACCCACCATGCTCTGCCTTAAAATCAGAGGGGCAAGGGAGAGGACATGGGAGAGAGAAGATGGGGAGAGAGGTTATTAAGTGGGATGGCTGTTTTGAGGTGTTGCATAGGGAAAAGATAGGGTAATTTAAAATCTCATGGAAATGAATGATGTAAACAAGAAAATAAATAAATTTATTTATTTAAAAAAAGAAAAGATAAAGAAAAACATGGAAAGATCTGCATGAAATAATGAAGAACAAAATGAGCAGAACATTTCATATAGAAAAAATATTTTAAGAATGACTTTGAGCAAATAAGTAATTTTGATTATTATGAATACCCAATTAACTATGAGGGACATATGAAGAAAAATGCTATCCAGAAAAAGAGCTGATAAATAAAAGCATGAATAGAATTTTACGTATGTATGGATATGTTTATCTGTATATCTACACATATGTGTATCTTTGTAAGTGCATATGCATATATATACATGTGTGCATATGCATATGTATGTGTGTGTTGTCTAATGCAGAGGAAAGAATAAAGGGCAAAAAGAGAAATTTGCATGATAACTTTATCAATTATATTTAAAAGGAATAGCAAGTTGCACATAATAGATTTGCAGTTTTATGTGCAATCTTCTTTTTTTGTTTTATTATGTTATAGAATTACTTCTTTTATTCCATAAATTAAAAACAAAATATAATAAAAAGTCATTTCTATTGGAATGTTGGGAAAATTCAGATTTCTCTACTGTGCCATCTTGCGTCCTGCTGAAGTCCTATAATATTCTTCCTGCTACAGCAAGCTACATTTCTTACTCTTAGTAGCCTGCAGACTTCTGCAATTTTGATTAACAGAAATAAAAGAAAAACACAACTACACCAGGACACAGGCATGGCAGAATTGAATTCAAAGATGAGATGAGGGTTTATTTTTATTCTAGACTTACTTAAGAGAACATTCATTCCTTCTCTTTTTAATGTAATGTCTAGTTTTAAAAAATCAGGGAAATCAATAAACTTTTTGAAGTATTGAACATGGATGTGAACCTTTAACTCATACTGATAAATTGAATTTAATGATGACTTTCACTGTCTGTACGTTAAGACTGACCTTGTGTGAAGGTAAAATAGGTCAGAGTTGCCTGCTTAATATTAATTTAGGCACACTAAGATACTTTCCTTATCCCTCTGACTACTTCTCCAATTCACTGGCTCATACTTAAATTAGAATTTTACTCCTTTATCATAGATTTTGGTACATTTAAAATGAAAATATCACTGGGCAAGTAACTCTTTAAAATGCAAGTTTCTGAAGTTACACATTGCAGATGACCTGTGATTTCTTCTACATAGAGAATGCCTAATGAAGGCACTCCCTCTGCCAAAGCAAATAGGGATTTATTCTATAACTTAGAGTCTTAAAGATTTGATTGTGAAGTGAATGTATTTGCTATGAAGTGAATAAAAGACTTGCTCAGGGTCACAAAGCCAATATGAATTGGAAGACTTCCTTTTCAAGATGTCAGTTCTCCTAAGAAGATGACTAGGTTGCTTTTACAGGACATTATAAGTTTCATATTTGTCTGTTTTATCTATGCATTATGTATGTATGTATGCTTCTATCTATTTTCTATCTATCTGTCTATCTTTCTTTCTATCTGTTTATCTATCTATCCACATATCTCTGAGAAAATAACATTTTGAATAGAATGCCCTGCTTGCCTAAATTTTCCTCCTCATCTGCTGAAGATTAAATACACAAAACCTGACAATTACTTCCATCCTTGTTAGGCTGAAAACACAAAAGCCCTGCTGCACATAGCAGTCTTCAGGTATTTTCCAGACCACTTTCATGACATATATGGACTACATCTCTTTGGTCCATTTAATTGCCACAAAATGCTGCTGAATGACTGATACTCTAAGTAGTCCTGAAAAAGATGTATAAATGAACTGTATTGGGTAGTTGAAGCAGCTAACAACAAACAAGCTTCTTAATAATTCTCATTTCAGTTTGGCTACTCTTTTATTTTTTAATTTCTACTATTAGGGACATACTACTGGTTGAAATATTCCCAAAACACTAATTCTCTCCTGGTAGAAAAATTCCATAATGGTATCAAAAATACTAACCTTGTTTGGCATCTTTTAAAAAAATGAAAATAGGGGGTGGCTAGAGGGCACTCTGGTGAGGAGTCAGGAGGATCTGAGTTCAAATCCAGCCTTAGACACTTAACACTTACTAGCTGTGTGACCTTGGGCAAATCACTTAACCCCATTTGCCCTGCTCTCCCCCCTCCAAAAAGCAAAGAATAAAAATAAAAATAGACTACATTTCTTTAATATCAATATTTCTCCAAACCCTCGTAGGAGCGTTATTGTTTGGCTTACTGTAATTCCAATTAGATTGATTTTGTCTCTTTAGATATAAACATTTAAAGGAATGAATACTTTAAAAGGTAAAGGAGTGGAACTTTAATTATAAACATATGATAGTCCTGTTGAGGTCCATAGGGGATAAGAAAACTTTCCCTGTGCCTCCAAAATAGTGCCAAGTAGGTGTCATCTAATCTATATGAGAATAAGCTTGGTATAGATAGTCTTTGTACTCTGAACAATCAGTGTGTGTGTGTGTGTGTGTGTGTGTGTGTGTGTGTGTGTGTGTGTGTAGACAGACAAATGTATATATCTATACACACATATATGCATGCATGCATGTACGTATGTATGTATGTACGTACGTATGTATGTATGTATGTATGGCCTGAAACTCTTCTATGTACAACTTGGAAAATATCCCTTTAAGCTATTTAAGGTCATTCTACCTTTTAATAAATATTATTTCCTTAGAGAAGGAAAGGAAAGAAGGAAGAGCATATGAATGAGAGTGGAAGGTAGTGGCAGAGAGGGTGGAGAAATAACATAAAGGCACTGACACATCATTGAAAAAAGGCATAAAGAGAAGAGTTTGGGGTACTGATGGCTGAAATTTCATAGCTAATTTTGCATAGGGATAGTTTAATTTCACATGGAATCAAACAAAATATGTATAAAATGGGTTGCAAACTTTAAAGCTCTCTTTAAAAATAGTTACTTTAGTTCTCTTTATAGAGACGGTCTTGTCTAAGTATCACAAATTTTAGGGAAATTAAATATTTGTCTCTTTTTTGTTATGACTTTAACAAATACGCTTTTTTTAGACAAACAATGGCAAAGCAAATGTCCTATATGTATATATTTTTTTTAAAATTCCTAAATGTTTCCCCCTCTCTACCAAGATAAAAATTGAAACAAGTAAGTGTAGATAAACAATAACAATTCATACATTGGTAGTATCTGAAAGAGGTGAGAAGCTTACTTTATCATGTCTTCAGCAATCATGATTGGTCAGAGCATAGTGATCTTGGACCTTTCAAAGGTATAATGCATTATAAAGCCAGAAAAAAAATGAAAAAAAATTCTTTAGGTTCTGTCTACTTGATTCTGAATTAAAGTATATTTCTTACATTACAAAACTACATTTCTATCCCACACTTTGTTCAACTATACCCATATTTGTTGAAGAGTGAGTTATTGCCCCCCCAGTAATTGGTCCCTTTGGGTTTATCAAACACTACGTCAAACACATGGTGCATGAATGCAATTGCATGAATAAGTATCATTATCCCATAAGAATGATGGAAGGGATGAATACTAAGAATACTCAGATGAAATTATTTTTCCTCTGAGAGTTCATTTATGACATTCCATTTCTTCTTCTGAGACTGAGTTATTTCATTTTTTTGATGTATTGTTCTCTTAATCTGAGTATTTTGTATTTTAAAAATATTTATCCATTCCTTTAAATCACTTTTGTTTGCACATATATTGGACTGAACACTTTCTAATAATACTGGTTATTTCTTTTTTGTCCATAGTGAATTCTCCTTTTTCATTTTTGAGCATGGTAATTTGGTTTTCCACTCTCTCTTTCAAAAAAAATTAAATTAGATAAGAGTCGATCTATTTTATTAGTTTTATCAACAGAACTAATTTATTTTTTCAATTCTTTTTTGCTTTTAATTTAGTTTATTTTTCTTTAATTTTCAAACATTCCATTTTTATGTTTAGTTGAGATTTTTATTTGTTGCTCCTCTAAGCTATTTAGTTGTATGCACAATTCATTATTCTATTCTTTTTTTCTCTTTTGTTGAGATAAACATTTTCCACTAAAGACTTGGTACTTGGTCTGATTTTTATCACTTTCTTTGATGAAATTGTCTTACTTTTAGTATTATTTTTAGGACTGAATAATTTAGTGTTCATTTAAGATTTGAAAATGTGATCCATTCTTCAAGTGTCCTTCATTGAATGTAATTTCTTTATTTTATTGTTATCAGTAGAGAATGCATTTGAGAACTAAGATGGTGGAGTAAATGTAGGGACTTGTCCGAGCTCTGCCCCAAGCCCCTCCAAATACCTTTAAATAATGAATGACTAAACGAATTCTAGAGTGGCAGAACCCACAAAAAGCTAGTGTGAAACATCTAGCCCAAGACAAATTGGAAGGAGGCAGGAAATGTCTGTTCAAGCAAGGTGGGAGAAGAATATATTTTAGTGCAGGCTGTACTAATGTAGATAGGGCTTCAGTAAACCAGGAGCAGGCTTCTAGATGACTGAATAAATGGCAGCAGAGGGTGTTTCATGACCTTTCAGCCCAGAGACAATAAGGGGATTGGACAATGGAGCAGAAGGAGATTTTCAGGGGTTCCTTTGCTGGCACTGGGACCATGACTCTGTTCATTGTCTATTTTAGACCTATATTGCATTCCTGGGTCTTAGTCCCAGTGTGAGGAAAAATATTAGCACAGCAGAGATTGGCTGCAGAGGAGCAGAGACCCTGGTCACAGTTCCACAATTGTAAAGAGTGCTTGTGGTCACTCGTAAAACAATGCACAATACAGGAGAATAGTAAACACACCTCTCTCTCAATCATACTACCATGGAAGAGCCAAAAATTTACAGAATTATCTCTGAAGACAGTTGCACAAAATCCCTAAAGTTTGAGATGGTGCCCCTTTGTCTTGGGAAGCAGAGTCCCACTTTAGCACAGACTTAAAAGTCAAGAAATAGGCTGGAAAATGAGCAACCAAAAGAAAAAAGTACCTTGACTATACAAAATTATTATGTTAACAAGGAAGATCAATACACACACTCAGAAGAAGACAGCAAAGTAAAAAATCCTGCATCCAAAGATTCAAAGAAAAGTATGGATAGGTTTCAGGCCTTGGAAGTGCTCAAAAAGAACTTTAAAAGTCAAGTAGGAAAAAATGAGAAGAGAAATGAGAGCGATGTTAACAAAATCATTTTTAAAAAGAGGCAACATCTTGGTAAAGGAGGCCAAAAAATACTGAAGTAAATAGCACTTTAAAAACAGAATAGCCAAATGATAAAAGAAGCACAAAATCCAGGGAGAAAGGAATGCCTTGAAAAGCAGAATTGGCAAAATGGAAAAAAAAAGATATACAAAAATTCACTGAAGAGAACTCCTTAAAAAGTAAAACTGACCAAATATAAAAGGAGAGACAAAAGCTCATTGTAGAATATAATTCCTTAAAAGTTAAAATTGGGAAAGTGGGAGCTAATGACTCTTTGAGATATCATAAATAATCAAACAAGATCAAAAGAATGAAAAAAATAACACCCCCTCATGGTGGCGGCAGCAGCGGCGGTGACTGCAGCTTTGGGATGGTGACAGAGAGCCTAGCGACCCATCTCTAACCCTAACCCCCGATGCTGTGCGTCCCCTGAAACTGCCCTGACCCCCACCGGGACGATGGTGAAGTATTTTCTGGGGCAGAGTATGCTCCAGAGCTCCTGGGACCAAGTGTTTGCTGCCTTTTGTCAGCGTTACCCCAACCCCTACAGCAAGCATGTGCTGACGGAGGACATTGTGCACCGGGAGGTAACTCCTGATCAGAAGCTGCTGTCCAGGCGGCTTCTAACCAAGACCAACAGGATGCCCGGCTGGGCAGAGAGCTTCTTTCCTGCCAATGTAGCCCACTTGGTGTACATCCTCGAGGACTGTATCGTGGACCCACAGAACCAAACCATGACTACTTTCACCTGGAACATCAACCATGCCCGGCTGATGGTGATGGAGGAAATATGTGTTTACTGTGTGAACCATGAAAACAGTGGCTGGACTGAAATCCGACGGGAGGCCTGGGTCTCTTCCAATTTATTTGGAGTCTCTAGAGCTGTACGGGAGTTTGGTCTAGCTAGATTCAAAGGCAATGTGACCAAGACCATCAAAGGCATCGAGTACATCCTGACAAACTGCAAGTTGAAGCTCCTTCTAAGACACTTGTTGAAACAGCTAAGGAAGCAACTGAAAAGGCAAAGAAAACTGCTCTGGCAGCTACTGAGAAGGCCAAGGACCTGGCCAGCAAGGCAGCCACCAAGAAATAGCAGCAGCAACAGCAGCACTATGTTTAAAGGAGTCACCCTACTGCTTCCCCTGCAACTAAAAGGCCCTGCTGCCCTCCCAGATTGCCAGTACACAAGGCTGAGAGCTTCTGGGGAAGAAGCACTGGGCCTGGAGCCCCAGCCCCTAAGCAGACCATCAAGACAATGCAAGCCCACAGACAATCCAACTCTTGTCCCATTGCCTGCCATGAGTCTGAGTTGTAATTTATCATTAAAAATCAGTTTTCAGTGCTGTTAAAAAAAAGAATAAAAAAATAGAAGACAATGTTTAATATCTCATTATCCTGAAAGTCATTATTTAAAAAAGACCCTAGATATCATCTTTCAAGAAATTATAAAGGAAAAATCCTCAGATATTCTAGAACCAGAAGATGAATTGGAAATTGAAAGAATCCACTGATTACCTCCTGAAAGAGATTCCAAAGTGAAAACTCCAAGGAATAGTGTAGCTAAATTCCAGACCTCCAAGATCAAGGAGAAAATAGTGCAATAAGCAAAAAGAAACAGTTCAAATACTGAGCCAGTCAGAATAATACAAGACTTTGCAACTTCTACATTAAAGGATTTGTTGGGGGAGGTGGGGTGCTTGTAGTATGATATTTTGAAAGGCAAAAGAGATAGAACTACAACCAAGAATCAACTATGCAGCTAAACAGAGAATAATCCTTCAGGGGAAAAATAGATATTCAGTGAAATAGAGAAATTTCATGCTTTCCTGATGAAAGACCAGAGCTGAATTGAAAATTTGACTTCCAAATACAAGATGCAAAAGAAATATAAAAAGGTAAGCATGAAGGAGAAATAATAAGGAATTTGGTAAAGTTAAACTGTTTATATTCTCACATAGGAAAATGATATTTATAACTTCTAAAAGCCTTCTCATTATCAGGGCAGTTATAAGGGGTACACATAGACATAAAGCAGAAGTGTGAGTTGTAGGTCATGGTATGATTATCTAAAAAAATAAAATTAAGGAACAAGAAAGAAGAGTGCAGTGGGAGAAGGGGAAAGGGAAAGGTAGAGCTGCATAAATTATGTGGCATAAGAGAGGCTTAAAACAGATTTTAGAAGAAGTGGGGAGGGGAACACAGGAAACTTACCCTCTTTGGAATTGGCTCAAAGAGAAATAATAATAAACACAATAGTTGGGTATAGAAATCTAACCTACCATATGTAACGCCAATCAGCAGTAGATTCCTGAGAGAATGCTACTGTGAAGAGCTTTTAAGATTCAGATTACACAGTATTAGTGAACACTCTGTTTATCCCATTACAAATCTTCATTCAGTACAATGTTCACC
>CM053594.1:334955881-334976093 GCA_028646575.1 Pseudocheirus occidentalis
GAGGCTGGATTTGAAATCAGGTCCTGCTGACTCCAGAGCTGGTGCTCTATGCACTGTACCACCTAGCTGCACCCCCATTCCCTTAATAAAACTCATCAACTCATGTTTATAGAACAAGCACACAATATGTCCCACCTAGTACAAGATAGGCAAAAACTCTTGATAGGTTATAAGTAAGATGGAGAGATAAATCTCCAGATTATATACAAGGAACCTGACGATCAAGTCATCATAGCTAATAATTAATAAAGCCAAGATATGAACACAGATCTTTTTTTTCTATATCCATGGGCTGTGGTCTGTATGAATGGAAGGGGCAAGAAACGGGGCAAGAAATGTCTACGTTTTGAATAAATTCTTCCCTATTGTTCCAGGTTATTCTCAGTCAATCACTGTCCATGTAGAGAGGCAGAGAGCTAAAAACCATCTCATCAATACGATGTCTATGCTTTCTAATTGGATATCACATTGTGATACAACGATCATTTTTCATCCAAACTATCAGTGGGATAACGCTAGTCAAAGTCAAGGGTTTAAGAAGAGAAACAATTTGGCAAATAATTAGTTCATTAATGAGTTAGTGGCTGAGAATAGGATTTGAATTTCAGTCTTATAGCTTAAAAATAATAATTATGGGTTCCTGGACAAGGATAGAGTCCAAATAACAAAGTCTGCCTTGCCTGGAGTTGTGTGAATCTAATCAAAAGGGATTTAATTTGAAAACAAAGGGACAGGTAGAAAATTACCTAGTTACATCCGTTAAGCTGTACACCAGTTAGTGTAGTTATACTACTTCAGAGAGCACAGCCTTGATGGGCTGGTCATGCTATTCTAATGCCAAAGGTATGCTTGCCAAAAAGATTGTTCCATGGAGAACTCACCTAGGTCAAATACTCACATGGTGGTCAGAAGAAGCTATACAAAGACACTCCCAAGGTCTCAAGAACTTTGGAACTGATTGTGTAACATGGGAGATATTGACACAGGACCATGCAGCATCAGAGAAGGTGCTGTGCTCTATGAGCAAAGCAGGATCAAAGTAGTTCAAAAGAACCTCAAGATGTGCAAATTTAGAGAATCCTCCCCAAATGTCACATGGACTATTTGTGTCTTACCTGTGGTAGAGCATTCTGAGCTCATATTGGTCTGATTAGTTACAGTGAGGTGCACTGTAGCTTTACTCTAACAAAATGATGTCATGTTGGTCCTCTTTAAGAATGAAGGACAACAACCAGTTACAGCGTAAGAAGAAGAGCAGTAGAGTTACTCAGTTCCATAGGAAGTAGCAATAAAACACAGAGCCTCGGGTATCTATGCACAAATGAACAAACAAAAGAGACCAAGGAAAGAGAAGTATGCACCTTAATGGTAGGAGCAAAATTTGATGTAGGTAACCTTAAGACTTTTAAAAATTCAATTTTATTTTTATTTCTGACTTTTCTTCCTCCTTTCTCCCTCCCTCTCTTCTCTCCATTGAAAAGGAAAAACCAAACCAAACCAAACCTATTTACAAATATAAAGCATATATAAAGTCATATAAAGCATCTTCCCATATTAGCCATGTCTGAATATTAAAAACAAAATAAAACAAAAAAAAAGAAAACGTGCTTCAATTTTCACTCTGAGTCTGTCATCTTTCTTTCTGCAGGTGAATAGGAGGTTTTATCATGAGTCCTTTGGAACGATGGTTAGTCTTTGTGTTAAGATTTACTAATTCTTTCAAAGCTGATAAGCTTTATAGAACTGTTGTTATCACATAAATTGTTCTGGTTATGCCAGGGAAAAAACTTTTTACTTCATTTTTCTTTAATTCATATAAGTTTTCCTAGTTTACCCCCTCCCAAACCATTCCTTTCATCATTTCTTTAGCACCTAACCCATTCATATACCTCAACTTGTTTAATTATTCCCCATCAGTGGGTGTCCCTTGTTTCCTGTTCTTCTCCACAATAAATAGAGCTGCTAGAAATATTTTTGTGCAAATGGGGCTTTTTCCTTTTCCTTTGATCTCCTTAGGGTGAAGATCTCAGTGGGTCAAAAGCTATCAGCAATCTGATAGCTTTTGAGGCGTACTTCCAAATTGCTTTCTAGAATGGTTGGGCCAGTTCACAGCTCCATTAGCAATGCATTCAGGTATCTATTTTCTTTATAGCTCCTCCAGTATTGTCATTTTCTCTTTTTGGGGGGTCAGTTTGGCCAATCTGAGGGGAGCGAGGTAATATCTCAGAACTGTTTTGATTTATGTTTCTTAAATTATTAGTGATTTACATCAATTTTTTAAATAAAACTTTTGCTACTTAGATTTCTATCTCTGAAAACTTTCTATTCATGCACTCTGTTTATCAATTGAAAAATGATTCTTATTCTTAGAAATTTGACTCACCTTTGTATATTGGAAACAAATATTTTCTCAGAGAAACTTGTTACAAAGATTCCCCCCTTTAATTTTTTCTTTCTCCTAATTTTAACTGCATTGGATATGTTTATGTAAAAACATTTTATTTCTGTCATCAAAATTATCTGTTTTACTGCCTATGAACATTTCTATCTCTTGTTTTATTTATTATTGTAAATAATGGATATTTAATATGCTTCTATTCTATGTACAGTTTTATCTATCTCTTGTTTAACTCTTCCCCATCCATATATCTCAGGATATTTCTTGCATACTTTAGCAATTTTGCTAATCATGACCCTTTTTACATTTAAATCATGTTTCAATTTTGAGCTTATCTTAGTATTATGTGAGATATTGGTCTATATCTCTAATTTTTGTCTACTACTTTGTAGTTTATTTATTTGTTTATTTTTTGACAATAGTGAGTTCTTATCCCAATAGGCAACAACTCTGGATTTATTAAACCCTAGATTACTGCGCTGATTTGCTTCAGTGGGTCATGAATCTAATTTTTCCACTGATCAACCTCTCTGTTTCTCAGCCCAAATCGAATTGTTTTAATGATAATGGATTTATAGTATAATTTGAGATCTGGTTGTAGTTGGCCTCATTCCTTTTTATTTTTCCATTGATTCTCTTTGTATTCTTGACCTTTTTGTTTCTCTAGATGAAATTTGTTATTTTTTTCTAGCTCTACAAAGTAATTCTTTGGTACTTTAATTAGTATGCTGCTGAATAAGTAAATTCATTTAGTTAGTGTTGTCATTTTTATTATGCTAGATGAGCCTACTCATGAAAAATTAATATTTCTCCAATTGTTTATATTTGACTTTGTGTGGAGTGTTTTGAATTGTGTTGATAATAGTTCCTGTGTGTCTCAGTATGTAAACTAAAAAATATTTTATAATGTTGATAGTTATATTGAATAGAATATCTCTTTCTAATGTGTTCTGCTGGGTTTTTTGGTAATATATAAAAATACTGATAATTTGTCTGAATTAATCTTATATCCTCCAACTTTGCTGAAGTTGTTAATAATTTTTATATGACTCTTTAGTATTCTCTAAGCAAGCCATTATATGATAGTTTGGTTTCTTTTTTGCCCATGCTTATTCCTTCAATTTCATGTCCTTGTCTTATTACTACAGCTGGCTTTTCCGGTATGATTTTGGGTAGTCATGGTAACAATGAACATACTTATTTCACCACTGATCTTATGTGAAAGACTTCTAGTTCATCTCTATTACAAATAGTATGCAATAATGATTTTAGATAGATGCTGCTTATTATTTAAAGGAAAGCTTTATTTATTTGTATACATTCCAGTGTTTCTAACAGGAATGAGTGTTATATACTAGAAAATCTTTTTTTCTGCAACTACTGAAATAATCATAGGATTTTTCTGAATTTTTTATTAATATGGATAATTATGTGTAAAGTTTTTCTAAAATTAAATAGTTTTACGTTCCTGATAGAAATCCATGACCACTGTAGTCTCTTTGCTAGTGTTTTATTTAAATTTTTTACAACAATATTTATTAGGGAAATTGGTTTATAGTTTTCTGTTTTGACTATGGTTTAGATATTAAGACCATATTTGTGTCATAGAAGGAATTTAGTAGGACCTTTTATTTACCTACTTTTTCAAACAATTTATGCAACATTGTAATTCATTGTTCTTTATATTTTTGGTAGAAATCACTTGTAAATCCACATGATCCTGAGATTTTTTTCTTAAGGAGTTAATTTATAGTTTGCTCAATTTCTTTTTCTACAGCTATAGTTACTCAAATATTCTATTTCCTGTTCTGTTAATCCACACAATTTATATTTTATTTGTAAATAATAATCTATTTGATTTAGATGTTCTGTTTCATTGGTATATAGTTGGGCAAAACAAATCTTAATAATTGCTTTTATTTCTTCACCAATTATGAATTCACCTTTGTCATTTTTTTATATTGGTAATTTAATTTTTTTGTTTCTCTTTAGAAATCAAATTAAATAATAGTTCATTTATCTTATTTTTAAAAAAATATAGCTCCTAATATTATTTATTAGTTCAATAGTTTGCTTTTGCTTTTGTTTATTTCTCCTTTGCCAGGATTTCTATTTTGGTGTTTAATTAAGGGTTTTAAATTGACATTCTAGGATTTTTAGTTGCATGCTCAATTCATTGATTTACTTTTGTTGATGAAATCATTTAAATTGATGAAATCAAATGCAAGGTTTTCTTTCCTACAAATTTCGACATGTTTTTTCCTACAAATTTTGACATGTTTAAAAATTTTCATTATTATCTTTGATGAAAATGATTGTTTCTCTAATTTGTTCTTTGACCCATTCATTCTTTAAGATTGTTTTTTAGTTTCTAATTATTTTTAATCTTTTCAGATTAAAGATTTTAACGAATATAATATTTATTGAATTATGGACAATAACAAAAATAATTAAATTTTTATGCATTTGTTTGTAAGACTTTTATGTCCTAACATGATACCATTTTTATAAACATGCTATGCATAGCTGAGCAGTAGGTATACTCCCCTCTATTTCCATTCAATTTTCTTAGGTTATTAACTTCTTTCTTCTTCATTTTTTGATTAGATTATGTCTGGGGTAAATTTATAATGTTCACTATTATGGTTTTTACTATATACATCTTTCTATAACTTTCTTCAACTCTTAACTTTTACTTGAAGAAGTTAAATGCTATGCCATTTGGTAATATATGTTTATTATTGATATTAATTCATCGTCTATGATACTTGTTACTTTTTTTTGCCAAATGTAGCTTCCCATTACTGGTCCTCCTGCTATGCTCCTGGCTGGTGCCCTCCCTGATGTTACAGACTTCTCCTACAGACATCCTAAATTATTTCATGTTATAAAAATGTCTTACTCTGACCTTTTAATTGTCTCTTTGAGGCATTATTTTAAAGTTGTTTGGAAGGGAATGTTGGGAGAGTTCAGCTGGGTCTTGTCCTATAAACTTGTCTATGCCCTTCATTTGGTTTTTAGAATTAATATTAGTTCTTTCCTATCTCTTACTTTAAGCCTTCTAAGAATTCTCATTGGACTTGTGTTCAAAATGTTTTTTTTCTTTGAGATTTTATTATAGATGTTCTCAAGTCATTCTCTTCTTTTCTGTTTGAATTATAAGTACCCTTGTCATCATGGTAGTTCTTTTTGGTGGTTTTCTTTTTTGTTTGTTTATTCTTCTAGCACACTTCTTTTTTAATGTATTTCATTTATTTCAGCAAATATTTCCCAGTTACAATTAAAATATTTTTAACATTCATTAACAAACATTTTGAATTCCAAATTCTCTCCCTCTCTCCAGCCCCTCCCACACTCTTTGAGAAGTCAAGGAATATGATATTTATTATAAATGTGAAGTCATGCATAACATATTGTAATGCCATGCACGAGCAACTTCCCAAAAGAATGCTACTGTGAACAGCTTTCAAGGTTCTGATTACACAGTATAGTGAACACTCCATTTATTCCATAACAAATCAAGGCAAACTTTCATAACAAATCGCAATATAATAATCACAACATTACATCTTTTCACAGAAAATCACAATATAGTGTTCAAAACAGCTTAACATTAAAATTGCCATATAGTTTTCACCAAAGTGGCTACAGTATTTGGAACAAAGAACAAAAGAATCATCATTTCCCTAAGGAAGTTTACCTCCTTACTCAGTCATTCAGTCATCTCACAATGCAATAATCAATATTCCACTCATTGGGCAATCAGAGATTAACTTAATTAGTCACTTATGTAGCAATCAGTCCCTGAGTATCATTACTCACTAAATACAATCATTAGAAAATGCACAAACTCTCCACCAGTTGACTTAATCAGTCACTTATTCAGATTCACAATTACTAAGTATCAATCACTAAGTGCAATCATTAGAAAATTACACAAATCCACCACCCCTTGGTGTCTAGTAAAATTCAATTTCATCAGAACATTCAATATCCAAGGAGAGGCCTTTTCTTCCTCTTTACTCAGGGTGGGCTTTCAGATTCCCTGGATCCCCTTCCATGATCCCAGCTCCTACGTGAATCAACCAGTCACCTGGATTCAGAGGCAGACAGTTCCCAGGTCTTTGTCCAGTCCTCCAGGCAGTTCCTACTATACACTGAAGTTTACAAGGTCCAGCACATCTCAAAATCTTCACAATTTGTATTCCCAGGAACTCAAGGATCAACCAAGCCACAAATAAACAAAGTATTAGCATCTTGGTCATACTTCTTCAGTCCTCCAGCAGTTTGGCTGGCCCTAGGACCTAGAAGAATTTCCTCCAGGTGGCCTTCTTGGCAAGAAATCTCATCCTTCTGTGTGGCCTTCTCAACAGCAACTTCAACCTTCACCAGATTCTGGTCTCAAGAAAACTCCCAACTCAGTTTTCTGTCCTGCAAGTAGCAACCCAGCTTCCAGATGCTGGGAAAATTCTACTTCCTCCACCAGGAGCCCACCAGGAGAAAAATTCTAATTCTGACCACCCAGTGTCAAGAAGAAAAAGCCTCTCCTTGGATATTGAATGCTGTGGTTAAATTGAAATTTATTAGAGACAGAGGGGTGGAGGGTTTGTGTAATTTTCTAATGATTGTAGTTAGCGGTTAATGATACTAGTGACTAATTGCTAGATAAATGACTGATTAAGTTAACCTATGATTGCCCCATGAGTGGAAACTGACTATTGTATTGTGAGATGACTGAATGACTGAGTAAGGAGGCAAACTTCCTTAAGGAAATGATGATTCTTTTGTTGTTTATTCTAAATACTGTGACCACTTTGGTGAAAACTATGTTGCCATTTTAATGTTAAGCTGTTTTGAACAGTACATTGTGATTTTCTGTGATAAGATGTCATATTGTGAATATTATATTGTGATTAGTTATAATTGATTTGTTAGGCAATATTTGCCTTGATTTGTTATGGAATAAATGGAGTGTTCACTGTACTGTCTAATCAGAACTTCGAAAGCTGTTCACAGTGGCATTCTTTTGGGAAGCTGCTTGTGCATGGCATTTTACATATTTCCATATTAGCCATGTTGCAAAAAAAAAAGCCACAGACAAAAAATCCCAAGAAAAAAATAGCATTCTTCAAACTACATTCCAAGTTAATCAGTTCTCTCTCTGGAGGTGGATAGCGCTTTTTGTCATTCCTTCAGTGGAATTGTCCTGGTTAATTGTCTTGATCAGAGCTGTGAGGTCTTTCATAGTTGACAATCATTACATTATTACTATTATTGTGTACAATGTTCTTTTGGTTCTGTTTATTTCACTTTGCCTGGAAGTCTTCCCAGGGTTTTTTGAAATCATTAATCATTTCTTAAAGCACCATGGTATTTCATATACCACAATTTGTTCAGCCATTCCATGTTTGATAGGAATCCCCTTAATTTCCAATTCCTTGCTACCACTAAAAGTATCTCTAGAAATGTTTTTATACAAATAGGTCTTTTTTTTCCTTTTCTGCGATCTCTTTGGCATATAGATCTAGTGGCATTCCTTCTTGGTCAAAAAGAATGCAGTTTCATAGCTTTTGGGGCATAGTTAGAAATCATTTTCCGGAATGGTTGCACTAATTCACAACTCTACCAACATTCTCCAATTTTTCCATACCTCCCCTCCCCAGCATTTGTAATTTTCCTTTTTTGTCATGTTAGCCAATCTGATAGGTTTGAGGTGGTATCTCAGAGTTGTTTTGATTTACACTTCTTTAATAAATAGTGATTTAAAACATTTTTATGTGACTACTGAGAGTTTTGATTTCTTTTTCTGAAAACTGCTTGTTCATATCCTTTGAACACTTATCAACTGGGCAATGGCTCTTATTTTTATAAATTTGGCTCAGTTCCTTTGTACATTTGAGAAATGAAACCTTTATCAGAAAAATTTATAAATTTTACCCTCTCATTTCTTGTTTTCCTTCTAATTTTGGTTGCATTCATTTTTATTTGCCCAAAATACTTTTGTATTTCTTGTAATAAACATTATTCACTTTACTTCCTGTGATCCTCTTTACCTTCTGTCATCAACTTTTCTCCCCAGTCTACTTCTTGACTTTGGGCTTCAGTTTGACTGGACTCTACCCCCTGCTGGGGAGAATGTCTAGCTTGAGCTATGCATGATTTATGTATGCTTGTGTCTACTGTTCCTTTCTCTGCTCAGGCTGGTGGCTTACAAGCTTTGGTGATCCTGGCCAACGTCTGCTCACTGCCGGTCTGGTTTGAGTTCTGCAAGTTCCTGATTCAGGGATGGGTCTGTCACCCTCGTTATTGAATGGTAATTCCATTAGTCTGTTCCTTGAGTCAGACATTATTAATCCTTTAGGAGGATCTGTACATTTAGAATTATGGATTTTTTTGGTTTCCACTTTGATTTGTGCCTCCTGCACTGTCTTTTCCACATCAGGTTTAAGCTTTCGGCTAATGGCTAGAACTGGATCACTGCTCTTCTGGGATCAGTTACACAACTATGTTCCTGGAACTTTTGCTCGGTATATAGCTTAGATTCATGCTCACAACTGTTCTGTTTTGCACTGGATCTGTGACCTGGAATGGTCTGATGGGTGGCAGAGTCGCAAAATAGCACCTCTAGTTCACAGATCCCCTGCAGTCACTTTTCACCCTGGTGCTTCCTGCCCTGATCTTGGCCTCAACCCTTCTTCAGTTCCTTACTGCTAGAATACTCCCTGCTGGGCATGCTGAGGATTCTGCTGGCTAGGCCTTATCCCTAGTGTGTGTCAACCTCTCTGTGTCCCTGAGCTACAGTGGGCTGGAAGAATGACTCACTGTGAAGTCTTCTTGGTTTTTCTCATCAGAATTTGGTCTGGTGATTTTTCTATATATTTGTTGAGGTGGTATAATAGGTAGGTTAGGTTAAAATTCTTCTTCTTACTCCATCATCTTGACTCTGCACTACCCCCAGCCCCCAACCCAGGTATCATTAAAACTCAACGGGACAAGATCTATGATAGAAAAATGTCTTTGGAAGGATATACCTTATTTGAAAATAAGAGGCTATCTAAAAGAAAGAAGAGATGGAGGAAACAGCATCATTTATGGAGAAGTTATGCCATATAAAGAAAAGTGGCAAATTATAGTGGGGAAGGATGGTCATGGTTATTTGAATGAAGATCAATAGAGGTATCCAAGAGCTAACATTGATTACAAAAAAGAAATACTGGAATCTTAGCCTTCGTGAACAATGATAGTACAAG
This sequence comes from Pseudocheirus occidentalis, assembly GCA_028646575.1. NCBI lineage: Eukaryota > Metazoa > Chordata > Mammalia > Diprotodontia > Pseudocheiridae > Pseudocheirus > Pseudocheirus occidentalis. The sequence continues at coordinate 334,965,530 of CM053594.1, forward strand.
AATGCCCCTTTTCCCCACTTTTATTTGAAATGATAGTGAAAGCAATAAAACAATAGAAAGAAATCAAAAGTACTAATGTTGACAATGAGAAAAAACTGCTCCTATTTGATAAATATATGATACTGAGAAACTCAAGAGAATCAGTAAAGAAACTAATTGAGATGATTAAAAACCAGGTTAAGGTTGTAGAATACAAAATAAATCCACAAAAATCATTTGCATTTCCATACAGAACTAGTAAAGTATACAGCAAATAATTATAAAATCAATAAAATATATGGGCATTGATGTCTGAGCATATGATTTTTGTAATTGCAACAAAACAAAACTCATTCCATTAATGAAAGAAGACAAATAATTGAGGAATTCACTTGTTGTGGTTGGGTTCATGCTAATATAATTAACATAATAAGTGTAGTTTATAGATTCAGTGTTATAATAGTCAGTGATAGAGTTCATTTGAAAGTATCTTTATTGCCAATGAGGTTACTATTATGCTGGGTGGGTAGAAGCAAGGCCAAGGCCTGAGGGAGAAATTTCTGAGATGTCTCCTTCATCTAACCATTCCACAGTAATGGATGAAAACAATTCCTATTAACCCCTTAATCCCTCCAAATTTTCTTCCCGGGATAAAGAATAATTTAAAAGTGGGAGAAGGAATTATTTTGCTCTGTGGGTAGCAGCATAAGTTGCTGGTAGTTTGTGTCCAAACAAAAAGCTGTCTTCCTTCTCCCCTTTGCTCACTGTCCTTTTTGTGCAATCATTTCATTCTTCCTAATACGTAAAGAAAATATAGTGGCCACTAATGCTTCTTGTTTGACTAATGGTGATATAGGTAGAGATTTAAGGATGGTTAGATCTGGAAAGAGAGGGAGAAAAAAAGGATGTAGGGGGAAGAAAAGCAGAAAACACTAATACACTGGAGGTCTATCGAGATACTTACTCTTAAGTCAGCCAAAAATTCCCATAATCAGAATAATTTTAAGGAGAAATTAGTAATATGCATGGAAATTATATTCTAGATCTAGTAATGATATTTTTAAAATAGGCAACATTTATATAGCACTTATTTTGTTGTGGGGAAGTTAAGTGATGCAGTAGGTAAAGTTCCAGGCCTGAAGTCAGAAAGACTCATCATCTTCCTGTGTTCTAATCTGGCCTCAGATACTTTGCTGTGTGGCCTTGGACAAATCACTTAACTCTGTCCTCATCTGTAAAATGAGAGATGGAAGTAGAAAACAACTCCAGTATCTTTGCCAAGAAAACTCCACACAGGGTCATGAAGAGCTGGGCACAACTGAAACTGCAACATTACCATGTTCTAGACACTGTGCTAAGTATTTTACATTAATTACCTCATTTGATCCTTACAACAACCCTGGGAGGGAGGTGCTATATCCTCATTTAACAGAGGAAGAAACTGGGGTAGATAGAATTTGAGTTACCTAGGTTCAAGCAGCTAGTAGGGTCTGTATCAGCAATGCAGCATTCACAATGCCTACAGTAACTATAAGTATGCTGATATGATTATTAATCACAAAATGTAACAGGCTCTCTATATGAGAAATATAGCCAGAGCATTTATTCAAATACCAGAAAACTGAGTCCCAAAACCAAAACGTCAAAGCCAACACAGTAGTTATGAAGTTGGCACATGTAGTTGAAGTAATAAACACCCACATTCTCAAGCCTTCAAAACAGGACAGGCAACCTCAGGCAAAGATCTTCCTCTCGTCACTCACGGCAACTGCTCAGTGTCCAGGAAGCTTGCTCCCAGCAGCTCTGCCCCCCACAGTTCCCATCCTTGGCAGTCCTCAGCAAGAGTCCTTAGCAGAGATTCTGACTGGCTCAAAGAAAAAAGGAGTTCATGCCACAACCACAGCTGCTACTTCCTGTCACCACAGCAGAGACACAAGCTAGGGTCAGGCTTTCCCTTGCTCTACCCCTTCCTGCTAAGTCAGCAAGTTCAAGGGGCATGGAAGATCCTCAAATCCCAGTATCATTACAGTGTCAGAGGCTGGATTTGAACTCAGGGCTTCTTAACTCCAGGTCCCGTGCTCTATCTACTGTACCATAGGCCTATCTCTGTAGAGGAAAGCCCTTGAGGGAAAAGCAAGCAAAGAGTGTCTGGAGTTTTGTTACTGAATCCTCACCTTAAATGTGAGTCATTTTGGTTTGTTTACTGGTGTTTATGCATAGGCCTTTTCATGTTAATACTTGTTACCTGCTCATTTCTTGAAAGAAATAAAAGCTACACCAGAAAAAATTACTGCTATGTTCTTTACATTCCTTATGTTACTACTTAATCTGGTGGTGACTTCCACTAAACCTAACACAAGGTAGATCCATAATCTTTGTATATACCTTTTATTTAAGTGCCAACATTTCACGGGCAGCTAAACTTTATATGAGAACCAGTTTTATATTTGTATTTCCTCTGCTGTTTTAGAAAAATGTTCTGTGTCCTATGGGTACTTGAAAAACGATTGTATTGTAAAGAACAATGTGAACTTTTCTTTCTTCCTTCAAATGGCTAGAGATAAAGAAATATTTAAGTCAGAATTGTGAGTGATGATTTCATACAAGAAAGGCTGAAAAATAACTTGTTCAAGTAGGAAAACAAGAAATAGTTACTATTCCTGGTGTAATCTCTTCTTTCCTATGCTCATCTCTTCTATCCCACTCTTCATTTTGATCACCCCGATACATGCCTTCAATATTACCTGCCCATATTATTGTACTGGCCTTCTACTTGTTTCTGTTCTCTCCTTAATCTAATCTGTCTTTCACACAACTTTATGTTAGCCATGATGATGATTACTGATTGCTGGTTACAGACCTGTAATTTCACTGGCTCCCCATCAGGAAACTGCTAATATGGATTGGCACTCGGTCTGCGAGTTATAGTCTTAGAAAGTTGACAGGATGCGCTAAGATTAAGTGATCCAACAGATCGCCAATAATACTATAGCCAAAATGTGTTAACAGTGAAACTTGAACCCAAGTCATCTTGACTCTCAGGCCAGTTCTATCCATTATACTGTATCACCCATCACTAATCTTTATGGAACTGTCAGAAACTAAGTAAATCTTTTTGAATGGCAATTCTTCTCTTCCTTAAGCAAGTTTAGATGGATTTTTCACTTCTTTTCTGTCTACAGGGTACATTTCTCTGACTGGTTGAGGTTCTAAGGAGGAGAGTTAAGGAATTACATCCAAACAAAATTACTTCTTACAGAAAAAAAGTGGCAGAAATAAACTGTTCACTATCTTAGAGAATCTGAAATGGAACTGTTCAAATAAGGCTGTTCATGCTTCATGTACTTAAGAAGAAAACTGGGGCAAAGGAAATTTCTGTTGGCCAGACACCCAAATTTACTGTGATTATATAACCTGGTCTATGCAATCTGTTCATCAGTTAAACAGCTTTACTAAACAGTATCCTAAAAATAACCATGGAAATAATCATATAAAGTCCCAGAAAATGACTCAGTCGAGATTACAGACCTATTAGGTGGCAACTCAAACAATTTTCCCGCTCTAAGGAACAGTCCATTCAGATCACTACTATCTGCTTAATTGTATTTTAAAGAGGCTAATTTAAATAGTCCATTTCTACAGGAAATGCAGTGAAATTATCTTGGAACAAATCCCAGGAAAATCAGAGCCTGTGGTTATAAGAGGTAGTTCAATCTGAAATTACTTCACTGAATTTTGTGGAATTCTGTGCAGTCTTAATACCATGAAGTGTTTGTAAAGGGATCTCTCTCACTATATTTGTAATCTTACAGGTAAAACTAAAACCTGGCTTTACATAATGCAGAGAGGGTCCTTGACAAAGCAAGCATAGTTTGTCTACCTTTTTCTCTCCTCTGTAATTCTTTATTTGTTTCTGCTTATAATAACCCGGTATCAGAAAAGGAATTTGTCAGTTATGCTAAAGTGGACATGACTAATCATAACTTACTGCGGAAATTTACGTTTTAACAGAAACCAAAGGTGTAAGTTAAAGGAAGGATGCTCTTCCAGGAGAAACATGAGCACTATGGAGCAGGGAAAGTTGGAAAAGGGAGTGGTGGGGGATAGAAGGAAGCCCTTTCCAGTGCCCCTGGAATAATCATAATTCAATTTTAAATAGCTTCAATATTTACAAAGCACTTTCCTCACCATAGCCATGTGACAAAATACCGTATTCCAGGGACTAAGAAATAAAGTGCTTGGAGGGTGTGTGGGGGGGAACACCTTCTTCCTGTTCTGATGGAAAGTCCAGGAAAACTGAGCTAGTCCAGAGTACAGTCCAGCAGTTGTCAACCTTTTTGGTCTCAGTACCTTTTAACACTCTTAAATGCTATTGGAGATACCAATGAACTGTTGTTTATATTGGATTTATCTATCAATATTTTCAATGTTAGAAATTGAGACTGATATAATTTTTAAATATTTTTTAATTTAATAAAGATAACAATAAGCCCATTACCCGTTAACGTAAGTATTTATTTTTATGAAAAATATGTACGAGTGGCATTATTTTGCATTTTTTGCAAGTATTTTTAATTTCTCTCTAATAGAAGACAATTGGAGGGGCAGCTAAGTGGCACAGTGAATAGAGCACCAGCCCTGGAGTCAGGAGGACCTGAGTTCAAATCCGATCTCAGACACTTAACACAAAAACTAGCCATGTGACCTTGGGCAAGTCACCTAACCCGAAATTGCCCTGCCTTTCCCCCACCAAAAAGATAAAAAAAGAAGACAGTTGTATTTTCATATCTGCTATTGCACTTGATCCGTTGTGGCAGGTTGTTAGGGTTGCACTATCCAGTCTCACACATATTCATAGTTGAAAAATGGAGGAGTATTTAATAGGCAAATAACAAATAACATTAATGTGGAAACAGTTTTGACCTTTAGGACATCCTAAATAGGTTCCAAGGACCCCTTTGGGTTTGCACACCACACTTTGACAATTGCTGTCATAGGCCCAAAGGTATGGCTAGAATGTTGGCATAGGGGAATTATAAAAAAGCCACTAGCGAGGCAGGGTTTTTGTTAAATTTCAATTTTAACCAGGGAAGCAAGTCAAAGCTGAGAGGGAAGATAGAAAGCCACTTAACACTTCTGTGCCAAAAATAATGATGGTGACAACAACAGACAGTTAGCAAACAGATGAGCTTCATTAACATCACACACATGAACTGATATAAGTGGATAAAAAAGAGATTAAAAATAAAACTTCAAGAAGTTGTCTTAGAATCGTGCCAAATAAGGACTTAGAAACCACAATCAAGCCAGTGTTTGGATAATTAAGCTCAGCAAAGATAGGGAAATAAGTATAAATTCACGGCGATACAAGTCTGTTGAGATGCTTACGCTAATGAATCATTAGCTCTCATTTGGCTAAGGTTCCAGTGTTGTAATTAAAATCCTAATGATTAAAGCTCTTAGTGACACAATTTCGACAGGGAAGCGTGTGTATTTGTTTTGGAAGATATTGTTTATAAAAGTTTGCTAATTACATGATCCTTCAGTCTACAAGTAACAGTTTGAGAGAAAAGTGTCTCCTGTTAAGAAAGCATTAAATAAAGCAGTTAGAGTGAATGATGCACTTCTTTTCTCCTTTGGAAAAGATATTATGAAAAAGTTCGTTCTCTCTCTTTAACATTAACCAGCACTGAGATATTGACCATGTCCCCATATCCAACTTCAAAAAGTGAAATAGACAGCTTATGCCTTCCTTCCTCTCTCTGCCTCAGTGGACTGTTGGCCATGTCCTCTGTGATATAGCACACTGGTCATGTCTGACCATTCTATTTTAATGAAAAATTGCGTGTAAAAGTGGTTTCGTTGTTGGTTTTATTTTCTGCATTTTAACTTCCCCCCCTAATATGGTATATGACTGATATATTAAGTTAAATAGCTTTCTTATTTGTCTTTTTTGCCCCTTTTATGAATTTATAATAAATTATTAACTTATATGTTAATACAATGAGAAACACATTAAAAACTATGTTGTTTTGGTTTGAGAAATATTTAGAGATATATAAAGAGGGGGAGGAACAAGAGAGAAATGGGGTAAGGAAACTGTAGGAAAGAGAATTGAGAAGAATAGAAAAAGTTTAAAAAGGCTCATAAGATAGAATACATAAAAAGAAGAAAAGGAAGGGAGGGAAGAAAGGAAGTAGATAACCAGAAGTTAGTGGAAAGGAGAAAAGAAGAAAATGAGAAAGCAATGATAGACAAGAGAGCAGAGAACAAGATGGAGGAATGAAACAGAGAAGCAGGGGATGCTTTTTGGGTTACACTGATTATATTCTTTTAAGATTTGGTCTAGGAATTAGCCTGATAGAGCCTTTCATTGATGTGGTTTCATTGAGCTTAGTCTCCTTTAACCTTGTTTTTATCCTGGATAAAATTTTGTCCCAGAATTGTTAGTTCAAGCAACACATTTTCATTCTATCCAAATAGTATAACAGTATGGCCTGTTCTTAATAACACAAAATCTTCTTTTCAGGAGGGAAAATAACAGGTCTTTGGAAAAGTCCTGCCACCATATTCATAAGGCCGCTTCTCCAATTTTCCCCAGTATTACAAATATCCATTTGGCATTAATCCAATTCAATGTGTGGCACAAAGACTCATTCTTTAGTACCTTAGTGCTTCTTCCATAAATATTTTAGTAGGTCGTCTACTCTTGGCAGGCCACGATCATCAGCAATCCCCCCACATCAATAACAATTTTTAGCTCCTCTTTGGTCTGTTAATTGAGGGAGTCTAATAAAGTAGAAGAGCTCAAACAAATACAAAACACCAGGATCAAAATAACGAGCAAATGACCAGACAACATTTTTTTGAGTTATCCTTCCATATGAAAGCATGATTTGTATGTCACTTGGTTCTCTGTGTGGAGAAAAATTCTTCTTGCTGGCAAAATCACCCTGACACACAAATTTACAAATGCCTGCAGCATTCCATGATTATGTGGCCAAAACTTATTGCCCTATATTAGGAAGGAATACTGAATGAAAAAAAATTTATCAAGTATTTGTTATGTGATTGGCATTGGGTTTATAAATGTAAACACACAGTCAGTTTCCTGAAGTACATTTTAATATCATACATTTTAATAAGGTGAAGCAACACGTATTGATAGAGGAGGGACACCTTGCTGCAGAAAGTTACAGAGACAGTGACTCAGAAGATAAAGGAGGAACTTGGCATACCCCTTCCAGGAATGATGGCAGAATTAATTTAATAATGTTCCAGAACAGGAGAGTTAAGGGTGGCGAGGAAGAGAAGACAATTCTATGATTGCACGGTGATTGTCAAGAGAAGGCCAGGGAGTCAGGACTAGCATGACTGGAGCTTACCTGAAGGAGAAGGCCAGGAAAGACATTCATTCATTATTCAGGACAGCGGGACCCCAGTGTAGAAGTTTCAGAGATGAAAAGGTTAAAATCTTCAGGGCATGCACTTTGGGTAACAGGGTGACTGGCAAGAAGACAGTCATAGATTAGTGAATAAATGGTCAGCCAAAACCTTAACATATATCATCTTTATTTCTGTACATAGAAATGTGTCTGCTTATATGTGTATCTTTGCCACTCCATTGGGAATCTTTTTTTTTTTTTTTGCTTTTTGGAGGGCAGTTGGGGTTAAGTGACTTGCCCAAGGTCACATGGCTAGATTTTTGTGTTAAGTGTCTGAGGCCGGATTTGAACTCAGGTACTCCTGACTCCAGGGCCAGCGCTCTATTCACTGCACCACCTAGCTGCCCCCGGGAATTTTCTTAGCAAAGATACTGGAGTGGTTTGCCATTTCCTTCTCTAGCTAATTTTATAGATAAGGAACTGATGCAAATAAAGTGACCTGCTCAGGGTCTCATAGTTAGTATCTGAGGTCAGATTTGAATTTAGGAAAATGTCTTCCTGAATGCACTCTATCTCCTGGGCCACTTAGCTGCTGTGTGTGTGTGTGTGTGTGTGTGTGTGTGTGTGTGTGTATAAAATGTAATATATGTGTGCATGTGTGTGTATGTATGTATGTGTATATACCTCTCCATATATACATATACATACACATAAGACAGTACACACATACTTTCCTATCTCATCCTGCCTAGATTTAAAGCTGGAGGGAATCTTAGAGGTAATCAAGATAAGCTTTGTCCTTTAATAGATAAGGATGAAGTCCTACTTAAGAGACATCTTCATGGTCACACAGGTAGGAAGTAGAAGAAAGAGAAAGTAGAATTGCAGAGTTCTCCTGACAGTACCATTTCCAAAACAAAACCCCCAAACCATTTAAATGAACAACAAAACAACCCTGAATCTCTAAACATTTACTTTATCACTTTCCAGAGCAACCACATATAGCAATTTGTGAATATCCTGTTGCTTTTTCTAGATGTTTTTGATTAATTAACATTAAATTGCCTGAATTATCTGGGATTTTGGAGGCTTTTTCTTTCTCACTGAAGAGGCAGAGCCCCTACCTCCTCCCACCCCCAACACAGAAATAATCAAAATCAGAAGTCTGATTTTTTTTTTCTCCTCCAAAGGACTTTTGTACTTAGAAACTTGCTAGAGAAATAAAAGTATTTTCCATTCTAAATGAATCTTTAACACGCTGGTCTACACTGTTTTAAGCATTAGGCTGTTTTGTGCTTGTGTTCACACACACACACACAACCATAAAACTTCTCATTCACTGTGTTTATGCCAAGCCTTCTAACTTTCCATGGATTTGGTTTTCTTGCCCTTCCCTTCTCCTCCTACCTGCCCTGAATATGAATTTGGTTCAGAACCGTGATTTCTTTGGTATCGTGAACTTGCAGGAATAAACTACCCCTAACAGCTTATTTCCTTTTAGAGTTGACTAGACGCACAGAAAATCTAAATGCCTGGCCCAGGATCAAAGTGGTACTAACTGTCTGGGACAAGATATGAATCCAGTTCTTTCTGACTCCAGAGATAACTGTTACCCCAGTTTATGGCATGGTGAGCATCTGATTTTCTTTGGCTTTTGCTTGCTCCACCCTAGGGTGATCATGACTCCCTAGCTCCCTTCCATTCCTTTTCTTATAAAAGACTCTACTTCCACCAGGGCCACAGATACTCAAGGGTTGAAATGAACAAGGCATATGCCCAAATGGGGATTTCATTTTTTTTCCTGCTCTCCGTTGTTCCTTCTTTTGCCCTTCCTTTGTCTTTCCTTTGTCTTGGTAGGTGCTCGTACACATAGTCAAGATAAAACAATGACAATGATGATATAATAATAATATTTATATGTATTAAATACTTTACGAATATGAGCTCATTGATCTTCATAACAACCCGGGGAGACAAGTGTTAGTATTGTCCTCAATTTACATTTATAGGAAACTGATCAAATAGTAAATGTCTAAGGCTGTATCTGAGCTCCAGACGTGGTGGGTGCTAGTCCGTATAGTCAAGGACAACAACAGTGACAATATTTTAATATCATATCCTAGACACTAAGCTAAGTACTTTACAAATATTATTTCATTTGATTGTCATAACAACCCTGGGGGGGGAGTGCTTATTATAGTTATCTCTATTTTACAGTTGAGGAAACTGAGGCAAACAGGGTAAAAGGAATTTGTCCAGGCTCACCTAGCTAGTAAATGTTTTTTTAAATTAACATTTTGTTTATTTTTTAGTTTACATCATTGATTTCCACAAGGTTTTGAGTTACAAATTCTCCCCGTCTTTCCCCTGCCCACCACCCCAAAACAGCGATCCCACTGAATAGCCCCTCCCCCAATCTGCTCTCTCCTAAATCCTAGTAAATGTTGAAGGCTCTATTTGAACTCTGGGTCTTCTGGCTGCAGACCCATGGATCTGTCCACTGCTGCTTGGGTCTCAGTCTTTGTCTAGTCCAGAGGCACAGTAAGTGACCACATGAAACAGTCACATTGTAATTTTGGGGTGACATTTATTATTTTTATTTTATTCTATTTTATTTTTTGACCCAATTTTAAAATTTGTTTTCTTGTTTACATCATTCATTTTCATGACATTTTTGAATTACAAATTTTATCCCTGTCTTTCCCTGCCCCAACCCTAAAACAGCAATCCCACTGTAAAGCCCCTCCCCTGCTCTGCTCTCTTAAATTCTGGTAGGGCAGGGAGAGTCTCCATATTCCGGCCCCTGTATATCTTAATTCCTAGTTGCAGGTATTGCAGAACTTTAAATTCTAGATTCTTTTGATTCCTCCCTTGTTTCCCACCCCCACTGGAAGAACAATCAATTCAATACAGGCTACAGATGTGTGATTATACAGGACATCTTCATAGTGGACATATTGTGACAGTGATCATCTGTCTTTCCTTCCTATCCTTCCCCCCCCCTTGTTCTGTTCTCTGCCCTGTCCCTGTCCCTTTACTGAAGTGTATGCTTCCAGCATCCCTCCCCCAGACCCTGCCCTCCCCTTTGTCATCCCCCCTCTCATCCCCATGCCCCCTACTCTCCTGTGTGGCATGATGCCCAGTTTAGAGTTTATGCCATTTCTTCCCCAAGCCACATTCAATGAGAGTAATTGAAAGTA
>CM053594.1:334976593-335000034 GCA_028646575.1 Pseudocheirus occidentalis
AAACATGGAAAAGAAATCATAAGGAACTTATCAAAGTTGAACTATTTACACACCAATATGGAAAAATGATATTAGTAACTTATGAAACTTTTCTCAGTATGAGGATAGGTGAAGGGAATACAAATCTACCTATCTATCTATCTATATATCTATCTGTCTGTCTGTCTGTCTGTCTGTCTATCTATCTATCTATCTATCTATGTATACCTACACATATGTCTATAGAGGAGGGTTTATATCCACATGAATACATATCTGAGTATGTGTGTATATGAGTTCATAGAGGGCAGAGGATCAATTTAATAGGAAGGGATGATACTTTAAAAGGTGAATTTCTGAGGTGGGAGAGGATTAGAATGAGAGGAGACAGGGAGAGACAGAATGGGGTTAATCATCCCATATAGAAGAGGCAAGGGATAATTGTTACAATGGAAGGGAAGAACAGGAAGGCAAAAGGGAAAGGCTTAACTTTACTCTCATTGAATTTGGCTTAGGAGAGGAATGACATAAACTCTAACCTGGGTATCTTGGCACACAGGACAGTAGGGGGGATGGGTATGAAAGTTGGGATGATGGAAGGGAGGGCAGGGCTGGGGGAAAGGGCTGCTGGAAGCACACACTTCTGTAAAGGGTCAAGGACAGGGTAGAATATAGAAGAAGGGGGGGGGGGAATGTGATAGGAAGGAGGGACGTATAACCAGTCTCTCACAATATGTCCACTGTAGAGATGTTCTGCGTAATTACACATATACAGTCTGTATTAAATTGCTTGTCCTTCCAGTGGGGGTGGGTGATAAAGGAGGAACCAAAAGAATATAGAATTCAAAGTTCTACAGTCAAATGTTAAAATACATACATTTATTATTATTATTATTAACTGCATGCAACTAGGAATTAAGATATACAGGCAGTGGGGTAGGGAGACCAATCCTGCCCTACCAGAAAATTACAGGGGCGATGGAGGAGGACATAGGAGAGAGCAGATAAGGGAGGGGCTTTACAGTGGGATCGCTGTTTTGGGGTTGTGGGTAGGGGAAAGATGGGGAGAAAAATTGTTACCCAAAATCTTGCAGAAATGAATGATGTAAACAAGAAAATAAATAAAATAATTCATAAAAAAGAGAACAAAAGACAAACTCATTACAGATTTGCATATTGCTATTTTATAATATGGTTTAAGACTCTACAATGACATGCCCCACTTCATTCCTGATTTGTCCCTTTATTTCCATTAAGATTCTAAATTTGCTGTTGCTTCAACTGCAATGTTATTATTTTTGTAATTTCTATAAAGTGATATTTTTAACCTTTGGTTGCTGTATAACTAACCCCACAAATTTAAGATAAGATGATCAATTTGTAATATTACGAGGGACTAACCATGAACAATAAATTTCTTTGTAATGATTTGTCTTATTCTTGTAAAGAAAATTAGCTTCTCTGTTTTATAGATATGGATTTTGTTTTGGTAGATTAATTTCCATATATGTTATAGATTTTGTAATTATTTTAATTGAATTTAACTTTCTATTCTTTCTTCTCAGTTTTTGTTAATATATCATAGGAATACAGATTATTTTTATGGATTTTTTTATCCTGCTATTTTGCTATAGCTATTACTTAACATAATTTCTTTACTTACTGCCTAATAAACAAAACATCATGCTGTCTAGAAATACAGAGAATTGCTCTTTGAAAATGTCTATACCTTTCAATTTTTCCTTACCTCATTTCTATACCTAGTTATTCTAGAACAGCTGCAATAGTCAGGTAGTATTTTAAGTATCTCTTAGATATCAGGCACTGTGATAAGTGCTCTAGATACAAGAAATAAAAGCAAAAGACACTCCTTCTCAAGGAGCTCACAATCTATTTTAATCATTTTGTTAAATATTACATTTTATTACTGATTTTTCTATATTGCTACTCTACAGAAACGATTATCTCATAATTTCTTTAATGATTTGGAGTTTTCTAAGCAAAACATGTCATCTAGAAATAGAGATAATTGTCTCATCTTAGAAAATGTCTATATCTTTAATTTTGTTAACTTATTTTTAATAATAATTTTCACAATAAAATTTCCAAATAACATTTCTTCACTTTACTTGGACCTTTTCTAGTTTCTAGTTTCCCAATTTCTTTTTCTTTTTTCTTTCCTTTATGTTACTCCATTTTTCTGCTCAAGGTTGTGACTTACTTCTAACTTTTCTCAGCAACTCTCAATCTTGTCACCTGGTCTCTTCACTGATCTCTATTATCCCCAGCTAAAACCTTTGCATTTTCTCTTATCCAAACCATCAGGGATGGGAAATTTCAAAATCTCCTTGAATAGTGTAGTCATCTGGATGCCAGATGGCAACTCAAAGAGCCTGTACTCAGCCTGTATTTCTCCATTCTCCATCATAAAATAATAACTCTGTAACATTTAATTGTTCTTTGTCTTGGATCACAGTGCAAGATGAATGTGATGTTCACCCTTAGTTCAAGGGATAGTGTATGTCCATGTGTATAAATATATCAATGTATGTATATGTATGTGTATGACATCGACTCTTTCCTGAAAAGGGAGTATTTGAAACCACCACAGCCACAGCTCAGAACCAAGAGCTCCGAAATCTTACATGCCAGGTAGGCTAGAACAAGAGCATGAAAAAATGGTCCCTTTCTATGTTGTCTCTTACTGTTTCAGGAGATCTTACCTGCTATCTTAATCTTCGGCTACTGCCATTTTAATTTCGGATACATTCAGATATGTTACAAAGCAATGCAGGGTAGTAGACAGAAGGCAAGTGTTTGATTAAGAAAGATTTACAGACAAGTTTCCCCACCTCCAAGATCAGAGCCCTATGCAATGCCAACCAGCTGCGTGGATAGATGAGCAGCTTTGGAGTCAGAAATACTGGGATTCAAGTCCTGCCCCCGACATGCTCTAGTTGGGGCCATTATGTAATTATGGTGAAGTCTTTAATCCTATCAGTGGTCCCTAGTCACCTCTCCAAGATCACAAGTAAAAACAAGCTATTGGTCTCCATCCAAAGAGGAAGTTTTCTGCATTGGGAGTTTTATATGCCAATGAAATTATAGTTTTCAGAAAAAAACAGAAACTAACAAAAAACTCCATTATTGCTGAGAGGTATACTGACAATTTGTTTTCTTAATGTAGTCATCCTGGTCATCTGTCTAATTCACTCATTTTTCAGAGTTGGCCATTTTGCATATACTAAAGCTCAAACAGAGAACAACACTTATTGGATCATTAAAAACTAATGACAGAAATGGGAGACAGTATTATCTGATGGACAGCAGTGGAGACAGAGGGTAAGAAGTTTATCTCAATCAAGGAAACGTGTGTCCTCTCTTTTTTCTTTAGTTAACGTTTTATACCTGGTATTAATGTGAGATTACTAAAAAGTTACAAGAAAAACATATTCATTCCTCAATTGCTTTAGGTATAATAGATAATGAATGAGAAGTGACCAGTATTAGAGGATAACTCTCTGGGCTTAAGGGCTCATTATTTATACTAAATAAATGCCGATCTGTTATAGGAATCTAAAAATAAAAACTGATTTTCTTCATTTCACATTATTTAGGGAGAGAGAATGATTTCATTTCAAAAATTCAAAGCGTTTATTCAAGTTTTATAGCAAAATTGGAACATATTTGAAAATCTAAAACTTGGAGCTCTGGAGCATCACGTCATCTTTGTACAATCTCCATATGGAATCCTGTATATACAAATCAGAAAATATTTCATGCACCATATAAGCCTAACCTTAACTACAAAACACATAAACATACAACTTTTTCCCTTTACCTCCTACCCCACTTTCAGACAAAATGGCTTTGTTCAAAAAACCAAACTGGTAGGCAGAAGCCAGAGAAGGCTATCTCAAAACTCCTCCAATCTAACTATTTTTTTCTTTTAATCTATGGAATCCCTGAATCTAGCCTACTTTGGTGAGAGAGCTTTGACTATTCAGTAACCACCCGATGGTCCCCTGATGAATGGAAATTTCCTTTAATTACTTGCATTTCATAAACTAACTGACTCTGCAAAGTGCATCACATAATCAGTGAAACAATGGCATTCTAGTTGCATTTGGAACACATTGTTGGGCCTTGAAGATTTGTAGTGCTCTCAAAACTTCTCAATTCTTGGACACCTTGGAGAGAGGCTTATTAAAGAGAAATATGTGTATTAAAATTGAAAGAGAAAAGAACTGGGAGTCAGTAGACTTGGGTCCTCAACAAGTTCTGTTGCTTACCTCTATGATCCTGACAAGTCATATCACCTCTCTGGGTCTCAGTTTCCTTATCTAACAATAGTAACATGCAATTGCATAACACATTCATGTTCACAATGTACTTTATTCAAATTATCTCGTTTGGTCCTTACAACAACTCTATGAGGTAGAGGTTATTATTGTTTCCATCTTAAACGTTGGAAAACTGGGCCTCAGGGCTATTGAAGTAACTGATCCAAGATCACGTAATTATAAAATGTCATCAGAATTATTCAAATTTAGGTTTTCCAGACCCCAATTCCAGGGCAATATATACTAAGTCACCTAGCAGACTCTTGTTGCTGTTTGTCCTTCATTCTCAAGGAGGACCACGATATTAAGGAGGTGATGCTATGACATGTAAGTGAATTGGATTTAAGTGAGGGGGGCTGTGCAAGGTCACCAGCATCACTCTCTCCTCCAGAGCCATCTGGGACTAGTGGAGAAATATAAATCTGGACAACCCAAGATGGTCCTGGATGCAGTGGGGAGATCTTGGCCTTTTATAAGCTAAGGTCTTTCCCAGGTCTCAGTTTGACTGAGGCAATTCCCATTCTATGATTGAGCCTAGGTAAAAAACTGAGGCAGAGAATGGTTTCTTTACCAATTCAAAAAAAATCAATGTCTTATGTGGACAGAGAAAAGTGAAAAGAAAGGAGGAAAAGAAAAGAAAGAAAGAAGTAAAGGAAAAGAGAGAAAGGGAGAAAGAGAGAGAGACAGAGAGAGACAGAGACAGAGAGAGAGAGAGAGAGAGAGAGACAGAAAGAGAGAGAGAGATAATGGGAGAGAGAGAGAAAGAGAGAGAGAGATAATGGGAGAGAGAGAGAGAGAGAGAGAGAGAGAGAGAGAGAGAGAGAGAGAGAGAGAGAAAGTCTGTGTTGCTCTCTGTCCAGCTACCCCAGTGGAGTAGCTTCTGTTTCTACTCACAAAGGCTATTGCTTTCCTTCAGTCTTGAAGAGGACCATGACATCACAGATATGATGCTGTTACATGCAAGGGAACTGGATTTAAGTCAAAGAGTGCTGTTCAAAGTCACCAACCTCACTTTTTCCTCCGGAGTCATCTGGGTACAGTGGCAAGATATAAATCAGGACAACTGGAGATGGCCCAGGATACAGTGTGGGACCTCAGCCTTTTTAAACTAACTCTTAAGTGAACTAAACTGACTTTTCTATCTATCAAATAAGGGAATTAGGCCAGATAATCTCTAAGGTCTCTTCTCAAACATTCTGATTCTATGAAGGGCCCTCTCAAGCTAGAATAAAGAGATGGCCTACTATCTCTGGATTATCTTTGACTTGCTGCATTATACCTGTTCAAACAAAATAGCTATGTGCTTTTGGTCTTGTTAAGTGTTCCCCTGAACGCTTGTCTTTTTGAGTTGCCATATTTTCCAAAAATGCTGAACCCAGAGCATGCAGGAAGCCCTGAATGTGTCAAAAATGAAGCCCCTCCCCAAAGATGAGCTAATTTTTGGCTGAATCCAAAATCGGGTTCCCTGTGTGTTCTTGGGTGTCAAGACAGGTGCCACTCGCTCTGGGATAGGCTGAGAAACTGCTTGTGAAGCTGGGACAGTGTCAATAAGCAGACCATTCTATCTTCATAGTCTAGAGGTACCCAAAGGAAAAGAATGTGACTTTTGCCATTGCCT
The DNA here is from genome assembly GCA_028646575.1 of Pseudocheirus occidentalis. Taxonomy (NCBI): domain Eukaryota; kingdom Metazoa; phylum Chordata; class Mammalia; order Diprotodontia; family Pseudocheiridae; genus Pseudocheirus; species Pseudocheirus occidentalis. The sequence goes on from CM053594.1 coordinate 334,982,534, forward strand.
TGCTCCTCCCCTTCAAGAAGAGTTTTGTCCCTTTCTCACCTTTCTTGCACCTTTTCCTCCCCCATGCCATGACCCTTTAGGTGGACATTTGTATTGTGTCCTCCTTCTTTTGTTGTACTGTAATAAAAATGCAAATTTCTATATGAGTTGCAAACTCTTTGGGTTCCACATCCATGTTCATTTCTCTTATTTAAAAAATAGTTTTCATGTAAGTTTTGGGAAGTTGTGACTACCTGTTGACAATCTTTAGCAATTTGCATTAGATGAAAGGTGGGAAGAAGAGAAGTAACAAGCTTTCAAAAATAATTATAACAATATAAAAGTTTTCCGATTTTGGAAAAAACATCTCAGGATTCCTACGTATCACTAAAATTTTGACCTGCCCACATAGCACTTTTACTTCTTCCTTCTGCTATTTAAACCACTCTGATAAGACAAGACAAGCTTAAAACTGCAGGAAAAAAGAGTTCATGTTCCCATTCACACAAGGCAACATCCTATGGGGTGGCTGGTGGCACCAGCCGTGGAGTCAGAAGGACCCTAGTTCAAATCTGGTCTCAGACACTTACAAAACTAACCTTGTGACCTTGTGCAAATCACTTAACCCCAATTGCCCTACCTACCCCCATACAAAAAAAAAGCAAAACCAAACACACACACATGCATACACATGCACACACACACAACAGGCAACATCCTAGGCAGAAAAGGAAAGTCTTCTGATTTTCTTTGAGACTCCAAATACATAGTCCTATGGAAGTCTCTTACAGGTTTCACAAAGTGTTTTCAATATAAAGGAAACACACTGTAATGGAAAGGATTGGCAATATGCAGAAATACATCCAGAGGCTTTAGCTAACCTTTTTGTTCAGAATTACTGATGAAGCCCTATGCAGCATGAAATCATTGGGACAAGACAAATTACCCTGGTAAACTTTAATTACATTCAGCATAAAATTTACAAAGCAGTAATAACAACTTGGCTACTTTTCTAAAATTAATTTTTGAGCAGAAATGCCTGAAATAGTATTTCATCTTCTGAGGTTAAAGAGACTTGCTTCAAAAAGGAGTAAAGGTTAAGCAGCTAAACAGGAAAGGAAGGGCAGTAAATGGAATAATACAGATGAAAGAAATTAGGTTGAAGAGTCAAAATAGAAAAGAGAATCATTTGTTGATTCAATAAACATTTATTCTCCTGCATAGTGTGTGGTAGGCATGGTTAAGGATATAAAGAAAAATCACATAATCCTGACTCTCATGGAATTTAATCTAATGGGAGAAAAATATATATAAATGCACAAACAAATATAATGTCAGGGTGAAGTGCATGAGGTTAAAAATGCTATGAGAGCTTAGAGGAAGAATAGATCACTTTCAGATGAGGTGATTCAACTCAACAAGGAATTATTCCATGTCTTCTAGAAGCAAGGGGCTTTGTCAAATACAAAGACAAAAATGGAAGGTAATATTTGCCCTGGAGGAGTTTACATTCTACCAAGGGATACAACATGTAAACTAGATTAGGGTTGATGAAAGGTTAATGCATTTAGAGATTAAAGATGGAATCTAAACAAAAAGAGGATGAATAGGTTATAGAGATTTAGAGGTAATAATTACTCTTTCCATAACATAAAACAGATAATATAGTTTATATTTATGTAGCATTTTAAGGTTTGCAAAGTACTTTCCTCATAACAGCTCCATCATAATAAGTGTTATCCTTCTTTCTTCCCCTTCTTCCTCCCTCATTTCCTACCTTCCTCCATCCATCTTTCTTCCCTTTCTCTCATTTCTCTTCTTCCTTCTCTCTCCCTCCTTTTCTTTTTCCCTTCTTCCCTCCCTCCATTCCTTCCTCACTCTATTCCACTATCCCTGTTTTCCTTCCTCCATTTTCTTCTCTCCTCTTTTTTCTTCCTTCTTTTATTCTGTGCTTCCTTTCCTTTCTTCCTTAATTCCTCACTGAATGGAATGGGATAAAATTAGATCATAGATTTAAAGGCTGGAAAGGACCTTAGAAATTATTCAATGCAATACCTTCATTTTATAATTGAGGAAACATATTTAGAGAGATTAAATGGTCACATAGATGACAGTATCATGTAGTGGCAGAACCAGGATTTGAACTCAGGACTTTTGATTCTCAAATCAGTGCTCTTTTCATCTTGCTAATTTCAGCATTCAAGATTTCAAGTATCATTCTAACTGATGATGACCAAAGGTGTGCCTATGATGGGTGGTTATGATCATAATTAAAGAATGACTAGGTTAGTGTGTCTGAATAAATCATTAACATGAATGTATACCTAGGTCCTAATTGGTGTGAATAATGATTTCTTTGAAGTAGCTGCATGTATTCAAATTTTTACCACTCCAAGTTATAATTATGTAAAATATGATACGTGGTTCTAGCCCAATGGAAATGAGCAGTGCAAATTCAGATAATTTACTTCATGGATTCATTATTTAAACCAATCAGAACCTAGGGGTAGCTCATATTTTAGAAGGAGGTAGCAAAATGCATAACTAATATTCTGCATTTATGAGTTAGGACCAATAATTGAGGCTATTTTAATGATGTTTATAATGCTATTATTTTGTGAAAAATCCTGAAATATCCATTACTGAGAAATATTCAAGGAGAATTATTACTCCTTGATATGCCCAAACTTGTATATATTTTCTTCTCTACCCCCTTCAAAAATGAGTCATATGTGAGTGTGCAAAACCATATTCACAGATCTCTTCCACTCCTACAAATTTGGTCAATCATTAAGCATTGGACCAAAGGGTTGTATCCCTAGTCATCCTTTACCTGGAATTTCCTTGGGTCACATATGAATATGCATATGCAACTATATTTCCCAACATATATGAGAACTATTTAAACAGAAGAGGAATCTTGGCTAAGAGATATGTAAACTGGACTTGCAGCCAAATGACTTGGGCTAAAATTCCAGCTCTACAACATTCAGGATACATGACACTTAAACCTTTTAACCCTTAATTTCTTCTTCTGGAATAAAGGTTGCTCTAAGGAAAGCACTTAGCAAATCTGAATGTTCCAAATAAGTGAGAGTTGCGATTTTGTCAATCTGCCTGATTCTCTATGCAAAAAGAAGCAAAAGTCAGGCTTTCAAAGCCAAGGTGAGTTAAGTCCTCCACAGATTTACATAAGGACAAGATACTATAATCCTATATATCCCTGTGTGAAGCCTTTCACATAACTGATGTACAATATGGTGCCACAGACAGGTTAAAACCATGGATACATTTTGAAGCAGTGAAGGAAAACCACTCTGTTGGGCCTGCAGAGGTTGCTGGACTTTGATATATGTCTCTGCTGTTATTCAGTTAACAAGTGTTTATCAAGCATTTATCTCAATGCCTGAGAGAGGAGCAGATTACCGTCTTCAGAAAGTGACTCACTCTCATATTATTCTTTATCTAGGTGTATATGTCAAGTATGTCTGCTTTTATTGGTATGGGAAATAACATGAAAGCCATACATTTTGCAACCCATTTGTGACTTATAATTGAATAGAGTTGTCTGAAACTCAGAGGGAATATGTGATTTCATCATGGTGACAGTTAGAATATATCAAAGGTAGGACTTGAACATAGTTCTCCTTGGTTCTAAGGCCATTCTTACCTTACTCTTTTCTGAGCAATATCACAGAGTTTGGCACAGGCTTTGGCAATACCAGCAGCAGGCCATGGAGGCAGCTATGGCGGCAGCAGTAGCAGCTTTGGAAGCTCTCACATCAGAGAAAGGAAGTCAAACAACTGGTAAGGGGTCAAACAACTGATAAGAAAGAGATTACAAGGGATCTTTTGCTGGCACTGTGTGAATCTGGCACTGACTGGCAACTCTATTTCCTTTCAGCAGTTCTGGATCATAGTTCCAAGGTGGAGAGGAGTTAATGTAATCAGTCATAAGAGAGCAGAGGTACTCATTACAGTTCCAAGGCAGAGAGTAATACTAGTGCTTCTGGCTTTAGGGGAGCAGAGGCCTTTTGGGGGTAAACACTTAAATGCTGATCACAATAGTGACCATGACTCTCCTCAGATCACATAAATTTAGAAGCACCCAAAACTTGTTGACCCCTGAACTAGCTGGGCAAAAAGCAATACAAAAAAGCCTGAAACTTGGGAAAGCATTTCCCCAACACCAAGTGATCAGAGATCAACTCTAACCTAAAGTTCAAAGTCAAAGGCTGGTAAAATGAGCAAACAACAAAATAAGAAATTGATCATGAAAAGCTAGTAAGATGACAGGGAAGAATAAGACACAAACTCAGAAGACAACAACATGCAAAAAGTTACAAAGAAAGCCTCAAAGTAAAACACAAATTGGACCAATAAGAATTCTTACAAGAGATAAAAGTGAGGGAGGAAAACTGGAGAAAAGAAATTAGAATGATGTAAGAAAATTATGAAAAAAGAATTGTTTGTCCTTTTGTAAGAGGTCCAGTGACATCACAGAGAGATGTCTTGAATCTCCCATGAAATGAATTTAAGTGAGGCAGAGTTGCACAAAATCATCTCCTCATTTTCTCTTTCAGAGCCATTGAAGTCCAGTGGCAAGGAAAAACTCATGGGTAACTGGTGATGGACCAAGATGCAGTGGATGATGTTGGTTTTGTCCATATCTAACCAAGTTCCGAGTTCTGCCAAGCACTAGATTCATCTCACTTTATGGGTGTGGTAACAAATTGTTTTCATCTATCAGTTCTACCAGAAAAAGTTTTGACATGCTTGGGGGAGCCATTCCCTTAATTTGCCACTGGGTTTGAGGCTTGTTGGTTACCCTCAACCTTATTTAATTCATCTACTGATAGAGTTTTACTGGTGTATGACTCCTGTATATTGTGCAGTTTCTGGGAGCGACAGATGAGACTTAGGTGAAGGCAGTCATGAAACAATGAGCTTGGCAAACCCTCAGAACAGAGTTGCTAGTAATCCATGAATATTCCATGTGTCCTAAAAGAAATTTTAATTGAAAGAGAATTAACAGTTCAGTTGAAGAGGCACAAAACATACTGAAAAAATAGCACCTTGAAAAAAAGAATTGGTTTAATGGTAAAAGAGGTACATAAATTGACTGAAAAAATAGACAAATGGAAAAATAGGCACAAAAGTTTCCTGAAAAAAAACTTAAAAATTAGAATTGAGTAAGTAGAAGGTAATGATCAATAAAACATCAAGAAACAATAAAGCAAAGTCAAAAGAATGGAAAAATAGAAGGAAATTAAAATAACTCATTGGAAAAAATACTGACCTGGAAAATAGATTCAGGAAAGATAATTTAAGAATTATTAGATTGCCTAAAAGCCTTGATCAAAGAAAGAGCCTAGACATCATAAATATCATATTTCAAGAATTTCAAGAAATTATTATTCAAGAAATTCAAGAAATCAGTTTTAAAAAAGAAAAACTGCTGTGATATGTTTGATTCAAAGGGTAGAATAAAAATTGGAAGAACCCACCAATAACCTTCTGAAAGAGCTTCCCCAAAGGAAAACTCCCAGGAATATTATAGCTAAATTCCAGAGCTCCCACATCAAAAAAGAAAATATTTCAAGCAGCCAGAAAGACATATTTGAAATATCATAGAGCCACATTCAGGATCACACAAGATTTAGCAGCTTCTACACCAAAGGAGTAAAGATAGAAGTAGGAGTAGAATGACCTATCTAGCAAAACTGAGCATAATTCTTTGGGGGAAAAATTCATATTTAATTAAATACATGGTTTTCAAGCATTCTTGATAAAAAAGACAAGAACTGAATATAAAATTTGAAATTCAGACAAAAGACTAAAGAAAGCATAAAAAGGTAAATATGACAGGGGAAACATAAGGTGCTTAATATGTTTAAACTATTTGCATTCTTCTATGGAAAGATGATATTTGGAGCTGCTTAGAACTTTATCATTATTAGGGAAAATATAAGGAGTGTGCAAAGATGACATGAGTGTGAGTCAATATGTTGGGATGATCTGCAAAAAAAGTAATAATGAAAGACAGAGAAAGAGGAAGGTATGGGGAGAAAGGAGAAGGGAGATGTGAATGCAGAAACTTTTCTCCCATAAAAGAGGCATACAAGAAAGATTTTTTTATAATGGAGGGGTAAATGATGATGGGGTATAGGACAGTGTTTGAACTTCACTCTCATCAGAATTGGTTCAAAAAGGAAAGAATATATAAACACACTAATATGAAACACACTAATAAGAAACACAGGACAGTGATAAAAGAGAGGTGATTGTTAAAAGCAAAACCAACTTTTGAAAATGGACAGGGGAGAGAGAAGGATAATGATAAAAAATAAGATGGAGGGATATACAAAATTAGTCATAACTTTGAATGCAAAAGGGTTGAGCTCAACACAAAATAGAAGGGGATAGCAGAATGGATTAGAAATCAGAATCAACAATCTATTGTTTACAAGAGACAAACTTGAAACAGAAAAACACACACAGAGCTAAAATAAAGACCTTGAGCAGAATCTATTATGTTTCAATGAAGGAAAAAAAGACAGGGGTAGCTATCATAATCTAAGATAAAGCAAAAGCAAAAATAAACTTAATTAAAAGATAATCAGGAAAATTACATTTTCCTAAAAGGTATCATAAACTTAAAGCAATTTCAAAGAATTCATGGTGAAAAATGTTCTCTCCCTACAGAGAATAAATTGATGAGTCTGAAAAACAGATCAAAATATACCATCTTTCACTTTCTTTATTCTTTTGGGATTCAAGTTTTCTTCCACAAAATGATTAATAATAAATTGATTTCACATGTATTACCTATATCAGTTTGCTTACCATATTAGGGAAGGAAGAGGGAAGAAGAGAGAATTCAGAACTCAAAATTTCTTTAAAAAAGAATGTTTAAGACTGTTTTTATATTTAATTAGGAAAAATAGAGACAAAGGTCATGAAGTTGTTTCTTCCCTACCTTCATCATACCTTTTTTCAATTTATAGATACTAGTAGTATAATTCCTATCATGTGTCAGGCCAAGCTGAGTTCAAATTCTTCCTCTGACCAAGGGCACCTAAATTCTGAGTCTTGTGCTCTTTATCAATAAAATTGGAATAATAACACCTATAGTGTCTCTCTCACAGTATTCTGTTTCTGTCTCTGTCTCTCTGTCTTACTATCTCTCTGTCTGCCTGTCTCTCTCAGTCAATCAAGATTAAGTGACTTGCCAAGGGTCACACTTCTAATGTCTGAGACCTGATTTGAATTTAGGTCCTACTGATTTCAGGACTGGTGCTTTATACACTGTACCACCTAGCTGATCCTCTCATAGTAATTTCAGTGACATTTGGAAGAGGTAATATATAAAATGCTTTACAAATTTCAGGTCTTAGCTTTGTTGGGGGGTGGAGCCAAGATGGTGGCACAGAAGCAGGAACACTCCACAGCCTCCACATAACCACCTCAAATACCCATTAAATATGAATCTAAACAAATTTTACCGGTCCGGAACTCACAAAATTACAGAAAAACACATATGCTGCTGAAGGCAGCTCAGGAATGGCTAATCACAGTGTGCTGGGAGCCAAAACCAGCCTGGCCTGAAACCGCATCTTGGCCTAGGGGCAGCCAGGACAAGCCATAGCTGGAGCCTTCAGGAGTGTGGATCAGCAGCAGCTATGGCAATTTTCAGAATTATCAAGCCATAAGAAATAAGGACTAAGTGAAAAGTTAGTGGCACTCAGCTAAATTCTGGGGAGACTATCCAGTCAAACTGCCTCCAGGTCAAGGAAGCAGCAGAAGCCATGGCTGTACAGCTGCTCCCATGTGGCTGTTTCAGAAGCTCCCAGCCTGAAGAACTTCCAAGTGATCATTTAGAGGCTCAGTGTTCTTGCCTTAAAGCTGCTTGGATCAGGATCATGCTCTTGGGTGGTGATCCTGGGGTGCATTTTCAGTGAGCCAAAGCTGCTGGGGGATGCAACAGCCTCCTAATAGCCCTGGCAGCTATAAAAACCCCAATGATTTGGGACAGTGCTTTCCCCTCTTTAAGAAGAGTTCCCCAGACCTAAAAAGTCAAATAATTGACCAGCAATATGAGAAGGCAAAGGAAGCAAAGTAAGAACGGCAATCCAACTTTATATTCTTTTGGGGGGGACAAAAATGATTGAAACATGGAACAGGAGGAAGACAATACAGTCAGAACTCCCACAACAAAAGCTTCCAAGAAAAATGTAGACTGGTTACAAGTCATAGAGCAGCTTAAGAAGAATTTTGAAACCCAAATAAGAGAAGTGGAGAAAAAATTGGGAAGAGAAATAAGAATGATGCAAGAAAGTCATGAAAAGAGAGTCAACAACCTGACTAAAGAAAATAACACCTTAAAAAAAAAGATTAACTCAAATGGCAAAAGGCCCAAAAAGCCAATGAGGAGAAAATTTCCTTAAAAAGTCAAATTTGCCAGATGGAAACAAAAAATCTCAAAAGCTTTCTGAAGAGAATAACTCCTTCAGAATTAGAATGGAGCAAATGGAAGCAAATGATTTTATGAGAAATCAAGATACAATAAAACAGATCCAAACAAATGAAAAAAAAATAGAAATAATGTGAAAAATCTCCTTGAAAAAACCACTCACTTGGAAAATAGATCCAGGAGACACAATTTAAACATTGTTGGACTACCTGAAAGCCATGATCAAAAAAAGGAAAAAAAAGAACCTAGAAAACATCCTTTAAGACATTCTTAAGGAAAATTGCCCTCATATTTTAGAAGTAGAGGGCAAAATAGAACTTGAAAGAATTCACCAATCACCTCTTGAAAAATATCCCCAAAAGAAAACTCCTAGGAATGTCATAACCAGATTCCAGAGCCCCCACATCAAAGAGAAAACATTACAAGCTGCCAAGAAGAAACAATTTGAATACTGTGGAAACACAATTAGGATAACCCAGGATCTAGCAGCTTCTACATTAAGGTATCAAAGGACCTGGAATATGATATTCTGGAGATCAAGGGAGCTAGGATAAAACCAAGAATCACCTACCCAGGAAAACTGAGCATAATGTTCCAGGGGAAAATATGGTCATTCAATGAGGTGAAGGATTTTCAAGCATTCATGCTGAAAAAAACAGAACTGAAAAGAAAGTTTGATACTCAAATACAAGAAACATGAGAAGGTAAACATGAAAAAGAAATTCTAAGGAACTTATCAAAGTTGAACTATTTACATGCCAACATGGAAAAACAATAATTGTAACTTATGAAACTTTTCTCAGTATGAGGATCAGGTGAAAGGAATACAAATGTATATATATATGTACATATACATACACATATGTCTATATAGGAGGTCATATATATGCATATGAATACGTATTTGAGTATGTGTATATATGTGTACATACATGGCACAGGATCAATTGAATAGGAAGGGATGATACTTTAAAATGTGAAATTCTGAGGTGGGAGAGGAATAGAATGAGAGGAAACAGAGAGAGACAGAATGCGGTTAAACATCTCATATAAAAGAGGCAAGGGATAACTGTTACAGTGGAGGAGAAGAACAGGAAGGCCAAAGGGAAAGGGTCAACCTTACTCTCATTGAATTTGGATAAGGGAAGGAATGACATAAATTCTAACCTGGGTATCTTGCCACACAGGAGAGTGGGGATGGGGTGGACATAAGAGGTGGGATGATGGAGGGGAGGGCAGGGAAGGGGTTGTTGCTGGAAGCACATACTTTTGTAAAGGGACAGGGACAGGGTAGAGAATAGAACAAGGAGGGGCAGGATAGAAAAGAGGGACATATAATCAGTCTCTCACAATATGTCCATTGTGGAGATGGTCTTTGTAACTACATATGTACAGCCTATATTGAATTGCTTGTCTTTCCAGTGTGGGTGAGTGATGAGGAAGGAAGGGAAAGACTCTAGAATTTAAAGTTCTATAATCAAATGTTAAATGTAAATATATATATATATATATATATATATATACACACAACACACACACACATATATACATATATGTGTGTGTATTTATTATTATTATTATTATTATTATTATTATTAATTACATGCAACTGGGAATTAAGATATACAGGCACTTGGGTAGGGAGATCCATCTTGCCCTACCAGAAAGTCAGAGGGGCAATAGGGGAGGACATAGGAGAGAGCAGATTGGGGGAGGGGTTATACAGTGGGATGGGTGTTTGGGGGTGGTGGGTGTGGGAAAAATGGGGAGAAAATTTGTAACTCGAAATCCCATGGAAATGAATTATGTAAACAAGGCAATAAGTAAATGAATTTTTAAAAGAGTGAAAAAAATTCAAGTCTTACATGTATTTCAGTGATTATTATTAATAGCATCTTTATGTGTGGGATTTGGTGGGAAATAGCTTTATTCTTCAAAGGGTGTTCTCATACTTGACAAGTTTGAAATGGCTATTCCAGTCCTAGCTTCTCATTTTATAGATGGGGAGTGAAAGGTCCAGAGAGGTACAATGAGTCACTAGACCTCATGTACTGCTTTCAAGGAACAGGATGTATTTTATTTGTGAATTTCCAAGGTTTATTGGATAGTATTTATATATGGTATTATGAGGAACTCTGGGAATTCTATTCTTCAAAGGCAACCTAATCATTAGTTTTATAGATAAAAGTAAGTCAGTCTCTACACAAGTGAAAAAGTTTCTGCATAGTTGCTTCTGAGTTATAATCTTAATTCCCTTTTCTAATCCCAACATGGATACATTGTTCAAAAGCTGATAATGAAGTGCTTTGCCATATTTTGGGGAGGATATATCTTAAATCAATTTCTTTTGCTTTGATTGTCACTTTACAGAGCTACTCTTGAGTTCAAGAGATGTATTGTCCAGCTTTGACACTAACCAGCTGATCGGTCATGATATCAGACTTGATAGATGGATTTCTCCTAAATGTCCCAATAGTAATGATGTTATTGAAGGTTTTTTTCCCCCATTCTTAGGCAATGAAGTATGACAGTGGAAAACAATTTAAATGAGTTCAGACTTCATTTGGTCTAATGGTCCCTAACCTGTCCTTTCATGTATGACTTCAGCTACTCTACATATAAAATAAGAGTGACAAGAAGGGAAACAGAGCTGCCTGAGGATAATTGTGTGAAAAAATGCCTTATAAACACTGATCCCAAAAGAGAAGCCACAGAGGGATTTTAATCAGCATGATTAGTAGGAATGGATCTATATTAATAACATCATAGATACATTGAAGTTATGAAATAATTTTTGGTTCAGTTGCTTCATTTGCATTTGACTCTTTGTGACCCTTTGGGGGGTTTTCTTGGCAAAGTTACTAGAGTTATCTGCCATTCCCTTCTCCAGCTGATTTGACATATGAGGAAACTGAGGCAAACAGGGTTAAGTGACTTGTCCAGGGTCACAAAGCTGAAAATGTGTGAGGTTGGAATTGAAATCACGAAGATGAATCTTTCTGACTCCAGGCATAAGACTCTATCCCCTGTGCCATCTCAGGTTCCAGTGATGGAAGTAATTAATTCTCCTCCTGGCTACAAATGATACAAGGGATAGTTGTATCTCTGTTAACTCTTAAGATTAGGGGTAGATAGCCTCCATCTTTTCAGTCCTTATTTAGCAGACCAGAAGAAAAAATGTGTAATTGGCCAACCATTAATAAACACTTATTAAGTTACTACGATGTCTAGTCCCTGTGCTAAACTCTAGGGATATAATAAAAGGCAAAAGACAGCCCCTGTCCCCCAGGAACTCCCAATCTATAGGGGAAGAGAACGAAGAAATAATGTAGAAGCAAACTAGATAGAGGTAAATAGAAAATCGTCAACAGAGACAAGGCACTATAACTTAGAGAGATTGGGAAAAGCTTCTTTTAGAAAGTGAGACTTTAGCTGGGACTTGAAGGAAGCCAGGAGACAGAGGTGAGGAGAGAGAGCATCCTGGTCACTGGACACAGCCAAAGAAAATACTTGAAACATTCTTTCTTTCTTTCTTTTCTTTCTTTGTTTCTTTGTTTCTTTCTTTCTTTCTTTCTCTTTCTTTTTTCCTTCCTTCCTTTTTTCCTTCCTTCCTTTCTTCTTTCTTTCTTTCTTTCTTTCTTTCTTTCTTTCTTTCTTCCTCTCTCTCTCTCTCTCTCTCCATTCCTCCCTCCCTCCTTCCTTCCTTCCTTCCTTCCTTCCTTTCTTCCTTCCTTCCTTCCTTCTTTCCTTCCTTCCTTCCTTCCTTCTTTCCTTCCTTCCTTCCTCCCTCCCTCCCTCCCTTATTTTGTTCTCTAAAAAATATGATGTTTATAAATGTGAGTCACTGGAAATGGTTTTATGAACAATTTTGATTTGTTTACTGACAACTTTTAGATATACATGTATTATACAATTTAAAAAGTGAGAGGACTTGTAAATTTATTTAAATATAATCTGTTTTGTTTTCATTATGAGTTTGAATTTATTCAGTACTTTCCTAATTATACATTTCTCAAAGGATAATGTTCCTAAGGAAATCGCTGATGTGCACATATTCTGTTCAGTAAAATTTAATAAAGTAAATAAAAATAAAAATGGATGACACTCTGCCTCATATACTGTGAAAGTTATTGCTTGTCTTCCATAAACAAAGTTTGCATTCTTTTGAAATGTAATTTTTCACTGAAGGATTTTCTTATGATTATCTCATAAGGTGAATGAATGAATTAAAAACATTTATTAAACATATATTATATACCAAACATAAAGCATTGTGGAACACACATTTTGAGGTTAAGAATGGACCTTAAAGAGCACCAGGTCTAAGCCCCTCATTTCATCAGTGAAGAAACTGAGGCCCCAGAAGATCAAAGGACTTGTCCAAAGACATACAGGTTTTAATTGGAAATTTTAGGATTTGAAGCTTGGACATCTGAGAGTTCAGTGTTCTTTCCACTGTACTACAATGAGTTTAAGGATTGTTTTGGATTAACATTTTGTAGGAATCTGTTAGGGAAATTGCTAGGAAGTTCTTTGTTACTAATTTTCTCTGACAGTGAGATTGGAAAAACAATTTCATCATGATTCTTTATTAGTTCCTGGTTTAACAATTAACAATAATTAAATCAGCTTCTCTTGATCTTTGGTTCTTTCTATGGAAACCTAAAGGCACAGCTATACCTCTAACTATTTGCAAGTTAATCTTGTGTTTTGGGAGCTTAATGAATATTTTACTAAATCATATCCCTAATTTATTCACCCAGTGAATCTCAATTACACTACTGGTTGTTCCCTGAACATAACATGCCATATTTTCCCCTTTTTTATTTTCCTAGTTTATCCCCCATGTCTTGAATGCATTCTCACCTCTGTATTTGCTGTATCTGTATTTTTCTTTGAGGTTCAGCTTAGGCTCTATCTTCTCTGCTTTTCCCGACACCTTTTAGGGGAATTATCTCTATTTTCAAATAATCCAAGAGAATTTTGCATTTCTCATCCTTTTTTCTCATCACTTGTACTAGATATTATAAGTTTTGTGTTGTTTCATTTTGTTTGTTTGTATATATTATTATCTTTCCCAGTATACAGTTAGCTACTTGAAGACAGAAAATGACTTATTTATGTCTTTATACTCAGCCTAGGATCTACCATGGAAATGTTTAATGACCACTTATTGAGTTGAATTGAACTAATTCATTCGCATTATATCCAAAATTCCATTATTAGTCCTATTAGTTCCAGCTATTCTATGATTCAAATGTTAATTTTACATACCATGAAAGGGAATCAAATAACTATTCTTATCATATTAACTTTAAAATTTTTTATTATTAATTAATTTCTTTATTTTTAGTTTTCTACATTCACTTCCATAAGTTTTAAAGTTTTCTCTCCCTCACTTTAGCTCCCTCCCCAAGACAGCATGCAATATGATAGAGACTCTATGCACACAATCTTATTAAACATATTTTCACCTTAGTCATATTGCATAGAATAATTATGATGAATGGGAGAAAACATGAGAAAGAAAAAAATAAACAAAAAAGAAAATAGTCTGCTTCACTCTGCATTATGACTCCGTAGTTTTTCTTTGGATATAGGTAAAATTTTCTACCAAGAGTCCTTTGAAATTGTTTTAGGTCCTTGCAATGCTGGGAAGGGTTAAGTCTATCAAAATCAGTTGTCACACAATGTGGCTGTTACTGTATGCAATGTTCTCCTGATTCTGCTCACTTTATTCAGCATCAGTTCCTATAAGTCTTTTCAGGTTTTTCCAAAGTCCATCTATTCATCATTTCTTATAGCACAATAGAATTTCATTACATTCATGTACCACAATTTGTTCAGCTATTCCACAATTGATGGGCATTCCCTCAATTTCTAGTTCTTGGCCAACACAAAAAGAGCTGCTGTAAATATTTTTGTACATATAGGTCCTTTTCCCATTTTTATGATCTCTGGGATTGTTATGGGAATCTGAAGATCTTCTCTGCCCCTAGACCCTTTGCTTAAGTGGCTTAAGCGGCTCTGAGAATTTTCCCTGATTTGAAAGTATACTCTGCCCTGAATAGGCTGAATGTGGTCACATGGAGCCTGTGGAGGGAGGCTTGTTTTTTGATAATGCCCACACCTTGTTGTTTTGTGATTGGGCAATGAGTCAAGAAGGCTGTGACATTCTCTGATCCAGGAGAAGGCTCTATATATACCCTGATGTGAGGTTTTGCTTTGGGGCTCACTTTGGGAAGAGTTGTGTGATTTGGCCAGACAAGACTCAGGGAAGCTATTGAGTCCCCTGGCTTTGAAAAACCCAGATGTTGGTGCTTCCCTCTCTGGTAACTGAATAGGTATGGATGTAATGGTCAGATGGTTGGAAGCCTGTCTCTGTTGATCTGTTTCTTTGTTTGCTTGTAACTGCTCCTTGTAATTTGTTTGTATTTTGTTTGTATTCTCTGAAGTTCAGGGTGCTGAATTTTTCCCCTGAACTAGGTAAATGATATATGTTTGATCAAAGTGAGACTGTTAACCCATTTTGAGTTGCTTTCTTTTAGAAAAGCAGATCTAAGAACCTGTGCTAGCAGCTATCCTGGGTATGCTAGAGTGCTTGCTGATACAGGGATATAGTTCTAGGAGTGGTATTTATTGCTGGGTCAAAGGGTATGTACATTTTTATAGACCTTTGGGTATAGCTTCAAATTGTTCTCTAAAATGGTTAGATCAGCTCACAGCTCTACCAACAATGAGCTAGTGTTCCAACTTTCCTACATCTTCTCCAACATTTATAATTTTCCTATTCTGTCATATGAGCCAATCTGATAGTTGCAATGTGGTACCTCAGAGTTGTTTTGATTTGCATCACTCTAGCCAACAGGAATTTAAAGCATTTTTTATTTGACTATAGATAGCTTTAATTTCTTCCTCTGAAAACTGCCTGTTCGTATCTGTTGACCATTTATCAGATGGCGAATGACTTGTATTCTTGTATTAGCATGTCAGTTTTTGCCTATCATCAAAGTGATGGTTGACATACATTTTCTAATACATGTTGAGAGTTGAAAAAAAACACAGAAAACAGAATCACAATAAAATCAGTAAGACAAGTAGAAAACAATGTTAAGTATTTTCAAAAAGCAATACACAATTACCAAAGAAATCTTGGAGAGGCAGGGGTGGGGTGTTGAGCAGTATCAATAATCAGAGGTCCTCCAAAATGAAGGCTTCTAAAAGATGGAACCACACTTTGTCCTTTTCTCTTTTCCACTTGTGTGAGGATTATAGGAATCATTTTATATTAGCCTAGTAATTATCACAGGGAAAACAACAACAACAAAGTAGTTGAAGATTGCCAGTGAGTAAATACATACATGCAGCAGAATAGGAAGCCCCCTGAATTAACTCATCACTCTACCTGTCTTGGATAAGTGATATAAATACAGAAGAAGCTGGGTTCACAACTGAATAGTAGCAAGAGAGGACTGGATTGAATTTGGGAAATTGTACAGCATGGCATTTTCATCGATTCTGAGTCATTTGCAGACCTTTTTTTAAAATTACCTATATTTTTAAAGCAATTGTTGATGTATTTAACAAATAATAATACATTATGGATTATTCTCAGTCTGTGAGAGCTCTCTTGTAACAGAGTAAAGTAACTAAGTAAAACTAACAGTAGTAATTCCATTGAACAATTCATTCAGCATTGCATATCTGTAGCACCACACCTAGCAGTGATGCCAGCCCAGTGCCTTCAACCATTATATGGATAATGTGGAGATGCAGCCCTAGTAGTGCTCCAGGAAGTGGTACATCACAGTGACTGAAGGCCTGGAAAGGAACGATCCTGACACCAAAATCATTGGTGCTTTCAAACAGTTTATAAACATAAATTAATGGGGTTTTGTCAGTAGAAATGATGTTAAAGAAGAAGCACTAACATTTTTGCTGCTTTACCCTAAGGAGTATAGAGATTTTCCATCTGGCTTTCTGATGAAAACCTCCCTATGTATTATCTCCACCATTAGAACATGGACTGCTTAAGAGTAGAGACTGTTCTGCCTCTCTGTGTCCCCAGTACATGACTTCAAGTGTGTCTTTTATAAACAATATATTGTTGGATTCTGGTTTCTTATCTACTATATACTTCTATTTTATGGTTGAGTTCATATCATTCAAATTCACAATTATAATTTCTGTTTCCCTCAATCCTATTTTTTTCTCTTTTTCTTTCTATTCAGTCACTCCTGAAGTGTGCTTTTTTTCTGACCACTGCCTGCCTTAACCTGCTTTACCTTTTATTGTACTCCCCACCCCCGCCTTTCTTTTATTCCATTCCTCTTCTGTTTCCTGATTGGGTAAGATAGATTTCATTTTTTAAAATTTCTTATTTTTTTAATTTTTAAAATTTATTCTTTTGTTTACATCTTCACTTCCACAAGATTTTGAGTTACAAATTTTCTTCCCATAATTCCCCTAACCCCAATCCCAAAACAGAGATCTCACTGTAAAGCCCCTCCCCCATCTGCTGTCTTTTATGCCCTCCTCCAATGTCCCTCTAATTTTCTGGTAGGGCATGGAGGGTCTCCCTACAACAGTCCCTGTATATCTTAATTTCCAGTTGCATGTATTGTAGAGATTTAAATTCCAGATTCTTTTGGTTCCTCCCTTGTCACCCATGTCCACTGGAAGGACAAGCAATTCAAAACAGGCTGTACATTTGTAATTACGCAGGATATCTCCACAGTGGACATATTGTGAGAGGCTGATTATATGTCCCTCCTTCCTATCCCATCTCCCCACCTTGTTCTGTTCTCTACTCTGTCCCTGTCCTTTTACTGAAGTGTGTGCTTCCAGAAACCGTCCCCCAGACCCTGCCCTCCCCTCTGTCATCTCCATGCCCCCCACTCTCCTGTGTGGCATGATACCCAGTTTAGAGTTTATGTCATTCCTTCCCTAAGCCAAATTCAATGAAAGTAAAGTTGTAACAGTTATCCTTAGCCTCTTCTATATGGGATGATTAAGCCCATTTTGTCTCTCCCTGTCTCCTCTCATTCTA
>CM053594.1:335000534-335024070 GCA_028646575.1 Pseudocheirus occidentalis
TTTCAAGTTCTATTTTGCCCTCTGACTCTAAAACATCAGGGAAATTTTCTTTGAGGATTTCTTGAAGGATGCTTTCCAAGTTCTTTTTCTTGTCATGGCTTTCATGTAAGTCAATAATTTTCAAATTGTCTCTCCTGGATCTATTTTCCAGGTCAGTGGTTTTTTCAAGGAGATATTTCATACTGATTTCTATTTTTTCATTTCTTTGTATTTATTTAATAGTATCTTGGTTTCTTATAAAGTCATTAGCTTCCACTTGCTCCACTCTAATTCTGAAGGAATTATTCTCTTCAGAATACTTTTGAGATTCTTTTCGCATCTGGGAAATTCGACTTTTTAAAGGCATTCTTCTCTTCATTGGCTTTCTTGGCCTCTTTTGCCATTTGAGTTAGTCTATTTTTTAAAGTGTTGTTTTCTTCAGTCAGGTTGTTGACTCTCTTTTCATGCTTTTCTTGCATCATTTTAATTTCTCTTCCTAATTTTTCCTCCACTTCTCTTATTTGTTTTTTCCAAGTTTTTTTCAGTTGATCTATAGCTTCTAGGCATTCTTCAAGTGTCTTGGAAGCATTTGGTGTGGGAGTTCTGACTGTGTTGTCTTCCTCCCATTCCATGCTTTGATCCTTTTTGTCCACAAAAAGTATTCTAGAGTTTTATTGCTGTTCTTATTTTGCTTCCTTTGCTGCTTCTATGCTGCCATCTTGGCTCTACCCCCTATCAGTCTACTCTTGCGTTGACCTCATTAACTCCACCTGAAGTCCCTCCCCAAACTCATTACTGGAGTCAGACCTCATTGGCTCCTCCTATAGACCCTCCCCAGGCTCCTCCTCTGAACCACCCCTAGATTTCTCTGTATATAAGACCCCATCTTCCCTCCATCTGGGTGAGAGTGCCATGAAATGGCCTAGCACAGACTTGCTCTGTGAGAGCACCATGGAATAGCTTAGTATAGACTTGCACTGTGTGAAAGCTCCATAGAACAACCTAGCATAGACTGGCTCCTGAAGAGTCTACCCCATATGGCTAACTTGAACTTTGAATAAACCTTACTTTTCATTGGCTGAGAATACTTGAGTTGAATTCTTTCTGGAGGACCGGGCACGGTCGTACTTTGGGGTCTTAGGAAGCCCTAACCCTCTATGGAAAACCTCTTCAGGATCAGTTATCTGCCTGGATGTATCTGTTTCCCACATTAAAGAATGTTGAGATATCCCTTCTCCAATATCTCTCTTAGGGTGCTGCCTGGACAACTGGCATCAGTATCACTAGTTGTTTGCCACTCTTTAAACCTTGCTTATTGAAGGGGATGGTTATGAGAGATAAGCAATTGTATGAACATGTGAGAAGAGTGAGAGCAATCAGCTAAGAATGAGACATTATCTACTTGGTGGAAAAATGGAGTGATTTTTCAGTATTCAAAATTATGGAGGTTGTACAGTACAAGATGAGAACTAAAACATGACCTCCCTATTCAGCAGCTGAGGTGGGGTGAAGATGTATGATGTTAGAGCTGAGGAAGTTGATGAATTGAGAGAACAAGGTGCTTAAAGGAATATCAAACTATATATTGATGTTCAAAAATAGGAAGATATGGGTGGGGCAAAAAAGAATCTAGCTACCAAACTCCTTAAGAATATTGGGAGAATGATAAATTGTTCACAATTACAACGTTCTGAACTGGAGACATAAAATAGATGAATGGAATCAACTTCAAAAGTCGCTGAACGTTAGGGATAAAGGAACGATCTTGGAATGGAGGTGGTGAGCTTGTTAACAATAGAGTAAGGATTCAAAGATCACACTGCAAAGGAAAGGCAGAGAAGCAAAGGAACTGGGAAGGGGTAGGGTTGAGTTTCTTAAGGACAGCAAGTAGAAAATAAAGATTTTTTTTCCTTTGAGAAATAGTTACTCTGATCACAAAGATTAGAGTTGTAAGAGGTATTTTGCTAGCCTAGGATTTATTTGGGAAGCACTAGTTGGTTCGGACCATCAGCCTTTTCAGACACCATAGAACTGAAAGAAAATTTGGACCATTGATCTGAACTAATGACTAAACTCAAGTGACAACAGTCATGTAAGTTATATGTGAAAATATAAAAGATAAGGCAGCCTCAGATATTTTATCTGTTCACTCAAGTAAAAGAAAAACCTGGTACTGGAGACCCTAGTTAGTCCTTTCTACACTGGATGTTGTCCCTGAGCTCCTCACCCCAAGGATACACTAGATTTTTTGTATGAGATTCAAGATTTCCATACATGCTATTAAGCTTTTAATTCATTTCTTTAAATACCTAGAGCTCTTGATTCATTAAACTCAACTTTCAAGACTAACTTCTTCATTCTACTTCATTGATTATACCTTGGATTTCACCAAACCCCAAACTTTATCACCTCCAAGAGTCTGAAGTCAGCAATTCCCCCCCCTAAAATTGAAGCCTGTAGTCTTTCTATCTCTTTCTGGGGAAGTAGTAGTTCTTTGTCAGAAAGAAAAGTGAATAAAGAATGAAGCAAAGAAAAAGGAGAAGAAATGTGGGATAGAGGAAAGGAAGAAAGAGAATAAGCAAAGGAAAAAGGGAAAGGGAGAATAGAGACATGAAAAAATGGAAAGAATGAAAGGAAAAGCATGACAGATACTGAACTACAACTGAACTACACAACATATGTCTCTAGTAAATCATAATAATGAAAATAAGTGCCTATATAATTTTCCATAAGTATTACCAACTAAACCATTGGTTTGTGATACCAAGAAATATTGCTGATAATGTCACACACAGTCTTGCTCAGACTATGGGTACATAAGTGATGTGAATTTTATTGTTTTTATATAACATTTAAATGAACAAGAGACATTTTTGTTGTGCAGATTTTATGTAACTTGACCCGTTTGTGACCAAAAAGCCATCAGCTCTGGTTAATTGCTACCACAGAGAATAATCAGGTTATTCAAAGCAAGCATCATATTCTCTGAGTGAAGCTAGTTAAATAAAATGAATATGGAGAGTTTGTTATAAATGAGGCCTGTTTGATGGTGTTCAAGGTTGGAGGTCCTTCCCAAATGTAATTCTAGCTGGAATGCTATATAAGCCCACAATTTATTTATTTCTTCCATCAATGAACCCAGATAAGGTAATTGCCTTTGTTACTAGATGATCCATCATGCCTAATGATGCAAAGACAAACAGGATGACTCAATAATGTGCCTGCTATCATTCACAGAATAGAAGAAAGGGTGTTATTTCCCCCACAAAACAGGACAAATTTCTTGTATGTAATACTATTTATCTCTTTTTAATTATAATAGCTTAGCTGTATTCGATATCTGAGATTCCAGTAATGCCAGTTTTCTTTGTGACCTTTGACTTACCCTATAGCTAAAGTACTTTACAAACTTGTCAGTGACATAAAATGAACTAATGTGTAGCCCAAACCCAATTGCTTTCACTTATAGTCTTTGGGCCTTTGGACAAGTCCGCTTAATTTCCTTGGGCCTTAAATTCCTTATTTATAAAACAGAGGGGTTGAGCTAAACCATCTCTAAGCTCACTTTTATGGTAAGTTTAGGTGATGCAGTAATGCTAGAGAACATTGTGCCTGTAAGCAGGAAGACTAGATTTCAAATCTGACTTTAGACACTTAGTAGCTGTGTGACCCAATTTGCCTCAGGAGCTAAAGGGAAGATTGGTCCTAAGCAAAACAAATTCTAAGAATATACAAGACATTTACAGCTCTTTTTGAGATAGACAAGAATGGAAAGCTGGGAGGGTGCTCATAAATTGAGGAATAGATGAATAAGTTATGATATACGGGTGTGATGGAATACCGTAATGCTCAACACTTATCGGCATAATGAGCAATGAGGATTCTAGAAAACTAAAGATAACTCATCACACCCACCACCTGATAGAGTTGAAGGATTCAGGGCATAATGAAAATTTGTTAAAAAACAGGAAATGAATAATCCTGAAATTTGATTTTATTTATACATGTTTGTAATGGGCTTTATTTTTTCTTGTGTTCTTAATGGGTGGGGGATTTGAATAAGAGGATGAGAAAGATTCTTGGCTGATAAATGCATATGTGTGTATTATGCATGTATGCATGTATGTGATGTGTGTATGTATACATATGCATGCATATACATATATGTGTGTGCATATATACATATATGCATACACATATGACTTGAGAACTGGTGAAACAGAGCAATGACCAATCCAAACTCCTGAGAACTCATGATGATACGTTCTTATGATGATACACCTGATAGAGAGATGACAGACTCAGAGTACACAATGAGATAGTTTTTTAGACAAGGCCAATGTGAAAATTTGTTTTGCTTGACTGCACATGCTTCTAATTGGGGTTTTGCTCTTCTTTTTTGCTTCATGATGGAAGGCAAGTGTGTGTGTGTGGGGGGGGGGGAAAGGTTGATATTTGTTTGAAAATGAAATAAAATTAAGCTCTTTAGGGATATTTTTGAGGTTTTTCTAGTCCATTGCCTTTTGGCTATGAGGATCACACATCTCTTCATTTTCAGAGGTTATCTCTCCTCTTGCCAAGAGTCTGAATAAGTGGTTACCTATTTGTGACAGAAATGTGAATGGCTATTGCCTTCAACAGAGTCTTGTCAGCCCAGGGCTATAGAACCAACTGAGGTTTTGCATGCATTTTTGACATTCAATGACTCTTTTCTTTAAACGTTAAAGGTATCCAGATCCAGAAATTTTAATACTTTCCATCCAGTAATTCCATTTGTCCCTTCCAGAAGCCTGCTAGTTGTCTAAGAGGTTTGTTGCACTCCCCTCCCAGGGCTCCATAGTCTTTCCCAACGGGGTAAGGATCCATTTCCATATATCTTTCTTATCTGTCACAAAATGTCTTGTCTGGAACCTAATTACTGGTGGTGCTTTTCTTTACATTTCAGAGGATCTAACCCCTTCCTGATATACATGTAAATGATCTTTCTTTGCAACACAGTAGGCCCTAGATTTAGCGCTTTTCCCAGATGACATTGCTCTGTCTAACCAGACTTCATTCTGGGCACAGATAGTGCTTTCATCTTGGCAAAGGGAATATAGACAGCAAAATCTCATCTTAGTTCCTGATAAAGGTGACACCTCTCCATACCCCCCAAATATATGTTTAAGACTATACCTCAAATGTTGTGCTATGCCACACATACTCTTTACTAATTAATGTTGCGTGTTTGTCACAAAACTCCATCAGGAACAGGAAGGAGGTGGGAGAGGGTAGGATTACAAACCAGGTTCCAAGTTCTGTTTTTTTACTCAAAATGCCAGGAATTTTTGAGTGCTTGAATAAGTTTATTAATTCATATAGTTTAATTGACAGTATAATATAAGGCAGAGGATGCATATACTTTTTCTGCCTGTTTCTGACAAACTGACTACATGTATTAGCTCAATGCTTGTGTACTTTGCTCTGGTTGGGACTGAGGGAAAAGGAGATACTGAACCTCCCCAAATCCTGGGTGTGACAGTAGTTATTATTGTTAGGTATATATTTATTCATTCAACTTTATAGTGAACCCTTTCCTTATCAAGTGATGAATCCTATATTCAGGTGGATGGTAAATTGTCCCACATGTAGTTATTTTAAATAGTGTGGTGAGAAGCGGTATGATCTCAATGACCAGTGGGCTAGAGACATGCAACTCAGATCCTCCTCATATTAGTCATATGGACAAGTCAATGGACAAGTCACTTCTGTGAACTACAGTTTCCTTAGAGAAATGGGAAGGATAATAAATAGTGTTATGTCTTCCACGGATAGTCATTGATGTTGTTTGTTGTTTGTCCTTCATTCTCAAAGAGAACCAAAACCAACAGGAAGGTGAGGTCTTGACATGTAAGTGGATTGTATTTAAGTGAGGCAGGGCTGTGCAAAGTCATCAGCCTCACTTTTTCCTCCTGAGCTATTTGGCTCAGTGGCAAAACACAGATCAAAATGATTGTAGGTAGCTCCCTGTTGATGCAGCAATCAAATGAGATAATATATATTGAGTGTTCTGCAAACCTTAAAGCACTATGTATATATGTTACTATGCAGTTATTTCAAGCATTGCTGACTCAGTTACTCAAATTATTATGAAAACCTTTTGTCAGGATTTGCAACTGAGAAAGTACATACACTATAGCTCATGATTGCAGCATAGTCTTATAAGTGAATGAGGGAATGAACAAAATTATTAACCGCCTACTTTGTGACGGTCAACATGCTTGACTCAGGATATAGAATACAAAAATCAGAGCAATCTGGCCCTCAAGGAGCTTGCACTCAAATGGAGGATACAATCCATGGAGGGAAATGATCTGGGGAATCATAGATATGGTGAGTAGAGTTACAGGACTTCTTATAACTGTCAACCATTGCTAAAGGTAAAATCCACCCTCCAAGGACAAATATTTACCACCACTAAGGATATGAAGAAGAATATGCTTCAAGGTATGAAGGCAATCCCAATAGAGGGGACAATACTTCCAAAAATATTTTGAGCAATGGCAGTATTGTTGGAATAATATTTTTGGCCTCATCTTGAAGGGGCCAGCACATATTTGGGAAGATGTCAACCGTCTAAACTGCAATTTCTTTGGTATGCAAATGCTCTTCCTTTGGGCAGTTGTCATTTGTAAGCTAAAGTTATAACTTCAAGTTTATGACTTAAACAGCTATGGAACCTCAGAGAGCATAAAGGATTTGCCCATGATCATATAGTAGGTATCAAGAAGGAGAATTTTGGGGTAGCTAGGTGGCACAGTGAATAGAGCACTGGCCCTGGAGTCAGGAGTATCTGAGTTCAAATCCGGCCTCAGACACTTAACACAAAAACTAGCCGTGTGACCTTGGGCAAGTCCCTTAACCGCAACTGCCCTCCAAAAAGCAAAAAAAAAAAAAAAGCAGAATTTTAATATAAACTTTCTTGACTCCAAGTACAGTATTTTACCACTCTACCATGGTACCTTTCTATAAATTTAGGTGTGTTTGTTAAGAAGATGTGTATTATTATATTGTAATCCTAACTTGTGCTTTAATTCAGGAGGTGAGAATGTGGGACAACGTGATGTCATGTAAAGATTCTTAGATTTCAGATGAACTGTGTGTGAGTTGTGGTTCTCATACTTCTTGTCTAGGCAAGTGTAGATGCTGTTCCATCACTCAGTTTGATAATATCCATGTTGTCCTAATATATGAAATGTAATACATATACAAACACTGTGTGTGTTTTTTTTCATCAGTTTAGAGAATTCCGAAGCATGAGAATTCTTTCCTCCAATGACAATTAAACTTACCTGTGACTGAGAAGATAAGTCCTAGGGAGCAGTCTGAGGATTATAGAGGTGGTGACTTGCCCAGGGTCACACAGTTGGTAAGAGACAGAAGTTTTTGTATGTAGGTCTTCCTCAGAGGTATACTCTATCCATTATTTTGTGTGGACATATGCACGTATGCAGATGTATATAGACATGTAAACACACAGCATATGCATGTAGATCCACATCTGTATACACATACTCTCATCTATATCTGTGCAGATATGTCTGTGTATTTGTATATAATATAAAAACATTTATACCACCTGTCAAGTATCAAGTAAAAACTGATACTGACGCTTGTGAACCATAAGTTCATAAAAATCATCATAGTGACCTTTAAAGTTATTCAGCATAACTAAGAAATACATCAAATTAAGAAATGTATCAAAATATATGCAATGTAACTAAGAAATATACATGTATGCATGCAAAATATACTAAAATATCTAGAAAAATAAGTACAACAGCTTCATTTAGGAAGAAAAATGCCAGTAATTTATTCGTTCTGACTTTGGGAATATGTGATTTAACTCCACTGGAGATGACGAAATTCAGCTAAATACAGTCACAGAGTTTTGGATATAGATTCTCATTCTGTGTAGAATTGCAAAAAATAATGACCTCTTTATAGAGCCAACTAAATAATTCAGTAAAGCAATTGGGGCAATGAACCAGCACTGACTAAGTGCTATTTTAACAGCATAGAAAACATGGGACGCTTCACACTTATTCAAAGCAGAAATCGGAGATCTTGTTATATTGAAAACTAGAGAACCAGAGAAAAATGGGTAGCAAAGCAACAGGGAAAAACAGTCCATGAGTTAACTCCCAAACCAACATAACTCCTTATTTTTCTGGCAATTAAAATATACAGTAACTTAATGCAACATAATTCAATCTGGCAGCTAATGTCCTTTTGTGTGTACACCTGGGTATACACATGTTATTAAGATGGAGACAGGGCAGGGAGAGGAAGAGACACAGTGAGAGACAAAGGGAAACACAGAGAAAGTATTCACAATGATCATGGCTGGAATAGATTTACAAAGCTCTTTGAAGCAGGTGCTATTATTATCCCCATTTTATAGATGAGGAAACTGAGGATCAGAAAAGCTAAGTTACTTATCCATTGTCACAGAGTGTGCATTTATTTATTCTTCTATATGTTTTAAATTTCTTATTTTTTACTGTTCAGATCATAAACAATTGAAAGCAACAGCATGTCTTACTGAAATGAAAGTCATAAAACTAGGGGTGACACAGAGATAACAAGCTAGTAATCAAGAATAAAAG
The DNA here is from genome assembly GCA_028646575.1 of Pseudocheirus occidentalis. Classification (NCBI taxonomy): domain Eukaryota; kingdom Metazoa; phylum Chordata; class Mammalia; order Diprotodontia; family Pseudocheiridae; genus Pseudocheirus; species Pseudocheirus occidentalis. The sequence continues at coordinate 335,009,162 of CM053594.1, forward strand.
ACTTAAAAATTATACTGAATCTCATTTGATTCCCAAAGTTTATCAAATGATAGAGTAGATAAATATTTCCTTTCCATCTTCTCTAAGATGGAGTGGGGAGTGGGGGCACACAAAGATTTGCTGAATCCAAGAGTTGATTTCCCAAGGAAGACAGATCTTTAAGGGCAATGGATTAAGTAGGAGATTGGTTTCAGAATTTATTTAAATGTTCAATAGGATATTAATTACAGTCAATATGGAATTATGGAAACCTTTTTTTTAGGTTTGGAACATTATACATTGTAATGGTAATGGATTTTAAGATCTCCCTGTATTGGCTTGGTTTTGGGGTTGAGTGTTAAAACCCAGAGCTTGTGAATCCCACTTGTGGGATGGACTTGTTGACATGAAGAGAGAGGGCTGAACTGTATTGTATTTTGTTGTACTATGCATATTTACAATAAATACATGCACAGAACATGCTTTAATTTGATTTGATTCATAGGCTCAAAAGAACTCCTGATATGACAATTCCTTCTCCTGGAGTTGTTCTCTCCAATATGTCTGGGACTTAGCAGATAAATTCTAGAGTGCTATCTGAGGCAGATGGATGTTAGGGGACTTGCCCTATTGTTTGAATTTGAACCCAGATTTTGTACTCCCTGACTTCAGAACAGACATGCTATCAACAATGCCAGGTTGCCTTTCTCTTAGGATTTCAGGCTCAAAGATTCAGAATGGGAAGGTCAGTTTAGTGCAGTCCTGCTGTTTTGCTGATCACGGTAAAAACATTAGAATTTTGAATTGAATCTGAATTTTTGAATTGAATCTGAAGTCAAAGATTATGTAACCTTGCACAAGTCACCTATAACCTTGCACGAGCCAGTTCTTTGATACTACAAAAGGTGCAACTATAAATATATGGGCTACTATGGGGCCTTTCTTTTTCTCATTGGTCAGCTTGGGGCATTGAAGTCTCTGAGTCAAAGAGTTTAAACATTTTGGTCATGTACTTAGGATAACATTAAATGGACAAATTCACAGTTCCACTAACAGTATAAAGTGAGATGTCTATCTTTCTAAATCCTATCCAACATTTACTGCTTCCTTCTTTTGCCATCTTTGCCAATTTAATGACTTAGAAGTAAAAAGTCAGAGTTGTTTTGATTTATATTTCTCTTATTATGATTGCTAAAAAGTCTATGATTAGTCTTTTTATAATAGTGTGTTCATATTTTTGACTACTTATTCATTGGGAAATGGCTTTTGGTCATGCATATTATTCCTAGTTGCTGGCTGAGCTAGTATATCAGACTAATTGATTTTGTATTTCAGACTGTCATGAAAGATATTTGATACAAAGATATTCCTCTCAATCAACTGCTTCTCTTATTCTCCTTTCATTGATTTTGTTTGTGAAAAGCATTTACATTTCATGATATCAAAATTCTCTTTTGTTTTTTGAAATTATATCTATTATTCATTTGGCTAAGAATTATTACTCCTCCCCCAATCATGGTTATAAAAAGTATCTTCTCTTCTTCTCTGTTATATTTTTTAATAAGTTCAAACTTGTCACACCTGTAGGAAATTTCATCAAGATCTGGGGTCATATCTAATCTTTTTCTTTGCTACTCCAATAGTGACTAATTATGCCAAACAATAAAAGGCACTGAATAAATATTAAAATTGAGTCAAACGACAAAGAACTGGCCATTCCTTGATCACTACTGTCACTCTCCCTGTAATATTGCTCCTATCTAGACTCGAACTTAGCTTTGTGTTTGGGTTATCATCTATTCAAAACCACATCTGGAATTTCCATCAATAAATATTTATGCTATACTGCACTAAATGAATTATGAAATATCCCCTCCATGTCGCCAACATAGCAGGAAAAAAGCATCACATCTAACTCATGACACTGTGTTGAAACTTAGAAGCCAAGGATGTTCTTCCTAGCAGTTGCCTCTTTGGTCCCAATTTGGCAGACTAGAGGTTTGGATGAGCACCGAGGTCTCTTGCTGAAGCCCTCACAGCCATTATCAGAGTTCAGGATGCCCGATCCAGTCCTATTCCACCTCTGTCATATATCTCTCTCTCTTCTTTTTCTTCTGCTTATGTGAGATGAAGTTAATTAACACATCCTTTTTATCTTGATTTCCTAGGCAACACTGAGGTTGTACCTTTCTTTACCATCATGATGACCATGATATCCTTTTCTATTTCTCTCGCAATTGTATTTTCTTTTAAAATTTCCAGTATATAACTTATATATATATATAAGTTATACATATATATAAGTTATATAATATATAACTTAGATACCAAAGTTATATTTCTAAAGCATAGATCATATTTCACCTCCACCCGCTCAATAAACTCCAATGGCTCCCTATTATCTCCAGGATCAAATATAAAGTCACTAGATTTTAAAGTTCTTTACAACCTGTCCCTTTCCTATCTTCCCAGTCTTAATATACTATACTCCTCTCCACATACTCTGCTATCCAGTGGATTTCTTGTTATTTGCTCCTCACACACAACTTTCTTCATTCCAGCTCTGAGAGTTTTCAAAATCTGTCTCCCATATTTGGAATGCTTCACTTCCTCACTGCTGATTTTGGCTTCCCTTGTTTCCTTCAAAATTCACCTTCTATAGGAAGTTTTTCCTAATATTCTCCATTCCATACCCATTATCAATGCCTTCCCTGTTAAATTACCTCCCATTTACACTGTATATATTGAATTTGTATGTACTTAATTACTTTATTTCCCCCATTAGAATGTGACTTCCTTGAGAGCAGAGACCCTTAAAAATTTTTTTTTGGCCTTTCATATACTCCCAGTATGCAGCACTGTACCTGGCATGGAGTTATCACTTAATACATGCTTATTGACTTGACTAAAATTGTTAAAATGAAAAAAAAATTAGCAAAGACCAGTGGGGGCAGGGTTTGAGGGTATTTTTTTTTTACTTTTTACTACTTTGTGATCAGCCATGCCTGCCTGCCTACTTGATTTCTTGCACTTAAGGAAGTAACAGCAATGAGATGTCTGTCATTATTCCAAGGTAGAACCTTCTAACGTTTCTTCTAATTACTCTTTTTCTTTATCCCCACTACTGCAAATTTCTTTTTTCAACTCTTTTTCTAACTACCCCCTAGCCTAAAGAAACACTTCTGTTCCTGTTATTTCAGGACATACTTGATTTAAAAGTACCAAAATGAGGTAATCAGAAGAGCGCATAAGAACCTAGATCAGAAAATATATACTTAACCTTAGCATTGATAGGGGTCATAAAATAGTCTGATCTCTAAAGAAGGTCATGTGGGTGGAACAATTTAATCTGGGGAACAGATTATTAGTAGGATACTTTTGGTATCATCTTTTCTCATTTATTCATGAAGATCAATTGTGACTCAGAGACATGTTGTTCTGAATCTTGTGAGAATATAATCTATTCTATTAGAAGAAAGTCAACATGCTTTAATGGAAAGATAGCTGGATTTGAAGTAAGGAGACCTGGGTAAGCAACTTAGATTTTATAGATATGTATATGCACACACATGCATATATATATATATATACACATACACATATATATGATGGAAGATTATATATGTATGTGTGTATATGTACATACTCACACATATATAGGAAGAATATGTAATTAGAGGATGAATATAAGAACTGGTAAAAATGGTAGATGTGTTTAAAGGTCAGAACAAGTAGAACACTTAACCTGGAGTCAAGAGGACCTGAGTTCAAGCCTGTCCTCAGACACTTAACACTTACTAGTTGTGTGACCTTGGGCAAGTCACTTAACCCCAACTGCCCTGACTTCCCCCATCCAAAAAGACCTGAAAAAGGATCAGAAAAATCTGAGGGTAGTGAGAGTTAAAGATGACAAAAGTTTTTGTTTTGCTTTTCTCAATAGAGGATTAAAGATGGGGTAGGCATTTTCATGGGGTGCATGAGTCTTTGATGAATGACAACAGGGGAGAAGGAAAAGCAATTCAGTTGTGATTTTGATTCTATTTCCTCTGTTGATGAGAATGGTCTTTGCAGGGTAAATGAAAGAATAACAATGGTTAAGAGGGAGTTGTTAGCCAAGAGAAGTAAGGAAATAGAGAGCTCCTAATTGCCTTTGATAAATCCAAGTCATCTGGCCCAAATTCCTTAGGTAGTAAAAGAAATGATAAAGGCAATTAATTAGCTTCTTTAAGTGTTATGTGAAAGACTTTGGAGAATTCAGGGATACTGTAGGACTGGGGACTGGCATGTCCCAATTTGAAAGAGACAGAGAGACAAACTCACAGACAGACACGGAAAGAGATGGGGAAGCAGAAAAGAAGGGGAAGAGAAGGGAAAACTGAAAAGTAGTCTGGCTGAAACTGGGTAGAGATCAATTTATTACACCATTTATCAAGAGAAGGTCAAAATGGATATATGGCCACCTAGACATAAAGGGAGATTTTATAAGGAAACTAGACGAACATGGAGCATATTACCTTTCAGATTTATGGATAGGAGAATTTATGAATAAACAAGAGATAGAGAACATTATAAGATGTAAAATGGGTCATTTTGATTACATTGATTAAAAAAAGATTTTGTAGAAATAAAAACACTATAGCCAAGATTAGAAGGAAAACAGAAAATTGGGGGAAAAATTACAGTTTCTCAGATAAAGGTTTCATATCTCAAATATATAGAGAACTTTGTCAAGTTTTTAAGACTATGAGTCATTTCCCAATTGAGAAATAAATAAAAAAATATGAATAAGCAGTTTTTGATAAATCAAAACCATGTATAGTTATATAAAAAATGTTCTAAATCATTATTGATTAGAGAAATGCAAATTACCACAAATTCAAGATACTTCCCACCTATCAGTTTGGTTAAAATGATAGAAGTAGAAAATCAAAAATACTGGAGGGGATGTAGAAAAATTAGATCACAGGGGCGGCTAGATGGTGCAGTGAATAGAGCACTGGGCCCTGGAGTTAGGAGAGAACCTGAGTTCAAATCCGGCCTCAGACACTTAACACTTGCTGGCTGTGTGACCTTGGGCAGGTCACTTAATCCCAATTGCCCTGCCTTCCCCATTCCAAAAATAAAAAAGTAGACCCTCCCCAAAAAGTTTCCTATAGATATTTAATTGGTTAAAACCCAGAGTGATTGTTTCATGGAAAAAAATAAAATATAAAATTTAACAAAAAAAGTTAGGTAACTAATACACTGTTGGTGGAACTGCGAATGATCCCACTACTTCAGAGAGCAATATGGAATTACACCCAGAGTTATAAAACTGTGTATACCCTTTTATACAGCAATACCATTATTATGTCTGTTTCCCAAGGTGATCAGAGGAAAAGGAAAAGAACCTATATGTTCTAAAATATTTATAGCAGTTCTCTTTGTGGTGGCAAAAAAGCTGTTAATTGAGAGGATGCCTACTGATTGACAAATGGTGGAATAGCTTGTAGTATAGATGGGATACTATGATGCTATAAGAAAATATAGACTCGATTTTAGAAAAATATGGAAAAACTTGCATGAAATAATGAAAACTGAAGTGAGCAAGTAACCAAGAGAACTGTTACTGTATAGTGTAACAGCGATATTATTTGAAGAATAATTGTGAACAACCAAATTATTCTGAACACTATATAAATACTTAAATCAACTATAAAGGACCTGTGAAGGAGGATGTTCTCCACTTCCAGAGAAAGAACAAATAAAAAGAAGTACCCATAGCATGGATTTACATTTTTTAAACAGTTCTGCATCAAATAATGGCCTCTAGTGTGTGGTGGGGAGGGAGCAATGGAAAAAGGGGGGAAAGAAACATATTGGAACCTAAAATGTAACCCCCTCAAATTAAATTACAATTTTAAAAAAGAATAAATCATGTCAAATTAAAATGATTTCCTTTTTTAACAATATTCCTAACATGGTAGATGAGGAATGCTGTAGATATAGTTTTTCTAGGTCTCTGCAAAGCTTTTGATCAAGTATCTTAGACTATTTTTATGGAAAAGATGGACAGATATGGGATAGAGGACAATATAGTTGGATGTACATCAGACTTTTTGAATGCCTGGATTAAAGTAGTGGTTGTTTAAGATGTGATGTAAACTTGGCAGGTCTCCAGTGGAGTGCCCCAGAAATCTTCACTTGGTTCTGCAATATTTAATGTTTGGTTTTTTTTTATCAATTAAAGCTATGCAAAAGAAGAATGGGAAACATCAAGGACTAGTAGATCTTCCATTTTCACTAGAGATCTTCACATATCACTTGTGTGTGTCCACTAGTGTGGTTCATCATAGTGGCGATTGTTTTTAGCAATGAGTTTTATTAGATGAGCACTGAGTACTCCTCTTACTGTAGAATTCTGTAATCCTGTGATTCTGCTCTGAATCTGTCTTCTGACAGTTTTTTATGTCTATCCCATGACTCTAGAGTTACTTGTTAAATCTTCATTTTCCTCATCAGTAAAATGGGGATGTTAAATTTATTTCCAGGTTTGGATGTAAATATCAACTTAGATATTGTATGTGAAGGCACTATTTAAACTCTGAAGCATCATTTAAATGGTTATCAACTTAGAGAAGCCATTCATCAGATGTGAATGATGGTGGTCTTACTTCTCAGGTGGCTGTGGTTAATGTGGACAAAGCATTTGAACTGGAGTCAGACAAGCTAAGTTTTGGTCACGTTCCTGCCATAAACTGGGCCTCCTTTTCCTGTTTCCTTCTCTGTAGACAATCTTGAATGCTCCATTCCCTCAAAGCCTTGACTATTCAACATGATACTCATTTCAATAAGCCAGTTAATGGCAGGGGGGAGTTTGGTGGCACAGAAGACAAAGCGTCAGGTTTGGAGTCAGGAAAACTGGCCTCAAATCTGGTCTCAGGTACTGATGGTTGTGAGACCCTGGGCAAGTTACTTATCCTTCTTTTTAACCTTAGTCTCTTCATTTTTTAAATGGGAATAATAATGGCATCTACCTCCTGCCATTTGTCATGAGGACCAGATGAGAAAATAATTATGTTTATCACAGTGCCTGGTACATAGAAAGCATCATATATAAGTTAACTATTAGTCTTGTACATATACGCACAAATTATTATTTACACAAATGGATATACATGTATATGTGTGTCTATGATATACATATGTATCAGGAGCCCTGGTTATGTTTTTTGATGTTGCCTTTGGTCTCTATATAAAATTAAAGGCTACATATGCTAATCCTATTATTGAATGGAAAGCTATTTTTATTCATTTTTGACAGGAGTAAAAGAATAGAAGTTAAATCTCTAAAGATGGCAAATATTTGAAAGAAGTGTTATTAGACATTTTTATAAAGTGATGAATGTTGCTGATAAAACAAATGACATAGTCGGGAGCAAGAAGGAGGCATCTTTTTGATAACCTTACATTTTCTCTGAATACCCACTTTGCAGATTAAAATGAAATAATTGACTGTATGATTATCTCATTTGTGGAACTCAAAGACCTCTCTGTATCCTGACATGCAAATTCAGCTTCCCAAATTGAAGACTCTCCAAGAGTCTTCATGGAAAACTGTCCTAGATTTCTTACATGGGTCAATGGTTCAATCTGTCACCCTTGGAACAATCTACAAAATACTCAATTATATATAAATGGAAAAAGTGGATACAATCAGGCTGTGTTATTATGCCGTGAATTGGGAACCTATGAAATACATTACTGACACAGAGAAGAATGCAGGTGGAAGTCACTTGTGATAATGAAGAGGAGCTGTTGTTTAGAGAAGGGATTACAGGTAATTTGTAAAATGTATGGTAGATAATCTAAGACAGAGTTTACATTGACTTCAGTATTTTAGATTTATTTATTCAAGGAATCTTAATATACAGACCATCAAAATTAAAGATATTTTACATATTAGTATCAGTGTATGTAAAAATGTTGATAAATAGATCAAGAAGGAGAAGACTTGACATATATAGAACAGGGCTCTGCTTTGGCTCCTTGTCTTTGTTGCTTGTGGCCTTAATTTCACTGGGTCCTACCTTCCTAGGTTCTTAGATTTAGAAATGGAGTTACTTAAGAGTTACTTAATCTAAACGTATGTGTATAACAGATAAGGAAATTAATGCAATTCCATAAACATCTATTAAGCACCTATTATGTACCATATTGTTCAGTCATTTCAGTCATGTCCTACTCTTCCTGACCCCATTTGGGGTTTTCTTGGCAAATATGGATGGAAAGAACATGAACTTGGACAGACTTCAAAAGAAGGATAGAAAGACATTTCATGTTATGGTCCATGGAGTCAGGAAGAGCAGAAAGCAACTGAATAACTGAACAACAACAATAACAAAATGTGCCAAGCTGGGGCAGTTTGGTGGCTTATTAGATGGAATTCCAGGTTTGGAGTCAGGAAGACTCATATAATTGAGTTTAAATATGACCTCAAATACTTACAAGCTGTGTGACCCTGGGCAAGTCACTTAACTTTGTCTCAATTTCCTCATCTGTAAAATGAACTGGAGAAGGAAATGGCAAACCATTCCAGTATCTTTACCAAAAAATAAAAACAGAAAAAAAATCCAAATAGGGTCACAAAGAGTCAGGCACAACTGAAAAAATGACTGTACATATACCATATGAAATGTACTTTCAGATGGTGTTACCCTATTATTAGGTTTACTCAATTGTTTTACTTTGCTGTGAGACCACTCTTGGAGCCAAGGTAATCTTTTTTTGTAGAACCAAAATCCACCACTGAGTTTCTTTTAATGTTGTGTCACAGGCCGTTTTGGCTATCTGGTGAAGTCTATGGAATGCATAAAATAAAATACGAAAGATTATAAAGGAAACTGATTATGTTGAAATGGATAATAAAAGTATTTTTTAAAATGAGTTCATGAACCCAGCTTAAGGAACCTTTGTGGTATAGTCAATAGACCATTTTGCTTCTGCAGTAAATTTTCACCATCTTAATTTTTTAAACCCATTTACCTAGTCATCTCCCCCATTTATTTATTTTACTTGGTATTTTAGTTTTTCCCAGTTACATATAAAAACATTTTAACATTAATTTTTAAAATCTGTTTCAAAAACATGCATAAATGGTTAGCTTTTGTTTGCTTTTTGATTTATAATTTGCTTTCCTTTTATTGGTGTTTAATTTATATCCACATTTAAGATATAACTTTTAAGTTCCTGATTTCCTCCCTTTTGTTTTTGTGTCATTTACCTGTTTGTCTGTCTGTCTGTCTGTCTGTCTATCTATCTATCTATCTATCTATCTACCTATCTATCTATCTATCCATCCATCCATCCATCCATCCATCCATCCATCCATCCATCCATCCATTCATTCATCCATTCATCTGTTCATTCATTCATTCATTCATTTATTTGTGCAGAGGAGAGGCAAGGCAATGTGATAAGCCCAAGGTCACACAGCTTGTAAGTGTGTCAAATGTCTGAGGCTGGATTTGAACTCAGGTCCTCCTGACTCCAGGGCCTGTATTCTACTCATTGTGCCACCTATCTGCCCTGTCTTTAGTTCTTTAATATTGATTTTTTTGTCCTCTTTTAAGTCCACAATGATCCCTGCTGTTTATCTTGCTTACAGGAATTTGATTCCTGAATCCTCCTGCTTGCTGGGGATTTGTGAAGGGGATTCTTGTTGAGCTCTCAATTTGATTGAATAACCTTTCTGGTTCTTTCTAACACTGAGATTCTGTGAGATATAAGGGGAAGGGAACAAGCTACTATGTTCAGGAGCTGTCCTAAGTGCTAAGTGCTTTACAAATATTATTTCATTTGCCTCTCACAATAATCCTGGGAAGTAGGGACTATTATCCCTGTTTTACAGTTAAGAAAACTGAGGCTGAGAAAGGTTGTGACGGTCTCAGGGTCACACAGCTAGTAAATGTCTGAGACTAAATTTGAACTCAGGTTTTCCTGACTCTAGGTCCAGTGATCTATCTACTTCACCACCTAGTGGCCTCTCTTATTTAAGTATAACCCCAAATAATAACAAAATAATATAATAATAGAATAACATAATAACTTACTTTTTCGTGGTAGACACACATCGGTAGTTTCAGGTTTAATTGATTTAAAGTAGGAGGGGGGAAGAAAATGCTTGAGTCCTATTTAAAGTGTGTGAATTGATCAAAATGTTACTTCTCTTGCATTGACATCCCTTTTTTAAAAAGCATCTTTTTAGAAAAAAAAGAGCACAATACTTTTTATGAGGAGATCCTGAATTCAAATCCTGATTAATAATGATTAGTTAGTTATATGTCCATGTATGTCATTTATTTCCCTTCTCTGAGCCTCAGTTTCCTCATTTGTTAGAAAAAATTTATAATATTATTTCCAGTCCCCAGCTTACAGGTTTGGTGTTGTTTGTGTTTTGTTAACCCTCAACTACATTATTTTCAAAGACTCAAAGGTTCTGTGATTTCCCAAGTGTAGGGAACTTCTACTAATCCAGACATCAGAGGTGATAAATTCTAGTGAGTTGTGTCAAGCACTTAATAGAGATTGAGTCCCTTGTTCAGTATCACACATCTAGAAAGTATCAGATTCCAGATTGGAATTCAAATTTTTCTGACTCCAATCCCAGCACATTATCCACTGTGCTACACTCCAGAATATGCATTGTGTAGCAGGCAAGATTGCTGGAGCAAGGAAGACCTGAATTCAAATCTAGTCTCAAACATTTAATAGCTACATGATATTGAATGAGGGATTTAACCTCTATCTATCTCAGATTCCTTCACTGTAAAACAGGTAATAGTAGCATGAACCTTATGAGGTTATTGTAAGGATCAAATGCCTTAATTTACATGTAGTGCTTCACAAGGCTTAAAATACTATGTAAATGCTACTTGTAATAATAATTATTATCATTATTACTGAATGAGTTATTATTCTTGTCATTGTTATCTCATTAAGCATCTTCTATATCCCAGTGGGATAGTAAGGAAGATGACCTGGAACAAAAGTGAATTGTGGGTGTGGATGTGGTTCAAGGACCTCTCTGCTATGTGCCTAGCATACAGATGCTGTAGATTTTATTCCTCTATTATTAAAGGTGCTCTGCCTGCTTACTGAATTCGATTGTTCATTATTTATGCCTAAAGTGTCAAATATTAGAGCAGCAGACATACTCTTTCATAGCAAGAGAGTCAATTTTCCTTTCATGACAAATTCTAGTGGGTTTTGACTGGAGCAGTTCAGAGTTTTTACTTTGATGTACATGAAAAACAAAGAATAATTTAGTTTTATTTTTTGCAAATGCCAACTTTTTCCATCTTTCTCTCTCTTTTTTTTCCTGAGGCAAGACAGTTCAAGGAACTGCAGCTTCACATAGGTGAGTGAGAACGGAATATTAAATACTCGGCTTTCTTCCTCTTCTATCCCTCATACTTTATCCGTAAGGTAACGAGTGACTTCAAACTTTCAAGCAGCTTGAAGACATAGCTTTCTAAATTTTATTATTTTCTCTTCAATTTGGCAGTTTTATGTCAGTTCCACATTGTTTTTTGTCTTTGCACTTTGTATTTTGTTCAACCCTGAGAAATAGTTTAAAGATAAGGAAACGGAGGAAAAGCGAAGTTGAATATTGTCCTGAGGTCAGACTAAGTCATTTTATGGGATAGAAGATTTTTTTTAACCCTTCTGAGCAATAATGACGTCTGATGTGTGACTGCGTGGATGGATAAAGCAATAGGGATTCATCATTTATGCTGATGTGGAAACAGAACAGTATGACTGTCAGCACTACTGTTACAGTCAAAGATGGTGATGATGGTATTGGGGAGTAAGAGCTGTAACCCAAAGTCATCTTTAAAAAGATATCTTTTGCAGCCAATGCCCGTTTAAAAAAAAAAAAGGAGGAGTCTTTTGGGAAGGAATAGAAAATTTGAATGAAAAAAATAAATAAATAATTTCAACAGACATGTCAATGTCTATTTGGTATTAAAGATGCCAAATAGATCAGACAAACATGAAATAGATAAGACAAATTGCCTGCCCTGGTGGAGTTTGTGGTCTTACAGTGGATATGACACATGGTCAAATGGATTTATTAAATATAATCCCAGCTTCCCTGGGCATGTTCAGTTCTAGTATGGAGATACTCTAGAGGGGTCTTCTGAACATACCCAGTTTGCCTGTCATGGAGCCCACTGCATCCCCTAACATGTAGGTGGTAGGGAGCAGTCTCTTTTTTCATCTATTTGCATCTTTAAAACTGACAAGACTGAACCATTCCCTTTCTTTTCCACCACCTCTTTTTCTGTTCCTTTGTTCTGGACAACCCTCATCTGCTACGTCCAGAAGGCAAAGACACTATGAACTGAGTTGGTGAGAGAGGAAGGATCCTTTTCCCCCTACTCTCTGTCTTTTACTCTGGCCTAAGAAATGGGCCTAAGTGTATTCATTTCAGTGTTATTTGTCTTCAATTCCAGGTGCCAGAGGTGATCCCCACTGCGACAAGGAATTGTCCCAAGGCTATGTTGGAGCCAGGATTACAGGTGGAGTGGTGCAGACAGCCAGAACAGCACAGAAGCTCTGAGAAGCCAGGATGCCAGGGACTTACTCTGTGCAGTTTCAATGGTTGCCCACCATGCTTGGAATGCTCTCCCTCCTCATGTCCACCTCCTGGCTTCTCTGACTTTGGCTTCAAGTCTCAGCTAAATTTCTAGCTCCTGCAAGAAGTCATTCACAGTCGTTCTTAATCTCAGTGTCTTCCCTCTGAGACTAACTTTAATTTATTCTGTATATATCTTGCTTGTGCATAGTTGTTTCCATGTTATCTTCCTCATTAGACTGTAAGCTTCTCAAAGAGAGGGATTATTTTCACTTTTCTTTGCAGCCCTAGAGTTGACTTGACTAATGATCTCTGGTCTGGCTTTGGTTGGCCACATTAGCTTTGGGAGTTATAATTCTTCCCATCTTGGAAAAAAGAAAGATTGGACAGTGTTTTTTTTTCTCACACTGTGGGAGTTTTGAGGAACTCTCCAGAGACAACAAAGGAAAGAAAAGTGAGAGCTGGAGATTGTCCAGCAGCATAACCCACTGCCCTGCTAGTTCCATTTCTTTTCAAGATCATGGGAGAGATGGCCTCTAAATGGACAGAGAGGTATATTATTGTGTTTTTATTGTAGGCCCTAACCCTGGAAGCAGTAATGTTGAGAGAATAAGACATTGTTTCCACTTTATTGTGTTTTTTAAATTCAATTAAATTCTACATTTGAGGGATTTAATGTTAGTCAATGCAACATTCAAACACTTATAGTTGACCCTGTCCTTATGTTGCCTCATTCAAGGAGACACAGGAGAGAGTGACCTTTCCATATAGGGCTGGGATTCCAAAGCCCAAGCCCCTTCTTAAAAAGTTCCACATTCTAACTAGTGGCATATGTACGAACCATTTCACAACTATACTTAAAAGCACAGCAATATTATAAATTTGAGAGGAATTGAGAAAAAAAAGTTGTCCTGTTGACAGTTGCCTAATAGTAAGTGAAGGTTACACTGCAAGAGGGCATAATGCAGGCAAATGCATGGAGGCAGGAAAGCATAGGGATTTATTACCAGCACCCAATGGTAAGTAGCTAACTTTGACAAGAGAGAATAATGTGTGGAGGGAATGGGGCACTATAAATTTGGGGAAAAAAGATTAATACCAGACTTTAGAAAGAATAGAAACCCGGTCTAAATACTTTGAAATTTGACCTGTAGATATTGTGGTGTGATTAAATTTTTTTAAGATTTTATGAATGCCTTTTATTTTTGTATCATGGATATTACTTGATGTGACCTTCCCAATCTACTGACTCAATGAATAGAACCAATTAGTACACATAATACATCTGAAAGAATAGCAACAATCTGCACTTAAAGTTCCCCATGTCTATCAAGAGGAATGTTTTATCATCTGTCCTCTGGGTCAGGAACTGGTCATTATAAGCAATTACTTTGACTGTCTTTTAGTATTTTTCCATTTACAATGTATTGTAGTCATTGTTCTGTTGTTCTCTTACTTCTGTTTCTTTCTGCAATAGTTCATATGTCTTTCTATGACTCTCTGAATTCTTTGTATTCATTGTTTCTTGTGGAAAATAGTATTCTATCACATTCACATACTAGAATGAGTTCTCATCCCCAAAACAGGGGTCTTTGGGCTTATCAAACAGTATATTACTATCATCCTTTACTACTGAGTCTTTTGTACCCAATCTATCCCATTGATCCACTACTCTATTCCTTAGCCAGTACCAGGCAGTTTTACCTGGTATGGATAGGCCACCTTCCCTAGCATTTCTTTTCATTAATTGCCTTGATATTCTGGTCCTTTTGTTCTTCCAAATGAATTTTGTCACAAGTTTTTCTAGCTCTATAAAGAAATTTTTTGGTAGATTGATTGGCATGGCACTAAATATAAAATTTAATTTAGGTAAAATTGTTATTTTTATTATATTAGCTTGACCCGGCCATGAGCAATTAATGTTTTCCCAATTATTTAGATCTGCTTTTATTTGTGTGAAAAGTGTTTTGTAGTTATGTTCATAAAGGTGCTGGGTTTATTTTGGCAGGTAGATTCCCAAATATTTTATAATGTCTACAGTAACTTTAAATGAGGCTTTTCTTACTATCTCTCGCTGTTGGACTTTGTTGGAAATATATAGGAATGCTAAGGATTTATGTAGGTTTACTTTATCTCACAACTTGGCTAAATTTATTTATTGTCTCAAGAAGGTTTTTACTTGATTCCCTAGGATTCTCTAAGTATATCATCATATCATCTGCAAAGAGTGATAGCTTAGTCTCTTCTTTGCCTAATTTGATTCCTTTGATTTCTTTTTCTTCTCTAATTGCTACTGCTAACGTTTCTAGTG
>CM053594.1:335024570-335043706 GCA_028646575.1 Pseudocheirus occidentalis
TTTTGCCATTTGAGTTAATCTATTTTTTAAAGTTTTGTTTTCTTCAGTCAGATTGTTGACTCTCTTTTCATGATTTTCTCGCATCATTCTCATTTCTCTTCCAAGTTTTTCCTCCACTTCTCTTATTTGTTTTTCAAAGTCTCTTTTCAGTTGATCTATAGCTTCTAGGCATTCTTCAAGTATCTTGGAAGCATTTGATGTGGGAGTTCTGACTGTGTTGTCTTCCTTCCATTTTATGCTTTGATACTTTTTTCTCCCCACAAATGGATTCTAGAGTTTTATTGCAGTTCTTATTTTGCTTCCTCTTCCTCATGTTGGCCAGTCAATTAATTCGTTGATTTTTTTAGGTCTGTGGAACTCTGCTTCCAGGGGGGAAATTTCTGTCCCAAATGCCTGGGGTTTTCACAGCTGCTGGAGGTATGAGGGGGTGCTGCAACTCCCACCATCTTTGGATTGCTGAAAGTGCACCCCAGGACCACCACCCAAAACCATGATCTGGATCTAGGCCACTCAACACAAGAGCCCTTGGCCCTGATCAATTGCCTCAGCCCCCTGTGGGGTCCACAGGCCAGGAGCTTTGAAGCAGCCCAGTGGAGACAATTGCTGGTTGCAACAGATCCTGTCATTTCCCCGCTCCTTCCTTGCCCTGGGGTCAGATAGGCCTAACTACTTTTCCTCCCCCAAATTTAGCTTGAAAGCTTGAATTCCACTGACCTTTCTCTAATCCTTATTTTTCCTGGCTTCACAGATGTATAGATTGCTCCAGGTGCTGCAGATCTGCTCTCTAGTAGACTCAAACCGTGGCTCTGCTCCTCCCGACTATCCTGGGGCCTGGCCATGGTTTGGGTTTTGGGCTGGGCTGACCTCGGCTCCCAGCCTGCCATGATGAGCCCCTCATGTCAAGCTGCCTTCAGTGAGAGATGTGTTTTCTGTATTTTTGTGAGTTTGGGAGCCCTAAAATTTGTTCAGAGTCATATTTTATGGGTATTTAGGGTGTCTGTGTGGGAGCTGTGAAACTTTGCTGCTTCTGTGCTGCCATCTTGGCTCTACCCAGAGATGGATCTTCTACCCAGAAAATCTTGGTTCTTGAGGTACCATACTATGTTGCCTCAGTCTTTATAGATTCAATTTGTAGCTCCATGGCTTTTCTTCTAATTTTATCTTCAATGATTTATTTGTGCAAATTCAGTAGAATTTGTGTGTATGTATGTCTATATATAGATATATATGTATATATATGCACACACACATATATATGTATGTATGTATATGTATGTATATTTGTGTGTCTATATGCATATACTATTTCTCATATTACATATAATTAATGTATTATAACAAAATATTAGATAAGCAAAATTCCTGAGAATAGGAAAATGCAACAGGTGCATACAGACATATGTGTGTATGAATATATACATATTTGCGTGTATGCATGCATGTGTATGGGTTTATATATGTGCATGTATACTGTTCAACCAAACTTCCAACATCTCTTGCCTTGCTTATATAGCAGTGACTACTCGGCCCACTACTGCCTAAAGGCCCAGTGTGTTAGATTTTCCCTCAGGAGGTTGAGGATTGGGTTTCTAGTCTCTGCTATTGTTCCAAAACCCAACTGATTATCTTTCCCCAGTTTTATGGAGCCCCCAGCACCCTAGTCTCACTTAACCATTTGATAGATTAACTTTTACAAAGCAATATTTGTTTCTAAGACACAACAAAAAGAAACATTTCTCACACATACCCCCAACACCTGGGAGCATAATTCCCCCTACATTCCCTCAGTCTCTGGGAAGGGGAAGGGGAATAGGTCCACAGTTATCTCATTCCCTATGTGTCACAATCCCTGCAAGCTTCAATTCTACCCCCTCCACTCCCACCCCTTGCATTTTAGCACTTCACCTTCTCATGGCTGCCCTGCTGCAGTATCCAGTCTATAATCTTGGCTAGAGTTTTCAGGGCTGGTCACTTTACTACCTGCACCTAGAACTGAAAAAGGCCTAAACCCCTAACCAGTTTCATAGGGTTTAAGGGGAAGGGATAGGCGGATTTTCCCCTCAGATGGCTTAATGCCCATACTGCAAGTCAGCAAGATAATTATCCTTGAATATTCCTAGAAAGAGAAAACTTGACCTTCTACTTTGCTGGAAGATTTAAAGACAGAGTCCGTTTTGGTTACAGAAACAAGAGAAAGGGACTGTTCCCACCCAAAAAATGTTTTCTCTTCAAAGCACATCCTTGGCATTTTATACGTGGGTGCCTCCATCTCAGGTGATCTAAGTGTATGCTAAAGGATTGTTAAACTTATATATTAGGCACTAGGTATACAAAGTAAAACATTACCTATCCTTAAGATGCACAATATATTTCCCTAGTGGAGTAGACAAGATCTACATTTATTCAACCCATCAGGGGCCAAGCTTCTAAGTTACATGATCCCTTTCTGAGTACCATCATCCACCCAGTCACTAAGAAGCACCGGTTGATGTGTCATCTTTGACTCCTCATTCTTTCACCCCAGTATCTAATGTCACCAAGGCTTGTTGATTTTGCCCTCCCAACCATTCTTACACACTCTTTCTTTCCTCTGACATTGTTGCCATCCTAATACCTATTTACCTCATGCCTGGACTATTGCAATAGTTGGCCTATTGGTCTCTCTGCCAGAAGTCTTTCCCCACTCTAGTAAACCCTCCACTCAGATATCAAAGTGATCTTTCTAAAGTACAAGTCTGACCATGTTACCCTTCTGCTGAACAAATTCCAATGGCTCTCCATTACCTCTGGGATCATATAAAATTCTCTGGACCTTGAAAGGCCTTCATAACCTGACCCTCCTTTCCCTTTTTAAAATTTTACTTCTTAGACCTTATGTTTCACCTCCCCCATGTAGTCTGCAAAACAGTTACACTGGTCTCCTTGCTGTTCCCCAAACCAGATACTCTTATCTCCTAATTCTGTGCGTTTTCCTTTTTTTATTTTAATTTTCAGTTACAAATTCTCTCCCTCCTGCCCCTCCCCAACTCATTGAGAAGGCAAGAATTATTATACCTTAGTTTTCTCATCTGAAAAATGGGGGTAATAATACCACCTTACATCTAAGGATTGTTGTGAGGATAAAATGAAATATTTGTAAAGAGCTTTGTAAATGTGAAAATCCTATATAAATATTAGCAATGATGATGATTAATATAAGGACAGAATTGGGATGATTACGATGATGATGATGATGATGATGATGATGATGATGATGATGATGATGGTGATGATGATTCATTTGAATTAAAGGAAAATAGATATGGGTTCAAAATAAGGAAGAATGTTCTGAAAATTACCTTCTAAGAAATAGGTATTGTTTCCCATCCCTCAGAATGTTCAAGCAAAGACTGGGTCTGTGTGCTTTAAAAATATTTTTTGATAGATAACCACATTTCAATATTATTGATTTTCCATTTAAAATATATGTTTTATGCATTCAAAATATTATTCTGAGAAAGTATCTAGAGGTTCCATAAGACTGCCAATGGGGTCCATGACACAAAATGATTAAGAATACAGGCAGATAGGGTACTCCTGATTCACATGGGAGAGTAGACTATATGATCACTTCTAGAGCCATGTCTCAGAGTCTAACATTGCCATTGTATAGAAGAATAAAAAGCCATGAAGAAATTAAGAGGTTTGTGGAGAATCATCAAACATTTCAGAATGCGGAATTTCAATGACACATAAGATGTGTGTGTGTGTGTGTGTGTGTGCATGAGAGAAAGAGAGAGAGAGAGAGAGAGAGAGAGAGAGAGAGAGAGAGAGAGACTAAAAAATGCATCTAATGATTCTAACTTAATTCTCACCCACTAAGTCTGAAGCTATGGGGCTTTCCAAAGTTGTCAAGAAAGGAATAAACGGCAAGTACAAAGCTTGAAACAGTATCAAACATTTAGTCTGTGGGAAAAAAAGTGTAAGTATGTTATCAGTAAGAACCATAGCAATCTTCTTCTTTTGGGAAATGAGATTATTTTTGGACTGCAGTGTGTAGTCTTATGGTATTTCTCTCCTTGAAAAAGAAGTTTGTATAATAGTTGAAAAAATAGCTTTCTGGTTTCCCACAATCCACAGGAGGCTTATGTTTTTACACTCTTGCTCATACCCCCAAGTCATGTTATATTAGTCCCCTTCCCTTCCCTGTGTACAGACATTGCCTACTCACTTCTTGCTGAAATGCTTGCCAATGAGTAACTGAAGTCCACTGAAAAATGTGAGGAAAACCAAGAAAAAAGAAAGGTGTGGGTTAAATATATACTCTAACTACAAAATCTCAGTAATGATGTTAGTTCCTTGAAAAACTTTCACTCCCTCCACCTGCACGTAGGTCCCATTTAACATGAAAATATTCTCTACTTAAAGTACCTAGCCTTGTATCCTCCCCACCCAGAAATTTATTCACATACTTCCAAATTGAGACATACCACCAGGACAGGCAAAGCATACACAAATAACTCAGCCCTTTAAGTGCTGTTGTCATTAAGCAAAAATATATTTAATGATGCTAAACATCTGTTTGGATGAGCTCAGAGAAAATGACCATTGTGAAATTTCTCACCCAGATCTGGCTAACTGTACTAGGGGTTGATTTAGAAGGTCAGGGAGGATCTTTTCTTTCTGCAGCTGCTTAACTGCCAGCTATAAATGACAATACTGGACTGGCTCCTTTGTTTCATTCCTGTGATGCAACTCATTGTCAGGAAAGTTTGTTTCTTTCTTGTTTTTCCTCTTTTTAAAAATTCACTTCTTTCTTAAAAAAAAAAAAAGGTTTTAAAGCCAATACTGAAAATACGTCTGTTTTTTACTAACGCTGCAGGAAAGAAAATGTTTAGCTTTCCCTCATCCAGGCAATGTTGCAGTGAAGAAATGCCACCAGGACACCTTTTACAAGTTTTTAGGCTGGGCAAACAGCTGTGTAAATCATGAAAGATGCTCTTTTCCACTGTTAGTCTGGGTCAGCATCACAGTCAATAGGATAAAATGAGTGACAGAGAGAGAAGGAGGTAGGAAGAGAGAGACAGAGACACAGAAAGATCCAAAGAGAGACAAACAGACAGACAGAGAGACAGAGAGAGATAGAGACAGAGACAGAGACAGAGACAGAGACAGAGACAGAGAGAGAGGTTGCACTCATGAACAAAATAGTGCCTGAAATGGATACATGCATTAGCACTAACATGCTTATGCCCGGATCTTCCAAGCATGGATATTAGAAACATTAAAAGCCATTTGTGGCACTAATCAGAGCACTCCTGGAGTTCACTAGCCAGTGAACAAAAACAACAAATTAATACAAAGACCAGGCCTTTAGGAAGAATAAACAAGGAGGGAGAAAGTCCTGAAAAAAATAATGCAAAGGATAATGTTTTTCATGAACTAATATTCTTCCCTTGTCAAGCTGATATGAAAAAAAAATACTCAAATCCCCTAAAGGGAGCCTAAGTAAAGTCACTGAAATACACAGTAATAATGAGGGAAGCGCTGGAAACAATTTTTAACCAGAGTGGTGGCAAATCATTTTCTTCTCCCTTGAATTTTTGCTTTCCTGAACCATCTTTCCTGTCCCCCACCCCGACCCTAAATACTACTCCTGGTTCTTATACTTTACCCATTAAAGTGTAGTTTTATCACAATTTATGTTGACATTAAATGCTGCTACTGTTGTGGTCCCAGACTATTTTATTCATATTAGGGAAAGAAGACATCATTGGCAAGTGGAACTACAATTGGCACCTTAAGTAAGCACATTGGGCAGGCACAATTTAATGGACAAAGTTCCCCAATGTAGCCCCAGGATTTCAGTCTCAGCTGTATTTGCTGTAAGGTGAGATGCTCCAAGCTATATTTTTCATTTGTTTTCTTCCCCTTCCTGTGATAAAAGATAGGTTGAGGGAGACGTCAGTACTGGCAGCAGGCTTTTCTGTTTGTATCAGTTTAGCAATATTCATTTGGCATTTACTATACATAACACTCTTATTTATTTTTTTAAACAAAAAAACAACCAGGCACTCATCTCTATATCCAGCCCTAGCTTCCTTCCCAAGTTGTAATTCTGCATCATCATCTGCTTTTGCATTTGTTGTTCAGCTATCTCACTTTGGTCCAGCTTTCACGACCACAGTTGAGTGGGGTTTTCTTGGCAGAGATACTGGAGTGATTTGACATTTCCTTCTCCAGCTCATTTTAGAGATGAAGAAATTGAGGCAAACAGTGTTGAGTGACTTTCCCAAGGTCACAAAACTAGTAAGTGTGTGAGGCTAGATTTGGAATCAGGAAGACAAATCTTCCTGACTCCAGGCCTGACACTCTATTCACTTTGCCACCTCAGTATCATTCTAGCATCTCAAACTGAAGGTGACCAAAACAGAACACATTGAGAACAGCATTAAGAAAGAAATGACTTGAGAAAGGAATTAACAAATTACCACAAGAGGTAAAAAAAAATCTTGCCAAAGCCACAAAACAATCCCTGAAAATGTGAATGGATCAAATAGAAGCAATCACTCCATAAGGCAATAAGAAAAGTTAAAATAAATACAAAAAACTAAAGAAATGGCTCATCTTTCCTCTTAAACTCCTTTTTCCTATTTAGGGCATCACTATTCTTCCAGTTATTTGTGTTTACAATTTTAAATTTAACCACAACTCTCTAGTCTCCTTTATATATACAATTAATTGCCAGATTCTGTCCATTTTTTTCTATATCCATCCCTTTCTCTTCATTCCCACTGTCAGCATGCTAGTTCAAGCTTTTCTAGCTTTTCACCTGAATTATTGTAATAGCCTCCTCTTAAGTGATCTCCTTACCTCCCTCAATTCTCTTCCCTTTCCAATAATACATCCTTCCCACAGCTGCCACATTGACCTTCCCCTACTCAAAAAGGTGCAATCTTACATTCTCATTTGGTGGAGAAGGTTTGAGTGTCAGTGTGAGAAGGTGGATCTTAGCTGATTAAAACTCTCTATATAATATATAAACATATGCACATATACATATAAGTATATACATACATACACACAAGTATATATACATATACATATAGATATGTATGTATGTTTACACACAATTTTAAAAGTAAGTCTGGGAAGCTGGGCAGGGTTCATATTGAATGCTAAACAGAAGATTTGTTTATTTTCATCTTAGTGGTAGTAGGGAACCAGTGAAACTCCCTATTTTGCCTTTGTCTTTGATTCTAAGAGATACTGGGAGTTTTCTTTTAAAATTTCTTGAACAGGATGTCTAGGTTCTCTTTTTTCATCTTATTATTCAAGTAGACCATTTATTCATAATTTTTACTCCTCAAATTTGTTTCCCAAGTTAGTTGTTTTTGCTATGAAATATTTTATGTTTTCTTCTACTTTTTCAGTCTTTTGTATTTGTCTTACCTTTTCTTATTGACTGAAGAAGTTATTGCTTCTATTTGATCCATTCAAATTTTTAGGGATTTTTTTTCTGTGCTTTGGCAAGGTTTTTTTGTGCCTCTTGTGATAAGCTGTTAATTCCCTTTCCGACTCTTCAATAGCTCTCGTTTCTTTCTTAATACTGTCCTCAAGAACTCTCATTCCATTTATAAAAAACATTTTCCAATTCTTTTTTAAAACCATTTCACCATATCCTCCAGGAGTTCTAGCTGAGTTTGCACCCAGAATGTATTTTTCTCTAAGGTTTTGCTTGTAGATATTTTTGGAGTCATTTTCTTCTACTTTCGTATTTTGAGCATCCTGGCTATCATAATAGTTCATTATGATGTGGTTCTCTTTTTGTTTGATAATTTGTCTAGCTTACTTCCTGACTTTAGACTGGATATTAGGGCTGGGCTCTGACACACTTTTGTAGGAAAAGCCTGGACTAGTTCTTTTGCAGCTTTTTCAGGGGTATTGAGTGTTGATAGTCCAGGACATCAGAGACAGGTTGAGGACTTCTGAACTTTCATTGTTCTAACAATGATCTGATCGAGGAAGGTAAAATCTGCTGCCCTCTTGATCTAAGTTCTTGCAAGTTTGTTTATGGATTTGCATCTGTGTAAAAGTAGACGGTACCTGGACTCAGTCCTTATCAGATAAATGGAAAGCTCTTTTGGCTCTAAGTGGTAGAATTGTAGTCTTCCCTTTAGTATGGGTTTCTTGTCTTTATTATTGTTCTTCAAGCTGGGCTAGATGTTGTAAGACTTCTTTGTACCTGAGGTCTGAACCACATTGCTGCTGATGCTGCTGACTTCTGAACATCCTCCTTTCTCCATACACAGCCTAAAGCCTCCCTATACTGTGTGCAGGTCCCCTTCTCACTTTGCCCCGGATCTATATGCAAATTGGTCCTGGATAGCGAGTAATAAAGCTACTTGTAGGCACCTGTCCCCATCACAGGCCTCCCTTTGTGGGTCTAAGGGTACTCCAGTATGGATCTGGGACCTCTTATTTCTGCAACCTCTCCCTGGTTGCTCAAGTGCCCCATGCTGCTTCCTCCTACCCAGACTCTGTCCCCAGTGTCTGTAACTGTCTGGGTCTGTCTCCCTCTGCAGACCTAGAGTAGGCAAAGAACTGATTGTAAGACTGATTTCTGCACTTTTTCATCATTATTTGATCTGGTACATTGTATAGATCTATTTGGAGACTTTGTGCATGGGATCTCAACTGGATTGCTTCCTTTTACCCCCATCATCTTGGCTCACCCTCTCACACCCCAACTTTGACTTATTTATATATTATCCCCCATTCACCTATTTGCGCTTGCCAAGCTGGTCTATTTGTTCTTTATACATGAAATCCCATCACTGTTCTCCATCATTTTGGCTCCATGTCTCCTTATCTCTTTCTCTTAAACTAGTTATCTTGTTAAATTTAACTCATGTGCTCTCTCCTTCATTAAGCCTTTCTGGATTCCCGTAACTGTTGATTCTTTCTGCTCAGAAATTACTTTCTATCTACTTTGTATAAATGCTATACTTAATGATATACATAAATGTTGTTTCTCTCAACAGAATATAAACTGTTCAGTTCCATAAAAGTGTGTTGGTCAGCAAGGAGGTACATAGATAGAGCACTGGATTTGGAATTAGGAAGACTCATCTTTGTGAGTTTGTATCAAGCCTCATAAACTAAAGAGTGGCCCTGGCCAAGTAACATAACCCTGTTTGCCTAAGTTATCTACAAAGTTAGTTGGAGGAGGAAATGCCAAATCACTCCCGTATCTCTGCCAAGAAAACCCCAAGTGGGATTATGAAGGGTCAGATATGAGCTAGAAAATAACTGAACAACAAGAAGTTTGTTGAATGAATAAATGAATACACTCAGTCCTCAGTATCTGAAGTGATGTTTCTTACATGACAGACAGTTGAGATTAAAATACAGTTTTATTGCCATAAAGGATTTTTATATGTATTCTCTCAATTGATCTACAAAACACCCTGTGAAGCCAAAACTATAGGTATTGTTCCAGTTTTATTCCATACTGAGATGAAACTTTGATCTCATTGCTATAGATATTCTCTCCCATGATGCAAATTGAGGCCTGCCCACGGTCCTTTATTCTGTGATTCTCGTCCATGTTTATCATATATTTGCTATGAGGGCAAGCCTAACTTACTGGGGACTTTCTTCAGTTTCTTTTGATATTGAGAAGATACCACTGGAATACTTAGGTTGTCTATTTGTGATCTCTTCTTGTCTCCATGTGACTAGCAGTATGTGTTCTCTCTATTTCCTGTTTCATCATGGCATCTTTTACCTGTATTTTGAGGCTCACCATGTGCTACCAATACCATATGATGACACCTACTATGTGCTTTTCCACTCCCTTCTGTGAGACATTATTTTCAATTCTTTGGTCACATCCTTATCATACAAATAAATACACTGAGCACCAGGAAGTTGAAGTTACTTTCTTAAGGTACTTTAACTAAATAATAACATGAATCCAACATGGATCTTCCAAATCTAAGTCCCATGCACATAATAAATTATACCATACTATCTCTCCTAAAAAAATACCAATGTCATCACATCAAGAAGAATAAAAATATTAACTTGAATACCTCCCTTTGATTCCCTAGCAAATGATTTATATTTCTCAACCGTACTTCTCCCCACTTCCTATCCCCTTAATAAAAGATTTTCCTGAATACTAACATTATCTTTGGGGGATGGAGGCAAGATGACAGTGTAGAAGCAGGAAAATGCCACAGCTCACACATAGCCACCTCCAATACCCATAAAATATGACTCTAAACAAATTTTAGTGCTCCAAAACTGACACAAAAAAACAGAAAATCACATCTCCTGCTGAAGACAGTTCGGCAGTAAGGGCTCATCACAGCATGCTGGAAGCCAAAACCAGCCCAGTCTGAAACTACAGGTTGGCCCTGGGGCAGCCAGGACAAGCCATAGCTGGAGCCTTCAGGAAAGTGGATCAGCAGCTGCTGTGGCAGTTTCCAGAATTACCAAGTCATAAGAAACAAGGACAAACTGGAAGGTCACTGGAACTCAGCTAAATTTGGGGGAGAAAAGCAGTCTGGCTGAAAAGCCTCCAGGGCAAGGAAGCAGCAGAAGCAGCGACCCTGCAGCTGCCTCCAAGTGGCTACTTCAGAGCTCCCGGCCTGCAGCCTGCAGGGGGTGCCAAGCGATTATTCCGAGGCTAAATGCTCTTGTGCTTAGGAGCCTAGATCAAGATTGTGGTCTTGGGTGGTGATCCTGGACTGCATTTTCAGTGAGCCAAAGCTGGTGGGGGCTGCAGCAGCCTCCTAATAACTCCAGCAGCTGTGAAAACCCCAGCAATTCGGGACAGAGCTTTCCCCTCTGGAAGCAGAGTTCCACAGAGCTAAAAGGTCAAGTAAATCACTGGCAATATGAGCAGGCAAAGGAAGCAAAGTAAGAATAGCAATCGAACTCTAGAATCTTTTGGGGGGGGGGACAAAAAGGATCAAAGCATGGAATGGGAGGAAGACAACACAGTCAGAACTCCCACACCAAAAGATTCAGGAAACATGCAGACTCCCTACAAGCCATAAATCAGCTTAAGAAAGAATTTGAAAACCAAATAAGAGAAGTAGAGGAAAAATTGGGAAGAAAAATGAGAACGATGCAAGAAAAACATGAAAAGAGAGTCAACAACCTGACTGAAGAAAATAACACTTTAAAAAATAAATTAACTCAAATTGCAAAAGAGGCCCAAAAAGTCAATGAGGAGAAGAATGCCTTAAAAAGTTGAATTTGCCAGATGGAAAAATAATCTCAAAAGCTTTCTGAAGAGAATAATTCCTTCAGAATTAGAGCGGAGAAAATGGAAGAAAATGACTTTCTCAGAAAGCAAGATACTATTAAACAGATACAAACAAATGTCAAAATAGAAGGCAATGTGAAATATGTCCTTGAAAAAACACTGAGCTGGAAAATAGATAGAAGAGAGACAATTTAAAAATTATTGAACTATCTGAAAGCCATGATGAAAAAAAAAGAACTTAGAAAGCCTCCTTCAAGAAATTCTCCGGGAAAATGGCCCTGATATTTTAGAACCAGAGGGTAAAATACAACTTGGAAGAATTCACCAATCACCTCTTGAAAAAGATCCCCAAGAGAAAACTACTAAGAATGTTATTGCCAGGGTCCAGAGTCCCCAGATCAAGGAGAAAATATTACAGGCTGCCAAGAGGAAGCAATTTGAAAACTATGGAAACACAATTAGAATAACCCAGGATCTGGCAGCTTCTACACCGAGGGATCACAGAGCCTGGAATATCATATTCCAAAGATCAAGGGAGGTAGGATTAAAACCAAGAAATCACATACCCAGAAAAATTGAGTATAATGTTCCAGGGGAATATATGGTCATCCAGTGAGGTGAAGGACTTTCAAACATTCTTGCTTAAAAAAACAGAACTAAAAAGAAAATTTGACACTCATATACAAGAAGCATAAGAAGGTAAACATGGAAAAGAAATCATAAGAAACTTATCAAAGTTGAACTATTTACATGCCAATATGGAAAAAATGATAATTGTAACTTATGAAACTTTTCTCAGTATGAGGATAGGTGAAGGGAATATATACACATACATACATACATACACATATGTCTATATAGGAGGGTTTATATATGCATATGAACACATATCTGTGAATGTGTATTTATGTGTACCAAGAGGGCACAGGATCAATTGAATAGGAAGGGATGATACTTTAAAAGGTGAAATTCTGAGGTGGGAGAGGATTAGAATGAGAGGAGATAGGGAGAGACAGAATGGGGTTAATCATCTCATATAGAAGGGGCTAGGGATAATTGTTGCAATGGAGGGGAAGAACAGGAAGGCAAAAGGCAAAAAGTGAATTCTTCCAAAAAGGCCTTACTCTCTTTGAACTTGACTTAGGGAAGGAATGACATAAACTCTAAACTGGATATCTTGTCACACAGGACAGTAGGGAGGAAGTGAATGAGAGGTGGGATGATGGAGAGCAGGGCAGCGTGGGAGGGTGGGTTGCTGGAAGTACAGTTTTTTAAAGGTACAGGGGCAGGATAGAGAATAGAACAAGGTGGGGGCACAATAGGAAGGAGGGGCATATAATCAGTCTCTCACAATATTTCCACTGTGGAGGTGTTCTGTGTAATTACACATGTACAGCCTGTACTGAATTGCTTGTCCTTCATGTAGGTTTGGGTGATGAGGAAGGAAGGGAAAGAATCTAGAATTTAAAGTTCTATAATCATATGTTAAAAGTATATGTGTGTGTATATCTATCTACATATATATAGTGTTATTATTATTATTATTATTATTATTATTATTATTATTAACTACAAGCAACTGGGAATTAGGATATACAGGCACTGGGGTAGGGAGACCGATCCTGCCCTGCCACAAAGTGAGAGGGATTATGGAGGAGGACATAGGAGAAAGCAGATTGGGGGATGGCTATACAGTGGGATGACTGTTTTGGGATGGTGGGTAGGGGAAAGATGGGGAGAAAATTTGTAACTCAAAATTTTGTGGAAATGAGTGATGTAAACAAGAAAATTAATTAATTAATTTTAAAAAAATTTATTTTATGATGGTACAGACTTTATAATATTTCTATAATTGCAGCCTAAGGAGATTCCATTCCTACCTGACCAAAGCCAGGGATACCAGTTGGACCTGGAGAAAGAGTGAGATAGTTTGTGTATTTGGATTTGGATTTTCTTTGTTGTTTGTGTTTCCTTATACATATCTGTACCCTGTCTGTAACTATCTTTTTCTCTCTTTTTTCATATTTTAGTAAACATTTGGATTATATAATTTTATTATGTTATGTTATATTTTGTTATATTATATCATATTGTATCATGTTATATTATATTATAATTATATTTTCTGTCTTGTCTGACCCTTCATAATCCCATTTGGGGTTTTCTTGGCAGAGATACTGAAGTGATTTGGCATTTCCTCCTCCATCTAATTTTATAGATAAGAAACTGATGCAAACAGGCTTAGGTTACTTGTGCAGGGGCACTCAGCTAGTTAGTTTAAGAGGCTTGATACAGATTTGTCTTTCTAATTCCAAGTCCAGTGCTCTATGTACCTCCTTTCTGACCAACAAACTTTTAGGAAACTGAACAGCTCATATTCTGTTGGGAGAAACAATATATAATTATATGATTATATTAAAAGGGTTACTGGATTTAAAATTATTTCAGGACAAATAAAGTAGTGCTTAATTATTTGTATTTTTATATTTCTCTGTGGAATGAAGGAAAATCAGAAGATGAGAATTTGTTGAACTTAATAGACTTGAATGGTTCTCTCTCTCTCCACAGATTCCAGCTAAAATGTAAAACCCCTATGATGCTCAGTTTCTCAGGAATAACTAGGTACAGATTCTCTCCTACACAGGAAAGAGAGTCTGCCTTTCTATGTGTAAAAAAGAGGGTATGCTGTTGTTCAGTTGTTTTAATCACATCCAACTCTTTGTGACCTCATTTGTGATTTTCTTGGCAAAGATATTAGAGTGGTTTGCCATTTCCCTCTCCATCTCATTTTACAGATAAGAAACCGAAACAAAAAGGGATAAGTTACTTGTGCAGGGTCACAAAGCTAGTATGTGCCTGAGGCAGAATTTGAACTCAGGAACATAATTCTTCCTGATTCCAAGCTCAATGCTCAATCCACTATACCAGTACTTGCTCCTACAAGAAGATGCAGTCCATTGGAAACATTGCATAATATAAGTGATTAAAATACATAATGTGTCTTATTTTTTTGTACTTTGGGGGAAGATTAGGTTCCCAAGCTTTTCATGTCTTACATATTGTTAGCATTAAAAAATAAAACCAAATTTACAACCTCCCTATGGGATGCATAAGATTCTGGCATTTTTTCTTGTTGTTGATGGAAACAAGGGAATTCTTGTCTGAAGCATGGGTTTTTTACGTGAATGTGTTCCATACAATTTTTCATCATTCTTTTTTTTAATCTACTCTTCAAGGCATGGGTACTAAAAGTAATTTATAATCAAGAAATTGATATTCAATAACTAGAGGGATGCAACACAGATATAAGACCAAGACCATCCATGGATAAAAACATAAAACATAAGAAAAGTTTTCAAAAGAAGAAAAATGTAAATTATCCACAATTATGAAAAATCTTCCAGTACTTAGAGTAATCAATACTAATTTAAAAACTCCAAATTTTACCTCAGATACCTCAAATCAGTAAAGATATGTTAAAAGGATTGAAAGAAGACAATAATACCAATATTTTCTTGAAACAATACAGAAGAGGGTAGAGCTAAGATGGCAGAAAGGAAGCAGTAGCTTTTCCAAGCTCCTCCAAGAATTCTTTTGCTAAAAGCTAAAAAGTAAAATTGAGTGGATTTAAGAGTTACAGAATCCATTGGGAGACAGAGCGTGGCAGATTCCCAGCTCAGCAAAATGCCTACTCAGGTCTGGGCAGGGAGAATACGGAACACACAGGAGCTGCACCAGCGTGGATCTGAGAGCAGAGTACAGCAGACTGAGAAGAAGCCTCAACCAGCAGATTTACCCATCCCCATTTGCAGCTGTCTCACCACAGGACAGAGGACTGTCAGAGTTGGGTAAGAGAAAACACAGGGCCCACAGCAGGGGCAGCATCTTTACCTGGGGCTACCAGCCTGCAGCCTGAATATTTAAAAATTACATACCCAAACTTCCAGAAGTCAAGATGGAGGAATAAAACTTAATTGCTCTGATCCTCCCTCCCTGACCCAGACAATTCCAGAGTTAGGTGCCCCATCCAGAGTAAAACCCTGAATTAGTGGAAACAGCCTCAGGCTTGGGTGTCACTGAGGAAGGTGGATGTTATGCAGTACAGAGACTAAACCAGCAGTTCTCAACCCATGGGTTGTGAAGGGGTTGAAGAACCCTTTCACAGGGGTCAGAGGGATCACCTAACACCATGGGAAAACACATATTTCTGATGGTTTTAGAAACCTCCTCTATCAGTCTCCAAGTGGGTTCACCCACATGCAGATATGCCCACATACAACTATTAAAGGGTCCCAGCATTAGGAAGGTCAAGAACCACTGGTCTAAGCCCAGGAGGGTAGAGTCAGCACACACTAACTACACAAGCCCAGGTGCTCTTTAGCAACACCTGCGGGGAATCAGCTGACTGCAGCCCTGCCACTGGCCTCCTGCTACTGAGCCTTCAGGAGCTGTAGCCCACAGACACAGAGGGAGAAACCTGAAGAAGCCAGACCACCTTGACCCCATAAGTTACTCTGTGAGCCTCAGAGTAACTCAGGGGAGGCACTTAGATTCCTGGCCTTGGCTTCAGTCTAGTCACTCAGATGCTACAGCTCACAAAGTGAGCTACAAAGCTCACAAACCAAACCCCTACCTCCCAGCCTGATAAGCTAAATACCTCTGCACCCCAGAAGCATGTATCTATTCTAAAAATCCAGGACATTGATAATCACAATGGGGAAGAAGGAAACTAGGAAAGCTAGGACCATCAAATCTTTTTATAATGAGCAAGAACAACCAAATTCAGAAGGCAACACGGACTCTATACTCACACTAGAGACCACAGAAGGAAATGTGAATTCGTCTCAAGCCCAAAAAGCATTCTTAGAGGACATCAAGAGGGATTTTAAAAATGAAATTAGAGAGGTAGCAGATAAATTTAAATCTACAGTGACCAAATTAGAAAAAAGTCTCACTGAAGAAAACAAATCTTTAAAAAGTAAAAGTGGAGAACTAGGACAGGAGGTCCAAAATCAAACTGGAGAAAATACCTCTCTCAAAATGAAAACTGAACATATGGAAAAGGAGCCTCAAAAACTAATTGAGGAAAACAATTCACTGAAAATTAGAATCAGTCAGATTGAAGCTAAGGACTCTATGATGCAGCAAGAGTCAGTCAAACAAAACACAAAGATTGAAAAATTAGAAGAAAGTGCAAAAGATCTCACTGGAAAAACAGATCCAGAAGAGATAACCTAAGAATTATCAGCCTACCAGAAAGCCATGATGAAAAAACAGCCTGGATAACACACTCCAAAAGACTGACAAAGAAAACTATCCTGAGGTCCTAGAATCAGAAGTTAAAATAGTTATTAAAATAATTCACCAATCTCCTCCTGAAAGAGATCCCAAATTGAAAACTCCAAGAAATATAGTAGCCAAATTTCAGAGCTACAAGGTCAAGGAGAAAATACAAAATGCAGCCACAAAGAAACAATTCAAATATTGTGGAACTATAGTCAGGCTTGCACAGGACTTACCAGCTGCTACATTAAAAGATCAGAGGGATTGGAATATCAAATTTTGTAAAGCAAAAGAGCTAGGACTGCAACCAAGGATCAACTACCTGGCATGATTGAGCATAATAATTCAGGCAAGGAGATAGTCATTTAATGAAACAAAGGACTTCCAGACTCTCCTTATGAAAAAGCCTGAGCTCAATGGAAAATTTTATTTCCACTTACAAGACCCAAGACAGACATAAAAAGGTAATCAAGGAAAACATACACTCACACATACACATACACACAGATGCTCACACTTGCACATAGCTTAGGACTCAATAAGAGCAAACTGTTTATATAGCTATATGAGAAGCAGATACCTGTCAATATTGAAATTTGTATAAATATTGTGACATTTAAAAGGGATGTACATAGAAAGAGGATGTGGGTATAAGTGAACTAATCTGAAGATTTTTTAAAAACCGTATTAAGGGGGGAAAGGATTGTAATGTGAGAAAAGGAAAGGTAGAGGCAGAAAATGGTAAATTATGCCACAAGAAGAGGCATTAAAACATACTAGAGTGGAGGGGAAGGAAGGAAGAAAATGAGCATCATATGATCATTGTTCTCATTGGTTCTGATTTAAAGAGGGATCAATAAAATCAGTTAAGTTTCGATTCCAACATGAAAAGACACAAAACCTAATAACAATAGGGGAAAAGATGGAGGAAGAGGAGCACTGTATGAAGTTTAATAGCATTGGTTTGGGTTAAAGGAGCGAATAACATACTCTGTTAAGAATAAAAATCTCTTGTGCCCTACAGGCAGTAGGAGGGATGGGAGGGGGGTCTGTAATAAGGGTGAGGGTGGTCAGGAGGAAAGGACAGAGTAGCAAGGGGGAAAAGGTAGGTAAAGAGGGGGAGAACACTGGAAGGGAATAGTGAGGGAGGCAGTGGTAAAAAGGAAGACCCTTAAGGAGAGGAAGGGAAAAGGAAGACACGAAGTTGTAAACAGGGGAGGGAATAAGATGGAGGGAAAGTCACAGATAGTAATTATAACTGTGAATGTGAAAGGGATGAACTCTCCCATAAAACAGAGGCGGATAGCAGAATGGATTAAAAGCCACAATCCTACAGTATGCTGTCTACAAGAAATACATTTGAAACAAGGGGATATGAACAGGATAAAGGTAAAAGGATGGAGTAGAACATATTATGCTACAGCTAAAGCAGTGGTTCTCAACCTTCCTAATGCCGTGACCCTTTAATACTCGGTATGTGTGTGTATCTTTGTGTGGGTGGACTCCCCTGGAGACAGAGAGAGGAGCACTGTCTGAGTTCCTAAGACCATCGAAAATATGTGTTTTCCGATGGTCTTAGGTGACCCCTGTGAAAGGGTCATTCCACACTGTAATGGTAATCAATTTGTTTGATATTTAGAGCTAAATGGATAGGATACTTAGGGCTAAGTAGATCATATACTTAGGACTAAGTAGATCAGATATTTAGGGCTAAGTAGATCCTAGTAACTTAGGGCTAAGTATAGAACTCTGTCCATTGGTGAAAAGATGTGAACTCCCCTGTTGACTTGGAAGAAGGCTATTGGCTGAAACACTCCCCTGGTGATGTGGGAGAAGGCTATTGGCTCAGACACTCCCCTGTGGACTTGGGAGAAGGCCAGTACTTATAAGGAATAATTTTATAGAGTCAAGACAGATTTTGGATTTGGCTCCTCAGTGACGCTGACTGAAGACATGAACAGGATGGGATTTTGTTTGTTGGTGGCCTGGCTGATCCTTGAGTTCCAGGCAAGAGAAGTCCTGAAGGGTTTGAGGTGTGCTGAACCCGGTGGACTTCAGTGTGTGCCAGGGATTGCCTTGATTACTGGACAAGGACCCGGGAACTGTTCATCTCTGAGGAGTGGATGAGAGCCTGGCAGCTTTCAGCTCCTGAATCTAGGTGATTGTCTGGCAGATTCAGGAGGGAGCTGGGACCAGGGAAGAGGATCCAGGGAATCAGAGAGACCACCCAGAGTCAAAATGAAGACAAGGCTTCCCCTTGGATGAAACTGCTGTTTGCTGAGGACAAGGATGTGGTAGGTGTTCATGCCTGAG
This sequence comes from Pseudocheirus occidentalis, assembly GCA_028646575.1. Taxonomy (NCBI): domain Eukaryota; kingdom Metazoa; phylum Chordata; class Mammalia; order Diprotodontia; family Pseudocheiridae; genus Pseudocheirus; species Pseudocheirus occidentalis. Next base: position 335,043,427 of record CM053594.1, read on the forward strand.
GACTGGACGAGAACCTGTAAGCTTTCTGCTCCTGACTCTAGGTGATTGTTTGACAGACTCAGGAGGGAGCTGGGACCAGGGAAGAGGATCCAGGGAATCAGAGAGACTACCCAGAGTCAAAATGAAGAAAAGGCCTCCCCTTGGACTAAACTGAGGTTTGTTGGAAATCAAGGGGTGGAAGGAGTGTGTGGTTGTCTAAGAACTGTATTTGGAAACTAAAGTTAATGGTTGCCCCAGGAGTGGAAGATCAGTATATTGTGAATTGTTGATTGAATCAACT
>CM053594.1:335044206-335075229 GCA_028646575.1 Pseudocheirus occidentalis
GACTCAGTGTTATGGTTTCTGAATAAAGACCTTGGTTCTGCCTTCCATGTGGAGAGTTTGCTATATTTTGTGATCCAAAACTACACCAACATATTCATAACCATCATGGGTGTTGTAAATATCTCATTATTGATACACTTACCTGGAGTCAAACAGTCAGTAAAGCTGGCTGAAGCTAAATTTGAGTCCAGGAAGATGTCTTTCTGACATCTATTCACTGTGCCACCTAGCTAGACTGAATAATCTCTTATTATTCCTTCTAGTTCTCTAGTCTGTGATAATCTAGGTCATTCCTGTGGAGAAATGACAGCGGCAGGCTAAACTCTTGAAATAACTAGTCTTCCCTTCCCCTACTTCAATGTTTTTCAGGATATGTCCCCCCAAAGCTGAAAAAAACTGATTGAATTAGTTAATTTAGTCAAAAGCAGTCATTTCAGTAGGCAAAGCCTAGTCAACTATATCTTAATCTGGTATTGCATATGCTAAAGTAGTCATTAGTTGGACTAATTTCTTCATTTTTCACCAGTCTTGTTGATATTCTATAGATGTCAACTCCAAGGAAAGACAATCTTAAGAAAATGAAGCATAATTACAAATTCCCAAGTCACTTTAAAAAGTCCAGTGTATTGATGAATACTCTTAGCAACCTGGTCAGAGAATTGGGGTTGGGAGTGGAATTGAGGCTTTTCATTGGAAATTGGAACTCAATGATGAGGAAACTTCATCCACCATTACTGATTGCCACCCATTCTGCATCTCATAGTCTTAAAGAATTGTCTGAATATTGAAGTTGTTGTGACCTGTCCAGGGTAACACAGACAGTATGTGTCAGAGGCAGGCCTTGAATCCAGGTCATCTTGACCTCAAGGTCACTTGTGTATCAGAAAAAAAATATATTGGAGAATTAATTTTGCTAAGTATATTCAAATTCTTGATCAATCCTTCAAGTCAATGAAAAATAAAAGCCACATAATCATTTTGATTTTAGCACTTACTGTAGTTTTGAAAGGCTACAGATATAATTTCAGAAGCAGCCTCTGTGATGCTTACTCTATAATTGTTTTTTTTTAATCTTTTTCCTTAACTTTGTAAAATGAAAATGTAAAATGGATTACTGGAAGTGCCACGGAGCTTAAAGAGTGAAAGATGCGATGCCTGGAATAAGTAAAACACATTTGCTGCTGTAACAAGAAAAGACAGAGTGGATTTGAAAAACATGTATTCAGCATTACAGTGCTTGGAGAAGTTGGGATTGCAATGTTAATTAAACGCAGATGTTTGGAAGAACTTGCAGGGTTTCTCGGAAGACAATGGAGGAGCATTCTTATGAATCACACATATAATGGGCCTAAGATATGGTGAGAAATTTGAAAACACTCAAAAAAAGCTTTCACCTCAAATTTCATTTTCTGATAATGTTGAATTCAGCAGCAAGAATGTAAATTCCTTTTGAATGATCTTTATTCTATTTACATTCCAAAACTCTTTGGGGAGTTCATTATTAATAGAAGCTGTTAGATGAGTGGTGTTTTTTTTTTAATGTAATCTTCTATAAGCCTTAATGTACTTGCAGCTGAATCTCTTGTCAAACAAGAAAATGCAAAGGGTGCTACATTGGTCCATGTCATTGTGGAGGTTACAGTCAGGCAGCAGATATGACACATATACCGTGATCTTAAAGTGTTACTGGAATATTAATATTAATTACTGCTGTAATTACTACTGTAATATTAATATTAATAATACTAGAATCACCCTTCTAGACCTGAAAGGGACCTGTGAGATCATCTGGTTCAGCCTCTAACTTCTCAGAAAAGTGAGGCTAAATTATCTGTCCAAAGTCACAAAGATAGTCATGACTCAAGGCAGGATTTGAACCCAGCTCCTCTGCTTGCAGAGTCATTGCAGCACATGATAAATTAATAAGAAAATTCAAATGAAATGATGACGTAGGGAAGTCACAGAGGTACTTAGTGTCAGAGTCAGGATTTGAACCTATGCCCTCTGATTCCAGAGTTAGAGCACTTTCTACTATTCCATGTGACAAATGCAAAAGAGAGACACAAATTGGAGTATGTGAGGTCTAAGGGGGAAGGTCCTTACTGATTAAGATGATGAGGGAAGGCTTCCCAAAAGAAGTGGCATTTGAGATAACACCCAAACCTGCCTTTCCTTTCGATTTTATTATTTCTATCAACAGAATCAGCATTCGATTAGTCACTTCCTCTAAAAAAAAAAACTTTGGAGATGTGTTTGATTCTCAACTCTCCCTCTTTTCCATATATCTCTACACTACCTGTTGTATCTGTCAGCTTCCTTTCTATTCACACAACATAGTGCAGACTCTCCTTAACACCTGTTCGGGCAACTGTTACAGGCTCCTGAAAGGTGTTGCTGCTACAATTGTTACCAGAATTAATTTATTTTGCATAGATCTGGCCATGCTATTCCTCTGCTCAAAATCTTTCCATTTCTTCTTACTGCCTATTTAGTAGGTATATGATGATCCTGGGCAAGTCACTTAACCTTTCTTTGCCCCAGTTCTTTACTTGTAAAATGTGGATAACATAGCACCTAACTCTGCAAGTCGTTACAAGGATTGCATGAGATAATATTTGTTAACCATTTTGCAAACCTTGAAGCACAATATAAATGCTAGTTATTATTGTTGTTGTTATCATTTAATAAATGTTATGCCCCCTTAAGATCTGGTATTCAAAATCTTCTACAATCTGATACTACTTCACTTCTCCAGTTTTATCCTATACATCTAATCTCCAATGAGTCATAAGTCCAGCCAAATTGGACTTCTCGCCGTTCCAGGACACACTTTCCCATTTCCATGTATTTGCTCAACCCAGTCCATATCTGTAGGATTGTACAGAATACCCATTCACCTCTTGAATTCCTTTCTATCCTTTAAAAACAAACTCAAATGCTCCTTGAAGAAGATGATTTTCCTCTCCTCTCCACCTCTACTTAATTATGGCCTGTCAGTCCTCACTTAATATTTTTCTTGCAAGTTTCTGATATGCTTTTCGTGTATTATTTTGTTCTATGTTTACTTGTGTTCGCATCAAACTCTATTTGACTGTAAGTTTTATAAGGACAAGAAACTTGGTTTTTGCCTCCTACCAAACACTAGCACAGTACTCTGAAAACAATGGGTATCTGACAAATCTTAGTTTAATGGGACTAAATTAAATTGACCATAAGCTCCTTGAAAGCAGGGTCACTAATTTTTCAGTTTTGTATTCCTAGTGCCTTACACATGGTAAGTGATCATTACATCTCTAACTGAATTGAAATAAGGTGTAATGTGTGTACTTTGGTTGATATATAACCACCCTTACTCTCCTCATCAAAAGATGTGGGATTATTTAACCTCTGAGGTCTCTTACAACTCTAAATCTGTGAATCTATCTTCTTATCACTACTTTATACATCTATGTCCTGATTCTCCCAAACTTCTAACAGTTGCCATTTAAAGTAATGTCTCTAAGTTTATTTTTTTAAATAGGCGATTTGGCATAGGGGACAAAGAAGTCACAAGTCTTGGACTTAGGCTTGGATTCAAGTTTTCCCTTTTCCTTTGATGTTCAAAAAATAAAATATTTAATTTGGCATTTAAAGCCCTTCATGATCTGGTGCCTTCCACCTTTCCATTCTTCTTGGACATCACTTCTTTTGATATACTCTGCCTCTTTACTTCACTTGCTTCCTTGCTGATCATCTCATATAATATTCCATCTCTGACTCTGTGCTCTTTCACTGGCTATCTCTGATGCCTGGAAGACCCTCTCACTTCTACCTATCGGCTTCCATGAAAAAAATCAGCTTAAACAGTGTCACGTTGTGGGGAACTTCAAATTTCAGTCAAAGAAATTTGAAATATAAATGGTGCACAATAGTCAGGCACTGAAGATTTTGAGCAGAAAGAGTGACATGTTGAGCTTTATAGACAGAAAGATACATCCAGTTATCTGTTTCAAGTAAGGAAATAATTGTAGTTGAAGATCTTGGTTGAATTAAAGATTATTTATCCTGCTAAATGGAAATTAGAACCTATCCTTGCGTAGTAAGAAGAGAATTAGAGGAGAAAGAATGAATGTGAGAAATATTGCTGAAGCAGAATTGACAGGTCTTGGTAGCTAATTAGACTGAGAGGTCAGAGGGAATGAAAAGTCAAAAAGACTATCCAGAGTTTGATTTTTTTTACTGGAGCTCCCCAGTTTTCCTAGGCTAGAAATGCAGCAACCCTCACAAGCCTGAGCCCACTGCTGATCAGCACAAAATCTAGCTTGTCCAGTTTCTGACTTGGGCCAGTTCATCAGCTGTGTGGCCAAACTGGTGCCAGCCCTAGGGCAGCTTCCACATTGGATTTTCTCACTGCCTGTCAGAACTCCTTTGCTCAAGCAATCCACCAACCTCAAGCCTCCCCAGTGGCAGGAAGTGTGTGTGTGTGTGTGTGTGTGTGTGTGTGTGTGTGTGTGTGTCTGTGTCTGTGTCTGTGTCTGTGTGTCTGTGTCTGTGTCTGTGTGTCTGTGTGTGAGACTAAGCCTGGGACAGCAAGGTTTTGAACATTTGAGACTGCGTGAATGGTGGTGCTACTGATAACAATATGAAATCAGAAGGCCTAGAAAGTTTAGAAAGAGATAATGAGTTAGGTTTTTGATATATTGAGCATGGAGCTCTAGTGAGAGAAATCTAAGAGTAAGGGTTTCCAAGTAATTCCAAAAAAAAAAATGGTTCAGTGGAAAGACTTGCTCTGTTGTTCTCACATCCCAATGAGCCATGATTCAGTAGCTTTAAAATAGAAAATCTTTCTCACATTGTGATGGTGGGGAGTGGGCAGTGGTTAATTAGATCTATTTATTTAAACAGAATTATAAACCTGGAAGGGACACTTGTGTTATCACAATAAGTAAGCTGAGTCATGGGTGTGGCACCTGTGGGCAGTTGCCCTGCAGACTGAACCAGCTCTTATTCATTCCAATCTAAGGATGCCTGCTGGCAACAAATAAAAGCAGTAAGAAGCAAGATCCCTGTGCTGGTAGAAGGCTAGTTAATGTCAGGACCTCCTTTGGAAGAAAAGGGAAGAGAGTCTGCCAGAAGAGAGGCTTTTGTGGTAAAACTGTTTGGCTTCAGGGGACCATTGTCTCTGTCTCCTCAAATGTTCTGTGCTCTTCTAGGAAAGTCTTGTGAACTTGCTGAAAAACTTGCCTGAACTCAAGTCAAGAAAACACTTAAAGGATCATGTTTTTAGAGCCTGAAGGGACCTTAGAAGTTATCCGGTACAATTCTTACATTTTACAGATGAAGAAAATGAGACTGCAAAAAAGTAAATCATTTATCCAGAATCTATAACAAAAAAGTACCTGAGGCAGAATCCAAACTCAGGGCTTTCTGGCTCCAAGGATAGTCATCTAATGAATCAATATCCAAGCTAACTATCCATGTTTAGTGCTATTGCAAAAGAAAACACACACACACACACACACACACACACACAAAACAAGAATAAAAAAGTTCTCTCTTCTTTTCACAGTCAGATTCTTAGTAAAAGGAATCCACATTCATTGTTTCTACTTTCCACTTTAACAAGTTATTTAATAAATAATATTAAATAATTAAATCATAATAAAAGTTATTTACTAAGCACTTACTCTGTCTAAGGCACTATGTAAGGTGCTAAAAATACAAACAAAACCCCCAAAGTAATCCCTATCTTGAAGGAGCTTCTATCTCCTTGGACAATGCATGCAAATAGATACATATGACATTCCACAATAAATTCAAAATGGCACTCAATAAATATAATTTTAAGTAATATAAATTTAAATTCACACAATTAAAAAATTGGAACTCAAAATTATGTACCTTTCCCAACTATGGTCATGGGAAGAATTCTTAACTAAACAAGGGTTAGAAGAGATTATATTATAAAAGAGAAAATAGCCCACTTTGACTACAGGAAAAGCTTTTTCAGGAAAATAAATTTGCTTCAAATATCACTTATAAAAGCCTTATGTCCAAAATATAGAGTTAGTCAACAGAAACGTGTAGTACCTAGAACCATTTCCGCAAAGACAAGAATTTGAACAAGAAGTTTTTGAAATAACTCGAACCAGGTCAGTGGAATACAGCTACCACTGGAACGATCAAAAAGGATTTCCTGAACCTCGAAGAAGTTACTGAGTTAGGTATAGTGAAAGCCAGGAAATAGCAGTGTGCAACAAGTACCACTCCATCTCCCCCATCATGATGAGTAAGCTGGGGGATGGTGGGAATAAAAGTACAAAGTCATCAGTGAAATGTTGTTGCTTACTTGCTTGTTTGCTTAGTTATTGTTGTTTAAAAAATTGAGCGTAAGGAAAGTGGGAACAATGAATGTGGATGGCTTTTTCTAATCTGGCTGTGAAAAGAAGAGAGAGCTTTATTGTTCTTGTTTTTTGTGTGTTTTCTTTTGCAACAGCACTAATATGGAAATGTTTTGCATGACTTCATATGGATAATTGTTATCACATTGCTTGCCTTCTCAAGGGATGGGGAGGAGCAGGAGGGAGAAGAGAACTTGGAACTCAAGGTTTTTTTTTTTAATGAATGTTACAATTTTTTATGTAATTGGGAAACAATGAAATAAAAATATATTTTAAAAAGATAAAAAGTGAGAGAGATAGGATGATAACTTGATTGGATGATTGGGTCAGTTTAGGGTCAGTAATATCTCTGTTTTTGTTAATACCTTCTGGGTGCTTGGGCATGACTGTGTCACAGGTCATGGGAAGAAGACTCTTTAGATACCATAGAATTATAGATGTAGAACTAGATGGGAGCTTTAGAGGTCATCAGAGCCTTAGAAAAGTTAAGCGACTTGCCTGAGTTCATCTAGAGACAATGATGAGATTTAAATTCAGGTTCTTTGTTTACAAACCCAATACTCTTTCTACGGCAGGCCAATGCTTCTCCTCTAGTCCACATCTTTTCCTATAAATGTGATAATATTAGCTTAAGGAATTAATACCCAGTAGTAACTGATACCCCTTAATAATCATAATGCTTTAAAAAGACTAAAATATTAATTTCCTCTCATGAAACATTCTTTAAATGGTTAAAAGTCTTTTTTAAATTATACATCATTAAAATGTTCAAATATCACTGTTAACTTTCCTAAAGCTACTTTCTTCAACTGGAATACTTGGCCATTTCTAAAAATTTATCTAAGTCAGTTAAAGGAGAATTGGCAGTACTTAGTGAACTCTGTTTGGTATCACTGATGCCACAATTACTGTTACATTCAAGACATTCTTTGACTTGGAATCACCCTCCTTTTTTTAGCTTTACCTCCCCCTATTCTTTATACATACCACCTATGTTCTGGGAAAACTGGAGTGCTCATCTTCCCTGGGCATTCCTTAAGACTTACCATCTGTTAGTGGCTTTAATTATATTATTCCTTCTACAAGGAATCTGGCTCCCAGTTCCCCTCCCATATCTTCAACATTTTTAGGCAACTAGATAATATAGTGGATAATGTCCTAAACTTAGAGTCAGGAAGACCTGAATTAAATCCTCCTCCATGCATCTGCTAGCTGTGTGACCCTGGGCAAGTCATATAACAATTATCAGTTTCTTTATCTCTAAAATGGGCTAATGATAGCGCTACCTCATGGGGTTGTTTTGAGAATCAAATGAGACAGGATATAAAAAGAACTTTGTAAATATCAAAGTACTATATAGACACTAATTTTCATATTTATCAATGACTTGGATGAAGGAAATCATCAAACTTGAAACAAAAGCCAAGAAATGTTTAGTGAACTGAGAGTTCAATACGAAGTTAACAATAATGTGGTCATTGAAAAAGCTAGTGTCATCTTATGCAATGCGAATAGAAGCACAGCATCCCTGATCAGCCCAATCAAAAGGCATTCCTTCCACCTTGGTACCCTCACAAACTGCCCTCCCACTCTGTCACTTGTCACCTAACAGTGTTTATTGTACCATCTGTGTATATACTAAAAGGAATGCCATGGGGGATTCCCAAGAGGTATTAGAAAAGGGTCACACAAGATGAGAAGTCAATGTGGTTTCAATCTATGTTGTAGGAATAAAATATAACATGCAATATATTGTGTGTCCATTAGGACAGTCTCAGTCTGTGACTGCATGCAATAATAGTTAAAACAAGAAAAACCAAGAGGTATGACTGCTACCACTAACCAGGAGTGGGGACTCTATCTCTGAAAGCTGCCAGATCAGTTGCCTTCAGTCCTACCCTCTGCAGATCACTGCATTGTTCAACTATTACTTCAGTCAGGACTGTCTTCCAACTAACCTCCTCCGAGACACTGTTTATTGCCTCATGATTGAAACATTGGCCGTGATCCCTCATCCTTCTTGTCAATGGTTGATATTCTACTAATTAACTCGTGGCTCCTTTACTGACAAATATCTGGTTCTACACACTAGTACGGCTGACAGGCTCCCATTCTCCCTCTCTCACTCCAAGGCAGATGTTCTTCTTCCCCTCCCCCGTAGAGGAGGGGTAAACAGGCTTGCTGCCCTGTCCAGCAGACCTCCCCCCCCCACTGGGTGGGGCCGGATGAGACCAGATGGTTTCTATTAACTACTAATTCCTTGTGAGACTTGGACCAAGCTGCCTAAAACACACTGTGCTTCTACTTCCCAAATTGTAAAATACAGAAGATCCACTCATTTACCTAATTCATATGGTTGGGAAAATCACCAAGAAGATACTTTCCATAAAAAAAGGATGTGCTATGAGAGAAACACTCTGATTTCTACACATTCTAATTTGCATTAGGACTACATAACTTCATTTCATTACAAGTAGCAAATAAAGATGCCCTCAGATCATGAGTGCTCTAGCACTTTTAGAGTTCTATTAGCCAAGTGATGCAGAGAACTGGCCTCAACATACTTCATTTGTGCAGACCCTGAAATAGAGATCAATGGGAACAAGACACAGAGGAGAAGAAAAAGAATTAGACAACTTAGCTGCATAGAAGGGAGTCTATATGCACCCCAGGCATTTATTTCTGAAGCCTGTGGAAGCACTGTTAATTGAGAGTTGGCCAGAGTTGGACATATTGGATAAGCATATGCTGCTGCATTATTTTCAATGTGCAATGAAGCAAAGCAACCATTTTCTGATATGAAAACAAGTGAACCACCAGCAGCAGCAACAATAAAAAGGCTCAAAAATTAAATAAACTAAGCCTGGCAGTGGAGGCAAATCTTAAGTGGCTCAGAAATGGAAGGTGGAGCAGTACATCATATCAATTATTGTAATGACCGAGTACAGTGGGCTGTAGAAAAAATAAAAGGGGACTTCTCAAACACAGGAAGCCCTTTAATTTTCAACCTCCTTAAATAATGATATAGTTGACAATTAGAAGGTGCTAGTGGTATTTTATTATTTTAGGTCTACTATTCTTGTTTGTTTGTTTTGGACACATTTCTAAGTTATCTTTTATCCACTTTAGATGGCTTAGGTCATAAAGAAGGGAATAGTCAAGAGTATAAGAGGTGTATGTGTGTGTGTGTGTGTGTTCTTAAAATTAGCTCTTTATACATCCCTATGAGACACCTCAATGAGAATGGGTCTCCTGTTGAAGAGAGAGGTAGAATAAGCTGGTGCAGCTAGGATTTGTATATTCTGATAGTTGTCGTGCAGCATGAACTGGTGAAAGAATTTCCAAGAACCAGGCATAACATCATGGTGGCTCTCATGAGATATTTTTGCCTTTCTCAACATTATTCCAGAGAGAGGCATTATATCCACCATGGAAAATATGGTCATTGAAAAGAGTCAATACCTAAAAAGCAGCAAACATATACATAGAGCATGTGTCTAGAATTTCTACCCCCAAATGAGTAATTGAATCAAAATATACAGAAAATCGATTCTTGGATGAGATAGGAATAAGCTACTGTGGCTCTTTTTTTTATTCCCATTGCAGAAAGAGATACAGTTCTTTTGCAAAGTGCCATCTGTGCCACAAATAAATTTACATAATAACCTGGATGAACAAAGAGATGAATGCAAGAGAAAGTTTATATTTAGCTAGCCAGATGAGGGGATGCCTTTCTTTCTATGGCCAGGGCTGAGCACAGTGCCTGGCATGTATATAAGTACTTAATAAACGATTATTGACTAAAGATAGGTGAAGATGAGTTAAGAAAGAAGAGGAAAAAAATGTTAAGCCTTAAGCTCAATTGCTAGAGGTACACAGCCAGGATCTTTTCTTAAGTAGATTCTCCTATCCCAGCTAGCTATTTTCCTCTATCTCTTCCTCTTTTCTTAGCCAGACTTCTTGGGAAACCTATCTAGACTATGTCACCAGTTTTTTCCATTTATTTTTCCTGAAGCACATGCAGTCTGACTTTCTGCCTTATTACTCATGTGAAACAGCTCTCTTCACGGTCATCAGTGATCACTTAAATGGCCAAATGTAATGGCCTTTTTCTCAATCCTCATCTTTCTTGACTTCTCCAGAATATTTAATGCTGTTTACCCACTTTTCTCCTCAATAGTCTCTCACTTATCTTCCCATGACATTAGTTTCTCTGGGTTCTTTTCCCTCCAGTCTAAACTGGTCTTCTTAGCACCTGCTGCTGGATCGTCATCCATGTGGGTGTATCTCCAAGGCTCTGTTCTAGACTTCCTTCTCTTTCCTCTCTATCTTTCTTGTCTGGTGAGCTCCCTAGCGCCCACTGATCAAATCATCGTATCTATGTGTTTGGTTCCCAGACTCATGTATTCACCCCTAAGCTTTCTTATACATCCCCTTGCTGCAACACCAATTGTATTTTGGGCATTTCATACTAGATGTCCCATGGTCTAAAGGAAAACTCATTATCTTTCCCCTGGAGTCTATTTCTCTTCCAAATTTTGTTACTATTGTCCAGGGCACAATCATTTAGGTGGCGTAATGGAGAGAGCCCTGGTCCTGGAGTCAAGAAGACTTGTCTTCCTAATTTCAAATCTGGACTCAGATATTTACAAGAGTGTTACCTCAGGCAAGTCACTTAACTCATTTGCCTCAGTTTCCTCATCTGCAAAATCCGTTGAAGAAGGAAATGGCAAATCACTCTAGTATATTTGCCAAGAAAACTCCAAATGGGGTCACCAAGAGTTGGACACAACTGAACAGCAACTACAATCATCCTTTCAGTTATACAGGTTTTAGAACATGATGGTGTTTTTGATTCTTCCCTCTCTCATACCACATAACTAGTAAGGTGCCAAGTTTTTTTGTTTCTATCTTAACATCTCTTGCCTACATTCCATTCTGCCTACCTATTCATTCTCTATACTACCAACAATGTTATTTTCCCTAATTTTCCCTAATATTTTCCCTAAGCCCAGGTCTGACCATTTCACTCTACTCAATGTATTGCAATGATACTCCATTAATTCTAGAAACAAGTATAAGCTTTTCTGGTATTAAAAGCATTCATAACTTAGCTTTTCTTTCCTTTAGAGGCAGCTGGGAGTGCAGTAGAGTTCTGGATCTGGAGTCAGAAAGACCTGAGTTCAAATATGTCCCTAGACACCTACTAGCTTAGCAAGTCATTTAATCTGTTTGCCTCAGTTTCCAGAGCTCTAAAATGGAGATAATCATCACCTGTCTTACCAGGTTGTTGTGATGATCAACTGAGATGATTTTTGTAAAAAGTACTTAGCACATGGTAACTGCTCATTCCCTTCCTTTCTTCCCCTTTTACCTGCTTCTTTATAATCTACCTGTCTCAATCATAAAATGAAGACAGTGAAAGCTTACTTCACAGGGTTGTGGTTAGGATGAAATAAGATATTTATAAAGTGCTTAGCACAGTGCCTGGCAGTTTATAAACATTCATTTCCTTTTTCTTACTACTTACATATTACTCACATGCACATTCTTCATTGCATAACTATACTGGCTTATATTGCTACTTCTTACACTTGACTTTCCATCTTCAGTACTAAGACTTTTTTTTTCTAGGTGGGAGTTATTCCTCATTCCCCGCATGCTAGTTCCTTCCCCCCATTTGTATTGTGTTTGCCTATGTCTTCTACACCCCTCTGAATGCATACATTGTCTTCTCCCATTGTAATATCAGGTCCTGGAGGCTGGAGTCTGTTTCATTTCCATCTTTGTATCACCAATGCTTACTGCAGTGCTTGGAAGTGGAAAGCGCTTAATCAATTCTTGTGGATTGTTTGTTTAAACAAGGAAATAATAGTCCAACTACATATGTAAGACTGGTTAGTCATGTCCTTTACGGGTACTATAGTTTAGGAATTACTTCGATAACTCAGAAGAGGACAATCATTATGGTGATGAGCCAATAATCGAATGCCATATGAAAAACAATTGAAAGAGCATGGGATGGTGAGTCTAGAGAAGAGAAAACTTACAGGGTACATGATAGCTGTCATCAACTTTTTAAAGAGCCATCATGTGAAAGAGGAATTATATTTGTCCTTCTTGTTTTTAGGCAAGGCTTGCCATAATAAATTGGAGATATTAAAAAACCCAATGGCTTGTCTCATAAAGTAGATGACCATTTATTAGGTACATTGTACCAGAGTCTTTTTCTTGAACTGTGGGTTGTTACCCCATATGAGTCACATTTTAAGAAGCCATGAGGGGGTCACAAGCGGAAAAAGTTTAAGAAGCCCTAGACTAGATGACCTTTGAGCTCCCTGCCAACTTAAAAAAATCATGTGTGTGTGTGTGTGTGTATGTGTGTGCGTGTGATATTCTCTGTATGGAAACAAAACTGGATTTCTAAAATGACTTATTGCTCAAATACTCAAATGGAACTGGATCTATTGACTCAGGGATCCAATGACTCAGATACTGACTTCTCTATGCCTATTTAAATTCTGAGACTCTAGTCCATGTATCCCCATAGGCTGGCCATAGAAAGACCATCAAATGCATTGGTGGCTTTCCTCATTTTCCCTATTGTTGAAAAGGGACCACTGGAGCACTCTGGGTATATACCTGTTATGTCTCCCTCTTGCTCCATGGCCAGTCTATAGTCCCTTCCTGCCATACAATTCTCTGATGATCTCCTTTTCTCCCAATATTCTTCAGCATTCCTCATGGGTTTGGGTTGCAGTGTACTTATACCCACCATTTGACCCTCTTTGTGATGCTTATTTTTAGTTCTTTGGAGGCTGTGGTGATCCAGGTTTCACTGACATATAGCCATAGTGATAAAATCTTCATATGGGAAAGACAAGCCTTTGCTGCTGGGAGAAATTTATGGTAATAAAAGTGCTTTGCAATTTCCTAAAAGCCATTTAACCCATTCTCCTCATCCTTTTCTACTCAGGACCAGCTATTTGTCCATCTGTGTTATTGGTCCCAGGGACTGTTATCTCCATTGATCATTTCCAAGTTATCTTGGTTGTACATTTAGCATGATTGTACATGGTTGTTTACATATTGTTTCCTCCATTAGACAATAAGTAATTGGAAAGCAGGCACAACATTTTGCCATTATTGTATGATTGGGGCTTAACATACTACCTGGCACATAAGTGCTTAATAAATGCTTATTGAAGTAGTTTAATAAGTATCTATGGGGCAATCAGGTAGTACACTGGGTAGAGTACTGGGTAGAGTTGGACCTAAAGTTAGGAAGTCCTAAATTCGAATCCAACCTCAGACACTTAGAGCTATGCGACTCTGGTCAAGTCATGCAACCTCTGCCTCAATTTCCTCAAATGTAAACTAGGTTTAGTAACAGCACCCACCTCTCAAGGTTGTTGCAGGGATCAAGTGAGATAATTTTTGTAAAGTTCTTAGCATAGTGCTATTAGTAGTCACTCAAAAATGGTTATTTCCTCCTTCCCTTCTTCCTTCCTTCCTTCTTTCCTTCCTTTCTTCCTTCCTTCCTCCTTCCCTCCCTTCTTTCTTTCTTTCTTTCTTTTTTCCTTCCTTCCTTCCTTCCTTCTTTCCTTCCTTCCTTCCTTCCATCATAGTTGGAAAATCCCTATAGTAAGCCTATTAATATGCATGTTGAAATCTAGCCTTTGTACATTCTTCATCCATTTGGCCTTTATTAATGTGATCAGTCCAGACTCCTTTGGGTGATTATAGATCTCTACCAAAAGGCTCTGAAGCATCTTAGGGATTAATATAATCAACAAAATGTCATTTAGAAACAGGAGCATCTGGAGGACCTTCCCCTCCAACAGGGAATATTTCCTCAACCTGGACTCTAAAAAAAAAAGTCTACAAAAATGTGCATTGGAAAGTTGTCACTATTTGGGGATTATTGTGATTTTCTCAACTCGTTACCTCATGCTCATAAGTCATTCTTCTCATCAATATTATTCTTTATTCTACAATGTTATTCTGACAGCAGATAGAAGAATATTTTCATGCAAGCAACATCCAAACTCATATCATATGAATCTTTTCAACTGACTTCATTGGTTCCTGTCATAGGGGCTGTTGGAAGTCATGCATATCTTGAATTTTCAACAGCATTTCAAGATATAATTCTTAACATTGGCACAATGATCATCTCCTCCAAACTATAACGATATAATAGGTTGACATGAATATTCCCAAATTTTCCTTTTCCCTATACTATCAGATGTATTTGGACCTACATGTCCTCAAAAATAAGAGGTTACTGAGATTAGAGAATTCTATTGTAATATCGGAACTGTGCTTTATATATATAAATATATATGTGTCTGTATACATATATATATATATACATATGCAAGCATATTAATTAACATACATAGATATGGCTCTATGCCTGCATGTGAGAATGAATGGATCTGTGTTTATATTGTAAAGGAACACACAAACATTTCTCTAATACTCCTGGGGAAAATGTTTGATTATATGGAAACAAGTATACTAGAAACATAATAAAAACCAGTTGTATCAATGATTGGAAAAGAAATACTTTCATGGTTTTAAGTGACTGTACAGACAGGCCTTCACATGCAGCTGAAGCTGCCATTCTCTATCGAAGGATGCCCATTGGAGCCCTGCCTGCACTACCTAACTATGCCATAATCCAGCAGGGCTCTGTGTGCAGCCAGAATGAAATTAATTCCACATTACAGCAAACACAAAAGAACAAAAGCCTCATTAAAACACAGATTAAGTTCATTATTCTACAAATCTCCTCTTGGAAAATGAAGGTAATCCTCTGTCCCTAAAAGTTATTTAACAAAACACTGATTTTACAAAGAAGGGAAAGAGATAATACCTTTGTCTTTATCTTGGCTAGTCATTTCATCTTAATAAGATAACGCGTGCCATAGCATGGGTCTGTCCTAGCAGATGAGAGAGGCTTCCATGTAGATCAGGAGTCAAATTCCTCTTTCTGCTTCACTGTACTCCCCTTTCAACAAGTCAAGACAAATCAATAAGCTTTTGTCAAGAGCCTGCTATATTTCAGGCGCTATGTCAAGTACTGGGAATGCAAAGAAAAGCAAAAAAAAGTTCCTGTCCTCAAGAACTCACAATCTTAAGAGGGAAGACAATAAGCAAACAACTACATATAAACAAGACATAGCCAGGCAGTTAGGTGGCACAGTGAACAGAGCACCAGCCCTGGAGTCAGGAGGACCTGGGTTCAAATCTGACCTCAGACACTTGACACTATCTGTGTGATGTGGGGAAAGTCACTTAACCCCAATTACCCTGCCTTCCATCCTCCAAAAGAAAATCAACAACAACAAAAAGAGACATAAAGGAGAAACTGATGATCATCTAATGGGTAAGGCACTAGCATTAAGTGGGGATTGGGAAAGCCTTCTTGCAAAAGGTGATATTTTAACTGAGACTTAAGGGAAGCCAAGGAAGACAGGAGAGGAAGATGAAAAGGAAGAGAATTGTAGGCATGGGGGGACAGCCAGTAAAAATGTACTGACGTATAATACGTTGTTCCAGGAACAGCGAGGAGATTCATGTCCCTGGGTCATAGATATGAGGTGTAAGAAAACTGAAAAGAGAGAAAAGGGTCAGGTTATGAAGGACTTTAAAACCCAAAGTATATTACATTTGATTCTGGAGATAATAAGGAACAAATCATTGCAATTTACTGAATAGGAAGAGTTACATGTCTTATGAGAGAACTGAGGCAGCTATCTCAAAGCTGTCATCAGAACAGCTTTGCCTATTCTCTCTTCTAGAAGAGCCTTCACTTCTCCTCTCTACTATTTTACCTGATGAGCTCATGGATTCAATTTTCATGTCTATGCTGATGATTCTTAAATGGAATTATTCAGTCCTAAATTCTCTGCTGACCCCTAGTCTCCTACTGCATAACAGACATAGTAGACATTTCACCATACGTCCTGTAGACATCTCAAACCGAACATCATCTTTCCTCCAATCCCTTCCCTCTTTAGACTTCTCTATTACTGTCAGGGGCAGTATCATGCCCCTAGTCACTCAGGTTGGCAACATATAAGTCATTCTCAACTCTGCACTCATTCTGTCCCACCTGTCATATCCAGTCTATCACCAAAATGTATCAGCTTCTAACTTTATAATATCTATTGTTTATGCATCCTTCTGTCTCCGAACGCTGCTACTGCCCTGTGGCAGACCATAATCACCTCATACTTGGACTATCGCAATAGGTTGATGGTTGACCTCCCAGCCACAAGTCTCTTCCCTCTCCAATCCATCCTCTAGTCATCTGTCAAAGTGACCTTCCTCAAGCACAGATGTGGCCATGTCATCCCCACACTCAAATTCCAATGGCTCCCTATCAATTCCAAGTTCAAATAAAAAAAAACTTCTCTGTTGGCATTCAAAGACATTTGTAACTTGTCTAGTCTTCCTACACCTTACACTCCCCACATATTCTCCTAACCAATGACACTGGCCTGACATTCTGACATTCTCTGGATCTCTTAACTGCTACTGGTGTGTGCCCACTCCAAGTTCAACAGTTAAGTAACTTTGTAAATAGCCATAGAACAAGATAATCCATATCCTGACTCTATTTTTACTAGCTATTTCCCAAGCCTGAATTTTCTTCCTTATTTTCTTCCTTATATCTACCTCCTGGTTCCCTGGCATTCTTCAACCGCCAGCCAAAATACCATCTTATGCAAGAAATCTTTCTCAGCTGCTCTTAATTCTATTGGCTTCTCTCTGTTATTTCCAAATCAACCTATGTATAATATATTAAACATAACTCTTTGCACATTGTCTCCCCCATTAGCCTGAGATCCTCAAAAGTTGAGAGACTTTTACTCTTTTTTGTATCCCCAGAATGCTTAGCACAGTTCCTAGAACCTAACAGACAAATGAATAGAGTCACCCACTGGCTCTATAGGACAACAGGAGATGGCAGGTTTTTCCTTATGTGGGAACACGCATGGGCGTGGCTATGTAAAAGTAAGAAAGATCACTTGACTACATCAGTCTGTAGAATGTATCTTAATGATATACTTTGTTTTGCTGCAATTGCAACAGATCACCCCCAAGATCTGGCCCCCACCATGCTATCATACATGTTTTGAAACCTAATGTTATTTTGTAATTCCCAGGCTGCAGAGAATCTGTAGTAAAGCTGAAGATGAGTGTGACACCATTCTGTATGCTCTTACGCTCTATGTGCTTGCCAGAAAACACAATATAAAACTACTGTAGAATAGGTGAGAGAAAGAGATCATCTGTGGTTGGTAATCAATCAACCAATAAGCATTATTAAATTTACTAAGCAATGGGGACATGCAGAAAAAGCAAAAACAGTCCCTGCCTTCATGGAGCTTATATTCTGATAGCAGAGAAATGTAAATAACCAGGTTTATGCAAGATATAAAAAAGGAGATAGAAGGGTGTTCTTAAATCCTATATTCTTTAACTTTGTCCTCTCTGAGAGGCATGTTATAGGAAGGTAGCTCCCCAACACTTAGTGCCCTTTGGAGTATGGGGATGTAGGGGTAAAAGTTCAAAGCATATCCATCTGACATTCTCTGGATCTCTTGCCTGCTACTGGTATGTGCCCATTCCAAGTTCAACAGTTAAGTAATTTTGTAAATAGCCATGGAAGCCAAGAACTAAGAATTAAATTATGCATCTATACTACAACAGAAAACTGGAGAGAAAGAAAAGCAATGGCCTTCTTGCTTCCAATGCTGAATAAATGTTATTGCCACTTCTTGGATATAGAATCAGGGTCTTGGATTATAGAATAAATAGAATATTTATAGAATAAATAAAATATATTCTATAAAGAAATTAGTTCTTAGAAAAGAACTTTACCCTTCTCTGAAATGAAACTCAAAAATACTGTTACATCTCATCTTGTTTACAATTGTTGGGTATCTTTAAAAGAATCATTCATCTCCCAAGTCTCTCCATTTACGTGTTTAGAGAATATAAGAATATTTGTCTACTTCTGAAGGATGATCTGAGATACAAAGTATTTCATTAAAGTGTCTTGAAACTATAAGAAATATTAAAGTGAAGCTATTCTTCCCTTCTTTATATGACTACTTCTTCAATGATACTGGTCAAGCAAGTTATTTCATTTAGACCAAACTAGTGTATTTGAAAGACATCCCCTTTTTTATCTTCTCCAGAAGTGCTAGAGCCAAATGAAATAAGGTGTCAAGTTACATACTGAAAATATCCAAAACTGAAAAGATGTATTTAAATAAGTTCTGTTCACCCAAATTCCATTTATGATAATTTCCTAAAATATTCAATACCAAAAGATTAGCAAAAGCTACTACATTGAAGAAACTATGTACTTGACCAAAATAAATTCTCACTTTCTTTTTTTTTTAAGGTGGGTGACAAGGGAGGAACCGAAAAAATTCTCACTTTCTTAAAAAAGTTTGTAAGTACACAGTATAGATATAACCCTAGGGAATTTCATTATGAAAAATAAATCTGCTCTTAACAAATCAAATTTTGCATGTCAAAATATCAGCATATAATAGTAATTAAATATGGTGCACAAAATCATAGTGCTTGGACAAATAAACTACTTTTTTTAGATCATTGGCTAAAATTCTTCAAATAAGCGATCTTCTTGGCAGTGTCAAATGCATGTTATTTTACTCCTGTCATTGAACTGTCTGATATTATTCAGAGAAATCCTTGGTGTTTGAGGGTTTCACAGCTGTTCCTCCTCTGAGGCTCCTTCAAGTTAACGTTGGAAGATTCACATTCATATGTCATTGTACACTTAGAAAAATATGTCCTCAGGGTTTAGAAAAACTGAAGCATATGTACTAGTCATTCCCATGCCACCAGTATTCTCTACAGAAAACTGCTAAAATCTCCCTAATGTTGGCCTTTTGTGATCCACATTAGATGGGTGACATTGAACCGCTTTTACAGTTCTTGTCCTTGGTTTCTTTAAGTATAAAAAAAGGGAAATGGATTTGATGATCTCTAAGCTTCCTTCCACCTCTAAAATTCTGTTTTATAAACAATTACAATTGAGATAGATCATTATATTGTTCACTATTCTGGTACCTCATAAAATTCCTGGCAACTCTCGAAATAAGACAGTTAATCCAACAGGATGCAAAGCCTCAAATTCATCAAAAAGCTATGTGCATGTGTGCACTGGAACTCACCAACCAGAAAAAATGGAGAGTTAGGAACCTCACAGACTATCCTGGCTCTGCCTTCTAACCCAGCTGGCCAAGACTCTCCAGTCACACCCCTTCCCTTCCTCTCTATCTTTGGAGACTGGAGGAAAGACACAACTTTAGAGGCCCATCAGGCACTCTCCCAGCAAAACACATTTAGTGATTATAATAAAAAATTTTAACTTGCATAATCTGAAGGACAGACAGGAAAAAAAGCCCCAGGTTCCACCTCAGTTGTGACTTTGGGAGTGTGGAAAACTATGAAACAAATACCAAATAAATGACTTGTAAAACAGGCCCCCAGGTGGTCATCTTGACCACCATGGTAGGAGTGGGGGGGAGGGTTGTTTTTATATCTTCTATGAGATATAAAAATCTCTTTAGAGCTACTCCCTTTTTGTTTCTTCCCAAAAAATGCACGCGCACACACACACACACATGCACATGCACATGCACATCAAAATGGCATTTTCAATCATACTCAACAAAATAATTTAAAAATTTGTCTAAATGAATTAAGCTTAACTACAGCAACCACCAACAATAGTAACAATCACCAACATAGAGTGAAAGATCCATGCAAAGGAATGGAAAGCACTAGGGGAGGAAATCCTGATGGAGATGAAATCCTGATGAAAGAGGGTGAGAGAAAAGGTGCCTTTAGCTGCTTGCTTTTGTAGCCAAGGAAGGAGAGTGCAGAACCTTTGCTCTACTCTGTCACTGGTGCTCCATATGCCTGCAGTGGATTTCTGCTCTCATTCGAACAATTCCTGCTCTGTCTGTTCTACCTTTCTCCTAGTTCCTCCAAAACTGTGTGTGGCTACAAGATCTCATGCTCTGTCATCCCAAACCCCACACAGCTGTACTCTCTAACTCCATCTCCCCAAGGAGCTATTTCATTCATCCCTGAAACAGTTGAGAAGGGCTACATGTGAAATGTATTAGAATATATAGAGAACTGTCCAGATAACTTAGGCAAAATTTGAAAAGAATAATTTTACCTGAATTATCCATATAAATGTGTTAAAAGTATTTTTGACTGAAATTGAAAAATCATTTCCTTCTGCTCTTCCCTTCTCTTTGTTTTGATAGTTTAGTAGAATGGAAACTGGAAAAGTCAGGAACCCTGTATTCTAGGCACAATATTACTCCTCATCATGACTTACATGACCTAAAGCAACTGAGACTTCTCTATGCCTTGGTGTAAAATACAGAGATGAGAGTAAAGTATTTCTAAGTCCCTTTCTAGGTGTTCGATTCTGTTTACATATTACCAGAGCTGCTTGAACACTAACTAGCAAGACCAACAAAAATTGACTTTCTACATAGCTCTGGAAATTGACCAGACAAAACTGTACCTGGAGGTTTTGGTAGCTTATGGAATTATATCTTTCATATAATTATCTCTTCCCCATCTGTGGCCAGTTAAGTCAGTTATTTAGAAGTTGGTGCTAATGAGGTCAAGGTCATAGCTTTCCCCCCCCCCCCCCCTAGACCAATTAGCCTTATTCTCTTCCATGGATACTGAGATTGCCCCTCCACCCACACAAATAAGCTGCCTCACAAATAAGAGGGATCAAGTAAGAGCAATAAGTCAATGTAAATTATTGGAAAGACAACTCAAAGTGCACACCCTTTGAAAAAATAGCATTATTTTGGAAAGAAAAGATAAAATATTATCTATAAGTTATAGTTTATTCTGTTTTTCAGTATAATTGTGGGGCACACTCGAACGAGCATCCATGCACAGAAATTTTTTAATACTAGTTTAGCCTCTATACCCTTTCCAAGAAGTGAAGAAGTACAGAAGTACAGTATATAAAACTGAATTTCTTTGCATAGACCAGGTAGGCATATGAAATGCACAGTGAAAACTGATCCTTGAGGCAGAAACACTTTTTGAGAGCCTTAAAATTCTTTACAAATAGAGATTCACAATCCTGAGAAGACTCCTCCATTTTCACCCTTTCAGTCTTCTCACCATACAACCCTGGCATTCATGTGGCCTCCTCTTCTGATTGGTGAACTCCTTCACAGAACCCCTGTTGGAAGAAGCACCCACACCAGCCATGCTCACTTCAAACTCCAAACCAATTCCCCTGGGCAACCTATCTCCCTCTGGGAGCTCAGCCCATTGTTTATTCATCTACTGGCTTCTCCCCTACTCTCATTTAAATCCAATTCACTTGCATGTCATGGCATCACCTCCACAATGTCATGGTCCTCTTCAAGAAGGAAGGACAAACAATAACAACCCTCTGTAAATGTGATCAGGTCTTTCATAGAATACTTCCACCTTGCCCCTGGGAGGGTACCTTCCTCAGCCCAACCCCATCTTCTCAGTTCTCTTTTACACATTGTCTTACCCCATTAGAACATAAGCTCTTAAAGCAGTGGTTCTCAACCTTCCTAATGCCCCAACCCTTTAATAAGCGTATGTGGGCGTATCTAGGTATATCTGCATGTGGGCAGACCCGCCTGAAGACAGATAGAGGAGCGGTGTCTCGGTTCCTAAGACCATCGGAAATAATGTGTTTTCCCATGGTCTCAAGCAACCTGGTTCAGCCCCCAACAGGATTGCGACCCAAAAGTTGAGAACTGCTGTCTTAAAGGATAAGGATTCTCTTTCCTTTCCTTGAATTTGTATCCCCAAAATTTAGCACAGGGTCTGGCACATAGTAAATAATTAATGCTGTATTTATCTATTTATCAATCAAACTATCTCTATCCATCTACCTATCTATCAGTCTGATATTTTCTAACTCAACCTCTTAGTTAAGTACTCTAAACACTCTATCTTAGGGACCCAAAGACCCAGGACTTGTCACTCTCACATTCTCATCACCTCAAGTACTCTATGCCCTCCAAGAACAAAAACAAAGATAATGAGTCTTTAATCTAACATATTAATTTATGCCAATGCCTAGAGATTAAGGAAAAGCTTCCCCCTCTCCATAACAAACTAATATCATCCTTTCCTTCAATATAACACTTTGGGCACTTTGACAGAGACTTTCTAAAAATGTTAACATCTACTTTGTGTCTGACGCAAAGAACTGATTTATGTATGGGGAATTCCAGGATGAGTAGGACAAGTGGAGAAGAGGAATGCCCACATCACAGATAAATAGGGGAAGTTGCTTTGGAATCAGGCCCCTTAAATGTCACAGTTGAGTAAATATCTTCTCTATTTGAGGGAGGGGTACACCCCATCAAGAACCCTTCCTTGATGGGCCCAGTTTCTAAGGACTCTTAGATGTGATTTGATGTCTGAAAATGATTCCTGTGATAAGCTTGTAAATCTTTGAAGGAAGAATTCATTCCTTAATGAGGAAGACACAGAGATATGATTTGAAAATAATAACGTAGAAAAACATTTTTCCCCTAAGCTCAGGTTCTCTAATTATTCTGTATCCTGGAAGGATGAGGAGAGGAACTCTTCTTTCTGACAAATTATTTGGAACTTTCTAACAGATGAGGAACTTCTGAACAAAACGCAAATGATGGAAACACTAAGTAAGGTAGTGTAGCCCAAGGGGAAGAATGCTAGATTTGGATTCAAAGTGCCTGGGTTACATTTCTAGCATTTCATTTAATTTCTTTTTTTCTATAAACTGAGAGGCGTGGATTAGGTCAGTGGTCTTCAAAGAGGGGAGGCAATATACCAGCAAGGTACCATGAAATGATTCCAAGGGATGTATGATGAAGCAAAAGAGTGTGGAGAGATGAATCATAGATCATCCAATCTGTGGTAGCATCTGTAAGACAGATGTTACATTTTCTTTACCCCAAATGATCACAACTATTATTGTTGAGGGTACCAACATTCTTCCTGTCACCTAAATTCCCAATATCCTTATCATCCTTGACTCTTTGCTCTCTGCTGTCCATATATCTATCCAATCGATTGCCTTATCTTGTCATTTCTGCACTGCAAATCTCTCTGTCTCTCACCACTCACACAGCCACTACTATATTTCAGACTCTTATCACCTCTTGCCTGGACAATTGCATTAGACTTCTTTTGCCCCTGCCCCAAGTGTCTCCTCAAATCCATCCTCTGAGATCCAACTGAGATTCAGTTGCCAAAGTGATAATTCTAAAGTCTTGCTCTGATTTCCTATTGATCAAATATTTTATCTAAATAAAATATTATTTCATCTTTATCTCATACTTTTTCATTTATATTTTTAAATTTAATTTAATTTTTAATTTATATTTGTAATTTTGGTTTATATGTTAATAAGTTGTACAACATATATAATTATTAGTAGAGAACATTTTATAATTTATAATTAAGTTAAACCACATTTATTGGGATATATGTGCTCAAGTTGTTTTTTTTTTAATGTTGGGTTGTATATTCAAAATAGTTTGGAAGTCACTGGATTAGATGACCTCTGGAGTCCCTTTCAATTCTAAACCTCTGCTCCTGACACGAGTCCATTCCACTTTAGAATTACTAATAGGTAAATAGGGGAAACTAAAATGTCCCTTAGGTTTGAGCAGAATGAATTATAAAAATCATGGAACTAAGATACGTGGTATCCCATGGCTTGAGATTTGGAGAGGGAACTTGGCTTACGTCTGTAGAAAGAAACATTCTGGTAAGTTGGACAAGGGGAAGGCTCTAAATCACCCTGCTTTCCAACCCACAAGTCCAAAACAACAAAAGGTTGGTGAAATAAAATTATTAATATTGAAAGATAAAGAAATTGCATACATATATATTATTCTACTAATTTATTATTATCAGAAGATAGTCTTGATAATTCCTAATAGCCTGGAGTAATTTATAATTATAAAGAGTTTATAGAGTTATCTTTGGATTGAGTTGTATAGAGATGACATCCTCAGAATATATTGGTAGGTATATAGTGTGATAGTTGTTGTGATCTTCCAAATCATTTTGTGTGTGTGTGTCTGTGTGCATATACATATATATTCATAATATCCAGGATTTTTTAAATTTTCAAATATCTTCTCCACTGTGTAATCTCATAATCCCTCAGTACTTTTAAAATGATACCACACAGCATGGATTTTTATTTTGCCTCCACTTGCTCAAATCTAATCCCTGACGTCCTCAGGTGTTAGTTCCACATGCTTTATATGGCATATAAAGCGTAGTACAAATATTATGGTTCTACTATGATCAATAGTAAAAATAGATTACTATAAAATTGTTCACATGTCTATTCCATTTTGGATCTCTGTTTCCTTCCACTTTTATCTAAAATTTTTCTTGGGATGGTCTATATAATTTTCAAGTAATGTGAGAATATTTGTGCATTTAACTGCATGAAGTTTAATTCATAAAAAAAAACAGTAAAGTTAACCTACAATTACTGAAATTCTCTAAATTTTGCTTTTCACAATCTATCGAGTCTCACTAGGCATTGCTCTCTCTCCCACGCTCTGCAATGCAGCCAAACTGGCCTCCTTTGCATTCCCTACACAAGATAATCCATCTACCAGCTCCACCCTTGCACTAGCCATACCACCTCATTGTCTCCAGATCATAAGGTTCATCTCTTTTTTTTAACATACAGCTCAGGCACCATCTTGTGCTGAAGTATTTCTCGCTCTGCCCAAATGTAGAAGTTCACCTGCCTAAAATGCCTTGATATTTCCAAACCTTATATTCATACTATATGTATATTTACAATATACTTATTTGTGCCTCCATTAAATGTAGTTTACTTAAGAGTAGAGGGTTTTTATTCTTTGTACTTTTATCTACATTCTCTATGTGTCTGGCACAGCAGGTGCTTAATAAATGCCTGTGGATTGGTTTCTGAATTGACAGAGTAGGCAGAGACCTGAGTTGTGTTTTCTACCTGATTTATTGTTACCAAGTTTAACATCAGTAAATAGAATTTTCTCTAGTATTTACTTAAAATAAGGGAATGCAAAGTAACATGGACTTTTGAGTTCAGGGCCCAAAGGAGAAGGCATTCTCTAAGCTCTCTGGGCTGGAAAGAAGACAATGGTCTTTTGGCTGCCCCATTTAACAGATGGTACTACTAGCCACTAACCGGATCTTATTCAAGAGAAAGAATCAGAATCTGAGAGTCCCGAACTCAATGGAGCAGTTATGACAATTTGCCATATTTGGGGAAGTATTGAGGAAGGGTTCAGCTATTTTTGGTTCTAAGAGAGTAGATCACTTTCTGTCACCCCTGTTCAACCTCTCTCTGGATGACAGCTTTCTACCTAAAGGACTATGTTTTGTATGGAATTACCTAATACGAATCAGCTCTGAGCCTCCATCCTATCAGAAACATTATGCAGTCAACATTGGTGTCTTTAGGGGAAAAAATCATTTCACTTCTGCATTTTATGAGATGGGAGGAATATTTATTAGAATGATGTAAAATTTTAGAATGTCTTCAAAATATCTTGAGCCACTTCAAATAATTGTAATTGATCAATCAGATATTAGAACAGTAGCACAATGCTGTATTGTTATCATAGCATGGCCCTGACCAGCAAATTGAAAGCTTTGCTATTAAGAAAGTGAGTCTCACTTATCTGCCTGGCCAAGGTGACAAAAGATGAAAAAGGCAAGTGTTGGAGAGACGATGAGGGAGACAGGAATGCTAATATAACTGTTTTGAAGCTATGAATTGGCCCAACTATTCTGTAGAAAAAAATGCAATTATAACAAAAATGTCACTCAAATTTGGCCCAGAGATACCTTTCTCTACTTGGTATGTTCCACAAGGCAGTCAAAGTCAGAAGAAAATGCCCCACATACAAATATTTATAACAACATTTCTGTAGCAGCAAAGAACTGCAAAGGAAACAGTGTTCATTGCCTGAGGAATCAATCCTGAGGCATAGTCAATGAATTCATAGGGTTGTATTAGGATGAACGGAATCATTGGCAATCAATAAAAATGTTTTTAAAGAAAAAAAGTTGAATCTGGAAAGACCTTTTAAAAATGGGTCCTCCACAAAGATGTAGAAACAGGGATCAATAGATAATGTAAGCTAGAGCTGTCACTTGAGCATATTCTGACCATCCATGAACTCAGTCACCTAAAGAAGTGAATAGGAGACAGGGAATTCCCAGAATAGTTTTAAAAGAAAGACGGGGTTTTAAAAATGGCTTTTTCTCATTTCAGCTTTAGTGGATACCATTGTTTAAACCAGGAGAGCAGAACTATCAACACCTGTTCAACCAGAGACAGGTGAACTGTATTATTGAACTTCCAGAGATTTATGTAATTTTTCTAGGTTGACGACTAAGGTCATCATGAATTTTTAAAGAAATTATCCATGTCAGTTATTCAGGAAGGTTTCTTTCTATGTATTCAACCATGCCTTTGGATTTTTACCTGACTTCTCTAACGTCTGGAAATGTGAATTTGACCTCATTCAATAAAATCCTTCTGTGCTATTGTATGGTGATTCTCATTGTTCTGAGACAGGACAGGACAGGACAGGACAGGTATCCAATTCAGCAAGCACTGATTAATTGAAGAGTATGTGCAAGGTACTGGGAATATAAAAATAGGTTAGACACAGTTGCTGCTCTAAAATCCAAAATATATCCAAGGATATAAATCCAAATACACAAATCCAGAAAAAGATGTACAGATAACTTTAGTACAAGTGGGGAATATTATCCATGCAAAGGAGGAGTTCAAATGAAATGCTTTATAATCAAAAATGCAAATTATTATCTTCACCTTAGGGAAGAAGACAAGTTATAGAAGCTGGTTCTTTTTCATGGAGAAAGTGTTGCCTAAATTGGGTCTTGAAATAAGGGAGCAGCCTCAACAAATGGAGATGGAAGAGAAATAAGCAATCTCTTAAGATACTTTCAAGCCTTGTAATGAAACCTTAATCCTCCTTTCTTAATTCTGCATGAGTGCTTAGAACAAAATGGCTCCTTACTTCACCTGAGTGTGAACCATCCCTCTTTCCTTAAGTCTAAAACAACACTCTGAACTTCCTTATATCTTTAATTATATTCTAACATGGATTTATTATATCCAAGGCACTTGCTTATGTATTCTAAATAGCCAGATGGGTCCAGTGAACTCCAGGTTTCAGCCAAAATGAATAAGATGATCCAGTCATGGTATTCTAAATATTGTCTTCTTTCAACCTCAGAACAATTTTTCAAAACATGTAATTATATTAATGGTATTCATATAAATTACATTTTCTTACATTACTGAATTGAAATAATGCATTTTTTCCTTTCCCCCCGACATAATACTTTGGAGAGATCCTACTATATTACACCCGTGAGGTGTGTATTGCTCTTGTAAAATGAAAGGCAGAGAGGTTAACCGTGATGACTTTGCCATTAGTCCATTTTGTTCAAATATACTTTGGCAAATACAAGTAATATTGTTTTAGAATCTAATTATGATATTTATACATGCAAGGAGACATTAAGCAACACCAATATGGGAAATATTTAGCCATCCCATAATTTACAGTTTCAAGAAGTGGAGAAAATGGTGAGAATGTACATATAAATGTAATAAAATGTAGCCGTGTTGTGTAACAAAACAGTTTAAATGAACAAAATTTGCTGTGTAAATATGCCTCTTCCTTACGGCCTGTACATAAAACATTTAGCATATAAGCAGACAATCATGCTTGAAATAACAAATGTTATTATGGGGTAAAGATAAAAAGCTACTAATCTAAATAAAAAATAATTAAATATGACTCTTCATTTTCTGTTTAACGTTCATGTCTAACTCCTAATTTGCCCCATTTGAATGGAACCATTCAGTCTGTAGAAAACAAATTTAGCAGCTAGGGTATTGATTTTTCTGGTTTGTCAATTTTAGCACTCAGCAGGCATTATACAAGTCCTGTTACGTTACAGTATTTGACTTCTTTGAGTTGGTAGATGCTGATGGGAATCATTGTTTCATGGGTTTTATCTGGGTTCACAAAAACAATGAAGTGTTTCCTCTGTTTTAAAGGAAAGAAGAAAGAGGGTGATGGACAGCCACAGGGCCACAGGGTGACATTTGCAAAGTGCACTATTATGGAGACTGTCCATCACAGAAAACTGGTGCTCTTCTCTCACCAACAACCCCCACCCCAAACCCATTGCTAGGTTGCAATTGCAGGAAAGCAGGCAGCCAAAGAGATAACTGGCAACAGAACAAATGTTAGTTATTGCAATACACTTTTCTGGGAATTCATGACTTTTATACCTCTAATTTATTTCTCTAAACTGGGAAACTGTTGAAACAGATTAAATGCACTAGCTTTTTCTTGTAGACCTAGGGTCAAATTTAAATGAAGTTAAAGTAAAAAAAGAAATTCTAAGCAATTAATCATAATAGCCATAACAACCATAGTATTGGACTTTGTGTTTATATACTACAGGAAGCAGTATGGCATACCAGACAGAGTATTTGTGGATTCAGTCCTTTCTCTGACACTGACTCAACTGCACTATCTGTAAAACAACATAATAATACTCTGTAAAGTAGTCTAATATACCATTTACCATTAACATACACATATAGTAGCTACGTCAGAGAGCTATTATAAAATTCAAAGAAAATAACTTATATTTTAGAGCACTGATTAAAGTCATTTGTTACAATGAGCTTTTTCAAGTTTAGAAATTCAAATTAGCAAATATTTATTATGTGCCTACTTTGTGACTTTCACCTCTGAAGCAACATTTTGTTGTCGTCGTTTTATTTTTTTAATTTCATATTGTTTTTCTTCCTATAGAATTAAAAATCTTACAGAATGTCATACCAAACTTTATAAATTCATTTATTTAGTGTTTATGGAAATATGAAATGATAAGGTACAGCAAGAGAAGTAGAAGGTACAAAGCTGCATTTTAAGAGTTTTTCTTTACCTTTTGGCTTCCAGCTCATGGTGGAACTTCCTTAGGTCCAACTTCCTTCGGTCCTCCCAAATCCGGTTTCATCTGACACCGGCAGCCACCCCACAGGGCTCAGGCCAAGTCTCCACCTTGGTTGCCACCATGCCGCCCAAGTTTGACCCTAATTAAATTAAAGTCATGTTTTTAAGGTGCACTGGTGGTGAACTTGGTGCCATATCAGCTCTGGCCCCCAGTGTTGGTCCTTTGAGTTTGTCTCCCAAAAGTTGGTGATGACATTGCCAAGGCAACTGGCGACTGGAAAGGGTTAAGGATCACAGTGAAACTTACCATTCAGAACAGACGGGCCCAGATTGAGGCTGTGCTTTCTGCCTCAGCCTTGATCATTAAAGCTCTAAAAAGGAACCTCATTGGGACAGAAAGAAGCAGAAAAATGTGGAAATATCAGTCTTGATGAGATTGTCAAAATTGCTCGACAAAATGAGGCATCGATCCTTGGCAAGAGGTTTCTCTGGAACCATTAAAGAGATACTCGGGACAGCCCAGTCTGTGGACTGCAACACTGATGACCAACATCCTCATGATGTCATTGATGACATCAATAGTGGTGCTGTCAAATGCCCAGCAAGTTAAAAGCTACAAAGGAGACAGACTATTGCAATAAATTTAATATTTGATAACAACAACAAAAAAAGAGTTTCTCTTTGGGCTTGTACCAGGTTCAGTGTTTTAGGTAGACACTAATGTTGGATACATCTGAGTTCAGATAACTTGTTCACTCCATTCCTAGTGTGATGATTGGGGTACGGTTATACAATTGGAATATCAAGGAAGGAAAGTGGAGAAGTCTCTCAACATTAATGACAAGAATGTTTCAAATCAGAATGGAAGTGGAATAACAAGACTATGTGGGTATTCTGATAAGTAAACAGGTGGTAATTAACTAAAGTCAGGTAAATCATGTCATATGAATGACATTCATTCCGTCCACATCACATAGATTTTTCATCACTTATATCTGGAATGCAGTTACAGAAGACAACTAGATGCTTACCCAATGGAACATATCTTTCTTATACTTGTAAGGGTGGGAGTCCACTCTACCTCTATTAACCCAGAAGGCCTAGAAATCAATAGTTACATTAATCAACAATACCTAGCACTGAATAAGACCTTAATCAATTTGAAAGGATCTTAGGGATTTGGGGGCATTGGATAAAGATAGATGATGTCACACAGGAAAAATCACGTGATTTGATGAGGAAGATCAAAGTCAAGCCTCCTAGGCTACACTTAAAAACAATAAGGTAGTTTGAATCAGTCAGACAGCTAAAAGAGAGTTCTAAATGTGAGAACTGAGAATTTCCTGCCTGGATAGGGAATCACACTTTGGGGAGTGAAGAAAGAATATCGTATCCTCTATTCTTTTTTTTTATTTTAATTTATTTTCTTGGTTACATCATTCATTTCCACAAAGTTTTGAGTTACAGACTTTCTCCCCTTTTTGCCCCTACCCCCCAGCCCAGAACATTGATCCCACTGTAAGGCCCCTCCCACA
>CM053594.1:335075729-335119169 GCA_028646575.1 Pseudocheirus occidentalis
CCCCCTTGCTAAGGTGTGAATTACTCCCAAGGAGTCAACTGGAAGCAAGGAGCTAAGCCTTTGAGGTGCTAAGTGCCTTTAGTAGGTGCCAATAGAAAGGGGCATGGAAGATCTTCTGATTTCATTAACATTACAGTAAGTCATTTAACCCTCTTTGCCTCAGTTTCCCCATTTGTAAAATGAGCTGAAGAAGGAAATAGCAAATCACTCTAGTATCTTTGCCAAGAAAACCCTAAACTAGGCCATGAAGGATGGAACATGACTGAAATGACTGAAGAACAACCCAATTTTAGATAACTCACTGCTCATTTAAAAAGGAGGAAACAAGTTCAAAGAAACAAGGCCACTTGTCCCAAATCACATAGGAAATAAGTTGCAGACTTGGCATTAGAGCCTAGATTTAGGATCGGTGCTCTTTCCATTACTCATATTCACTGCAGAGTGGATTTGATTTGCTCTTTTATCATGTATTCCCAAATTGATGCTGCATTTGTTTTAATAGCTCTTAAAGTTTTATGAAGCATTTTTCATACATCATTTCCTTTGATCCTCACAACAGTCCTGGAGATATGTGCCATTATTATCCCCATTTGATAGATGGGGAAAGTGAGTCTTGGAGAGGTTAAGCAGATTGCCCATGGTTACAGAAATAATCCGAGACAGCTTTTGAATCCAGATCTGTCAAACCCCAAATCATGACTTTTTCTGCTGCATTCAGTTCTCTTTAAACTTGATAATTGTTAAGAGACTGATTCATGAGTTCAGACAATTTAAAGCAGTAAGGACCTTAGTGATTATACATTAAAATCCTGTCATTTTACAACTTGAGAAATTCAGAGTGCTTAGAATAATTGGCTACCTATGCTTTATGGGGCTGTTTGAACAAGTGTTGCATGTGTGAGAATATTATACTGTTCTGCTAAAGTCTCTAATAGAACATGTGCACACACACACAGAGTGAACAAGTATGTCTATCTGTCTTTAGTGGTAAAAGGAGAATCTAGCAGTAGCAGTGAGGAACAATAGGTAAATTGATCTCTTCTCCTGGTCCAGTGCTCTAGGAACTTGTGCAGAGGAGAGGAGGTATGGCAACAAATATAAATGTAAAGATTTCTAATGCATTTCAACCCCTACATAACTGGGAAGAAAAATAAAACACCTATAAATGTCAATGCATATATCCATCTGTGAATACACATACATAATATTTACTACAGACCCATTATGATTTCATCAATATGAGGAATTCCCTGTGGAGGGAATGTACTCTATCAATGTAGATTGGCAATTGCTCTCCTAGACTTAGAAAAGTGTGCACATAGTAGAGGTTCAGGGATGAGATTGGTAGAATAGTGTAATGGCAAGCAAAGAATTATTTAGCACCTTGTTTGAGTTATTATATATATTGCCCTGATTATATTAAGTCTTTGTCAAGAAACAGAACTTGTGAACCCCTGTTGCTGATGCAACAGGAAGGGGTGGAACAGAGAGGAGAAGCCCAGGCTGGGAGAGATAAGAACTGAGAGAGCACTTATGGTGGCAGATTTTGAGAAGGGAACATTTGTGGTGGTGGCACTCTGTTTGTCTCTGTGTTGATTTTTGTTTGTGATGTGTGTTGAGTTCTCAGACCTTGTTGGTGGGTCTGAGTTCATTTCACAGGAAGATAGTGAATTGATGATGGTGCTGTCAATGCGTATTGATATTATTGTGGCTCTGTCAAGCTTTGTCTTCCCAGAAACAGGAACTGTGAAGGACTTGAGGTGGACTGGACACTGTGAGCTTCAACATGGAATGGGAACTTGACAAGGAGGTGAGAGCTGACTGCCTTTGAATCCAGGTGACAGTTGGGTAGATTCTGGCAGGAGTTGGGACCTTGGAAGAGAAACCATGGAATCTGAGAGCCAGCCTCAAGTCAAGATGAAAAGACCTCTTCATGGGTACCTGATGCTGACTGAGAAGATCATGATTTACTGTGACCTAGGGGTGGAAAACTTCAACCTTTTTACTTTGTGTCCCTTAAGGAAGCCTTCTCCTTAAGGATGATTGAGTTGGGGACTTACTGAATGATATTTTTTGCTTGAAACTATGTAGCCACTTTGGTGAAAACTATGCATTTATTTTAGTGATAACTTATTATGTTATAACATTGTGAATGCTGTACTTTGGTTTCTGTCAATGTTTTATCTTAGTTTACTATTGAATAAATAGAAAGTTCATGCTACTATGTAATCAGAACCCTGAAGCTGTTCCCAGTAGCTGTCCTCTGGAAAGCTGCTCGTGCTTGGCTTTACAAATAGCCAGGAGGTGCTTGATGTGGCACTTGAACCTACGTCTTCCTCCTCTAAGACCAATTTTCTGTCTACCACATCATGCTGCCTCTATGAATATCACAGATAATTTAAAATATATTAACAATAATTATTGCTTGCATATAGGGGTTGAAATGTAACAGAAATTGTTATATCTGTATTTGTTTCCCTACCTCTCCTCCTTCTTGCAATGCCTGCAGCACTGGGTCAAGGAAGAGAAATCAATGCACCTGTTGGTCCCCATTGATAAGCCTAGATAGTCCTTTTACTGCTATTAATCAGCAACCTCACCTTCTCTGAAATTCATTCCAGTTTTGAAGTAGAACCAGTTCCTTGTGACTTCCAGGTCACTCTTCCATCTTTCTTTAAGTCAGTACCCAACCAACAGTCTTCTCTCCATCTCAAACTAGACCCTAGTATTTACTAACTTCAGGATAGAATACAGAATTTTCCTTGAATACTTTGGCCTCAGTTCATCAACCTCCTAAGCCAGCGGTTCTCAATCTGTAGGTTATGTTCAATTTGTAACAATGAAAATACATCCTGCATATCAGATATTTACATTACAATTCATAATAGTAGCAAAATTACAGTTATGAAGTAGCAATGAAAATAATTTTATGTTTAGGGGTCACCAAAACATGAGGAAGCGTGTGGCATTAGGAAGGTTGAGAACCACTGTTTAAGCTCTCTGTTTATTTCTGCCCCTTACAGGAATGGTCATCTGATGAGGATTATTTCATCATTGCCTATAATTGTTTCACTTCTACAATCCTGAATCCTGAAATTTCTTTCTCAGACCATAAACTCCTATCCTTCCATCTTGCCCCACACCTCATTTCTCCTAAACTAGTTATAGGATTTGACCTCACTGTGACCTCAGGTCCTTTCATCTCTTCATATTCCCCTGGTCTATCACCTCTGCTCTGGCATCTTTTTATTACCTTTTACATCTTGACTTTTTTGGTCAACCAATTTAGTTATATCCTGTGGACTACCCTTTAATTCCTTGTCCCCATGTTTTGTCAAAAGTCACATCTTGCCACATTGCATCACCAAGTTTTCCCCATCAGAAGTGGGGAAGTCTTCTCTTTCTGCCTTATATGCTGCTGGAATCTCTGGGGGGAAACTTGCACCACGGAGCTGACTGGATAAATAAAAAATCAAATTCAGTGGTGTAGTATTTGATGAAGAATGAATGAAGAAGGACTGAAACCTCCTCAATAGGACCATACCCTCCCACCATTCTGGCTGCTGGTTGCCAGCATCATTTTGATCCTCTTTCTCCTGAGGTAGGATGCTGTCATGGAGGCACAATACTCTTTCAGAGGTAGTGGTCTCTCTAAGCCAAATCCCTGTATGTTATACTCATTGTAGGGCCCTTACCTCTCATTATAAAATGTACCTATTCAGGTAGTATTCTCCACTGGAATAATTATTATTGACAATAATAATAAATAGCATTTACATAGTACCTTTTAGGTTCCAGGCACTATGGTAAATGCTTCACAGTTTTTCCAGTGGAAGAAGCTGAGGAAAACAGAGGTTAAGTGACTTGCCCAAGGTCATACAACTATTACATGTCTGGATTTGAACTTGTCTTCCTGACTCCAGACCAAGAGTCTATTCACTAAATCTAGATTTACCCCTGACTTTCCATATTTTAATCCCTCCCCATACTGTCACCTCTTCTCCTATGCCCCTCTTCTTCCTGAGAAACTATATTATAGTCCCTATGTAAATATATGCATACAAATAATATAGTCCCTATGATAAGGGTTATTTCCCCTTCATTGTTTGCTTGATTCAGGTATATCTCACATTCTCCTCTCTTCTTTCTTCTTTCTCCCTTCTATGTGCACTTTCATTCTGAATTGTAATCTCCCCCCCAGACTCCTGTCCCAGATAAACAACCCCACGACAATATTGAATCACTATAAAGCCAAGCACGAACAGCTTTCCAGAGCACTTTCCAGAGGACTGCTTCTGTGAATAGCACTAAGGTCCTCATCATATAGTATAGTGAACTCTCTATTTATTATGCAGTAAATTAAAGCTAAACATTCACAGAAACCAAAGTACAGCATTCACAGTGTTATAACAACTTATCACCAAAGTGGCTACATAGGTTTAAACAGAAGATATCATTCAGTAAGTCCTTAACTCAATCATCTTTAAGGAGCAAGACTCCTTAAAGGACACAAGTACAAAGGTAAAAGTTTTCCACCACTGGGTCAGGTCACATT
The DNA here is from genome assembly GCA_028646575.1 of Pseudocheirus occidentalis. NCBI lineage: Eukaryota > Metazoa > Chordata > Mammalia > Diprotodontia > Pseudocheiridae > Pseudocheirus > Pseudocheirus occidentalis. The sequence goes on from CM053594.1 coordinate 335,080,285, forward strand.
GTCTTAGTCTCTTAGTCAAAAAGTCTTCTTTCTTCTTGATTGGAGATTAATTTCTAATTGTCCTTAACTCAATCATCCTTCAGAGGTACAAGGTACAAAGTACAAAGTTCTCCTACCCCTAGGTCATAGTAAATCATGATCTTCTCAGTCATCACTAAGTGTCCAAGGAGAGATCTTTTCATCCTGACTTAAGGCAAGCTCCCAAATTCCATGGTTCCTCGTCCACGGGTCCAGCTTCTGCCTGCATCTATCCAATTGTCACCTAGATTCACAGGTAGGCAGCTCTCAGCTCCTCATCCAGCTCCCCATTCAGTTCCTCATCCAGTTCCACATTGAAGCTCACAGTGTCCATTCTACCTCAAGTCCTTCACAGTTTCTGTTTCTGGGAAGACAAAGCTTAATAGAGCCAAAACAACATTCATACACATTTCTGGCACCAACATCAATTAGCTATCTGCCTGTGAAATCAACCCAGACCTGCAAACAAAGAATAAGTAAAGTCCTAGGACCTCTGAAACCATCCTCTAGACTTCTGTAAATAGACAACAAGATAATCCTCTTTCAGGGCTTCCAGTAAGGTCCCAGAGATTCTGTACAGTGTATTCCAAACACAAGTCAGCACAGACAGAACAGATACACAGAGTGCCGGGATACCGCAAGTTTTGTGCTTCTCAACTGTGTCACCACAAGTGTTCCCTTTTCAGTTCTGTTCTCTCCCAGCTTGTGCTCAGCTTTTAGCTCCTTCCCATTCTGTCCACCTCTTAAGTCCTTCCTGTTCCTGTCTTTGGCAAGACCCTCCCATTGTGGGTTTCACAAGTTCTGTTTCTTAACAAAGACTTGATATAATAGGGGGCAAGGCTCAAAAGGAACTTGGACTGAAACAAAGTGCTAAATAATCAAATAGCTGAAACAAGGCACTAAGTACTTCTTTGCTTGCCATTACAATCACCTGGAGTTTTGTGTCCTTTAGTCTCCATTGTTTCAGGCTTGTTCTTCTACCATCACTATGTGTGTATTTCTTTTCATCTTTATCTCCTTTTAAAAAACAGCAACAAGAGTGACAACCAAAATCTCTCAATAGATCCTCTTTTTGTTTGCTGTTGTTATCAATGATTTCCATGGGTATCTTTTTCCAAGGAGAGGAGAGGAGAGGAGAGGAGAGGAGAGGGGAGGGGAGGGGAGGAGAGGAGAGGGGAGGGGAGGAGAGGAGAGGGGAGGGGAGGAGAGGAGAGGGGAGGGGAGGGGAGGGGAGGAAAGGGGAGGGGAAGAGAGGAGAGGGGAGGGAAGGGGAGGGGAGGGGAAGGGAAGGGAGGGGAGGAGAGGGGAGGGGAGGAGAGGAGAGGGGAGGAAAGGATTTCCATGGGTATCTATTACCTCTCCCTTGCTTTCCACCCTGGAATAATTAATCTCATTACCTATGCCTTCCTTGGTAGTTGTATTGGTTTATTTTTCTTATCTTTCTGTTTTCTGGGATATTTGCAAAGCACATGATCTGCTTAGTTCTTATTTACTTTGTAGGTTGCTTCAAAATCCTCTTTTAATATTGAACATCCATTTTTTTCATTGATGACCAGACTAAACTTTGCAAGGCATGTCACCTTGTTCTGCATACTGATCTACTTTGTTTTCCTGAACACATTATTCCAGCACATTCTTGTTTTCTGGTGAGTACAGATTAGTCTTCTGCAATTTGAATTTCCTTTCCTTCCTTTGCATTTGAAGGTCTTCTCCTGGTTGCTAGCAGAATTTATTGTTTGTCATTGAAATTGTTAAATGTAAGCACTATATATATTGAATTTTGCAGCATAGATTTCTGAGGCAATCTGTAGAATCTTTTGATAGGTGCTTTGTTTTCTATAGTCAGAGGTTCTCAGCAGTTTTATTATTTCTTGCATCATAGTGTTCAGTTTTTTTTTTTGACTTGTGTTCTTCTGGGAGACTTATGATCCTTAAATTGACTACACATCCTGTTTTCAAGATCAATATGGTTCCTTATATAAAGATCATGTGTTCTTTTAATGTTATTGATTTTTACTTCTCTTTTCCCAGATTGTTCTTCACTTCTGTGAATTTTATTCCCAATTAGTCACTCTTTTATTTCAAGAGACTTACTGCTGTTTCTTCAGGTTTTTTTCTATTCTGTCAATTGTGTCTTCTATGGAAACCATGAATGCTCCTTCTGTGATCCCCTCTATGACATATCCACTGTAGTTAACCCAGTCCCCATCTCTCTGCTGATACTGACACTGTTAACCACTGTTTCCTAAATGCTCTCTCCCCTTCCCTCCCCTCCCCTCCCCTCCTCTCCTCTCCTCTCCTCTCCTCTCCTCTCCTCTCCTCTCCTCTCCTCTCCTCTCCTCTCCTCTTGTTTCTTCTATCATTCTACTCAGAAAAAAAATAAGTAGCTAATAGCAAACTTCCTGCCAAGATGGCTGTCTGAATGGGAGGCAAGTTGGCCAACCAAGTAAATCTAAAAACCCTAAAGTTTACACTTGACTGAATAAAGAATCCAATGAGAAATTACATTAAATGATTACTGCCACCCTAGAACTGCAAAAATTAAAAAAATAGCCTCATCTAGAAGCTCAAAGGCAATAAAAAAAGGCCTATTTCACAGGAAAGCAAGTGTCATTTCTGTCAGATATGTCTAAGATGGACAGGAATGGCCTGTAAGCCTCTGTATTCAAAGGCATTGAGAGTAGATCACTAAAAGTAATCCAAAATCTCTAGGATGGGAACCTTGAAAACCTTTGAAAATGGCAGTGGGCAACAATACAACTTTGATCTCAGACCAGAATCACTCAGACCCAGGGCCTCTGAGTTTCTCAGTATTCTGTCCTCAGATGTCGAGGAAGGCCAAGAAAATCCTCCATTCTCAACCTCAAAGATTTTGGGGGACAAAACCTTGAGGTATCAAGGAGAGGGTGTGCATCTAGTCGACCCAGAGTGGGAACAAACAGGGATAACTGCTCTCACAGAAAAGCGTAGATGTGGGTGGAACCTGACCTTGACACAAAGTACAATTCAGGAATTAAAGCTGGAGATAGAGGCAAATCAAAGAAAACACTTATCAATAAAAAAAATTATGAACATTTAACTCTATAATAATTGCAAATAGAGTCTTGAGAGGCGAATTGGGGAAGAGAGTGGTATAGAGACAGAATGGCTGAACAAAGTTTGTTGTATGAATCTAATAAAATATTTTGTTTCCCATTTAGGTAGCCATGTTATTTAGAAGTCTGCCTTTAGCTGCTTATTTTCTCCAACCCTAAATTGAAAGATCAAGAAATGCAGCATGATAAAATTGGGGGAAAACTTATCCCTCTAGACATGAGACATGCATTCACAAGACTTAACCAAGCAACGATAAATGTTAGTTATTTGACATTAGATCTTTACCAACTTTTCTGTTGTCCCAACAGGCTCAGGCCTGTTCCCTCATCCTAAAAATAGTGATAATAATACATATATTGTTATCTTATAGAGATATCGTGAAGTTATTGTGCAACTGTAGACTAGCAATTTTGACAAATTGTACAAGCAAATATATCTAGGTATGTCTTCATATTAGTTTAAAAATTAGTATTGTGAATATAATGCAAAAAAGCAAGTGAGGCAAATTCAGTAGACCCTCAGAGGACATCCCTGAACGTAAGACTTATGGGGAGAAAGACTCCCAGGCATTGCCCTGTGGGAGAGAGACAAGGGACCTTAGCATAATATCTCTCATAGGTTTAAACCTTAGGACACTATTACCTAGTGTAATAGGGAGTCCACTGCCATTGGGGTTGGAACTGGGAAGACAATAGTGGCTTTCTTGTAGAGAAGCTCACCTGGGGTATGGATGCTGGGGAGAGGAAATAGTGCTGCCTGGCTGCTTTGTATTTGAGCTAATGGTACATTTTAATTGCAAGACCCAGTTATTTCTCTGGAGTATAAGTCCTGAGAAAATTACACACACACACACACACACACACACTCACTCACACCCCTTTTAAAATTGTACAATCCTCAATCTTTGTTTCAAATTTGAGGGGCATATAAATTCTAGTGCTATGGGTCAGAGTCTTAATTGCCTCATTTTAGTTATAGCTCTGACTATAATCTTATAATGGTAACCCAAAAAAGTATAGTACAATCAACTCTCAATTTTCCACATCAGTAGAGAATATCAAAGGTACAGATAATTTTATGTAATGAACTGAAAAACAGATCTATAGAAAATCAATAGAAAACACAGTTAAGTCTCCCAATTATGAGAAATATAAATTCTATTCTGAGTAGTAGGCTTCCATGCTATGGGTATAATGTGTAATTGATAGCAGAACACAAGAGGACATGATTACTGCTCTCCAAAATTTCAGTAAACGCGAGAGATTCACAGGGTAAGAAATATCAATGTTACATGAATTTAATCAGTGAATGTTGTGACTTTCAGAGACAGGAGAGCCTACGTTTTTGCCTTTGATTTTGGTCTCATTTTATTCCATTTAGGCAAAATTTAGGGGGGGGAATGATTTTAGAAAGTGGAATATCAATGACATTACTGTCTATAAAATTTGATGGATGTGTTCAATATAAGGAAAAAGGTAATTAACTTCCCATAAACTTTTTTTTGGTAACACTTCAGTGAAGGGTATTAGGCTGCTTATATATGTTTCTGTATTTATGCACATATACACTTATATATACATATGCATGTAAGCTTAAACATATGTATGTTACTTATATACATGTTTATATAGATAAATAAAATAATAAGTTGCAAGGTATACTTTCTAATTAAAATATTACAAATTATCATTATCCATAATTACTTGTGATTAGTTAAATTTTTCATGAAGAATAAATTAATATTTCAATATTCTTTTAAACAAGCTATTGCTTGAAGTCAGGAATGAAACACCCTTAACATTTCCTCCCATGTTGTCCAAAACTCATGAACGATCTTGTAGTGAAGCAGAGTTATGATGCTGTCTTTTGTTAGAAAATGCCAACCAATGAAGATTTTCCAGTTTTTGTACTTGTGTAGCAAATGCAGGGAATGCCGCCATATTGATTTGTCAGCATTTCTTCACCCATGAAAACAAGATGTGTTATGAGCATTATACTGTCGTTTGCCATTCTGTTCACTCCAAGTTTCTTTTTAAGGATCCTGATTGTCATTTGTAGTGAGGAAAGAGACATCCATTAAAAGAAAGATATTAAAGAGTACAAAAGGTGGGCCACGTGTCTTTTTTCCTTATTAGCATTCCTAGTCATTAGATGGCTGGACAAAATACCTAGAAGCATTGCTGACTTTAAAAAGGACAACCCTTGGCTCTGAATTGAAACAAAGTGTATAATTATGTAAATTATGGGGTTTTCAAAATAGGATAGTAATACATGGTGTACAGGTGCAAAATAATAAATTGGACCCTAGGTATATTATCTATTTTCTTCAATCAGCTGTCTCCAAATTGGTTAGGCAGTTCTATTCACTAGGGCATAGCTCAGGCTGTGGATTTTCTTGTGTTAGTCAGCTGTGTCAAATTCATCCAATGGTTAAAAAAAAGCTGTTTCTAATCTTCATGAATTTTTGGCAATTTATTGTGTTAAAAGCAGAACCGAACTTTTATAAGAAAGATGATTGCATTGTGTAGGGAGAATCGGGTTGATTGTTCATAGACAGTTTTATATATTCTAAGTTCATCTTTAATAAAACTCCAATCTTGTAGAAGAATTCCCAGCATATTTCTGTCTTAGTAAGTTAGGCACAAACTAATAAAGCTTGCCATTCAACCTGAGATATGAATTGCTAGAAAGAAAGGCGATCTAATGTAAATTAAAGCCATGGAAAGTATTATGAAGCCAGGAACATGGTTTTTAAGCAACTGAGATTAGGAAACCTGCTTACTGGAAGACTTATAAAGCTTTTTTAAGATATAATTTAATTTTACAGGAGGAATTTGGGCTTCCTATCTCCACCTTTCCCACTTTCAGCTGGCTTTCCACAGAATTTCACATTTCCCTCAGTTCTATAGGGAAACAATTTACGAACAACAACACACCTGCTATTTTGCCACAGATTTGAAGCTGATGTTAGTAGCATATTTTTGTTTCTCTGAGAAAAAAATTATGTTCTCAAAAATGATAATTTATTCAATTCTTAATTTTTTCATATTTTCCTATATCTGACCCACTTTGCCAGCAGCAATATGAGGTTTACATTACCATTTTGCTCTAAAGTATTTAGTTTTTTTGTTTCAACATGATAGCTTTTACACTAGCACTATTGTGCAAAGGTTCTTAGAAGACTATATTATTCTTTTTAATTAAGACAGTTGACGCTGTGGGACTCACTGCATTATTGCTGTATGAGGAAGGGACACTTCTTTTGTGCTCATTCACAGCAAAATCCTGGAAAGATTACTGACTTAAAAGATAGTTTTTTAACCTAGTGATAGGATTTTTTCTTGTTTATTTCATTAAAGAATATGAATTTCATATTCCCTCCAGCATTCTTGATTTACCATGTTATAACTTCAGATTTCTTTTCCTTTGGAAGGAATAGTTCAAATTTAATTTTATTAAAGATTCTGCAACAATAAAAATACTTGAATATTTCTAGATGTGGTGAAAATGGAGTACCTTGTACTCTTGTCTGGTTGGTATCGCTAACTTATATTACTCTGCATACTAAAAATACAAAAGAGTGTGATATATTGGGAAGACTATTGAAGGTTTTTGGAAATTTTGGTCTTAGTCCAGATTGTTGTTAAGCCATTTAGTCATGTCTGATTCTTCTTGAACCCCTGGACCATAACTTGCTAGCCTGTTCTATCTTCCACTATCTCTTAAAGTCTGTCCAAGATCATGTTTCTTTTTTCTGTGATACTATTTATCCATCTCATCCTCTGCTGTCCTCTTTTCCTTTCACCTTCAATCTTTCTCAACTTCAGGGTCTTTTCCTATTAATCCTGTCTTCTCATTATGTGTCTGAAGTATTTAAGCATCAGCTTCAGTATTTGACCTTCCAGTGAAGAGTTTGAATTAATTTCTTTAAGTATTGATTGATTTGATCTCTCTGATATCCAAGGGATTCAAAAGTCTTCTTCAACACTCCAATTGAAAAGCATTGATACTGTGGCATTCAGCCAACTCTCACAGCCGTACATTGCTACTGGAAAAAACCATTGCTTTGACTTTATGCATCTTTATCAGTAAGATGGCGTCTCTGCTTTTTAGTGCGTTGTCCATATTTGCCATAACTTTTCTTCCAAGAAGCAAGCTTCTTTTATTTCATGGCTGCAGTCATCACCTGTAGTGATCTTTGAACCCAAGAATATAAAATCTGACACTGCTTCCATTTCTTCTCTATCTTTGCCAGGAGGTGATGGGACCAGTTGCCAAGAACTTAGTTTTTTTGATGTTAAGCTTCAAAAGGGCTTTTCCACTCTTCTCTTTCACGTTCATCAAGAGGCTTCTTAATTCCTCAGATTAGAACACCTCTCCATCTCTATTTTGTCCAATACCCTTTTGAGCCTTAAAACACTCTGATGCTGTGAATTCTACCAGTCTGTTTTTCTGAATGTAGACTGTGTTTTCTGCATTCCAGTATGGAGAAATGGCAAGACCTGGGTTCAGATCCTCCCTCAGAAAAGTGTTGTGTGCCCCTGGGCAAGTCACTTAACTCCTCAGTGCAATGTGCTGACTTGCACTTGGTAGAGGGAGTTTACCCACCCAGAAGTTCCCTATACCAATGACATCCCAAATGCAATTCCTCTCCTTATCATTTGGAGAAGATTAAATAATGATCACATATGAATGTAATTGCATATTAAGAAATCATGATTATGAGGAATTCAAAGGGAATCAGAAATGTCCTATGAACTGATGAGCAAAAAGCAAATCTAAGAGAAGAATATTCACTAATGTAAATAAAACAAGTACAAAAATATAGTCAAACTCAAAATAAAATGCTTCCAGAAATGAATGGATATATCTTCCAATAGAAATAGCACTCGTTTGGAGGACCTACGTTCAAATGCTGATTGACACTTCTACCCATGTAGCCTTGAGCAAGCTTTTTAGACTCTTTGGTCCTCAGCTTTCTTTTCTATAAAATGGGGGAGCTGCAACTGATGACCTTTTGTTCCCTAAATTTTAAATGTATGATCATCTGAACCTCTTAGTAGAGAGAGGGGAAGATTACACACTTTGAATGATACCTTTGTTGGTATGCATGTTTTCTTTTATTACGAAGGAGGGGATTTGGGAGTAAAGGATGGAGGAGGGTCTATATTGGAAAATACAAAAAGCGTCAATATAGAAGGCATGATTTTCAGGTTTTCAGCATCCTTGTTTCCCTTCTCCAGCTTATTGATATCCTTCCTAAATATGGGGACCTGTAATGAAGAAAATGGTGCCCTTCTGATCTAATTGTGTTAATGTACAGTGGAACTATCATTTTCCCTCTTTTATCAGAGAAATTGAGCCTGTCAAAAGCTCCAATTGCAGTTAGTATACAAAACCCTCTAGATTTTAAAATACATACCTGTGATTCCATTGTCAGAGGTTTCCCTTCCACCAACATAAGTCACAGCCTTCCTGGACTTCCCCATCCTGGTCTTGTAAAGTTGACATTTTGGATCCAAGAGTAAGACACAGAGAGAGAAAGAGAGAGAGAGACAGAGAGAGACAGAGAGAGAGAGAGAGACAGAGAGAGAGAGAGAGAGACAGAGACAGAGACAGAGAGACAGAGACAGAGAGCAACAGAGACAGAGAGAGAGTGAGAGCAAGACAGAGAGAGACAGAGACAGAGACAGAGAGAGACAGAGACAGAGATCGAGACAGAGACAGAGAGCAACAGAGACAGATAGTGAGAGCAAGACAGAGGCAGAGACAGAGAGAGACAGAGAGACAGAGACAGAGACAAAGAGCAACACAGAGAAATAGAGAGTGAGAGCAAGACAGAGGGAGAGACAGAGAGAGAAGGGTGTAATAACTTAGAGGTACTAAAGAAGGTGACATGTAGGAACTGGTACCTAGGTTATGTTTTGAAGATGAAGCTAGGTGCCATAGTGGCTAATGTGCTGGGCCTGGAGTCAGGAAAACATGAGTTCAAATACTACCTCAGACACTTCCTAGTGTGACTCTGGGCAAATTGCTTCACCTTTGCCTCAATTTCCTCAACTATAAAATGGGAATAATAGGTGCAACTACCTTCCAGGGTTGTTGTGAGGGTTAACTGAGATCTACGTAAAGTGCGTAGCACAGTACTGACACATAGCAAGCATTTAATAAGTCTTTTTCTTCATTGAGAAGAAAAGAAAGAAATATCAGTAGCAAGGGACCTGGAGCAACTAAATCTGTGGAGAAATCAGTTAGATGGAAAGAAATCCAGGTAAAAATGTACTTATGGAGAGAGTCTAAACTTGCTATGCAGGAGATGCTGGTTTTCCCCTGGCCTTCAGTCTTGCTGATGCTCTTGCTCACGCACAGCATCCCATCTCTCACTTATGCACTTGTGTGCACAGGTTGTCTCCTGTGTTTAGAATGCGGTCCCTCCTCATCTTCTTGAGACAAAGCCTTTATTTTCTTTTTTATTACACAGCTTGCCTAAATCCCTGTCCAAAGGATTCAATGTCCAACAAACAGCTCGGTCTCATTGTTCTTACTACTTGTCTACCTTAATCCTAAACTACTTTCTGCCTTACCAAGCCTTTGTCCTTCATCCTTCTCTTCTTTATCTGTACTCTTAGCAAGCACATTCACTCCCATGTTTTAAATTATCTTCCATATTAAAATGACTACATAACCCAGCCCTGCTCTCTTAAGTTCCAATCTCACATTAAAAATTTCTTATTGGCTATTTTAAACTAAATTTCCCAAAGGCATCTCAACCTCATAACGTCTAAAACACAGCTCATTGTCTTTCTTCCAAAACCCACCCCTCTTTCAAATTTCTCTATTTCTGTGAGGGTAGTGTCATCCATCTAGTTCCCCATGCTCACCAACTTGGAATCATCCTGTACTGCTTAATTTCCTTTACTCCAAATGTCCAGTCAAATTGATTCTACCTCAATATCTCTTACTTTCATCTCCTTCTCTCCTCTTACCTACCCACTACCCTAGTTCAGGTCCTCATCACCTAATCCCTCAACTAATGCAATAGGGCCTAATGAGTTTCTCTGCCTCAAGCCTCTCCACCCTTCAGACTACTCTTCACACAGGTGGAAAAAGCTACTCCTAAAGCATAGATCAGGCCATGTTGCTATTCTGTCTAATGGCATCTGGTAACTCTTTTTTGCCTCTAGGACCAAATATAAATTTCTTTGTTTGGAATTAAATCCGACGCCAAACCTGGTTCCAACCTGCCTTTCAAGGTTGGTTGCAAGCTTCTCTTTTCTTGTTCTGTAGTCCAGTCCTAGAGGGTAGCGACAATGCACGTTTAATTTCATAAAACTTGTTGCTTGACTTCACATTAAATTGAAATGATACCATTCATGACTAAAGGTGACTGCTCCTCTGGTGACAGAAACAATATCACTTATAGTAACAACACATTTTCTTTGACTTCTATATTATCCCATTTCTACATTTAATTTATATATACTCATTCTCATTCACAATCATATTGCTCCTCTGGGGGGGGGGGTAATTGGGAGGGATATGTCTTTAATAACACATATTGAAGTGTTGTATAATGATTCGTCCAAATATGAAAATGAACTACAAATTATATTAGGGAACAAAAAATTAGTGTCAATGTATGGAACATTTTTCATGAATCCTAAATAATTTTTTTGTAAAATGTTATAGGCAATGAATAAAAAATATAAGGAATTACATAATTCTTCCATTAATGTGGGTACCTTAAAGGTCCATTAATGGTAAGCCTGCAATCTGCCAGGTAGGTTAAAAAACAAAAAAATCCTCAAAACTCCAAGTCATTCCTTGTCTGCATTGTCATGTTTCCAAACACCACATGCTAATTCTGGCTCACTGTCAATGGGGGAAATATATATTCTCTTTCTTACTTACTGGCTTGCTAAATGGGGATTAAATCACCAAATTAGGGAGAAGAAACTAGAAATTCACAGCTGTAGTATGTGTATGTCAATATGGTAAGGAAAATACAAAACCTCTGAACTATAAGCAAAATGTTCTTTGCAGGCTTTTGGTACTAAATATAAAGGGCTACTTATTTGCATGACATAGTATGGTTCTTTTTTTTGTATGAATTTGAAAGCAAATTTATGTTAGCCCATTATTGAAGAGTTCTTAAAGCATAGCGAGCTGGAGCAGACTTGAGTGCCAGGAAAGAATGAGCAAGGAGATGCCTCACTGTGGCAGAGGAATAGGGTGACTTTTTGTGTCTTGTATTTCTTCAACTTTTTGAAAGATAGGAGTTTAAAGATTGAAGAAACCTTTCAAAATGAATATATCTCAGTCCTCCCTCTCCTCTATCCATCATCGTTGGCTCTTCTCTCCCCATTTCCTCCTCTCAAAATTTCCTAGCACTGCATGCTGGGGAAAACTAGCTATGCATGGGCATGGGTAATTCTGCTGGAAAATTAGCCATGGAGTGAGAAGCAAGAAGCCCTGAGAGGAACTAATTCTATCTCAGAATTTTAAGTAAGTTATACTTTGGTGCTGAGGCAAGGATGAAATTCTCGATTACCATAGGCAAAGCTGGCATAATCTGTAAGAAGCAATGACATTTTAGAGACTGCCAGAGGCTGTGTTGACCTTTGCCCTTCATTTACAAAATAAAGATATATTTGTATCAAAATTAAAATGAATGATTTCAGTTATTTTGCATCCAAGGGATTTCTCTGTTTTTATTAAAATATTATGGATAATGCTAGTCCTTTCTCAAACTAGTTCCACATAGATTCCCTCTACATTCTTTAAAACCCATCTCCAATGTCACCCCTTCAAAAAAGCCTTCCTGGAACTAACCAGATGGAAACAATTTCTTCCTCCTTTTAGCTCTCATAGTACTTTGTAACTTTCTTATTACTTTCCCATTCTAATTTGCATTAATCTTATCAGGGCTGTGTCTATACAACTCAGGTGACTACTATGTATCATAATTATAGTGCTGTGTGAATTAACTGGGTCACAGTAAAATAATTAAACTGATTAACTTACACAATGCGCCTTACAACTTTTTACGTCTTTACATTCATATATACATGTATACATGTATACATACATACATACATACATATGTATACATACTATGTCTTCTTTTTGCTACAATCACTTGTTTCTATGTGATTTGGCATGGATTTCGCAGTATTTTACACATATTATTTCATTATTTTTCATGAAAATATTCTTTTATTCTCCTGGCTATTAATTGTATCTTTGGTGAATTATTCATTTTTACAGGTGAAAATGTTTTATTTAAAAAAATTTTTTTCAATTACATGTAAAATTTTTTAACACTTAAAAATTTTCTTTTTGGAGTTCTATATTCTCTCCTACCCTCCCATCTCCCATCACTGAGGAGGCAAGCAATTTGATATAGGTTATACATGTGCAATCATGCAAAACATATTTACAAATTAATCATGTAAGAAAACACAGAGCAAAAAAAAAACAACCAAGAAAAAGCAAAGTAAACAATAAAGTATACTTGGATCTGCAATCAGACTCCATCAGTTTTTTTTTCTGGAAATGAATAGCAATTTTTAGCCAGGAGTCCTTCAGAACTACCTTAGATCACTATATTGCTGAGAACAGGTAAGCAATTCACAACTGATCATCTTACAATACTGTTGTTATGGTGTGTACTGTTTTCCTGGTTCTGTACATGTCACTTTGCATTGGTTTATGTAAGTCTTTCCAGCTTTTTCTGAAAGCATTCTGATTGTCATGGCTCATCTTTTTTTCTTTTTTAAATCAGACAAGTTTTTCAGGCCTCGATTAAATGAGATGAGAAAGAACCTCAGCTGATTTCTAAGGCACTAAAATGAAGCCAGGAGTCATGTGGAGCCTACACTTTTTTGTGATTGTACATTCTGGGGCATAAATGGGAAATTTGATTGGAAAGCCACAAGGAACCATGTAGAGTATGTGAGTGTTTAAGAATAAACAGGAGGACCTAGAAGCTAGATCCACTGGAGCTCAGGGATATCCCTGGTGGCTTAAGCATAGATTACACTGAAAATCAATAGGTCCACTTCTTTCCACTTTTGAAGAGTATAGTTTTAATCAATTAATCAATCAACCCAAAGCATTTATTAACTACCTATCATGTGCCTCCTACATGCCAGGTACTAAGTGCTGGAATATAAAGACAGAAATGATACTGTGCTTACTCTCAAGGAGAGCATTGCATTATGGAAGACTTGTGCATGTAGAAAAAAACGCAACCTAGTTAGTGAAATATAAGGTAGTTAATGAAGAAGGGAAAGCATCTTAGGGAGAATCAGGGAAGACATTCTTTAGAAGGTGGTGCTTGAATTACATCCTGAAGAAAGTTAGAGATGCTGTGACAAGGGGATAAGGAGGGAGGCCATTCTAGGCATGGTAGATGGCCAAGTCAAAGGCCTGGGGACGGGACAAGAATTGTTGTGTTTGATGAAGAGAGACAAGACCAGTTTTAGAACATAGAATGTGGAAAAGGGAGCAAGATATAATAAAGCTGTAAGATATATTGGGACCATGTTGTGAAGGGCTTTAAAAGCTGAATACAGGAGTTTATACTAGATCTGAGACAATTAAACAGATATTGGAGTTTATTGAGAAGTGACATGGTTAGGATATATACTTAAAGGGAATCATTTTGATGGTGTGGATTATGGATTGGAGAAAGGAGAGACTTTAGGAGGCCAATTAGAAGGTTATTGCAATCCTCCTGGAGGGAGGAGATAAAGACCTAAACTAAATTAGTATCTATGTGAATGAGCCTAGAGAAGGGGTTAGGCAGAAGGTAGAAACAAGATATGACAACTGATTACATAGGAAGGTTGACAAAGTATGAACAGTTAAGGATAGCACTGAGACAATGAACTCCGTAGACTGGAAAAATAGTGGTGCCCTTCTCAGAAATGAGGAAATTTTGTAGGGAAATGAGTGGGGGAAGGAAGGGAAGGGAAGATAATGAGTTTTTTTCAGGTATTTTCAATTTGGTATGTCTCTGGAATAGCCAGTTTGAGATGTCCAATAATCATTTGGGACTGGAACTGAGAAGAGACATGATAATTAAATCCATGGGAACTATGGTAATATAAGGCCTTGTTTTGAAAAGAATCATATAAAACATGCTTAAAGTTATGAAAATCAAATTAGACATGTTATTAATTATCTGGAAAATTCAGTTAGGTGAAACACTTTATTTCTGATGAACCTGGCTAAGCAAATATACAGTGTATAAAACACAGTAAAATGAAGGGGTATAAGTGGCAATAGTGAGAAGGGATGTGTCACAAGTTCTGAGTTGCCTAAGGTTATGGTAGATGGGGAAACTTGCCTGAAAAAAGGAGATTTTCTTGGAGAATGTCTTTTTCCTTAACTCTTTCATTTTCTGTTGATAAATCACAGTTTCTACCCCTTTATAGTGCTACTCAGAAAATTTTAAGTGTACTATGAGGGGTCCTGGCATTTGGGCTTATTAATTCACTTTGCATTCAGAAATATCCGTCTGTAAATGGACTTTATTCCTCGCATGGCAGGCAATTAGAGAGAAACAAAGATGAGTCGGATGGTAATTAAAGCAAAGGTTTGAGTGGAATGCGACAGTCATGTCAGGCATTTCCAACACAGTGAATCCACAAACACAGTCCCAAGGGAGAACACAATCCAATAGGAAAATGATAAGGACTGAGGCAAAATTCAGTAGGATTCACTTGCATTTGGCAAGGGTCATTTATTTATTTTTTTTGAAGTCCCAGTCTTGGGCCTGCATGTGATAGCCAGGTTTGACTGGTGAGCAGCAAAACACAGCCGTTGGCTAGGCACGGATCTGATCATGGTGAAAGGATTTCATTACTGGTTGGTCTGATCACAGAATGAAGAAAATGTAAATATCTACTATCCCATCAGGCTTTATTTAGCATAGGGATCAGAATTAATGTAAATGCTGCATCAAGCAGCTGCAGATTGAATAGCTATCTAATGAATGCTTAGTTTCTCTCCAGAAATGACCTCAGCTAGCCTTTATCCTCTGGGAGGTACCCTTCTATTTGTCTGTTTAATCACAACCATGCACAAAAGCTTCTCTACTCACTGTAAATAGCTCAATATAAATATGAGCTGCAATGGAAAATAGTCCATCACCCTCATCTAAGCTTCTGGAGCATCCTTGAAAACGGACACTAAGTGCAGTTCTGGGGCTCTTTTAAGTCAGCTCCTTTAAATAGATTTTGATTAATATCTTTTTAAAACTATCACCTAGCTTTCCCCCTTTAATCCCATTTTTCCTTTCTCCCAAAGAGCCATTCTTTAGAACAATGAATTTTCAAAAAAAATTAAGAGGAGCAAGATTTTAAAAAATCTAGCAAAACTAATCAATACATTAAAAAAAAAAACAGCACAAAACCCCCTGATATTTTATGCATCATTCCACTTTTATGGCAATCTCCCTTCCCTTCTCTACAAAAGAACAAACAGGGTGAGATGTTTTCTCATTTCTCTTTTTTTGGTGGACAAGTGCATTTATTTATTTTTTATAATTTCACAACATTTATTTTCAACTGTCTTGTGGGTGCTATTCTATTCATTTACATTGTTGTAGTCATTGTGTATGTTGTGTTCCTGGCTCTGCTTCACTTGGCTTCAGTTCATGTAAGTCTTTCCATGTTTATCAGTATTTACCATATTCATTGTTTCTTAAAGCATGAAAATATTCCATTGCATTCATGCATCACAATGTGTTCATTCATTTCACAATCTATGGGCATATACTTTGTTTCTAGCTTTTTTGTTAACTTGGGAAGTAAGCTCACAAATGTTTTGGTGTTTGTGGGTCATTTATGGTGTGTGTGTGTGTGTGTGTGTGTGTGTGTGTGTGTGTGTCTCCCAGCATATATGCTAGTCTATATAGTCTAGATGTGGGGTGTTGAGGGCTTACACAAGGGTAATGGCAGTGTCACAGGAAAGAAGAAGGCATATGTTAGGAATGTTGAGCAGATGGAGATGATAGGACTTGGCAACCAACTGGATATAAGGATATGAGAGAGAGTGAGGAGTAGAAGATTACTATGAACCTGAGTCTTTTGGCACAAGGTTGGTACCCTCCACAGTAATAGAGAAATTAGAAAGAGAAGGTGTTAGGGAAAAGATAATGAGCTCAGTTTTGGTTATGTTGAGATTAAGAGGTCTATGAGAACTCCACTTTGAAAATATCTGAAAGACAATTAGAAATGGTAGACTGGAAGTAAAGAAAGAGGTTAGGACTGGAAAAAATCTGAGAATCAGCTGCATAGCTGATTACATGTGGACTAATGAGATCACCAAGTGAAATACTATAGAGGAAGAATGGAAGAGAGTCCAGGACAGGGCACTGGGGGAAGCCCATAGTTAATGGGAATTATCAAGATTAATATTCTACAAAGGAGACTGAGGAGGGGTCAGTCAGGTAGCAGAGCTACCTAGAGGGAAGAGAAAAGCAAAGAGAAGAAATTGTTTGTCACTGTCAAAGACTGCAGAAAGGTTAACACACTCACAAAATAACACCACCAACCAATGAGGACTGAGAAAAGTCTGTAAGATTGGTCAACTAAGAAGTCACTGATAACTTGGGAGAGAATGATTTAGGTCTAATGATGAGGTTAGGAGGCAGACTGTCAAGAGTTAAGAAGGGAATGCGAAGAAAGGAAGTAGAGGCACTGATTGCATATGGTCTGATGGAATTTAGTCAGAAAAGGGAGAAGAGATGGATGATGGCTAGCAGGGATGAATGGATCAAGTGAGGATGGCAGAGACACGGCATGTTCATAAGCAGTAGAGAGCAAACAGTGGAGGGAAAAATGGAAGAGATGTAAGTGAGGGGGAGATGATAGAGGAGACAACCTGCTGGAGAAGACAGGATGGAAGGGATCACCTGTGCATGTGTGCCTAGGTAAGGAGAAGGACCTCCTCTCCATGTAAAAGGGGTATGAATGAGGAAGAAGGGGCAGATGACAGCTTAAAGAAGGCACTTTTGGGAGTGCTCTAGATTTTTTCAGTAAAATATGAGGCAAGGTGAGAGGATAGGAAGCGCTGGGTCCTGAGAAGGATAGGTCCTTTGGGGACAACCACAGTTAATGGGAATGACAGGGATGAACATTCAGCAAAGGAGACCGAGGACGGGTCAGTCAAGTAGCAGAGCCACCTAGAGAGAAGAGATCAAAGAGAAGAGGCTATTTGACAGTGTCGGAGGTAGAAAAAGTAAAAACAACGAGGACTGAGAAAAGTCCACAAGACTTGTCAACTGAGAAATCATTGATTTCTGAGGAAGGATGAAGAGATTTTGGAAATCTGCTTCGGTAGGACACTGGTCAATTAGGAAGCAATAAAAGGATTGTCTTATAGCAGTGAGGGCCTACTTCAGATTATGTAACATAAATTTTTAGTGACTCCAATAAGCATGATTTTATGATTTCTTCCAGCTTCATTGAATAACAAATAAGTGAGAGAAAAGTGAGAACAATACAGAGCAGAAGCTTGGCAGAGCAAGACAGGATAAAAAGTTGACACTTGAGAATAAAGGACAGTGTAGAATGGAATTGATTCACCAAGGGGTGAATGGAGAGCAGAGGGGAATAGTCTTTCCTCCTCCTTATTTTATTTTTTCTCCAACTTACACAATAGCATTTATTTAAAATTATATTTGAGTTCCTAGGAGTGGATATTTATAGACAGTTCCAATTAATGCACTCCAGATATCTATTCTATATCTATATGTATATATGTACATACACATACATACATTCATTTGTGCTCGTATATAATATTTTATGAATTATCTCATGTCTCCTAAACATCAGGAAGAAGTTTTCCCTAGTGGTATATTTGTCATTTAATATTTATCCTCAAGCTTAGGTGGTGTGTAGTAACTTACTGGAATTGCTGAGAAGATATCAATGTTATATTTCACAGAAGAACTCGTTAACTGGCAAATGATTCAATAGATTGCAATGATCTTGCATCCAAGCAAATCAGTGTGGCTGAAGCATTGGGACTCTAGAGGATGAGTTATCACAGTGTCATCCTTAATTAACGATAACTTTGATGTCTAAATTGCCTATCCAGGATAAGAGAAAATGACATTAGAGTTTGAGAGTTACAGATATATAAAGGCTAAATTCATGAGAACAAACTTGTGAAAGGCAAAGATGGCAAGGAATTGACTTAGCAAACATTCTGACCATTTTTAAATTAATACAAATACTCACTACACACATCTGTATATAAAGCTGATGTTGTGTATAGGTAGATTGCCTGTGTGACATGATATTATGTCTATCTCCAAACTTATTTCCCCCATCCAGTATTTGATGCTTAAACTGCCTCATCAGAAATGAATTATTTTTGCTTATAAGACTTTATCCCCTGTTTAAATGCAAATACCTCATGAAAGAAGGTACATGTGTTATTTGTCATTTGTTTCTTGATATGAATGAATTTAGCAAATCCTTTTGAAGAACAGATTTTGATGAGAACACAGGTGGGAAGGATGAAATCGTTGGCAAGTGAGCAGGGAAGACTGGATGCTGAATGCTGATAAGGAAGGACAAAGGTGTTGAGTAAAAGGCAATGATGCTGGAACCAATAGAAGACAAACCCATCTCCTGCACAAGCAAAAGTGTAGTTTCAGGATTTAATTCGACTTGAAAGCAAAGTTTTGGCAATGTTTTCATGTAGTCAAATTCACATTTATTACAGAGCTAGAGATAGATTCCCTACCCCCAAATGTTAATTATGGTTTTAATGTTCCTATCTTGTCAAGAATTTTTTTTCTATTTCTATTCAACAGAATTCATGAACCCTGGGAATTACAGAGAGGGAATCTTTGATTTTGTACAATAACAGCAGGGCTAAGGTCTTGCTAAATGTTTAGCTTTACAATGACTCATAATTTTTGGCTGCTTTTCCAAAATCCATTCACAGGAAATTCTCATTTGTCAATGTGAAGTGTAGATGGAAATATTCAACAAAGTGTAGGTTTTTGAATGTAGAAATGTGGAATATTTTGAAAGCAGACATGAACTGAGATTTTGCAACTATACTGATTCTATTTATCATAGCTACTGAGGTGTTTAGTCTGAAGAGGGAATATAATACAGTGTAGGAAAAATAGTAAATTCTTGATTTGAAGTCAGAGGACCTGACTTCAAATCCTGTTTCTGTCCATATGACCTTGAACAAGTCACTTAGCTTCTCTAGAGTTTAGACTAAGTAATACTTAAATGACCTTTTAGTTTTAAATCTGTACTCTTATTGTAGCAATGGAAGGGTAACATAGTGATCATGGTTCATCAGTTACTCTCCTCCCCATCTCTTCTAAAGACTATTGATTGATTACATAGATGGATTCCAGGTATAGACTTCTTTCTCTACTCTGTAAAGCCAAAAAAAGATTATACAATTCTCTCTATTAAAAAAATAGCTCTGATCTCCCAGCCAGAGATGGTGCTTTGGCAAACACTCTGTATATATGTATATGTATATACATATAGATGTGTGTGTGTACTTTTTTTTGCTGTTGTTCTGCTGTTTCAGTCATGTCCAACTCTGTGATGTTGTAGTTTTCTTGGGAAGGATCCAGAAGTGGTTTGCAATTTCCTTCTTACAGATGAGGAAACTGAGGCAAACAGAGTTAAATGACTTGCCCAGAATCACATAGTTACGTGTCTGAGGCCAGATTTGGACTTAGATTTTTGTTTGTTTTTTTTGCTTTTTGGAGGAGGGAAGGCAGGGCATTTGGGATTAAGTGACTTACCCAAGTTCACATGGCTAGTAAGTGTTAGAGACTGAATTTGGACTCAGATACCCCTGATACCAGGACTGGTGCTCTATTCACTGCATCACCTAGCTACCCCCTGACTTAGATCTTTCTGACTCCAGGATCAGCACTCTATCCACTGCCACACCTAGCTGTCCCACTGTATGTATAGGCACATATGTATATGTACATACATACACATATGTATGTGTATGTATAATACATGATCTTGCTCCTCTAGGATGCTCCTCCTTAATTGTATGCTTCCTACTGCAATCATAACAACTACCTTCAGATTAGCAATAGTCTGTGAGTGCTACTTTATATAAAGAAGTAAACTCTCAAAACAAAAAAGGTAAACAGACTTTTCCCATGGTCAGAGGAAAAAGCCCCAGATTCCTATGGATGAGCTTAAGGGCAGAAAGAAAATAAAGAATTACTACTTTGTGGTTTGTTATTCATTAGGGTTTCAGTGGTACAATCTATATATACACCTTATCTCTGAATGGCTCACAAAGTTTTATTTCTAGAAATGCTCTTTATGCTTCCAGTCTGCCTGTTCTACAACCTTCAATTCTTTAACTCTCAGCATGGGTTTATTTATTTGTTCATTCGTTCATTCATTCATTCATTCATTCGTTCGTTCGTTCGTTCGTTCGCTTGTTAATTTATTTTTGAGACAATCAGGGTTAAGTGATTTTCCCAGGGTAATACATCTAGTAAATGTCTAAGGTCGCATTTGAACTCAGGTCCTCCCGATCCAGAGCTAGTGCTCTATCACTTGCTTGTATTCCTGCATTCATCTTAGAATATAGCTCTTGTCTGGAATTAGTTGAAATGAAAGCTGTAGTCTCTATCACCTTTAACTTCAGGCTCAGTCACAATCTTTTGTTGTTTGTCTTTTTCAGAAAGGGTGGGGACCCTTATCCTGTTACTGGTTTACACCTTCTTAGTTCTGCTGCCTTAACACCTTGGCTTTGAACTTCCCAATAGCTTAAACCTCAGTTGCAAGTCTACTATATTTTTTATCCTGTATAATTTACACATATATCTTTCTATAAATCCTTTACTGAGGTCCTAGCTAATGCATTGAATATATTTCTCTTTTTCTTTTTTTTATGTCTTAGGGGGATGACAAAATAAGCATTGGATCATGTTTTGATTTTACTTTTTTGTAGATTTACTATCCATTACTCCCTTTCATACAATGGTCACACCAAGTTGGTATCCACATTATTCCCCACAGACAACACCCAATCTCTTGTCTCCATGCTATACTCCCAAGCCTGGAAAACACTCTCTCTTCACCTCTGGCTCTTGAAATTCTTATTAAAAATTATTTATTTATTTATGGTTTTGCTTTTCCAATATTCATTTCCACAAATTTTCTCTCCATCTCTCCACTAGCCCCACTCCAGTTAGCAAGCCTACTGAATACCCTTTACCCCAATCTGTTCTCTCTTACATCCTTCTTCATCCCAGAAAGCATACTGAATACCCGTTCCCCCAATTTGATCTCTTTTATGTCCTCCTCCATTCCCTCCTCTTATTTTCTTGTAGGACAAGATGGGTTTCTATACACCATTGCTGGTATTTCCCAGTTGCATGTAAAAAACAATTTTTTAACATTTGTTTTTAAAACTTTGTGGCTCTTGGAGTTCCTAATTTCCTCCATATATGTTTAAAACAAAAAATAAGCATTATTTTTAATGGGGAAACAGAAACTTTCCCAAAAAGTATCAGAGTAATGCCATCATCCTCTTTCTCTGGTTATTTAGCATAGTTCTAGAAATGATACTGAAGGCATTAAGACAAGAGAAAGCAAATAAACAAATAAACATAGGTAGCAAGGAAATGAAACTGTCCTTATTTATTAATGTCATGATGTCTAACTTAGAAAGCCCCAGGGAGTCAGCAAAAAAGCTGAGGCAATTAACAACTTAAGTAAAGTAACAGGATGCAAAATAAGCCAACAAAAATCAATGATATTTTTATTAAAAAGAAAATTTAAAAATTCAGCAGAAAATAATTGAATTGAATGTCATAGGTTTGCCCACTCAGCCCAAGAGGGAATTTCAATCTCCTCTGCAGGGATGAGTGTGAATATATTCCCTGAATTCACTTGATCAATTAATCTGATCAATTTCCCTTACATAAAAATGTGATTTACCATGGAATAGCCTGCCTATTACAAGGATGCTTTCAATTCACGTGTGGATTATTTTTATTTAGACTTGTCAAACTGCTTTTCCCATTTTTATGTACTCTAATGTCATTTCAACTTTCTCATCACACTTTCAGGGTGGTGATGTGGTGTTCTAAATGTGGGCGTTCTGTTTTACCTGATGGTGGAAAAAAGCAAATTAAAATTCCATGTAGATCTCTTCCTTCTTTTGCCTGTTTGTATTCTTCATTTCTGCTCCATCCCTAAGTGCCCTCAGGATGACTGTGGTTTAATTGAATCTTTAGTTAGACTTGCCTTAAACTGACTTTTCTTTTAATTTCATCATTGTCTTTTTCGGTGATATTGCTCATTTTCTCTCACCCTTCTCTGTAAGATTTTACAAATACATTTCTATTTTTTACTTCTATTGCTTTTAGCTGCCATATCCTTCCTCTTGGCTTGTAGTTTGAGTATTTATTGACTTAGGTGATTTTTTTAGGACCCTTTGTTCTCACTCTGGCATTTTGAGTTATATCAATTAAAATGGATTCAATTGAAAATTATTGTAATTGTTAATGACATACAGTCCTTCACTTATTTCTGAGTCTTGGGCATCATTAGTTCTTTAAATCTTTTAAATAGTTCATTGTGATTTTCCTCCCTTATTTTCATGCTATCTTCTACTTTTGTACTAATTTTGGTCTTTGCTCTAAGAAATTAGTGGTCTGAACTTAAAGAAACAGCTGGTTCAGGATAATGAGTCATTTCCTATGAGTTAAAATATCAATTTGGGGGCTTGGATTTCATTACTCACCACATTTAGTAAATTCTTATTCCTTTCTCAGAGAAAGTATTAATGATATAATGACTTGAAGGTTTGGGTAGGCTCCCATTCTTTGGCATCTCTTATTTTTTAATCCCAAACCATATTTTAAATTACTTTTCTCTGTCCTCTCATATGTCCATCTTTGTATTGCCACCCCTTTCATTCAAACTGGGTCCCAAAGTTTTGATTTTATATGTGTAGGGAAATCCTAGTCTGTTTGCCAATATAATGTGTCAGCAAGTAATCTGTAACTTGGTCTTTGAAAGTTGTCTGGGACACCGAGAAGTTAATTTTCTTACAGTCACATAGCCATTATGCAGCTTGAACCAATATGAGACTTGAACCAAAATTTTCCAGCTCTCAACAATTCTAACTCTGCATCAAAGTTTCTATTAATTTAATGTGTAGCATTTTTTCCAAGTTCTTCATAAAATTTCTGAACCTCAGGGGAAAAAAAAACCATTGGGTTTGGAGCCAATAGATAATATCTCTAACAGTATCACCTTCACCTATTTCCTATATGACTTCAAACAATCAAAAATAAGATTTAGTAAACATCCACTATGTATCAGGTAATATGCTAAGCATATAAAATGGGGATATAAATTCAGAAAATTAGCAATCCGTTCTTTCAAACAGCCTATATTTTATTAAGTCTATTAATTTCTTCAAGTCTCAGTTTCCTCATCCCTAAGATAATGCAGTTGCACCACATGGTCTTTTTATTGGTAGAAAAAAAGTAGAAATTGTTTTTATAATAGTCTTTTTGCAAATACATATCATGTACATATACTCAAGAATAGGAATTATTAGTTTCTTTGTGTTTATATGCCCAGCCTCTAGTGCAGTGCTTGGCATATATAGGAACTTACTAAATGCTGATTGGTTGATTGAAGAGTATCATGATAGAAGGTGATTGACTGTCTCATGGAATAATCTTTCATTAATTCTGGCACATAATAACACCAAATTTGCCAACTTTTTATTTGCTTCTCCAAGGAGGAAATGTAGGTCATTCTTCTGTCTAGCTATAACTTCTTTTTTAATTCTGATTTTGTTTCTAGAGGAAAAATCAACAACCCACAATTGATATGATGTGGTTCCTCCAGTTTTATATTCATTCATTGATCAGTGGACAACATATTATATTGGAAAGAACACTGATTCTGGAGTCAGAAGGCCTAGGTTAAAATCTTCTCTCTGTCACTTCCTACCTATATCAGGCAAGTTACTTAAATTAAACTCTCTGGGCTTCAGTTTCCTTATCTAAAAATGAGGAATGGGGATAATAAAGGCATTTAATTCATGGGGCTATTGTGCGGGTGAAACGAGACAGCATGCAAAGTGCTATGCAAACCATGAAGTGCTATATAAAAATATTAGTTATGGTTATGATTGTTCTTATTTCATGGTTTGTTGTTATATACTCAGGACTTGCCCCTGTGTGTCTGAAATATAATAGAGACAATCAATATTTATTTAACTGAATGGAATACATCACTTTTATATGTCTGCTCTCCCATCTCTACAAAGTACCTATGAGAGTTACCTATGCACAAATTGAGAGCAATCTCAGTGTGTATCAGTAGATAACAGGCAGGCTTTCAGAAGTGATATTCAACAATGGACCACATTTCTAAAAGGGAGATGCCATAATGGATAGAACAGTGGACTTGGAGTCAAGGAGTTTTGAGTTTAATCTTATGATTTCGTCAGAATTACTTACTCTTTCTCAGCCTCAGTTTCCTTCTATGTAAAATGCAAATCTATTTGTCTATTCTCTCTCCTTAACACCATATATGCATCTTCAACTGCCCATTAGACATCTTTTTAAAAATAATTTATTTATTTTCTTGTTTACATCATTCATTTCCATGAGATTTTGAGTTACAAATTTTCTCCCCATCTTTCCCCTACCCAACACCTCAAAACAGCCCTATCCTACTGTATAACCCCTCCACCAATCTGCTTTTTCCTGTGTCCTCCCTCTTTCCCCTCTGACCCTCATGTAGGGCAGGATGGATCTCCTTACCACAGTGCTTGTATATCTTAGTTCCCAGTTGGATATAGTTAATAATAATAATAATATATACCTATATTTTTAACATTTGATTATAGACTTTAAGCTCTATATTCTTTCCCTTCCTCCCTCATCAACCACCTCCATTGGAAGGACAAGTAATTCAATACAGGTTGTACATGTGTAGTTATGCAGAGCATCTCCACAATGGACATATGGTAAGAGACTGATTATATGTCCCTCCTTCCTATCCCACCCCCCCACCTTGTTCTATTCTCTACCCTGTCCCTGTTCCTTTGCAGAAGTGTGTACTTCTATCAAACCTCCCACCCACCTTTCCCTCCCCTTCATCATCCCACCTCTCATCCCCATCCCCCCTACTCTTCAGAGTGACAAGATACCCAGTTTAGACTTTATGTCATTCCTTCCCTAAGCCAAAATCAATGAGAGTAAAGTTGACCCTTTCCCTTTTGCCTTTCTATTTTCCCCCTCCATTGTAACAATTATCCCTTGTCTCTTCTCTATGAGATGATTAACCCCATTCTGTTTCTCTCTGTCTCCTCTCATTCTAATCCTCTCCCACCTCAGAATTTCACCTTATAGAGTATTGCCCTTTCCTATTCAATTGATCCTGTGCCCTCTATGTACTCATATATTCACATACTCAGATATGTGTTCATACACATATATAAACCCTCCTATATAGACATATGTGCATGTATATGTATATATGTGTGTATATATGTGCATGTATGTATATATGTGTGTATACACACACATATATATGTATGTATGTATGTACACATTTTTATTCACTTCACCTATCCTCATACTGAGAAAAATTTCATAAGTTACAATTATCATTTTTCCATGTTGGCTTGTAAATAGTTCAACTTTGATAAGTTCCTTATGATTTCTTTTGCATGTTTACCTTCTCATGCTTCTTGTATTTGAGGGTCAAGTTTTCTTTTTAGTTCTGGTTTTTTCAGCAAGAATGCTTGAAAGTCTTCCATGTCACTGAATGATCATATTTTGCCTTGGAACACTATTCTCAGTTTTGCTGGGTAGGCAATTCTTGGTTTTAATCCTAGCTCCCTTGATCTCTGGAATATTGTATTGCAGGCTCTTCAATCCCTCACTGTATAAGCTGCCAGATCCTGGGTTATCCTAATTGTGTTTCCACAGTAATCAAATTGCTTCCTCTTGGCAGCCTGTAATATTTTCTCCTTGGTCTGTGGACTCCAGAACCTGGCTATAACATTCCTAGGATTTTTCTTTTGGGGATTTTTTTCGAGAGGTGATCGGTGAATTCTTTCAAATTCTATTTTGCCCTCTGGTTCTAAAATATCAGGACAATTTTCCTTGAGAATTTCTTGAAGGATGCTTTCTAAGTTCTTTTTGTGATCATGGCTTTCAGCTTCAAATTGTCTCTCCTCGATCTATTTTCCAGGTCAGTGGTTTTTTCAAAGAGATATTTCACATTGCTTTCTATTTTTTCATTTGTTTGGAACTGTTTAATAATATCTTGATTTCTCATAAAGTCATTTGCTTCCATTTGCTCTACTCTAACTCTGAAGGAATTATTCTCTTCAGAAAGCTTTTGAGATTCTTTTTCCATCTGGCAACTTTGACTTTTTGAGGTATTCTTCTCCTCATTGGCTTTTTGGGCCTCTTTTGCCATTTAAGTTAATCTATTTTTAAGGTGTTATTTTCTTCTGTCAGGTTGTTGACTCTCTTTTCATGATTTTCTTGCTTCATTCTTATTTCTCTTCCCAATTTTCCCTCTACTTCTCTTATTCGGTTTTCAAAATTCTCCTTAATCTGATCTATGGCTTATAGGCACTCTTCATGTTTCTTGGAAGCTTTTGGTGTGGGAGTTCTGACTGTGTCTTCCTCCAGTTCCATGCTTTGATCCTTTTTGTCCCCAATGAATGAATTTAAACTTCGGTTGCTATTCTTACTTTGCTTCCTTTGCCTGCTCATGCTGCCAGTCAATTAATTACTTGATTTTTTTTTTTTTAGCTCTGTGGATCTCTACTTCCAGAGGAGAAAGCTCTATCCCAAATCGCTGGGGTTTTTGCAGCTGCCAGAGCTATGGGAAGCAGCAGTTTTTTTGCAGCCCCCACCAGCTTTTGGTTCACTCAAAACACACCCCAGGACCACCACCCAAATCCATAATCCAGATCCAGGCTGCTCAACGCAAGAGCACTTAACCTCTGAATGAACTCTTGGCCCCTCTGCAGTCTGTAGGCCAGGTACTCTGAAGCAGCCATATGGAAGCCACTGCAGGGCTGTTGCTTCTGGTGCTTCTTTGCCCTGGAGGCAGTTTGGCCAGACCACTTTTGTCCCCCAACTGTATCTGAGTTCCACTGATCTTTCATGTAGTCTTTGTTTCTTATGGCTTAATAATTCTGGAAACTGCCACAGTTGCCACAGATCCACTCTCCTGAAGGCTCCAGCTGCAGCTCATCCTGGCTGCCCTGGGGCCAAGCCTCTGTTTCAGGCTGGGCTGGTTTCAACTCTCAGCTTGCTGTGATGAGCCCTGCCTGAGCTGTCTTCAGTAAGAGATGTGTTTTTATGTATTTTTGTGAGATTTGGAGCCTTAAAATTTGTTTAGAGTCATAATTTATGGGTATTTGAGGTAGCTATGTGGGAGATGCAAAACCCTGTTGCTTCTACACTGCCATCTTGGCCACCACTAGACATCTTGAACTAGATGTCCTGTAGATATCTCAGTCTCGATATGCTCAAGACAAAATTCATTACCTTTCCCTCAATCCGTACTCCCCTTCCCTAATTTCCTATTACTGTCAAGGGTACCACCATCTTCCTAGTCACTCAGGCTCAAAATCAGTCCAGTCCTTGAGTCTGTTGTCAAGTTTGGTTTTTTTCCTACTTTCACAATGTCAAAAATAATCCCTGTCTCTTCATTAACACAATTACAACCCTGGTTCAAGTCTTTATCACTTCGCACTTGGACTCTTTTAATAGGCTCCTAGTTAGTTTCATCGACTCCAGTCTCTCTCCACTTCAGTCCATCTTCCATTCAGCTGCCAAAGTTATTTTCCTAAGACACAAATCTTAGCACATCATCCCTGCTATTCAATAAATTCCAGTGACTTCTTATTGCCAGCAGGATCAAATATAAAATTCTCCTTTGACATTTGAAAACTGTTCACAAGCTACTCCCTTTCTAGCCTTCTTGTCTTCTTAGATATGACTCTCTTCAGTCTACAATCTAGCTTTACTGGACTTACTTGTGGTCCTTGCACCTGACACTCCTTCTCAGCTACTTGCCTTTATGCTAGAGAAGACTCTCCCTCCTCCTCTCTTCCTCCTCGCTTCCCTGATTTTATTCAAGTTTAAATTCAAATCCTACCTTCTGTAAGAGTCCTTTCCTGGTCTAACTCTTCATTCCTTTCTCCTACTCCCTATTGCTAGAATCTACCCTCTGAAAGTGGGCCAGTGAGGTGGTGCAGTGGATAGAGTCCCAAGCCTTGAGTCTGGAAGATTTTTCTTCCTGAGTTCATATAGGGTCTCAGACACTTATTAGCTGTGTGACCCTGGGCAACTCACTTAACCCTGTTTGTCTAAGTTTCCTCATCTGTCAAATGAATTTGAGAAGGAAATGAGCAATTATCTTCCACATATCCACCATTATCTTTGCCAAGAAAACCCCAAAATGAGTCACAAAGCATTGAACATGACTGAAATGACAGTAAAACAACACCAACTTCTGAAGTTATCACACATTTATACCCTGCATATTTTGTACGCACATAGTTGTTTTCATATTGTTGCTCCCATTAGAACGTTAGCTTAAGAGCAGGGACTATGCCTTCAATATTTTTTTTGTATCCTCACTGATTTAACAGACAGTGCCTGGCACTTAATAACTGTTTGTTGACTCCCTCACAGGATTGTTTTGAGAACTGATTGAGATGACTTCAGTGAAATACTTCAAAGGCTTAAGTTTTAAAAGAATCTTATTTGTATGAATTAGTTAAGATCTGCTCTTATAGCTACACACCAAACCCCTCCGCCATTTTAGACCACAAGACAAACAAAACCCATTACAAATGTGTAGGTGATCAAAACAACTTTCCACATTGACCATGGTTTGTTTTTGTTTAAAGTCTCATTCTTTATTGTGAGTCATTCACTTCCCTATCAGAAGATGGATAATATGTTTCATCTCTAGTCCTCTGCAATTAGTCCTTTGGTTGATTATTACAATAAAAGAAGTTCATGACAAAAGTATTCCATTCTATTTTTTACCTTAATTTCTCACCTGTTTCCCAATCTTTCTTTGCCACCTCAATATAGCTACAGGTATGTTTGTACAATCTTTAGCGTTTGTTTTGCTTCAGACTAATCCATCCTTTAATCCACCCTCCCCCAAATTTCTCTTCTTCCTCTCTACTTCGCCTCCTATTTCCATGTTGAGTGAAACACATTTCTGCAACTAACTGTATATGTATATTCATCCTGTTTCTGACCAGTTCAGATGAGAGTGAGATTGTCCCCTCACTCTTCTCCTTGTTTGTAAAGATGCCTACTTGCATACACTGAGTATATGAGATCATTTTCCCTGATCTTTTCCTTTCTCCACTCCAGTATATATATATATATATATATTTTCCCTTTCCCTCTCTTTTTTATTTTTCTCTTAAGATCATCAAGAACTATAATAGGAGTACTATTTCCAGGCCTTGTCTGATTGAACTCCCTGAACAAATTCTGATAATGATAGAGATCAGAGGGACACATATATTAATATAAGTAGTTTATCTATCTTCGCTCATTAGGTTTCTCTTTACACCTGGGTTTGAACTTCAAATTTCTGTGCAGCTCTGATTTTACATCAGGAATGCTTGGAAATCCTCTATTTCATTAAAGTTAGAATTTCCTCTCTAGGATGAT
Source organism: Pseudocheirus occidentalis (assembly GCA_028646575.1). Classification (NCBI taxonomy): domain Eukaryota; kingdom Metazoa; phylum Chordata; class Mammalia; order Diprotodontia; family Pseudocheiridae; genus Pseudocheirus; species Pseudocheirus occidentalis. The sequence goes on from CM053594.1 coordinate 335,110,139, forward strand.
CTCAGTTTTACTGGCTAAGTTATTTGGGTGTAACAATATCCTTGGCCTTCTAGAATATGATATTCCAAGTTTTCTTCATGGTGGGGTCTGCTAAATACTATGTGATTCTGAATATGACTATTTAGTACTTGATTTCTTTCTTTTTGACTACTTGAATTTCTTCTTTGTCATGGAAGCTCTGTATTTTGACTATGATGTTTTCTGCAGCTTTCATTTCAGAATTTCTTCCAGGTGGTGACTATTGAATTCTTTCTATTTCCACTTTACCCTCTGGGATTAAGAGATCTAGGCAGTTTTCTTTAAGCATATTGATATGTGATGTCTATGTTCCTTTTTTTGGTTATGACATTCAAATAGTTCAATGATTTTTATTTTTTTCCCTTTGATTTGTTTTTTTGTTATGGAAGATTTTAAACTTTTATTTTTTTAGTCTTTTGACTGAACAGTTTTTGTTGCTTTATAGAGTGATTGTATTCTTTTTGGTGCATTCATATTTTCAGGGAGTTTGCTGTTTGGGCAATGTTTTGTCCCCCTAAGCTATTAATTCCCTTTCTATTTATTTCTTCCTTAGATATCATTTTTTTAACTTCCCCCTCTTCAAGCTCTCTTATTTCATTCATTTAAAAAAATTAAACTTTTAAAATCTGGCTTCATCTGTTCCAGTAATTCTACTTGAATCTGTGCCCATTTCTACTTGAATTTGAGACATGGCTCATAGATGCGTTGGAGTCATTATCTTCTGCTGCATTTGTTTCTTGAGTATATCTGCTAACAATAGTTTTTTGTCATTTGCCCATTCTTCCAACCTACTTGCTGACTTCAGACTTGATGTTAGGGTTGGACTTTGCCACTCTTCTAAAAGGTAAGTCAGTGATGATTCTATTGCTGATTTCCTAAGGTGTTAAGTATTGTGCTATTTATGCTAGCATCTTGGGGAGAGGACAATAAATTCAAACTTCCAGTGCTCCCACAAAAGTTCATTCAAGGCAAAGTGTGATTGCTGCCCCCCTTGTCTGAGTCCTGAAAGTTCCTGGCCTGAGTTTCAGTTTGTGTAAGAGTAGACTGCTGCCAGACTCCTCCCCTAGCAGCCAACTAGAAAGCTCCAGTAGTACAGAGCAGCAGACTTGTAGGTTTGCCTTTGGTCTGGGATTCCAGTCCTTGTTATTCCTCTGTAGGCTGTACTAAATATTAGAAGTGAGACCCTCCTTCCCTTCAGTTATGAGCTATATCACTGTTACTACTGCTAATGACTTTTGAACTTTTTACTTCATACACAGTCCTGGGCCTCTCTAAGCACTTTATTCCAAACTGCCCTAGATCTGTGATATAGAACTTGATAGCGGGTAAAAAAGCTGCCAGTTCCTACCTCCTCCATTATGTACCACACTATCGATCTAGGGGTGCTTTACAATGAATCTGGGACCTCCTCTTGACTTGGTGTACAGTGTCTCCCTGGGATCTGGTATGCTCCATGAACAACATGGTTCTAGTCCATACTCAATATCTGTGGACTTTTCTATTTTTCTTCCTCTGCCAAACTGCATGAACGACTCACTGACTTGTACTGTATTCCCTCGTCAGAATTGGGTCTGGTGAATTTTGTGACAATCCTCATGTTTGGAGGAGTTTGTTGACCAGCTCAGTCCCACTACCTCCGACCGCTCTGCCATTTGGCTTCATTCCAGCTTTACAGAATTAAAAGTAATATACAAATGTTATAATTTATTATTATCTTGTAATTAACTGAAAGTTATCATAATGAAAGTAAAAGATAAACATAAGATTCCATTGTGCTGATTACTTGCTGATTATGGAAAAGTATTTGATTTTTTAGAACAACTAGAAAAGAAAAACCCTCATTTCTCTATATCAAAATATATGTTTTTCCTTTCTATATATCAAGATCATTTAGAATTTTTAGTAGATATAATAACAAAAATAATCCTGTTCAATGACTCTTCAAAAAAAATAAACAAGGGAGGCTTAAAACAGGGAAATGCATGCTTGTCAAAGATATTCACCAGAGATCCAGAGCAGGGTTCAGGTTAAGGAGGGATATGGATGATGTTCTTGTTTGCAGACGACATTTTCCCAATTTCCTCACACTCCAGGGTATTAAAGAGCATCATGGAAGAGATCTGTAAAAAATCAAAAGAGTTTGGCCTGTCAATCTACACAAAAAAAGATTGAGCAGATGCAGGTCAATTGCCCATATTTCATTTATATCTAAATTGCCTTCCAGGAAATTTTAAAATCTTTCACTGCCTAAAACATCATATAAAATTAAAAGTCCATCTTTTCTATGCTGACATTTTACCTGTTTTTCTGTATGACAACAAGATTTGGAGTGCCACTGTCTCCAAAGAACTCAAGATGATTGTTACACTGATAGCAATGTAGAGAGAGGCTCATGGTTGGATAAATAGACAGTCATTGTACTCTACTGATAACCTCAGGATGTTATATAAAATGGAGGAAGCCATTGAGCATCTTGGGTGGAACTCCTTTGGCACACTTTTTGAGATGACAGGACAAAAAACCCAGTATAATGAGTATGCATGAATGGATTGGAAATTGCATCAATTAGGGAAACTCTTGAATTGATGATTATAGATTCATTATTACTGTTTTTTTTTTTTTTGCTTTTTGGAGGGCATTTGTGGTTAAGTGACTTGCCCAAGTTCACACGGCTAGTTTTGTGTGTGTGTGTGTGTGTGTGTGTGTGTGTTAAGTGTCTGAGGCCGGTTTTGAACTCAGGTACTCCTGACTCCAGGGCCACCTAGCCGCCCCTTATAGATTCATTATTAACTGACTGACTTTCATAATCAGAAATTTTTAAAGTACTCTTCATTGTTACATCTTTCAAAGATTCTTAAATTATATTAAAATATGAACAATAGTCTGTTGGAGAAGAGTTGTTAAGATGGCGACTGTTATTATCAAATCACATATGTGTTATTTTTGGTGAACAAATGACAAGCATAATAGGACTTTATATTTCCTAAACCTTCTAGTTAATTGTGTCACTGCAAAAATATGTTTACTGTTTGTGGAAGCTTGCTTATTTCTTTCTCATTTTTTCCATTAAGCAAGACTATGATGTGTATACAGAAATACTTTCATACAAAATTTTGTAGAAATGGGAAATTTGATATTTGACTCTAGAATTATTGATATTCTTATGATCGCCTTTAAAAATAAAAGTCTTGGGGCGGCTAGGTGGTGCAGTGAAGAGAGCACCGGCCCTCGAGTCAGGAGGACCTGAGTTCAAAGCCGGCCTCAGACACTTAACACAAAAACTAGCCGTATGACCTTGGGCAAGTCACTTAATCCCAAGTGCCCTCCAAAAAAAAAAAAAGCAAAAAAAAATAGTCTTTATTTTTTAAAAAGAAGAGACTATTTTTTGCTCTTCCACCTTGAGAATAAATCTCTCAGTTCATTCAAAATTGTATCACTTCCAGCATAGACCTCTTCTAGTTAAACTTGGTTTATTCTAACTGCTCTTCTCATCTTTATTTTCTTCAATGTCACTTCCATTCCCTTATGAAAATCTCGTGTGGTAGTTTCATTGCCAGTCATGCCTAAAAGTTTCTAATAAACATCTTTACAAGTTTCTTCCATTTTCATGATTCATATTCTTTAAATTTTATACATAAATACCTTCTGGATCACTTTGTTTAATTGTGTCTTACCAGTCTTTCTTACTTTTACTTCTGCTGTTTCTTGCTTATTTAAACAGCATCACTGCTCATAATCTCTTACCATTCTGCTCAGTAAGATTTTATAAATTGGTTTCTATTATGAACTGGAATTTCTTTTTTTTCTGCTACTTATCTCCCTTTTGTAATGTAACCAAGTGTCTTCTGGATGAAACAGTTTCTAGGCTCTTTTGTTCTCCCCATTAAACTTAGTGGCTATTTTAACCTGGGCAAGTCACAGTCTCTCCTTGTCCTCAGGAAAATCTATAAAATCGTAAGCTTCAGAACAGGTGCCAGTCTGTGTTATTAGGAATTTCCTCATAAGGCTTTTCCTATATGAGTGAAATCATAGATCTGCTCCCTGCACCACCCTCACCTCCAATTGTATCTCACTATTTAACTCAAGCTATTCATTGTTTTAGTTTCTTTGCCGATTCTATTAGGTTTTCTAAGAACATTTTAGCAGCAAGTAGGATGAATTTTAGATTTCCCTTGCCTATAATTATGCCTTTTTTCTCTTGTCTTATTGTTATTGCATAGCATTATTATAGATTATCTAGATTATACCAAGTAATGTTGGGGGAAAGATATACTTTTGCTTTATACTTATATATACCAGGACCAGTCACTGTTGAAAATAGCCAATCACACCCAGATTTCTCATGTTTCCCTATATTTGTTCATGTTCTACTTTCTCTGCCAATTTCCTTGTCCCAAAGGACCACTCTGTCCCATTCATATGTTGTAGGAAGGCTATAAAAACTTCTTGCCAACAGAAGCAATTGGTCTGGATTTTTCCAACCTCAAGCTCCTATTACTGCTTCAAAATATTCCTTGCTCTGAGAAGTGCATATCCTAAATGAGGAAACTGAATTGGTCTCCTAGGACTCTGTATTCATTGCTAAATAACTTAAACTGGTTCCAGATCTCAAGGAAAAGAAACATAGTCACACCCAACTCTAGTCTAACTATAGGGCTTGTTAATAGCATACAATCTACCAGTGGAACAGGTACACACACACACACACACGCACACAAATTTAAAGGCATGAGACACATGTTTTTGCTTAATTATGATCTTTGGGTTTAGTTCTTATTCTGGAATGTGAAGCCATAAGAGAGGAAATTGGTTCTCTCTACCATGATGATACAATTTAGATTGGTCTGAAGGAAGCCAATATGTGCTGTATTTTTATTTTAATTGAAATATATATAGGAAGTTAGAGTCCTATACAAGAGCGCCAATCTTGGGCAAGCAGACCCATATACCTTTTGTATACACTATTCACATACAGATCAAGTAAGGAGGGGACTGAAGCTGACTGGAATATATAAATATACATACATACATATACACACACATACATATATATACATGTACACATAATACACACACACATATTGGTAGAGCAGGTCCCATCATGTTTTTTCTTCTTTCTATATTTTCACCATCACCCCCAAAAGAAAGGGTTCCATTCTAATTAGTCTGTATGCCTGAAGGCAGTCACTTCGCTGTTCATTTTTCATAACCTGAAGATCATAAGTAGAGTTTTTAGAGATCAAGCAGAATAAGACTTTCCTGAAGTCAGAAACCCTTCACTGAACATAAGATTGTAAAGAAATTCTGACCATCATTCAGCTAAAAGATGATTGAGATTGACTAACTTCAGGGTGAAAAATGGCAAGAAAGTGATGTCAGTGAGTGGTAGGGACCTAAGAATGTTCTAGCTCCCTCTATATGAGTTTCAAAGACAAAGTTTAAAGTAATTTTTGAGGATTTCTGTATTATTGAATTAATACATTTCAGGCTTTTTGCTAAATTCTAGGGATACAAATTCATGCAAGCAAGACAGACCCTGTCCTCAAGAAGCTTAAATTGTAATAGGGAAACCCCACATATAAAAAGAAGTAGTGGCAAGGAATGAGTGTTATGAACAGAAAGTCATGGGAATGGTGATTGGAGACATGAGGTCATTGACTGCCACATCATTTTAAGGAATTGTGGTGTTAATTTGATTAATAATTTCAGAGCTACAACTAGAAGAGGGTACACATACATTGGTATGGCATGGAGATGGTTGGTTTGGGTTACCAATCAGAAATCCAGATTTCTAGAACCATTGCTTGGGTCCCAGGTAGAAGGTGAAAGTGGGAACACAGGAAAATGACAATTTAAATATGGCCAGGAAGTAGTATGTAATATTGTAATTTTTTGCTGCTATATATTTCCCTTGGGTTACTAGCAGCAAAAAAAAAATCTTTTGAAAACCTTAAGACTGGAAGAGAAGTTGCAAACCTACTTCTGCTTCTTCAGTAGAGAGAACTGAACAAGGGTTAATGTCAGTGAAAATCAGTAGGGGGAGTTGGTGAGCCAAACCACAGCCATAGGTAGAAGGCTGTCAAGAGATGACTACATAGCAGAGACAAATTAGAACTTTTAAACATATAATGCATAACAGTCAGAGAGAGAGAGAGAGAGAGTAGATACGAACTGGGAAGAAAAATAAGAGGGGAGGTGCTAAGGAAGAAGGCTTTCCTTTCTTCAGATACGATGAACAAAGACAGTAAAAGAGATGGATGAAAGAAAGAAAGGAAGTTGTAGCCTAGGTACAAATTACTGGGACAGAGAAAAGTCAAGAGAAAGATCATTTTGCTTTTCATCAAAGGATTAAAACCCACTGGCTGTTCTTTGAAATAAATCCATGCCCCAGAGGACTCTGCCTTACTTTATAATTTTAGATTTGAAATAAGTTTGTTGGAGAGATAAGTGAATGTAAAAATGCCAGCCAGGCCACAAGATCACACAAATGCTGGGGTTTTGTCACACTGCCTGCCCCAGCTACCAGAGACCAGATCGTTCCTTGTGCTTTAACAGTTCAGTTCACTTGTGTACTTTCAGAGAAAGATATACAGTTTATTTGCAAATTTCAATTTTTATGGAAAAAATCAATCATCTGGCCTTTTCTTTGGGATCTAAGCCTACATTGACTTAGAGTGAGGATGAAAATGGTTTGTAGTGATTATTGGCAGAGGATTAGACAGTCAGCTTTACATGTTAAATCTGATACTATAAATGTACCCACCCTCCACTTTCCTGGAGGTCTCGTGCTTTTTGCCTCATCTCTCCTGACAAGAGGTATGGATTTCAGATGCCAGGCATGCACAGCTGTCAGTCATTCACATTTCTTGCTATCCATTTGAACCAATTCATGCTCTAGACATGCTCTAAATTGCTGGTAAATTAATGTCCAGAAGGCTCTTTAAAAGAACATTTATTTCTGATGCTTGTTGTAGTAAAATTACATTTCTTTTATCTTATTTTATTAGCACAACCGTTGTTGGTGGTGAGAGATTTTTATAAAGGAAAATAGTTTGACATCCTTTGGTTATTCCTTTTTTTAATTTTAGAAGCAAATTCCTTCTCTTCTTATTTCCTCCAAACATTTTTCATGATGATATTTTGTTCTTTCCTGTCCTGGAAAATTATAATTTTGATCACACAATAAAGCCTCTAATATTGCAAACACAATCATTTTGATTTAACTTGACTTGTCAGGAAACAATTAGGTATAAAAAGATTCAACATTAGCCATGAAGAAAAATCCTAAAGTTCTGTCAACATTATGAGCTTAAGCGTGGTAGAGAGCCAACCCCAGATATAGAAAGGCCTGTAATAAAGACCTATCTTACAGGCTGTGTGACCCTGACCATGTCACAATTTCCCAATGCTCTAGATGTCTCAGGACTATACGTCTCAGAGAAATTGCCAACCCAGAATGATAAAGGACGCCTTTCTCTTGGTAGTTCTTAACACCAGTGAAATCACATAGCCAGGTTCTGTCTATCCTAATTTAAATGGGCCATATTAATAAATATGAGGGCCCAATTTTCTTCCCTGCTTTGGGGGAGGGGGTGTGTGCCCCATCTCTTGATTGCAGTGATTTCACCTATCCTAAAGATGTAGACAGAACTGCACAAACCCAGGCCACATTCAAAGTAGCAAAAAACCGTTCTTTTAAAAGAGGGAAATTCACTTGATAGTAAAGTCAAAAGGAGGATAAAATGAATGTGAGATCTTTGCTTGAGGTAAAATTCAACATGGTTGTGTATTTTATAATTTTAATTTTGTGCCTTAATCCAAGAAGGAAGCAGAACTGAATTTGTACATGCAAAAATAGCAGGAATGGCAAAATTATAATTGTAAGTTATTTTAAAGTCATGTTATTATTACATATTTTTAATGATTTTATTTGAGGCTTTGTCATATTTTATTTGTGAGATTCTGTTTGTTAATTGGTCTAGGAGTGAAGTTAAGAGTTGGGGCCATATGTGAAAAAATACTGCTTCTATGAAGACTTATTTAGGCCTATAAGCTAGAGAAGATGAGATCTCTCTTTGTTCTAAGTATAGAGTCTCTTGCTTGTTAAAAATAAACCACTGATTTGTTACCAAAGCAGTAACTATAAAACTCAGCACCTGTATATTAAAGAACGCAGCTAGTGGCGGCATTTCTGGGCAGCTCACAAATATAGCTTCAAAGCTGACTTCTTCCTCCTATCCAGCTTTGAAGTGTCCCTATCCCTGCTCCTCACCCTCCTTCTGCTTATCACATCTTAAAAAAAAAACCAAAAAAGCAAAACCAAAAAACTCAGACCATGAATTATCTCACTATCTTTTCCACTCAATTCTTCCATCCCTACCCTAAGAGACACGCTTAATAGGCTGGTATTGGGGAGGTAGGGTGGCATCTGAATTACTCCAGAGGCAAAAAAATGAGGTAAGATAATGATCTTTATGACGAAGATCTTGGGAGTATTATTGAATGGCAAGCTCAATGGGAAATGGAAGTCTAAAAAGCTCAGGTGGTTTCATGCTTTGCCAAGAAATATGCCTCCAAAAACATGGTAGTTGATGGGTCCACTATTCTCTGTCTTTGTCTAACCACAAATGGAGTACCTCTTCTGTTCTGGGAATAGTATTCATGAAAGAACAGAGACAAATTGAGATATGTCCAGAGGATGGTGATAAGAATAATGAGGTGAAGGAAAACATTGTACACAGTAACAGCAATAATGTACAATGAAAAGCTGTGAATGGCTTAGCTATTCTCAGCAACATGATGATCCGAAACAATCTCAAAGGACTCATGATGAAAAATGTTATCTGCCTCCACAGAAAGCTGATGTCTGAATACAGACTTAGGCATGCTATCTTTCCTTCCTTCCTTCCTTCCTTCCTTCCTTCCTTCCTTCCTTCCTTCCTTCCTTCCTTCCTTCCTTCCTTCCTTCCTTCCTTCCTTCCTTCTTTCCTTCCTTCCTTCCTTCCTTCCATCC
>CM053594.1:335119269-335138197 GCA_028646575.1 Pseudocheirus occidentalis
TGCTTAGTACAGGCCCTATTGAGTAGTAGATGCTTAATCATTTTTTTTAGAAAAATCAATAATTACAAATAACCACTGTATCCCTTAAACATATAATAGGAATTCAGAGAAAAGGACTATGCTCATTTTACATCAAAGGTTTTTAACTTGGAGTCCTTAAAGTTAATTTTAAAAATAGATAGTTACTTTTCATTTTGCTTAATGTATTTAATGTTCATTTTGTTTAATGTATTTAAAGACATTGCTTTGGGGAGGGGTATGTAGGTTTCACCACACTTCTGGAAAAAGATGAAGAACCCCTATATACATCAAGATTGCTTGCATTTAGAACCAAATTCCTTTTTCTTGTGGGTTGTGTCATATTTGCTTTCACTTAATAGATTATGAAATACATGAACAACATTACGGAAGTGGAGCCCCTTTAGTGCTAATCTTACTTCCAAAGATTATCTCCATTTTGTCCTGTAAGTTTCATGCTTGCACACAGTTATTTGAACTCCTTAAGTCCAGGGGATTCCCCCTCTCCCCCCCCTTTCTTTCTATCACTAGCATTTAGCACAGTGCTTAGAATAAAGCAGACATTTAATAATAAATGCTTGTTGACTTAAGTATATCTGGCTAAAACTATGCTTGCAATTCTTCTAGCTACCACTAGGTGGATGATGTATGTCAACACCTGACTTGAGGAGAAAGGCTAATTTCATGTCTGTTGAACTGAATCTTATGAACATAGACATAGAGAGGAAAGAGGCTTTTAAAGTCCTCTAGCTCGATCTTTTCATTTTATAGATGAGGAAACTGAGGTCCAGAGGCCTCTTTCTAGGTCACATTGTAAAGAGCTGAGTACGTATGATCTGTTTTTTTTCCTATAAAAATACAACTACTAATATAAAGTAGAACCCACTAGCAATATTTAGATATTACCTTTGTTCTGCCAGCTTAAGTCAAGTAGTGAAGAAAACATTTGTAAACTTTAAAGAACTATAGAAAAGTGAATTATTGTTATTGTTTATGGAGAATTAAAAACAAAAGTATAAAATATTTGTTAACTAATTTGACCATTGTCTTAATTAAAAAGTAGCTTTCTTTCCTACATGTATTAGGAAAACTTTTACTTTTCCTGAATTATCTTATTCCTAGTGCACAGACATTGAAAATCCTCTTTTTTTGTGCCTGTGCATAGCTGTTTGACAAGCCATTTATAACTTGGATACTAACAGACCTTGTCACTTTCAATTACTGACTTAGGTGGCTGTAGCACAGATTCCTCACACCGATGCTCAGATATTATTAATGGACAAGTTCCTCTCCTGAAAGTGAAATGCCTTCTTCATTGATAATAAGGTGTTAAATATACAGTCCCTAATTCTATATTTTTTTCTTTTCAAACTCAGAACATGATCTGGGCTTCATTCTATGCGAACAGACTGCATTTATATGGCACCTGCTATGTGTTAAACAAATATAATCTCCTCTGATCCTCACAATAATCCTGAGAGGTAGGTACTATTATTATCTGCATTTTACAGATAGGGAAACTGAGGCAAACAGGGTTAAGTGACTCGCCCAGGGTCACACAGCTAGTAAGGGTCTGAGACCGGCTTTCAGCTCAGGAAGATGAATCCTCCTGACTTCAGACCCAGCACTCTACCCACTGTGCCACCAGTTGCCAACTACTTACTTCAGGTCAGTACACTTCAGTGAACATTTTCCTAAGTGCCTACTATTTGCCAGACATTGTGCTAGCCACTAGAGAAACAAAGATGAAAAGGAAATAGTCCCTGACATCAAGAACTTATATTTTCCTGAATCTTCTTGCCTATGAATATCTCTCTGAATACTGTTTTATCCAATGTGGGACTTATCTGCACTCTGAGTCATCTACAAATTTTGGAAGCACACCATTGCCTGGGAAAATGATGAAACAACACAAGATGAAGCCAAAATTCCTGAGGATCTTCCCTGGAGACCTTCTTCCAAGTTAACATTGACCATTGAAGATGAAATTCCAGACCCATCCTGCCATTAAACCAAGTCTGAATCTGCCTAATTGTGATCCTTCCACCTCGGCCACAAGAATGTCACAATGGTGTGAGGATTTGTGCCAAATGCTTCATTAAAATGAAGCTAAACTGTATTTTACAACATTCCCCCTTCCTTTTATAGATAGTTGATAATTATCCCTTAAATGAAATTAGGATTTTGCTAGGAATGGAAGTCACTCTCACTATTCTATAGTTTGTAAACACAATTCCATTTTTAAAAATAATTATCATTTGCCTCTTTTCTAATTCCTTGGACACTCTAATATTCTCCACAGACTTTCAAAGATCCCTGAAAATTCATCAGTGAATGCTTCTGCTGGTTCTTTCAATAGTTGACCATCTGGACCACATGACTTGACCCCACCAGTGAAAGCTAGGTGTTCTCTTGCTACTGTCTAATTTATCTTGACTTAGCAACTCATGCTAGCCTTTCTGCTTTGTTTTATATTTGCCCTTTCCATGCAAAAGTCACGTAAAGAAAACAGAAAAGAAATTAAAATTTGGAGTCTTTATCTTCTCTTTGCCGTCAAATATATCCCCATCCTGAAGAGCAGTCCAATTGTTTATTTGACCTTTTCTCCTCCCACAATATAAAAGTCCTTTTTTCTGTTATGTTTAGTTTTCCTTACTAGTTGGCTGATTTACAGTATTAACTCTCATGATATTATTGTATTTTTTAAAAAAATTATCAGTATCTTCTGTTTTCCTTCAACAATACTTCATTTTCTAATACGTCCCTCTTCTACCACCTAAAGAACTACCCTTTATAAGAAAGAATAAAATACAATAAGAAAAATAGCCATCTCAGTAAAATTATCCAGTACCTCAAATAAATCTAACATTACATGCTATATATCCCATCAGTAGACCCCCACCCCTCCAAAGAAGGGAGGGGAGTACTTCAGGATCATTCTTGGTTATAATTACACAGTGTACAATTTCAGTTTTTTTTTGTTTTGCTGATGCTCTTCCCACTTAAATCATGTTAATTATCATGGGTATTGCTTTCCTTCACTTTGTTTTAGTTTACATGTCTCCCTAGCCTTCCTTTCTTATAGTGTATAATATAGTATATAGTACTATAATGTACTATACATTATAGTATAATGTAGAAATAGACATTCCATAATATCCATGTATCCCAATTTATTTATTTATTCCTTAGTTTCCAGTTCTTTGCTATTATGGGAAATGCTGCTTTAAATACTTGGGTGTATATTAGACTTTCCTTTCATCTTGATGCTATTCTTATAGAACCACGGCACAAATTTGTGCTTGTTATGCCCCTGCTTCCACCTTCTATATCTGACTTTAAAAAGTGTTTGATGAATTACTTCTGCATCCACCTAAGTCTCTTTAGAGAACTGCATGTTTCTCTTCTCATTGGAATGCTTTCCATTTTTGTCTTCATAATTTCGCTTTTAAGAGCTTCTAATCCTTCCTGAAGTGATTTATCCTTTATCATTTTATTCCAAGGAATCTAATCTGTCCTTTCTCTGCACTCTTGAAAACTAATCTCCCCAAATCAAGGGGACATGTAACAATGTTCCCCAGATTTCTTCTCTTTAATTATAAATTCTAAGGTTAAATATTCGCTTTTCCATGAGAAATTATCATTTCTACCTCAGCAAATGTTTTCTCCCTGTTAGGAAGAATTGGATCCATGATTTCTTACTACCTCCACCTTTTAAAGGATGACATTTTCATCAAGATGAATCAGGAGATTACTAGGTACTATGCTTTAGGGAGGGAGGGAGAGAGAGAGAGAGAGAGAGAGAGAGAGAGAGAGAGAGAGAGAGAGAGAGAGAGAACTCTAGCAGACATCCAGAACCCTATCACTGTAAATATAAGTTTAGTTTCTGGGGCATTCTTATGATGCATTTCTAAAACTCATCACTTTTTTCTTTTCCTTCAGTTCACATGGTATGTTGAAATGGCCTGATACTCTGATGACAGCATTGCTTTTTAAATTTTTCTTCAACTACTCTTCAACCAAATGCTCTTCATATTGCTACTCCTCTTTAATTCCTGGTTTTCTTTAAATGAATACATGTTGTTAGGAAACAAAACTATCTTACCCATACCTTGCTTATGCCTTTAACATTCCTGTTTCTTTAAAATAACTCAATTCACAATCTTTTCTATTCATGATCTCATTCCACCAAGTCTTAATGATATCTAAGATGTCAGATTTGCTTACTAGAAGATTTCTAGTTAATCTAGCTAAACATTTTTTCTTTTGTCCACAGATATCTGAAGTCATAGTTTCTACTACTGATTTCATTCTTGTATTTTTTGACTTGTTGACTTATTTTGACTTTTTGATTTGTTTTAGGTGTCTTAACTGGTATCATTTATATCTTAAAGGCACTCTTTATGGTCTCTAGCTTGGTGACAGGTTTCTCTAGCTAGAAGTGAAACACATCGGCTGTCTGTTAAGCATTCCTCACATTCATTGCATAATCAACCTATTTATTTTTTGATCATATATTACATTGATATTTTTCTTTATATTGCTTTTCCTCTATAATTTCTTATTTGTGATGTTGCAGCTTTTACATGCCCGCCATCTTCTTCTTTATTGCCCTTTGAGCCCTAATGTCACTTCTTCAGAGATTGCTAAGTTTTTTTTTTACTCTTAGCCATACAACATTATCAGAAAAAAAACACTGATATTGAAAATTTGAGTCTCTGTTTCAGAGAAAAGCTTGGGATCACCAATATCTTCAGTAATTTCTTAAAGACAATGTAGTCTGTTTTCACTTCTGTTCAATTCTGGCTACCTTGAAGTCTTAGATAAAATGCTACACAGTGACAGAAACCTTTATATTTATATATATATATATATATATATTATATGTAATATATATAAAGCAATATATACTATATATTACTTTATATATTTCCTATGGTTGATTGTTTTTCTTCATTCTCAAAGAAGACCAAAATGACATCACTATGTTGAGGTCAAAGTACAGTGTGTCTGACTGTGATTGATTAGACCAATACAAGCTCAGAAAACTCTTATCACAGATTGGGCATAAATAATCCTTATAAGCATTTAGAGTGGAGATGTCATAATCTGTGCATTTCATGTTTTGTCTGAGCTTCTGCAATTCTGCTTTGCTCATAGAGTGCAGTGCCTTCTTTGATATAGGCACACCATGCTGGGTGGTCCTGTGCCAGTGTCTCCCATGTCTCACAGCTGATTCCAAGGATCTTCAGAGAATGTTCTTGTATCACTTCTTCTGACCTCCACACTTGCCTTGTGTGAGTTCTCTATAAAACAGTCTTAGGCAAATGAACATTTGGCATTTGTACAGTATTGCTGATCCATCAGAGTTGTGCTCTCTGCAATAGTCTGAATGCTTGGCAGTTCAGTTTGAGAAAGGACCTCAGTGTCTGGAATCTAATCTCACCAGAAAGCGATTCGCTTTTCTGACATGGTGCTGGTTGGCTGTCCAGCATGACAGGCATGCAACAATGAGGTCAGGACAATGACTCTGTAAACCTTTCATTTGGTAGTCAGTCTAATACCTCTTCTCTCCCATACGTTCCTTTAGAACCTCTCAAAATCTGAGCTAGCTCTGGGAATGTTTGCCTCAAACATAATCATCTCTGTGTACATCCCTTGGAAAGTTTACTGTCAAAGTAAGCGAAATTCTCCACAGCATTCAAAATGTTTTCATTTATTGTAGCTGATGGTTCCGCATATAGATGGTGTGGTATTGGGTGGTGGAGAAACCTCTGTTTTCTTGGTCTTAATTGTTAACCCAAAATTAGCACAAGCAATGGAAAATCAATGTATGCTTTGTAACATCTCAGTCTCAGAGGTTGCTTTGAGAGAACTATCATCTGTGAACAAATAATCCTATGCCTACTCTCTCCCTCTCTCTACTTTAGTCTTGACTTGTAGCTTTTCAAGTTCAATAATTTGCTGTCTGTATGGTAGCTGACCTAGGTGCCATTTTCATCCTCATTGAAGGTGTCAGACAATATCACTGAAAACATCATGCTAAAAAACATGGGAACATAGTTCTCTTCACTCCATTGGTAACTGGGAAAGTGTGAGAGCGTTGTCCATTATCCATAACCTGGGAAAGCATGCTGTCATGATAATGACATACAATAAGATGAACTTTTCTAGATGACCTTTTACCATGATCTTCTACAAACCCTCACAACTTTAGTATCAAAGACCTTGGTCAGGTCCACAAATGCTTTGTACAGATCTCTGTTCTGCTCCTGGCATTTCTCCTGGAGTTGTTGGTCAGCAGATACAATGTCGACCATTCCTCAACCTTTTCTGAAGCCACACTTGCTCTCAGATAAATGAACATCTTCCAGGTGAAGAACCAGTCCATTAAGGAGGACTTTGACAAGAATCATGCTGGCAATGATTGAGAGACACCCTCCTCCCTGTGATTATCACAAGTTAACCTATTTTCCTTTCCTTTATAGAGATGGACAATAGAAGCATTATTGAACTCCTGGTGGATAACTACCCCTTGCCATATAACCTGGAAGATTTCAGGCAAATTTTGTATGATCAGTCTTGTAAAACTCATTTGGAATAGAATAAGCACCAGGTGCTTTACCACATGAGAGAAGCCTAATGACATTCAAAACTTCTTCACACAGAAGTTTGGCTAGGAAGGGATTGACTTACACTTGAGGTACACAGTTAACGTCTTCCGCATTGGTTGACAATGGTCTATTGTGAACACTATGAGAATATTCAGTTCGTCTCTCCAGGACTGTGTCTTTATCAGGACTAATCAATGTGTCTCCATCATTATTGAGTAGCTGGAATGCACCATAGGTCTTTGGCCCATAAATAGCCTTTAAGATATAATAAAAGTACTTTAGACTGTTACTATCAATGTAAAATTGAATTTCATTTGCCAAGCATTCTGCATCTCTCCAAGATATGCTTGCACCTTACTATTGATGGAGTTAAATGCTGATTTCTTAAGATGGATGAAGCTCTTCCTGGAAACCCTATGGTTTTTGTCAAACCAGTCTTGGTGTTTGCAAGTATTTTGGCCCAGATGAGTAAATGCAGTGATGTACATCAAATCTCTGAAAGCTGCCCATTCCTTTTCTTCTCCACTGTTGTCAACCATGTGTTGGCTAAGCTTTCCCTCCAAGCTAGCAACAAACTCTTCATCCTTGAAGAAGCACTATAATTTGTTGACATTAAATCTTCTGGTAGTCATCTTGACTTGGAGCTGCAGCTCCTTTTATTGAATGTGAATGTTTAGTTTGGAAAGGACAAGTCTATGGTTAGTCCAGCACTCTGCACCACATATCACCTTTGTCACTTTCACATCCTGTTTGTATGTTCTACTTACAATGAAATAGTCTATTAAAACCAATGTTTGCTATGAGGGTGTATCCACAAAATTATATTGCATTTAGGTAAACAAGACAGTGTTAGCTAGGAGAAAGTCATGAGACCCACAAGTCTTTGGTAGTAAGAAACATTGCTGTTTCTTATTCAATTCCTCTCAAAGACTCCCTGCCATTCTAATAATCTGTGCCTACTCTGGTGTGAAAGTCACCTAGAATTAAAAGACTGACCTATCTTGGCACATTGATCATGAAGGTCTCCAAGTCTTCAATTTTTTTTTTCTTTAACCTCATCAGGGTTTGTCTTGGTGGGATCTGATTATGGCGGCAAGGTGCTTTCTTGCAAGTGGCAATACCATTGTCATGAACCTGCCATTCACTCTTGAGGAAGGCAAACAAGCTTATTGACTAGATTAGTTTTGATTGTAAAACCTATACCAGCTTCAGGAGGCACTCCCCATCACTGTGACTACTCCAGAAAAATGAGTATCAAACTCCTACGTCAGTAAGCTGGTCTTCATTTGCCAGTAATGTCTTACTCAAGAGTGTTATTTGGTTGAGATATCTGCTGAGTTGTCTTACAAGAGCTGTTCATTTTTCAGCTCTACTGGATTTCTTATCCATAAGTGTGAGCATATTCCAGTACCTATGATAAGTAGAATCATCTTCACAAAAGTGTGTGTGTGTGTGTGTGTGTGTGTGTGTGTGTTTTGACTGCAGGGTAGGATCCCTGCCTGGTGTGATAAGCAGGCCAGGGTTAGGTTGGGTAAAACAGAAAAATTTTAGGGCATATTTTCTAGCCCCTTCCTCAAGGCAGGAGGTGAACAGTGTGGTCCTTAAATAAGGTTGCTCAGATACCCAGGGGACTGCTGAATTCCATTGCTGCTTCAGCCTAATGAGAAAATGACCTTACACCTGCCTGTAGGGTTCTGGCCATAGCTTCCAGTGTGTCCATACCTGTTACTTCTTGTCATTGCCACAAGACTTCGAGGTATGTAAAATTGTCTGGGAGATGTCTTTTGATTTTTGCTAAAAGTGAGGGAGAGTTGTGCAAAGTCTAAGACTTCACTCTGTCTTCCAGAGTCATCAGTCCCGTGGCAAGGCAAAAGTTGAGATGACTATGGATGGCCCAGGATGAAACTTATGACCTCTTTAATGGTCTAACCAAGCCCTAAGTGCTCCACAGTGCCTGCTTCCTCTGCCTTTGTGTCCTGCTGGAACAGATTGTTCACATTTGCCCATTCCACAGGGGAAGTCTTCCCAGACTTAAGGGTAGACACCCCCTCCCCCCAACTCACTAGGCCTGTTGGTTACCTTCTACCTGGCTTAGCCTATCTGCCAAGACAGTTTTACTGGGGTGTGGCTGCTGCCATGCTACAGCTTCTTTAAGCCACAGGTTAGAGTTGGGTGGCAGGTGGACACCGAAGGTGGAAAGTAGCCCCAACACCAGAGATACTAGTTTTTCTTGACACCCATATACCTTGTATTTCTTATACTATGCACTTATTATGTTTTTCAGTATTATGTAAACTCCTTTACATTAAGGATTATTTTCAAATTTTCTTTGTATGACAGCATTTAGTATGGTGCCTAGCATATACAAATACTTAATAAATGCTTTTTGATTGATGAATCAATTGATTTAACCCATTAGCCTTTTGCAGTGTTTGTCCAAGGTATATATACTGATGAATGAACTTCATAGTCTAGAAAATAAACATTCTTCATCAACTTTTACCCCCATATGAATAGTTAGACTAAACTCTTTTAACTGATTATAGAACACTTTTGAGACATTTTGGAATATTCTGGAGCTTGATGCACCCAACACAATGTACACATAGGCAGATTTCATCATCTTTTGTGAGTTTTTCTGTGAATTCTGTATTAGGTCTCCATGACAGTGTTGAAAACTTTGTGCAAGAACATGACTCTCTGTTTCCTACCTTGCTTGATATTAATAATTAGAAGTCACTGATCATGACTATCTGTTATTTTTTCTCATGTCCAGTCACTGTCAACTTTTAATGTATCCGTAATAGAAACTACTTTAGGGAAAGTTTTTAAAGTCATATTTTGCTCTACTGAGTCAAATGGATTTTTCTAGTCAACTCTTGAAATGTAAACATATTGGAATATGTGTAATTGCTGTGGAATCAGACCAAGTCTTTAATGAGAAACAAGAAAAAGAAAACCTTCCATTTAAAAAAAGCTTAAAGTGTTTCTTGGCTATTAGATGAATTTAGTAATTTATAATTATAAATTATATTTATGTAATTATAGTTTATATATATTTATGTATAATTTATATATAATATAATAAATTATATTTATATAAATAATTATAAAATAAATATAAAACACAGAAATGTGATTTCCTTAAAACTAAACATGAATTAATTCATTTGTTAATTCACTTACTAATTTTTATAAGGGGAGGGAACAACAATAAAGACACAATATGCCAACAGCTCTTAAAGATAAGAAAATTATAATCCTTAAATATTTAAGGCTATTTCAATTCTGACAGATGCCACTCTGCAGAGCCAAGTCTATAAATTATATTTTTTCCATTCAGCTGCAAAGCCTTATCAGTCTGCAAAGGAGGCCAACAATGTGGCATATTAGTTGTAAAAGGTGGAGAGTCAAAGAGAAAGGTTTCAAGTTTATTTTAATTTTCTCAGTTCCACCCTCCCACATTTATAAGATGGAGACAGTAATGACAGAGATGGCATTAGGAAATTTATAATAATGTCTAAAGCATTTGAAATTTTTTAAAAGAATAAAAAGGTACCATCTGAACAGAAATTATTTACAGAGATTCTTAACCTTGGGTTCATTTTTGTTTTTTTTAATATTTTCATAACTTTTGATACAATCAATTTATTTTGTAATTATTTATCTTTTATTTTATGTACTTAAAAACATCATTCTGAGAAATCCTCAGGCTTCATTAGACTGCCCAAATGGCCCATGACATAAAAAGGTGAATAATTCTTTAGATTCTAAGATTACTCCTCTTTTCACAGACAAAGGGAAGCTTACTATGGATATTGTCTGTCCATATGGGACTGAAGCTAGGTACATCTGTAAGGTGGAGGGAGAAGAACACATGGTGTGGTCAGAATGTGTGCCTCAGCCAGAACTAAACGGGCCTTGAGTCCCACCTAAGGAGAGGACATACAAGTGTCCTCAATAAATAGAACTAATCTTTGAGGAAGTAACTTGACTTTTAAAAAGTGTCAATCATCTGTTAATCGACATTTTGGCTTTCTGACTTTTTGAAGAGTCCCTCAAAGGTTGGGTTCTGGTGTGTTTGTTGGGGGTGGGGATGGAATTGACTCCACTGCTGATCTGACTACACTTGGCCAACACTCCTTGTATATGTTATGTTTCCAGTCAGACTCCCTTGTTGCAAACTTCTAGGACTCGATCTAGTCAAAGAATGCCATCAGAAAGGGAACTACCTACAGAACAGCTTGCCTGACTCTATAGATGGAATGATTTTCAGGAGTAGATCACCAAAGAATGAGAAGACATATTTTCAAATCCTGCCTCAGCCTCTTGCTAGCTGTGTAATTGAGCTCTTCTGTAAACACAGAATGACAACATAACCTATGTCTTAGCATTTTTATAGAACTCAGAGACAATATATATAAAGTGCTTTGCAGACCTTGAAGCTCTATATGAAAGTGAGCTGTCTCCTGCTATTCCTACAATTTGTTAAGCCACTTCCCTAATCTTTGATCATATACTTTCTTTCCAAGTTGTTGCTACCATAAAAAGGGCTACTGTGAACATTTGGGTAACCATGGGACTTTTCTCTGTGTTTCTGATCTCCTTGCCCTAGAATGGGGTCACTGAATGAAATGCTATGAAGAAGGATAACTTTTCTTTCATAATTTAAAATTATTTTCCAGAGAGATGAGGTCAGTTCACAGCTCCACTGAAAGTGAATTGTCCACATAGCCCCAAGGAAACCAATTCTATTTTTTTCTTATTACTCTGTTGGGTATGAGTGAAAACTGGGGAATGCTTTGATTTGCATTTCTGTCTTATCAGTGCTTTGAAACAGTCTTTAATAGGATTGTTGATTATTCTTCTATATTTGTGTCAAATCCCTATGTATTTGGAATAACCGACTTTTATCAGAAATGTTTGCTAAAAAAGATTCCCTTCCCAGTTGACAATATAGCTTCTTTTCTTATTTGTATTAAATTTATTTCTTTGAAAGTGATTAATTTTTTTTCTGTAACCTATTATAAATGACCCTGCATCAGCATATGACCCAGCACTTGTATAACCATGGAGATGAGGACACTTTCTCAGGATTCTACCAGTCTGACATCATCAAATTGGAAGTGTGCTCACAAGGAGTTCAGGGAAGAAGAAAGAGAAAGGAAGCCAAGTCAAGAAGGTTCATTTTCTGTGTTGTCCTTAATCATGATGCCATGCAAATTTATCAGAATCAAGCATTTGTGCTCTTCTGTCTCATTCACAAAGACTCTAATGGGGCCTGGTTTAAATCATCATCATGAGAGCACTTCATTGGTTCAAGCTATGCTGAGAATTAAGTGCAGCCTAAGCAATTATTGGGTGAGATGGCTTCTATCCTTCCCTTCTTGCCTCAGAGTTGGGAAGGACACTGTCTCTTTAACTGAATAGCCTTTTGTCTCTTCTCCATGAAGGGAAAAGAGACTGGGCAAGGAAAACAACACCTGATGCTGTTGCATTTTGCATTTGCTGCAGTTATTTTCAATGAATTATACCAGTCAACCCTATTTGGTCAACCCCCTCCCTTCCTTTTCCCTCCTGAGATTCCTGTTCTGTTTCTTGCTACTGGTTATTACTAGTCTTCTATAAGGAAATTCCCAGCTACCATCCCTTACACTATTTGATTCCGTTCTTGGTGATAGGACTTGTGAAACGTGGAATTTGGAATAAGAGTAAAATATTTGTTTAGCATTTAGTGTGAGGAAATGGGACAAAAAAGCTACAGTATTTCTCCGCAAATCCCTTCACTTAGTCTGCTATTATATTCCATATCAAGCTCAAGGTGATAAAGAGGGAAAATTAAAAACCCAATGAGAATTAAAAAAAAAAATCCTCAAGACTAGTAGATAATTTTTTGATGGTGTAATTTTTGTGGGCCTAATTGGAACAAAGAGGATGATGATTATGTAATTCCTTGCATTTATTTACATGGCACTTTCACTATGTCCCTTTCTAGCAGAATACTATGTAATGGGGATAAACCACAGGACTTTTCAACAGCTAGTTGGTTGGTTGGTTGGTTGGTTGTTGCCCTTAGTTCTCAAAGAGGACCAAAATGACATCACTAGGCTAGAGGCAAATTTCATTGTGCCCAACTGTGACTGATCTGACCAATATGAACTCAGAGTACCCTACCACAGGTTGGGCACAAATATTCTGTGTGAACATTTCAGTAAGATAAAGAATAACACAAGATTTCCATTGTCATCACTACTATTTACATGCTATTAAAAATGCTTTCTAGAGTAAGAAAACAAGAAACAAAGAAATTGAGAGAATAAATATAGTCAATGCAGAAACAAAGTTATTCCTTTTTATAGATTACATAGAGTAAGAAATTTAAAGTCAACAAAATTAATTTAAATATTTAATAACCCACAGTTTCAGGATACAAAATAAATCTATATAAATGATTGACGTTTCTGTATATTATCAATAAAATGCAACTGGGAAGAGATAGAGAAATTTCATTTAGAATTACTACAGATTATATATACTTAGGGCATCTGAGTGACACAATGGATAGAGTGACAGGCCTAGAGTCAGTAAGACTCATCTTCCTGAGTTCAAATCTGACCTCAGATACTTACTAACTATGTGACCCTGGGCAAGTCACTTAACCTTCTTTACTTTAGTTTCATCATCTGTAAAATGAGCTGAAGAAGGAAATGGCAGACTACTCTAGTGTTTTTGCCAAGAAAAGAACAAATGAGGTCATGAAGCAATATACATGACTAAGAAGAGAAGAGTAAACTATAGTAGCAATATAAAATACTTGCAAGTCTACCTATCAAGATACTCATAGGAACCATGAGAATACAACTACAAAATATCCTTTATAGAAAGAAATTTAAATAACTGGAGATATTGCTTATGGGTAGGCTGAACCAATATAATACAAATTTCAATTTTATCTAAATTAATTTTGTTATTCAGTGTCATGGCAAACACTCCAGCAAAATATCATTTTTATAGATCTAGAAAAAATAATAATGAATTACATCTAAGGGAACAAAACCCAAAAAATCTCAAGGGAATAGTGAAACAAAGTATGAAGAGGGCCTCACAGAGCCAAATCTCAAATTATACTGCAAAACAGTAATAATCAAAATGATGCTACTGGGGAAAATATTAAGAATTTGCTGAAAAAACTCTATAAGTTTGGCAGAAATTAGGTATAGAAGAGCACCTTATATCATAGACCAAGACAAGATCCAAATGGGTATACAATCTAAATATAAAAGGGTCACAAGCAAATTAGAGAAATAAGAAAAAATACTTTTCTGATTTATGTATATGTGAAGTGTTCATGATGAGTCAAGAGACAGAGAAGCTTACAGAAGATAAAAGGACTGTCCTGATTACATGAAATTAATATATTGTTTTTTGCACAAGTAAATTCACTGAAGCAAAGATTAGAATGGAGACAGCCAAGGGGGGAAAACTATGCATTGTTTTCCTGCTAAGTGTCTGATTTTCAAAATATATAAGGAACTGACTCACATTTATAAACATAAAAACTATTCCCAAATTTATATATGCTCAAAGAATCTGAACGAGTAGTTCTTGAGGGAATAAGCCTAAACTATTTATAACCATATGAACAAATGTCCCAAATCATTAGTAATTAGGGAAATTCAAATTGAAGCAGTTTTGAAGTTCAACCCAAGACTGTCAATTTTGACAAAATGGGAACATGATGTATGTTTAAATGAGAAAACAAGCTCATTGATTCTGAAGAGGCATTTGGAAGTATGCTCTGAAAGTTATTAAACTGTAACCCAGAAATACTATAAATGGCCCTATATCCCAAACACATAAAAGAAAAAACAAATGTCCAATATCTTCAAAAATATTTTTAGAAGCTCTCTTTATAGGAGCAAAAAGCTGGAAACTAATAGGATGTTCATCAGTTGGGGAATGACTGAATAAATTATTGCATATGAATGTAATGGAATATGACTGTGTCATAAAAATGGAAAGATCAGTTTATATCCCAGTCCTAAAGAAGGGCAACACCAAGGAATTTTTATATTACTGAAAGTTGTGCTCTTTCACACACCAGCAAAGTTATGCCTAAGATTCTGTAAGCTAGGCTTCAGTAATATGTGAATGAAGAATTCAGAAGTGTAAACTGGTTTTTGAAGAGGCAGAGGAACTAAAGATCAAATTGCCGATGTTCTCTAGATCATGGAGAAAGCAAGGGGGTTCCAGAAAACAAACATCTATTTCTACTTCACTGACTAACCTAAAACCTTTGACTATGTGGATCACAACAAAATGTGGTAAGTCCTTAAAGAAATAAGAATACCAGACTTTTTCCTAAGGAATCTGTATGTGGACCAAGAAGCAACAGTTACACCTGAACATGGAACAACTGATTGGTTTAAGATTGGAAAAGGAGTACAACAAGACTGTATATTGCCATCTTACTTATTTAACTTATGTGTAAACTATACCATGTGAAATTCAAGGCTGGAGGACTCAACCACTCAGCAGAAAGTGAAGAAGAATTAAGAAGCTTCTTGATGAGGGTGAAAGAGGAGAACAGAAAAGCTGGCTTTAAGCTTACCACAAACACACACACACACACACACACGCACACAAACACTAAGATCATGGCAAGTGGTCCCTTCACTTCCTGGCAAATAGAGAGAGAAGAAATGGAACAGTGTCAGATTTTATATTCTGGGTCTCAAAGATCACTGAAGGTGGCTACTGCAGTCATGAAATCAAAAGATGCTCGTTTCTTGGGAAAAAAAGATAACTATGACAAATTTGGACAGCATGCTAAAAAGCAGAAACATCACCTTGGTGACAACAGTCTATATAGACAAAGCTATAGTTTTTCTACTAGTAATTTATGGCTGTGAGTTGGACTATAAGGAACGTTGAGCATTGTAGAATCAACACTTTTGAATTGTGGTGCTGGTAAAGACAAAGGAGACCATTGGATGGCAAGGAGATCAAATTGGTCAATACTTAGAGAAGTTAATTCATTCTATTCATTGGAAGGTCAAATATGGAACCTGAAGGTTAAATACTTTGACAGCATAATGAAAAGATAGGACTCATTGGAAAAGACCCTGATGTTGGGAAAGATTGAAGGCAAAAGGAAAAGGGGATGGCACAGGATGAAATGGATAGATGGTATAGTGGAAACAATTAATGTGAACTTGGACAGACTTCAAGACATAGCTGAGTTATATAAAAGGATCTGGCTTGCTATGGTCCATGGGGTCACTGAGAGTTGGGCATGACCGAACAATTGAGCAATTGGCATAGGGAGATATTGAATGATATCTTATGGAAGAACTGACAACATCTGAAATCTCTGTGGTATAATTTTTTTCCCTTTAACTACTATGTAACTTAGGGGAAAAGAGGATATTTTTCTATTTCCAATATCTGCCTATTTTAGAAAAGACCTGAGGCCCTTCTGTGATACTTTGGAAGCGGGGGAGACAGCAAGCAAAAGTTTATAGAGAAAACGGATTTTTACTCTGGCAGAAGCTACATAGCCTTTGGTGGACCAGATGATTTTAAGTTATTTATGATGCATTCGTTCCATAGTTCTTAAGATGGAGCATATGCATATTTCTTCCAGTCTTCAGCAAGCTTTGATATTTTGAATAGTGTAATAGATGGATAAGAATAGCCACAATTTGGGATGTTATCACTGATGATATATTGGTAGGGTTGTATTTCTATAACTCTATGCTATGTGCCTAAAAGTCAAGCTAAAGTCCTACTGATATCAGGCTTTTAAAAGCATCCTTTCTATGTGAACAAAGGAAATATTAAACAATCCCTACAGTGCACCATCTCTTTCTAGAGGACAAATTACTATAAGAGAGTCTGTCTATAAAATATCATATAAATATCGTAAATGTCAAAGATTGAGATTGTGTTATTAATAGTAATTATAATTTCCATTAATAATATCTTTGTACACAAATATGTGTATATTACAAGTTGTTCAGTTGTTTCAATCATTTCTGACTCTGTGTAATCCCACATAGGGTTTTCCTGGCAAAGATACTGGAATGGTTTGCCATTTCCTTCTCCAGTTTAATTTACAGATAAGGAATTGAGGCAGAGTTAATTGTCTTGCCTAGGATCACACAGCTAGTAGGTCTCTAAGGCCAGATTTGAACTTGGGAAGATGAATCTTTTTTACTTCAAACCTGTACTCACTTCATTGAGCCATCTAGCTCCTCCTTTTACAAATTATTATATATATTGCAGATATAATATAATAATAGGTATAATAAACTATTATTATAATATTACATATATAAATATATATATATACATATATATATATATGTTTGTAATGTAGAGTAAATAGGTATAGAAAGACTGTATGAAGCATCCTGTACAGAAAATGGAGCAATACCTAGCCTGAAATATCTGATGCTTCTTCATGGATGTGTGAAAATCATTCATTTATTCATTCATCTCTTACAATATTTATTGAAAGTCTTGTAAATATCTCAACTATCTTTGAGTCACAATGACTATCTTTTTGCCAACTTACCTAAAATAAAAAAATCAAAGTCAATTGAAAAGAAAGTTTTCTTCCCCTCTCTTCTTAATAGAAAATTATATAAACTTTATGAGTGAAGAAGAATTGGAAGCAAGTATAAACAATTCTGTATATAAAATACAAAAATGCCTAGCCTGGGAGGAATGCATTTCTTTATAGTGAAGTACATTTCCCTTAGAAAGATCTCGTGAGAATTTTCTGTGACTTAATACTAAATTAATCATGTTTAAAATTTAGCAATTAGTTGATCTAGTTGATGGCCATTCACATGTTCAATTCTGTTGAACACTTTCATGTCTTCATTTTTCCTTACAGACGTTGTTACCTCCCTTAGGAGAGATATTTGAGTCCAATTTGTCCAGAACACAAGGTAAATATAGGGTAAAGAATCTAAAATAAGTCTCAAAAGGTGGGCTAGAGCCAGATCAAAGTCAGTCAGTCTGAAAAAAATCTTACATTTTGCCCTAGAGACAATGGTGAACAACTAAAGGTCAAAGGGTTTTGAGCAAGGATTTACACAATCAGATCTGTGCCTTTAGGGAAATGATTTCAGCTTCTTTACGAAGGATAAATAGGGAGGGGAAATATTATAAACAGGAAGTCCAGTTAGGGGAGATACCAGTATTTCAGGTAAGAGATGAAAAGGGCTCAGACAAGAGTGATGGCAATGTGAGTGCAAAGAGGGGACTAGACATAAGAGATTCTGTACAGTTGGACCAATATGACTTTTCATTTGATTGGCTGTGGGAGTAGAGGGAAAAGGATGAGTCAAAGATTATTCTTTTTTTATATGTCCATGAGTGGCAGGTAGCTGTGTCATTAATAAAAATAGGAAAGTTTGGACATGGCCTGGGTGGCAAGTGATAGGTAGAGTGATACTAGTGATAGGTAGAGATAGATGTTCAGATAGAGATGTCCAGAAGGTTGTTGGTAATTCAGAATTAGTGTTCACAAGAGAATTGGGCTGGAGATAATGATTTGTGTATCATCTGCATAGAGGAGGTAATTGAACTCATGGGAATAGATGGGATAACAAAGAGAGAATAGCAATCACGGGAAAATTTTGGAGAGCACCCACTTGCAAGGTTGGAGATAATGGTAAATCAGTAAGGGAAACTGAGAAATGGTTAGATAGGTGGGAGGAGAACCATGAAAAAGCAGTATCATGAAAGTCAAAGGAAAAGAGAAATTACAGAGTGATGTTGTAGAGAAGTAAAAATGAATGATAGGTCATTCAATGAGGACTTTCAAGCAGTCTTGCTGAAAAAACCAGAACGGAACAGAAAATTTGACAATGAAACACAAGAAGCATGAGAAGGTAAACATGGGAAAGACATCATATGGATCTTGTCAAATTTGAATTATTTACATGCCAATATGGAAAAACGAGAATGAAACTTATGAACCTTTTCTTAGTATGAGGATAGGTGAAGGGAATACAAATGTATATATGTGTGTGTATGTGTGTGTACTTACATGTATGTCTATATAGGAGACTATATATGCATATTATTCATATACATATCTGTGTATATGTGTATATAGAGGGTATAAGATCAATTGAATTTGAAGGAATGATACTTTTTTTTTTTTTTTGCTTTTTGGAGGGCAGTTGGGGTTAAGTGACTTGCCCAAAGTCACATGGCTAGTTTTTTGTATTAAGTTTCTGAGGCCGGATTTGAACTCAGGTACTCCTGACTCCAGGGCC
>CM053594.1:335138697-335184733 GCA_028646575.1 Pseudocheirus occidentalis
GACCCTCACTGCCCTACCAGAAAGTTAGAGAGCAGATCAGGGGAGGGGCTTTACAGTGGAATTGCTATTTTAGGGTTGGGGCAGGGGAAAGACAGGGAGAAAATTTGTAATTCAAAAATCTTATGAAAATGAATGATGTAAACAAGAAAACAAATTTTAAAAAATTATGAATAATAAAATAAAAATGAATGATAATAATTAAAGAAGAGAACTCAGAGAGGGCCATCAGATTGAATAATTTAGAGGTCAACAGAAACCCTTGAAGAACATGTTTCAATGGGATAGTAGAGCTGGAATATATATTGCATGTGTTGAGAAGTGTGTAATGGTGACTGTGGTAGTGAATTTAGGTGTTTCTTCAAAGAAGCTTAACAAGAGAGAGAGTAGCATAAATGGTAGCAGAAAGGTCAAAGGTCAAAGGATATTTTTTTAAACGAAAAGAGGAAACCTGACTATATCTGTAGGCAGCAGAGAAGGAGTCATAGGTAGAGAGGCATAGAAGATGACAGGGAGAGACTGATCACAAGTTTCTAGAGACCTGAGGAGATAGAATCAAGGATACAAGTAGGCAACTTCATTGTGGGAATGAAAAGAGTTACTTCATGCCCTGTTATTAGAACAAAGAAAGAGAAGAGGGGAGAAAGTATAATATATTTACTAGTTAAATGTAATAATCTGATCATGACACTGAATAAATGTGTCTTTTAAAAAATACCTGGGGCAGTTAGGTGACCCAGTGAATAGAGCACCAGTCCTGGAATCAGGAGGACCTGAGTTCAAATATCACCACCTCAGACACTTGACACACTTATTTGGGCAAGTCACTTAACCCCAATTGCCCGGCCTTTCCCCCTCCAAAAAAAGTAGCACTAGTTATAAATTACAAAAATTTGTTAATATATTAATAGGCTAATTTAAAAATAATAGCATAATGTTCAATAAGACCATAGGTGCTAAATTCTTTCGTACAACTCAATATTAGACAAATCTGGTAGGAATATTGAAGAGCAGCCTAATATCTCATGGCCCTATGCCACAATGAGCTCCAAATGGATATATAACCTAGATACATAAGGTCATTTCATTTCTAAATTAAAAGTGTTGGGAAAGGAAACCTTTTTCACAAGTATGGAGGGTGGAAAAGTCATTAATCAAACATGGGATACAGAGGATTCTAGGATGCAAAATTAAGTGCATTGCTTACATCAAATTGAAAAACACAAACAAGATCACTGAAGAAGTTAGAATTTTAAGGGAAACAGTTACTTTAAGGGGGGATGAGTAACACATTTCTCTGATAGAAGTCTCATATGCAAGACATATAGAAAATGTATATACATATATAGGAAAAAAATATTCTCTCATGGATAGATGTTCAGAGGATGTGAACAGGCAATCCTCAAAAGAAATATAAGCTAAATGCTCCAAGTCATTCATTTTAAGAGACAGATTAAAACAACTTTGGAGTTATTCTTTACACCCTTACTTTTTGGCAAAGATAAAAAGAATGAAAAATGAGCTGTAGAAGGAAAAACAAACCAAGGCACTGTTGATAGAACTGTGAAGTGGTCCAGTCATTCTGGAAAACAATTTGGAATTGTGCCCCATAATTCACTTAACTGTGCATACCCTAATTCTAGACCACTCAGCACAAAGTCTCTTTGAATCCTTCTTTTCTCTCCCAATACTTCTAACACCATCCCTATCCCAGTCTCTCAACGGAGGACCTCATCTCATTTTTCACTGAAACAAGGGCTTATTTCCCACAATATTTCTTCTCTATTCTTCTGCTTCTCTCATAACTATTTGACAAAATCCCCAACTGGCTCCAATTTCACTCAAATAGTGCGAAGACCCTACTGCTAAGCAAAGCCGATGCCTTTACATGCCCTCTTGTCCCCATTCTTTTCCGTTCTCGAGCAAATTGCCCCCACTCTCATCCCTTCCATTTAATATCAAATCTTTGCTACCTGTTTCCTTCTTTGTTATTTATAAAAACACCAGTTTCTCTTATCCTTAGAAAAATTCCTTTTTTCCCATCCTCCCTAGCCATCATACAATATCCCTCCTCTCATTTTGAGCAAAATTACCTGGATAAGTCTTCCTGTCATATTTTACCCTACTCAATCCTCTGCAATTTAGCTTCTAAATTCATCATTCAGCAGAAATTGCTTCACTTCAGAGTTATTAGTGATCTAATAATTAACCAATGTAATAGCTTTTAAAATCCTTATCTTCTTTTTTTCTTTTTAAATATATTTGTGGCATTCCTGATTCTCCTGCTAACCTATATGACTGATCTTTGTTGATTCTTCACCTATATCATGCCCACTCAGTGAATGTGTTACAAAGTCTGCCCTGGGCCCTCATCTCTTTTCTCTCTGTCATCTAGTGATTCCATCAGCTTCTCTGAATTAATTTATCATCTCTATACAAATTATTCCCAGATGTTGCATGTGTATATTCAGCCAGCCCTAGTCTCTCACTTGAGCTTTAGTCCCTCATTGCCAAATTCCTATTGGATATGTGGAAGTTGTATTTGTTTACATTCACATTAATAATAGCTGGCATTTGGGTAGTATTTTAAGGCTTGCAAAGGGCTGTATACATGTTGATTCATTATCTTTCCTATTACACCTTCAATTAACTAATAGAAAATGAAAAAACTCATAAAAATATGTAGAATCTAGTGAAACAAAATTCCCCATTAGTGATATAAACATCTATTCTGTTCTATATGTTCATCATTTCTCTGGTGGGAGGTGAGTGGCATATCCATCTTCAGTCTCCTGTAAGCATGATTTGACATTTAACATGTTAACATTGCATTGATAAGAGTTCTAATGACTTTCAAGGGCTGCTTTTCTCTGCAGTGTTGTCAGTGTATAAATTCTGGATCTACCTATTTCATGTCATTTCATACATCAGTTTCCTCTGAATCTATCCATTTCCCCATTCTTATTGCATAATAAGCATTCTTATTCCATAACTTGTTTAGCCTTTCCCCAAAAGGTTGGTTCAATCTTAGTTTCCAATTTTAGTCTATTATGAAAAAGAGCTGATATAATTTGTTTTGTTATGCATAGATTCTTTTCCTTATTTGATCTTTTTGTGGGCATAGGCTATTGAATATTTTTCAAGAGGAGGTCCCATAAGCATCGCAAACTCAGCATGTCCAAAACAGAATGTATTTTCTTTCCTTTAAAACCTTTCCTTCTGAACATCCCTTCCTTCTGATTAATCAGATTTTCGATCTACTCCCTATTCTTGCCTGTCATCCAGTCAGTTTCCAAATCTTATCATTTCTACCTCCATAATATCCATTGTACACATCCATTTCCTTCTAGTCATGCAACTACCGCACTAGTTCATGGCCCCATTCTCTCTTTCCTATAATAGTTCAACATCCTCCTAATTTGTCTTCTCACCTCAAGACAAAGTTCTCTTTAATCATATCTATCCCTTTCTCTCCACTCGCACAATCACCATCTTAATTCAGGCCCTCATCACCCCTTTGTTGAGTTATTGCAACAGTCTGTTTTATCTCTCTGTCTGTTCTCTCTGTGCTCTATCATCTACACAACTGCCCAACTGATTTTCTTAGAGTACAGGTTTGACAATTTCAGTCCCCTAATCAATAAATTCCAGTGGCTCTTTGTTACCTCTTGGGACAAATATGAACTCCTTTGTTTGGTTTTTATTCACAACCTTCCCTTTTCCTATCTTTCTAGGCTTCTTACATATTACTTCCCTCCAAGCACTTTACAATCCTATCCAGGCATTTTGTTGTTCCTTGTGATACTTTCTGGGTCTGCCCCATCTCTGGAGTGTGCTCCTTCCTCAGGGTAATCTCTTTGATTCCCTAACTTTTCACAAGACAACTTAAGTGCCACCTTTTGCAGAAAAACTTTCCTGGTTTCCCCTTCTCCCCCACTTAAAGTTATCTTGTATTTACTTAGTATGTTTATCACACATAGCTTTCTATGTATGTCCTCCCCATTAGAATATAAGCTCCTTGAGGTCAGGGACTATTTTTGCTTTTTCTTTTATCTCCAGCATGAGCACAGTATGTGGTGTATAATAACCACTTAATAAACACTTGGCTGATTAGCAAAAGAAATGAATTTCTAATATTGTCTTTTCTCTCCAATTTTTTAGTATGGATGCTAACTGCTCTTTAATTGTTTTCTATAATTTATTTGCAAATCTATCCTGTTCAAGTTGTCTTTCCTTTCTGGCAATTCATTTATGACTCCCCCATCTTTTCCTCCTCTCCTTTCTTCCTTCCTTCCTCCCTTCCTTCTTTCTTTCCTTCCTTCCCTCCTTTCCTTCTTTCCTTCCTTCCCTCCTTCCCTTCCTTTCCTTCTTCCTTTCCTTTCTGTGGTATTGAATAAGATGTCTATTTCTTGTTTTATTTGTTCATATATTTGATCTTTTTGCTAGTTCACATCAATATACTTTAAATTCTTAGTTTTCCAGACATATAGTTGTTGAAAATAGTTTCCCAGGATTCCTTTAATTTTTTTCTCCATAGTGAATTTCTCTTGTTCATTATTTAATTTGGGAATATGATTTCCCAGCTCTCTTTTTCTTGGGTTGGCTAGCGGCTTACTGATTTTGTTAGTGTAGTGAGTGTATCCTGGCCTTTTTTGTACAAAGTCAGGTAGGCTATATCCGCCTCTCAGGGTTTTAGGGACTTTATCCATAGCGGTTGGAGTATTTCTTCTCTATCGCCATAAACTCAAGCCCCTGGCATCCATATTCTCTCCATTGTCAGGGGCCAATGACTGTTGATCCAGTTGCATTTAATCACTTAACCTCAAGTAATTTTTACAAAGGGCTATCTACTTCAAGTACAAGAACAAACATATAATGTGTCTCATAATACCCCAGGATTATATTCTCCCCATATTATTTCAGTTTTTGATATGAGAATGCTCAAAACTTAACTCAGTTCCTAGAAAGCGTTGGTTCCACTAAGTTCCTATCCAAATACAACATGGGATCTCACTGGATGTCATAAGTGAAGCAAAGAAATGTGACTGAAGTTGACTCAGGCTTTTTTGGAGATGCCTCCAGTTCAGGCTACACAGTTAAAAAAAAATTTAAAGGCTCCTCCCAACCCATCATATGGTCAACACACTGGAACAAGTTACATAATCTTTGTGGAGCCTCTAAGGGTCTCCAGGGCATTTCTGTGACATATGATCATGAATCTCCAGGAAGCAGCTCTCCTAGCTTCTCCATATAGGAAAGGTACATCAGCAAAACCATGCTGATGGGGTCTGCACATGTGCCAGAACTTGCCCTGATTAATCATTAAAGGAAAAAAAAAAAGCTCTTACTTTTATATATCACTTCTTTATCCTTTTTATTTTCTGGTTTAACCTTCTTTTAATTTTTAAAATTTATTCTTCTATACCTATTTTAATTCATTTTTAAGTCCTTTTATTACGTGGTCAATTTGTTGATCCTATCTTTTTCTAATATGTTAGATGAGATTTTTACAGAGGTATCTTTGTCCATAAAGGACTATTTAGCTGTGTTCCATAAGTTTTTGGTATCCTGTTTTGTTTTCATTCTCTTACAGATAATTATTTTATTTTTCTTATGACTTGTTATTCACCTCTTTCATTATTTCTTATGTTATTGCTTAGTCTCCATTCTGACCTGCGTTTTTTTGCTTACATTTGCTTTACCTAGTCCCACTTTTACAGTATTAATTAATTAATTAATGATCCATTTGTTTTGCCTGTCTTTTTACAATTTTATAAGTCTTTAGCACATACATGATCAACCTTGATAAAGGTACTATGAGATATTGATAAATATGAATATTCTTTAATATTCTCATTCAGAAGTTGCCTCAGGCACCCAAGACACACGTTGTTGGAATCCTAGCTCTTATTTGATTGTTCCACTATTTTTCCTTCTGTCTCTGCATTCTTTCATTTTAATCCAGTCCTCTTTTTTAGAGAATCTATTGATATTGATAGTGTTTCTGTCTTTTGTTTTAAATTTTAACTAGAGTCTTTCTTCCTACTGGTCTGAGTCAACCAAATAATCTTGGAGTTCTAGTTATTGAAACTTACCACTAGGAGGTACCAAGGGGGAACAACTCTAAACTCAATTCATTTTTGAGTACACATTAAATAGTAATTGTTCTATTTCTTCTTATTAAGATCCCACTAAAACCTTGTGGTTATCACAATGATATTTCCAAACAAAAATCTAACAATCCTGTAATCCTACCAGATTAATTGGAAAACTAACTTCCAATCAACTTCCCTATACATTTGGAATCATAATATGTCTCTAAATAGGTCAGAAATCACTGCAATCTATTTTAGAAAGCCCAGAGAAGAACTAAAAAGTGCAATTCAGAGATGTCAGGAAAGATCAAGGCATTAAGAATTTATTACCTGCTATGTGCCAGGTAATGTGCTCTGCTTTGAGGACATAAAGAAAAGACAAAAAGTTTTAATAACCTAAAGAGGGAGACAAAATGCAAACACACATTCACAAACAAGATACATACAAAATAAATTGGAAATAATCAACAGAGAGAAGGGACTAAAATTAAGAGTGAACTGAAAGATTTCTAGTAGTAAGTAGGATTTTAGCTGGGACTTTAAGGAAACCAGGGAAGTCAGGAAATGGGGATAATGGAAGAGAATTCCAGACATGAGAGACTACCGTTAAAAATGCAGTCAGTAAATGGACTGTTTTGTG
Source organism: Pseudocheirus occidentalis (assembly GCA_028646575.1). Lineage (NCBI taxonomy): Eukaryota > Metazoa > Chordata > Mammalia > Diprotodontia > Pseudocheiridae > Pseudocheirus > Pseudocheirus occidentalis. Next base: position 335,145,430 of record CM053594.1, read on the forward strand.
CAAGGACCAGCTGGAAGATCAGTGTCTCTGGATCACAGACATTTTGTGTGTGTTTGTGTGTGTGTGTGTGCGTGTTGAGTAAAAGTTTAAGAACACTAAAAATGTAGAAAGAGGCCATATTAAAAAGAGCTTTGTAGGCCAAACAGATGACTTTATATTTGATTCTGGAGGTGTCTGGGAGTGGCTGGATTTTCTTAAATGAAAGGGGGAGGGGCTAGGAGGCTGACATGATCAGACCTGTGTTTCAGGAAGATTAATGTGACAGCTGATTTGAGGATGTTTTGGAGTAGAGAGAGCCTTGAGACAGGGAGGCTGAGGAAAAAGCAGTTGTCATAGTTCATACAGAAGGTGATGAGGACCTGCGCTAAGGGTTATACCATTAGAGAAGAGAAAAGGGAATATAGAGATGTTGTGAATGGAGAGTCAATAGGGCTTGGGCACAGGTTTGATATGGATGGGGTGGGAGAGATTAAGGAGTCAAGGAAGATGCTTAGGTAGTAAGACTTGTTGACTGTGATGATGGTCATATCCTAGGCAGTAATAAAAACATTAAGAAAAGAGGAGTGTTTAGGGAAAAAAGATAATGAATTCAATTTTGGACATGCTGACTTAAAGACATTTACAAGACATCTAGTTTGAAATGTCCAATTGGATATTTGAGTTTGAGACATTTTGAAATTAGAAGAGAGATTAGAACTAGATAAGTAGATCTGAGAATCATCAACATAGAGAAGATAATTGAACCCATGAGAGCTAATGAAATCACCACATGAAATACAATAGAACTTCGGTTTACAAATTTAATTTGTTCTGAGATTCTGTTCATCGTGCGATTTGTTTGTATTACAAAGAGAATTTTCCCATAAGAAATAATATAAAGTTGGATGGTCAGCACCGCATCCACAAAAATGTTCACATAAAAATAATCATTTATAATTTTAAGTAAGTTTTGTTGTCCCTAATGCACCTAGAATACAATAGCAATGAATAGTATACAATAAAACTGAAAATAAAACAAATTAACCTGTGCTTTACCTTTGAGAAGAGTCCTGGCTGGCATGAGGGAGAAAAGAGGGAGCAGGAGGAGGAGGAAGGGTTATTGCTTGGAAGGATAATCTCCTTCCATGAGAACATTGGGGATTTCAACATCAGGAGTGTTCTCTCTCAATGCTACTTTCTTACTTTCACCAAAAGGAAGAATAACACTACTGCTTTCACTTATTTTTCTTTTTTTAGAATCACTTTCATATTTTGACTCACTGATTTTTTTTACCTTCACTTCTGACTAGGAATCTATCTAATGACACTTGTTTTTGGATGTTTTTTCAGAATGTCACAGAAATGTAACATTTCATTATCATGTAGCCTTCACTGCTACACTCTTATTTGGGTGATGCTTTTCAACAAAATTTTGCACTTTTCCCCACATCTGATAAACCTCTCTAATCTCACTTGATGTGAGGGATTCCTCTGACCTTCCAACTTCCTCCTCAGATGAGATATTTTCTGTAACCTTTCACTTTTGCTCCTCATGCACATCCATCTGTTTGTTTATAGGATGCCAAATGAGGTTGATTAGGTAGAATACCAACCTGGGGTTCCTTTGTTTGACATATGAAAGCAAAACCAAACCAAACCAAATCAAAACCAAATCCTACTTGAGAGTCATCCCTTTGCGGGCTGTTCAAGCGTAAACATGATGTTCCTACTGCAAATTTTTGTTTGTCCTGCAAGACAAATTTTAAGAAAAAATTTTCCTCATCCAGCAAAGCATATGTGAACCAGGTTACTAATAAGCTAGAGTTCTACTGTAGTATAGTAGGATAAGAGAAGAGGTCCCAAGACAGAACTTTGTGGTATATGGGTGGGGTGAGAGATTGAGGAGTCAAGGAAGACAAGTAGGTAGTAAGCACTGATGATGGTGGTATCCTAGACGGTAATAAAGTTATTAAGAAGGGATGAGTGTCTAGATCAAGTGTGTCGGTTATGTCTGTAGCTGAGGTGGGCTGTAGGAGTGTGTCAAGTGAAATAAATAAATTGAGGAATTAGGAAGTTAAGGATTTTGAGGGCGTATCTATATATATGAAGTCCACTAGTATGAAAGCAGAAGTTGGGGAGGAGATTGACTGAGTCAGGCACTAAACTCATTGGGGAAAAAAGGCAAGTATCATAGAGGTCTGTAGACAACAGCTTTATGGTAAGTATGGGTTGAGTGAACCTCAGGCAGAGAGATTACTGAATGACAGTGGTAGGAGAGAACCTCTAAGTAGCAGTGGGGAGTAATGAGGATTACAATCACCCTCACCTCTGTCTCATTAGCCTGCAAAATTAATAGATCTTGAAAAATGTCAATATTCCACAGATGATATTCTTGTTTGATCATGTTGAATCAAGTGTTAGTGAATGATAGTGGTAATCCATGGGAGGTACAGCTCCTCACCTCCAGTTCCTGCCCTTCTTTATTTCAACATCAAGCTCAAGTCAAATCTCTTTGTTTCTCCAGCATTTGGTACAGAGATTTGCACATAGTAAGTGTTTACTAAATGCTTTGTTCATTTATTTAAATTCCACCTTATATAAAAAACCTTTCCCAGTCTCTCCAAAAACTAATGTCTTCTTCCTGAGGTTACCTTCCATTTGCACAGATATCTATCATCTATCTATTTCTCTCTGTCTCTCTGTCTGTCTCTGTGTCTCTGTCTCTGTCTCTGTCTCTCTCTCTCTCTGTCTCTCTGTCTCTCTCTCTGTCTCTGTCTCTCTCTCTCTATGTTCTATCTCTCTGTCTAGCTATCTACTATATTTGTACAGGTTTTTTATATATAGTTTCCTGAGCTTCAGGTCAGGGATCCAGTTTTTGCGTCCTTGGGTCTCAAACACTTGACACAGTACCTGTCATAGAGTATTTAACAAATGCTTATTAATTGAATGTCAAGCATTCTCTCTCTCTCTCTCTCTCTCTCTCTCTCTCTCTCTCTCTCTCTCTGTCTCTCTCTCTCAGTCTCTCTCTCTCTCTCTCTCTCTCTCTTTTTCTCTCTCTCTCTCTCTTTTACAGCCACATATCCACATACCCACACTCACACCCACATACATGCCCTTACACACACACACACACACACACACACACACACACACACACCACAGTAAACATTCCCAGGTCACTATGGTCAGGACTTAGAAAGGATAGGAGGAAGTAGGGAGAAGTGAAAATATACTTGAAAATATTAGAAGAATACATCAATGCAGACAGTAATCCTCTCGTTTTTCCATGGGGGGCATTGAAATACAAGAACTTAATATGCATTTTATTTTTTTCACTTGCACTCTTACTAGTGTTATATGCATTAGCTTCAACAACCAAAAAGGTATTTTCCCTCTGAGTACACGCCATAAACAATAATTTTTTATCTACATGGCTTTCCAAAGTCATTGTTCATGGGACAAATCAAGTGTTTTGAGGCTGATGAAAGGCATATGACAACTAAGCATTAGATGTGTGCTGATAGGATAGAAACCACTGGCAGCCCCATCCCTTTTTTAACTCCCATCTCCATCCCTTAACCTCTCCACTTGTATAAAGTCACATTGTTTCATTTACATCTGCATAATTTAATGTAGATTTTATTATTAAGTTAGAATATTTGTAAAAGAGGAAGGCTTTGATTTGCAGATGATATCTTTTTGCCTTTCGGTACACTACAGATCAGGCCTTACTGATGGAAAAATACACTTAGTTCTACAGATTTCCGTGATGAATGAATTTTCCACTTCATGGTCATAGAGAAGATGTAGACCTTGTGTCATTCTATTATTTATGAGCTGCTAGTGTTGCCCAAGGCAAGCACAGTTTCAGTCAATCGTTCTTAGTACCATGTGGTCTAAACAATCAAGAAACTAACCTCCCTGATAGAAAACAAAGGGAAAAAAAATCTAGTCTTGAAAAACTGGCCTACATCATCATTTTGGGGAACATACAGAATCTTCTGGTGGGACCATGGAGTGAGTTTATGATGACAAAGCTTAGACTTCTGTCACATTTGAGGCAGCTATGTGGCAGAGGAGATTGAGCATTGGCCCTAGAATTGGGAAGACCTGAATTCAAATCTCGTCTTAGAAACTTATTAGTTTATGTGACTTTGGGCAAGTCACTTAATCCTTAACTCCCTGTTTCTTCATCTTTCGCATGAATATAATAATAGCATCTATCTCCCAGGGTTCCTGTTAGGATGAAATGAAATCATTATTTATCAGGCATTTTTTCAAATCTTAAAGTGTAATATAAATGTTAGTTATCATCGCCATCATTTGGAATTGTGGCTGCTGTTAAAACATCTCAAAAAAAGCCATACTTCAATGGACTTTATGAGGGTGGTTATTCCCTCTACTGCTGCAGACTGAAATCTTTCCATGCCTTTTAGTCCCATGTGATTCTTTTTTTCCCCTATAAATCTACCATGGCTGATCTTCCTAATGTGCATAAGTCATTTTCTGATTCTTTTAATGTTTCATATATACAAGGAAAACTAATTCATTCTTCCATTTTTGTTTCATTATTGTAGACTTTAGTTTATCTGCAGTTTGCTTTACTTACATTAATATAAATCAAGCTTCCTCTCCAACACCCACCCCTCCTCGTCATCTTGTCCATTATTATTCCTTTCCAAACATTGAATCTTCATCCCAGTCACTTACCTGTCCTTTTTCATTTTCTAACTATGTATATATGATATCTTTTTTGTCTCTTCTTACGTACAACTCTTCTTGGGAGGTACACTGCCAATAGTTGTCATTGCCCATGGGTTACCAACAACTGTGCTATTCCAAGGTTGTAGTGGTATATGATTCACAACCATATATAATAAAAATTGCAGTTTTAAATTGGCTTGGTTAAACAGGGTTGACATTTTAATTTGATGGACTTAGAAATCTTACCACTAAAGAATGAAAAAGAAATTAAAGAAACAATTACCAGCAACAAATAAATTAAACTATTTATAGATGACACAATGATACAGACCTTTGTACTGGCTGCCCTCCCTGCCTGGAATACATTTCCGCATTACTTCTGCTCCCTGAAGTTTTTTTTTTTTCCTTCAAGATTCAGCTCAAACACTACTTTTATGTGAAACCTTTCCTTATCACCCCAGCTTTTAGCTATATCCTTTAAAGATTGCCTATTTTATCTAGACATACATATATGTGTACACACATATATGTGCAAACTTATTTATGTGCAGATTTTCTCCCTTAATGCAATGGAGGCTCCTTACAGGCAAGAACAATTTCATTGTTTAATTTGTATTTTCCTGTACATAGAATAGCACCTGGATGTGGGGGTTGCTTGACAAATGTTTATTGCTTGATTACAGCTTGATTTCCTTCCATAAATGCAAATAATTAATCCCATGAAGTAGTCATATAGTGATAGAGAGTCATATATTATTTTGTGTCATCTGTCTTGAGTTTTGTATGTGTATTCAACTTGGCCTCGATTTGTGCTGTGAAGGGTTCATATGTATTCAAAATTGAAACATTCAAAGTTATCATTATGCATAGGATAATATAGTAATTGGTTCCAGCTCAATGAAAATATGCAGGACAAATTCAAATAGTGTGGCCACACCATGGGATTCATTATTTGCACTAATTGGGACCTAGCAATATACACCTACGAAACCCATGAGGCAGGACAAAAAAGAAGCATGTGATGATGAAAATGGCAGTATTCAAGCAAGCACACCAATATCATTTTTGTATGTGACCATAAAGAATCTGAAGAAACTAATAGAAAAAAAACCTCAAACCCGCTAAACTTTGTAATCATGGAAAAAATTAACAATTATTTGGGCTTGAACTTATCAAAACATAAGAAACTTACACAAAGACAACCTTAAAATGCTTATGGCAAAAATCAAGGCATATCTGGACAAATGGGAGTGCTAGCTCCTCTTCATGGTTATTTCTGGTAATTTGTAAAACCCATCAGTCTTCCAAAACAAACACTTTTTTAATACATCCCAATCAAAATGTATTTAGTTTCTTTTGGAGAATTAAAGTCAGGGAAATTCTCATGGACATATAGATCAACATGAGCTGAGATCTATCAAAAATAAAAACATTTAAAACAGGCTAGTACTCATAGGTACAAAAAGTTTTACTAAAACAAAATAATTTAAAAAGACCCAACAAAACCTTATAATTTACTGGATAAAAGAAAAGAAAAAAATACCTCAAATGCACAGAGAACCCTGAAATGGAATCTAATTAATATAAAATATTAGTGATTGATAAACCTACACATGAAAAATTAAAATGGATAGGAAAAGTAATTTTTATAAGTTTGGCTTCATACTTTATACCTTAGAACATCATATAATCTACCCAGATCAGTGATCTAAATTTTTTTAAAGAGTCATACAAAAAAATTCTTAATTTCTACAATGGAGAAGGGAAATTTTAGCAAGCCAACAAATAGACCAAAAATGGATCCAAAATTCACAGTACTTTTGATTATATAAAAACAAAAATTACTTTTACACAACAAAAAATACCTTTAAAATGAAAAGCAATAGGATGGATTAGGAAAAAATTGTTTGTGGTACATATATCATGCTGACATCCAGAGTCTGGCGGCATCTCTATGTGGAAGTGTACAGCACTAGATACTAACTTATCTAGGGTTTTGTAGAAAACACAATTATCTTGGTGGTAGAGCAGAGGTTGGAACTCATAGGCCAGCAGAGCTAGTGTCCTATAGGCCAACAGAAATCTGGAAACTGGAAGGAGCCCAGAAGAATGTGATTGTTTTTTCCAGGGGTTTTTCTGATAGAAGTAGAGGTTTATAGGACCTATACTCTATATTGGATTCTCCTTCTCAATAAAGTCAAAGTATTGGACCAGATCATCTCCAAAGCTACTTCTATTTCTAAAATAATACTTTGAAAGGTGGTGATAGAAGAGAAATGATGATTTCATATCTTCTTCTATTAAAGTTCCATTTTCTTTTACCCTGCACAATTATATTCAGTTTTGTAGGGCAATTTATCTTTTGCTGTAAATCTTCTGCTATTTTGTATTATAAGATTTCCTTTTCTTTATGGTAGCCATAGCATAGTATTGCATGATTTTGATCGTGGTTCTTTGGAAATTCATTCTTTGTTGTTTAAAGTATTTCTCAATTGCTGTTGAAGTTCTGGATTTTTGCTGACATTTCTAGATGTTTTCAGTTTGAAGTTTTTTTAAGGGGGTGATCAATGGATTTTCTTTTTTTACTTTGCTCTTTTGATTATAAGAGTTTGGGGGCAATTATCTTTCATGATTTATTGGAAAAAACCACACACACACACACACACACACACACACACGTGCCCCAAGTGAAAGGTTGCTCAAATGCAGATCATCTCTATTTCCCTGCTCAAAAGTTGACTTTCAGGCTAGGTAGCACAGTGAATACAGCCACGCCCCTGTACTCAGGAGGACCTGAGTTCAAATTTGTCCTCAGATTTAACACACACAAAAAGGGCCATGTGACCTTGGACAAGTCACTTAATCCCAATTACCTTACCCTCCTCCCTCCAAATAAAAAAAAAGGCAAAAAAATTGACTTTCAAGGGGCTGACTCCTTTTCCTGCTGCATGTCTGACAATCACAGTTGATACCTCATTGGATTAATTCTGCTGTGGTACACCACTGACACAGAAGCTTCTTTCTGACCATTTTTGCGAACAGTCCTAAGTTGGATGCAGAAATTCATTTTTATTTCCCTTTAGTTACATTAATCATTTCCCATCTAAAGTGCTTCTAAATCATTGCTGGGCTATTTGTCAGGGGAATTGGAAATCCTTCTAATCTCTGACATCCCCACTTTTCCCTTCTGTTTCATCTTTCCAAGCTACTGACATGAATATAATAAGCTTTTTGAGTGCAGACTCTGCCTCACTTTTGTCTAATTTCCCCCATACTTACCATAGTATAATACTTTTGACTGGTGGATTCGTTTCATTGATTATATTTCTTCCCTTTGTTCTATTAATAGAGAAGTTCAGAGGGCTTTTTTCCATTGGCACCAAGGCAGCCAACTTCACCTTCATGATGATTACAACGTTTCTTCGTGGAATTTTGGCAGCACTTTAAGATTTAAAATTATAAGACAACAGGATCATAAAACTAGCCCAACAACCTAATTTAACAGATAAAGTTCAGGTGATATCCGGGTAGGAAATGAAAAATAAAAGAATTTCTGTGCAGCAGCAAGGCTCAGGTTGAGACTGAACAACATAAATTTATAACGGAACCAGCTAACAGGTTGTGTGACTCTCCTCAACGGCCTTCAATAGCATTCATATAAAAGTCCCACTGGTGGGGTAACACATACAGACGGGGTTTGGCGAGATATGAGTGTTGATGACACAAGGGTAAAGACACTCAAATTTAGAGAAGAGTATATATTCTGTCACTTAACATTTATTAAGTGCTTTCTATATGCCACTGCTGTGCTAGTGTTTTATGACAGCTTGAAGATGCTGAAGGAGGAAAGAGAGGCCAGACTAGGAATGATGGGAGTGGGAGTGAAGGGAGAATTGCAGTGAGTGGTGGCCCCAGTGAGGATGAAGGATAGGTTCAGGAGCAATGAGGGAGGGGGAAGAAAATATGGGAAGCTGTGGTCAGGAAAAGGAATTTGGGGTTTCAGAACTATAAAGGTGGAGCACTTATGGACAATAGAGTTATGACCACCCTTGTGTTTGACTGAGGTGTAGTGAAGGCCTTTTAGGCCTTATATTTAGAGACTTCAACAGATGCACTCACATCCCCTAAAATTTGCTGTACTCTCATTCATTGGCTCTCAAAGGACTATTGCAATTGTGGCTGTGGCTTGTCGTTCGTTCTCAAAGAGGAGATGATGACGTGACTTGCACTGGACTTTGATTTGAGGGAGGCCTGTGCAAGGACGCCAGCCTCACTTTCTCCTCCAGAGCCATCTGGTCCAGTGCCCAGATATTGATCAGGGTGACTGGAGATGGCCCAGGCTGCAGTGGGAGACCTTGGCCTTTTTAAACTAAGGTCTTGGCTTCCTTGCCTCATGTTTCTTGTCTCTAGTCAGCCATCCACGTAGTTGTCAAGATGACTTCCAGTAATCTGAGGCAGAGCAGGCTTCTCCTCTATTCCATAGACTTTAAAGGTTCCCTTTTACCCCTTGGATAAAGTATAGGCTACTCTGATCAGATGGGATAATATTTACAAAGTACTCAGCCCAGTGCTTAGCACATAGTAGGAGTTACATAAATGCTTATTCTCTTCGCTTCCTCTTCCCCTCTGTTCAGATCTTAAAGCTCTACACAAGCAGGTCTCAACCTTTCATCATTACTCCTCTTACCGCGGTCTTTAGTCTGGCCCACCCGGCTTTCTGGTTGTCCCTCAGATACTCAATCCCCCATCTCTGTGCCTTTGCACTAGCGACCCCACCCCCACCCCTGGAAGGCATGTCTAACTTATTTCTCCACCCCCAGTCCCTGTTTCCCTCAAAATTCTGCTTAAATGACACCTTCAATGAAGTCTTTCCTAAGCCCCATTCCCACACCTTTGAGATGTATATATTTTTATACATTTTGTATTTATGCATCTGTGTTGTCCTCCTTCCCAAACAGAATGTAAGTCCTCAAGGGCAGGGATCATTTAATTTTTGTCCGTATTCCCAGTGCCTTTAACATCTGGCAATTATTTGCCAGTTAATTGATTAGTTGATTCACATTATTTGACTTCTTGTTCTCTCAGTTTCATCCTGATCTACTAGCTGTTCCCAACATACCATCTCCTTCCTCAATGTCTTTGTATATCCTGATCCTCTTGAGTTGTGTATATTCCTTCTTCACCTATGACTTAGAAGCTTTAGCTTTCTTCAAAGCACGGTACTCTTTGCCACATTCTATTTATACAAGACTTTTTTTCTGGAATCCCCAGTTGTTGGCAATTTTTTCTCTTTGGAAATTATTTAATTTGAATTTAATCTGAATATATGTTATATTCCTACCTCTCCCAATAGAGTAAAAGCTTTTTGTGGGGGAAGAGGCAGGGTTTTTTTGTTTTTGCTTCTTTTTAGTCCTGAGTGAGGAGCATCAAGAACATATTTCATAAAATGCTTGAACTGATTTGAAAAGAGGTGGTAAGATGGAAGAGAAGTTTAAAAAGAAAAAAATATTTTAATTTAAAATTATAAATAAATTCTTCCTTCAAATGTATTTTAATTGAATAATATTGTTTGTATATGGGGACAGCACAGAGGCACTGTGGGTAGAGCTGGGAGTTAGGAAGTGGTTCAGTGCTTTTTCAGTTTCAACTTTTTGTGACCCCATTTAGGGTTTTTTTTGGGTGTAGATACCAGAATATAGTTAATAAAGATACTTGCCATTTCCTTCTTTAGCTCATTTTATATATGAGGAAAATTAGGCAAACAGGGTGACTTCCCCAGGACTTCCCCAGCTAGTAAATATCTCAGGCTAGATTTGAACTCAGGAACATGAGTCTTCCTGATTTCAGATCCAGTGGCTCTATCCACTGTGCTACTTGGAGTTAAAAAACACCTGAGTTCAAGTCTTGCTTTAGACTCTCTCTCTCTCTCTCTCTCTCTCTCTCTCTCTCTCTCTCTCTCTCTCTCTCTCTCTCCCTCTCTCTCTCTCTCTGTCTCTCTCTCTGTCTCTGTCTCTCTCTCTCACACACACACATACACCCCTCCCTCCACAAGTCACATAAACTTTTCAATTCTTAGTTTACTCATATGTCAAATGAGGGGTTTGCACTTGCTGATCTATAAGATCTCTTCCAGCTCTTCTCCAAGTCAGAAAGACCTGAATTCCAGTCCTGCCTCTGATACATCTTAGCTATATAACTATGGGTAAATCACTTAACCACTTAGTGCCCCTGACAGTTCTCTAAGACTATAAGTTATAAAACAGGTATGGATCAATATTGGTAGAGGGTGCTCCACCTTATCAGGACTTTCCTATACTGATAAAATAATTTCTGGTCAATGGATAGATAGATGAATGAAGAAGCAAGACAAAAAGAATGAATGAATATATGGGTGAAGAAATAAGTGGATAAATAGACTTTTGTCAGTAATATATGTGTTTCTTTTCAAAGAGTTCTCATTTTATGGTTGAAAGCTTTTTTATGTGGTCTACATACTTAGATGCTAGTTTAGAGACTTACAGACCACTGAAGCCATAAATGGGTTGGGGAGGGGAACCTTAGAGTCTGTCTAGTCTAACCTTTGGCACCTAGGTGATGCAGTACAGTACCAGGAAGACTTATTTTCCTGAGTTCAAATCCAGTCTCAGATACTTACTAACTGAGTGACCCTGAGCAAGTCACTTAACCTTGTTTGCCCCAGTTTCCTCATCTATCAAATGAGCTAGAGAAGGAAATGGGAAAACACTCATTATCTTTGCAAAGAAAACTCCAAATGGAGTCATGAAGAGTGAGTTGCTACTGAAACAACTGAACAATAACCATAAAATATATACCTTTGTTTTACCGATGACAAAACTGACGCAGAGACAAAATAAGTGGTTTATCAGAGTTATAAATCTAGTAAGTGACAGGCATAGTACTCAAACCTAGGTCTTCTATCTCCATTTTATCTCCATTTCCAGTGTTTTCTCCACTCTACAGTACTCTCATATGGTAGTCATTTTTTAAATTGACTTGGTGTTAAGGTCCCAGATTTCTAGTTTTAATATAATAACCATTAGATGCTTTTTAAAAACGCACTGAATCATTCATTAAACATTTTAAAATGAATTAAATGGACATTACTCTGAGTAAGTTGGGATTTGTTTTAGTGTCCTTTATGGAATTTAGAACACAAGGGACGGATTTGGGCTGTCAAGACACCTAGTGTTTTTTGATTCATTCATTTCCCTAGCTGCTTTGTAAATATCTGAACTGGGCTTGTTGCATTTAATGAATAAGGGGAGACAACTTTAACAAAGCGGAAAAATACATTTATGTTGTTGTAGCTCCAACATGACCATTTAGGACGTGAACCATGTTTCCATTCAGTTTCCTAAGGTTAAAGATGATGCTATTTTGCAAGCTTGCATAACAAAGACATACTTATCTGCAATAAACATGCTGAGCTCCATGAAAGAAAGGACAAGAGACCCTTTTCCCCAAGGAGTAAGACAAACTGAGGTAAAAGACTGTTTATCAGTATTAGAACATGCAGCCAACTGATCATGAGCAAAAGTAATATGAATTTCCTTTCTGTCTGGCCTATTCCTATACCCTTACCGTACCCCCTTATGTTATCAGTTCCCTGTTAATTTGGTACATACTTGATAATTTGTTCTTTGACCAGAAGCTGGATCACTTTGTGTTGTTTGTTTAGAGAGAAGCTTTTAATATTGGTTTTGTTGGAATATGTCCATGTAAATTTGCTGGTCAAACTGGTAATTTTTAATATATTATTCCACCCCATTGTTTAGATGCACTCTTGAATTTTTTTGTTCAGTGGGAATGGATTTGATATATGTCTGTTTTAAACAAAACTCAAGTAAAAGGTTGGGAGATAACTTTGTAATTTGGGGCAAAGGCATCTCTCCCTGAGTTTACAGTCATTATTTTTTAAGGATCTAGTTAAGTGGTCACCTTCACCAGCAACCATCTGGATAATGGTTCGGTAGTGTTTAAAAAAAACTCTAAGCAGATTTTGATGGCATGTGGAGGAGAAAAGAAGTTACATGAATGGAGGCTATTTCCTCGTTCTAGAAGGCAGTTAGGAGGCAGCATTTGGAATTGAGTCTCTATGTGAGAAGGACATTGCTGAAATTTGTAGTGGGAAACTGAAGAGTGCAGGCTTTTTATAGTATAGGAAATGAGGAAAGGGTAATAAAATAAAGCTTTCATAACCGAATAAAAGGAGGCACGAAGAAGCTGAATAGGTTACACTGACAAAGAAGATGTCCTCAAAGAAAAACAAGGTTTAAATGGAGTCTGTTCTTCCTACATAGAACATTTTGTTACATAGAACATGACTTCTGTTTGGGGAGAGTCCTTTGGAAAGGAGTGAGGAACTCTGGGAAGCCAGGGCCTAAGTAGGTCTACTTTATAGGGACATATTTTAGGAATAAGTGGGGAAAGCAGAAGACAGGGAGCAGGGACCTACACACACACACACACACACACACACACACACACACACATTGCATATTATCTTAAGATTCTTTGTGTTGAACTTTTTCAGGGGGAGAAAGAGAGATGCCCTATGTTTTTATATGTCTACACAAGACTTTGGTGAGTCAGTTTCTGGCCTTTAGTTTTTTCATTTGTAAAATAAGCGGGCTGGACTATATGACCTCTAGAGTCCCTGGTAGCTCCAAATCTGTTAGTTTATAGCCTTGTAAGGCCTTAAAACCAAAAGTAATAGGAAATTATAGGGAAATACATGGTATGGCTAATTCCCCAACTCGAACCTTTCCTTTTGATTTGATTTTCCTGTTGCTTCTTGACAAACATTTAAAGAAGAGTCCTGAGGTCCCAAGGAAATCACAATAACTATGCTCTGAATAGCAGCTCCCAGACTAGTTTAGAGGTGGTGGACATTCAGCTTACGTTGTGAGGATCGTTATGGACTTTGCTTTGTTGACTTACCATTCAATAATGTATGTCACTACTCAGGTCCTATTAGTCAAACAGGAATCACAGCAATGGTTTTCCAGATTTCAGCTACATTGGCAAAACCGTTTCTTTTCCAGGGTCAAGCTCGGCAGCTTTCATGAAGAGAGCAGTTCAAAGAGCACTCTGCGGCACTGAGCCGATCCTTGCTTGGAGTCAACCATTCAGTGTAATGACGAAGGCTGGCAAGAGTAAACGTTCTGGAATGGATTGCATTACGTGCAGCTGGCCCATGGCATGGTATTGAACAATAGGCCGACCATAACTGATTCTGCAAAATGGAATTCTCTAGCAGGAGGGCTAGAGCCAGCAGGTCCTAGAGGAAAAACAATGCGGAATGTGCAGATGTAAGATTTTTGAGTCTCCTTGTGGATACTGATGGGTGGAGCTCAGAAGAGTCCCTGGATTAGTCAGTACTAGGGAGTATGAGACATGCAAATACTTTGATATATTAAATTTCAGATTAAAAATAAAAGTTCAGTTTGACCTGCCACCTTGCTTTGTTTATAACCTAGTTCTACTGGTATTTGAAATAGCTTGATCAACATGTCTGAGGTACTTTCACAAAATATCTAAGATAAGCATGATTTGGATTTTTTTTGAGAAAGTAAGGCACCTGAGGAGCTTGTGATTCTCCTTTAATCACACTTGGGCATTAATATGAGTTAGTAGAAAGGAGATTGAATTGGGAGTTGAGGTATCTAAGCTAGAATTGGGCAAGATTGAGGATCTTGTGATGCTGGGCAAGTTTCTGGGTCTCACTTTGTTATTCCTCCTTAAAATGAAAGGGCTGGATTCAAGGAGTAGTCCTTAGCATCCCTATGTCATTCTTGAAGGGATATGGAACATCTGGCTATATGCTGTTTAATGTTTTATTAGTAATTTGGATAAAGTCAACAAACACTTATTATAGGCTTATCATGTGTCAAACTCTCTTCAAAGTGCTGAGAATACAGATAGACAAAAAGAAATCTAGTGTTATCCTTAAAGGAGCTTATATTGTAATGAGGGAAGACAACATGTAAATGAAAGGTGAAAATTTGTGAGAGGCAAGAGAGGGAAACTACCTGGCTGGAGGTGTGGTGAAGTGCAGTGGAGCACTTTTTTAGAATGTGCTTCGTTCTTTTAAGTCTTATTGATGTTCTTTTAAAAACATTTTTGTCATTTAGCAAACTACTGTATTGGGTGCCCTCCTTAAATGGAGGTTCTGGGAGAAGCTTTCTACCCTCTAACAAGAAGAAGAGGCCACAGAAGGCATTGATGAGGTATGAGTTGTAGGGTAGAAGTGATCTTACAGGATGTAGAACTTCCTGGGGCACAATGGAGAAATTCAGAGAAGACAGTGGATGGAAAATGAAGAGATGAAAGGTTTATCAAAATTGAAGATGATTTTTTAAAAAAAAGTCAGAAGGAATTTCTCCTGTATAGATAATGTTAGGATCTAAAAAAAAGTTTCAGTGGGTTAAAATGGATTGAATCTGATGAGATTAAATCAAGGTAATTGTAAAGTCTTATACTTAAGTTAAAAAAATTGTTAGTAAAAGATGGAAAAGACAAGGATAAACAAAAAGCCACTGAAACAAGTGCATGAACTTTCCAAGACTGCAGAGTCAATGAATCAATATTTGGTTAAGGTACCCCTAAAAGCTATAGAAACATCAGGTTACATTACAAAAGGCATAGTTTCCAGGACTAGAAAGGTCATGGCCCCATTGTGCTCTGACCTAGGTTGGACGGTTCCTAGAGTTTTGTATTCACTTCTTTTGATCCACATTTTATAAAGGATATTGATCAACTGGAATACTGCAAAGTATGACAAAGTAGAATTCAGCACGTCACGAGTAACTCAAACTTCATAAACTATGCTTCATCAGGTCTGGAGGTAGAGAGCACATACGTCTATTTTCCTCCTTGCTTTACAAGTTGTCATATTTCTCTGGTCTCAAAAAGGGTGTCAACCAGGAATACACTAGTCACAAATATGATGTTAGCTTATTACTTTTCTATTAGTGTGCAAGATTTTAGGTCTCTGACCCTCACTTTAAGATGTCCTTTGAAAATTGGGGCTCCCAATTGTTCTAATAGGGAAGGGGAGAGAAAACTAGCATTTGTATAGCAAGATGTAGGGATAGAGAGAAAAAGATCTTGAAAATTAAAGTTCTCCAAAATGCAATAAGCTGGCTCAAAAAGGAGTGAGTTCCCTCTGTTCATAAGTATTCATGAAAAAGCTGGGTGAGCTATAATCGTGAATGTGGAAGAGATGTTTGTTTAGGTTTTGATTGGTCTGAGATTCTTATCCTGTGATTATGTGATCACTAAGGACCCTCCAGCAAAAAAAAAATTATGATCCTATAATCAGACACATTCTCCTTTTCCCCTATTTTCTCACATTCTAATTTCACTGCATGCCATGGCTTTATAAAGTAGATCATATTCCCTTCTGAGGTAAAAACCTCGTTTCAAAACAAGTGAGTATTCATTAACCTGAAGTTATTTTTCCTTTAAGGTGATTGTTCTATCCAAACATATAACTCTAATAGTCTTTTAGCATATGTCCCTAGTACATACAATAGTATTTATAAATCGAGTGCTTTTTTTGGAATGTGCTTTCTTTGTTTTTAAGTCTTATCAATATTCCTTTAAAAATGTTTTTGTCATTTAGCAATGCTTCCCATCCCATCAGAACTCTCCCTTTATAACAAATAAATATAGTCAAGGGAAAAAAGTCAACATATTGTCCACATCCAAAAACATATGGCTCTTTCGGTACTTAATGTTCACCATTAGTATTAATAATTAATAAATCCTTGCTGACTGATTGACCACCTCTTTACTGATAGGTGGGAGACAGGCTACACTGAGACTTCTAAGGTCATAAACAGGCACTGCACTAATTAGGCTCCTCTAGTTTTGCAGGTTGTTTTTCGTTACGTCATTGTGGTCACTAGATAAATTGTTCTCTTGGTTCTGCTTACTTTGCTCTGCGTCAAGCCATACAAATATTTCTAAGCTTCTCTGGATTATTTAGACATCTCATTTTGCAAAATATTTTGTGAGACAGCATGTTTATTAAAAAATTATGAGGTTGTGGATCCCATCATCAATCGTAGCCTCAAGGTTAAATGTCAACTTGTCTATGCTATACTCTCATACTCTGAGACCCTTAAAGATCTGCACAAGGCAGATGTAAGGATGGATCATTTCAAGCTGCTGTATCCTTCATCATCTCCAACACCATACACCAACTGGGAACGACAAAGCATTGGAGCGTCGGATGTGATGTCTAGATTTTTCCGATCTTGGGGTCTTCGGACAGCAGTGACTAAAGTTCCGTCAACCTCTCCCTTCGTTTTCAAAAGGCAGCCAGGGTAGCCAGGTTTACCACAGTTTTGTATACAATACAATACCCTCATACCCCTGTCTAACACAGTAAAATATAAGAAGTTAGAAAAGTTTAAGTTTTAAGAATTTTATTTGTTCTAGATTTATGGTATTATAGATTTCATGTACTATGAAAAAATAATATTTTGTGAAAGTACTTTTTTAAAAAAAATTGAGATGTTAGCACAAAAGGTCATAGATTTCTAGGGAGTTACTGATGAGAAGAACTGGGCAGCTAGGTGACTCAGTGGCCTCAGACACTTACTAGCTGTGTGACCATGGGAAAGTCACTTAACCATGTTTGCCTCAGTTTCCTCATCTGTAAAGTGAGCTGGAGAATGAAATAGCAAACCACTCCAGTGTTTTTCCCAAGAAAACCCTAACTGGGGTCACAAAGTATCACAGAAAACTGAAACAACTGACCAGAAATAGAAAGAAAATGCCATGTCACAGTCTAGGGGGATGACAAGTGACTAGCTGAGACGCTCTCCTGGTGCCCTCTTAATATCAAGAGAAAGACAGAAAGGTCTCCAATACATTGAAGGACCCCTGTGGTGACCGTTTTAAGGAAGATACATACTGGTGCCATTTAAGATGGGCAATTAAGGAGTGGTTGTGATCTGCATTGTGAGAAGAGACCCCTGAAATCACAGATGTATCTGAACGTTGAGAATTTTTTGGAAAATATGTAATACATGAGCTTTTTTACCAAAAAAAAAATTGCTTCAGAAGCTATAGCCACAAATTTAGTCCCTCAAATACATGGTGCATTTTCCTTCTCCCTCTTCCCACCTCCTCCCCATTTCTTCCTGCTCCTTCCCCTGCACCATTACCACTCTCTGCAAAGAAGAGAGTTAGGCTCATAATCTAACTCAGTTGCCATAGAGCACATCCCAGTTCCAAGTTCAAACCCTACTCAGGCCTGAGACTCAGATACCCTAGTTTCTCAGGGCTTCCATTGTGGCTGCATTACCCTACCCACCATGCTGACTCCATGGTAGCCGCTCTGACACCTGAAACTGAATTCAAACCAGAGAACAGAAACAAACATTTCCAGGCCCAATTCTCAGAGCTGTGGCTGGAAAAAAAAGGAAAGGAAGTAAATGGGGAGGCAAGTCCCTCCCTTCTAATTGGTTCAGTTTATGACATTCATGCTAAGCATAGCAGATAGGAAGAGAGTAGCCATGGCAGAAAAGAGTAAGGTCAAAAAGATGGTGGCAAAGAACAAAGGTCTCAGTTGGTTTTACTACTTTGAAAGAAGGAATTAAATCAAGGAAGCTACCCCCACCCAGGGGTGAGGGAATACAGAAGTCTCCATGCTAGACACACAGAGCATGCTCAAAAAATCTCTCAAAGAAACCACCATATTAGAACTGGACGTGCCCAGAAGCCTAGGCTACATAAACATACATAGAAACACAGAACTAAGTCACAGAAATGCTAAGCAAATGTTTTTAATTAGAGATTGGAAATCTTGATTGTGTAAATTGCTATCATTATAATAATTCTTCATCACTTTCCTCTAAATGTTTACGAGAGTTTAAAGGATAGGTCTTGGTCATTCTAAATTGTGTTGTCAAGAAAGCCAACAAATTAACCAATAAGTTGTTTACTCTGATGGACAGTTTATAACAGATAGAGTTTATTGTGTACAAGATACTGTTCTGTATCAGATATATGACTCAGCCCTGCCCTAGAGAAGTTTATGATCCAGGTAGAGAGACAAGAGATGAACTGACAGATGAGTATTACAATGAAGGAGGGTTATACTTACATTTAATTTATACAAATTAAGTTCAAGCATAAGTGTTAAGGAGGACAGGAGATAAGAGTGTGGGGAGAGAGGGAGGGATGGACAGAGGTAGAAATAACTTTTGAAAAGGGGTTGGGAACCTTAATAAAATTTGAACTCAGTCAAAAGGTGACACTCAAGGATCTAGAAGGCCACATGTGACCTTGAGGCAGAAGGTTCCCTAGCCCTGTTCAGACAGTACTAGCTGTCATTCCATTGAATTAGCAGATGCCCCAGGATGAGCCTGAGATGGTGTGTGTGAATCTTCCATTTCCTCAGTCTGTCTTATTTCTCTGTCCTTATTGTTGTCATTGTGTGTACATTTTATTGCACAGAAGGTGATTCTAGAATAACCCCTTCATCATACCCACAAATAAAATATTCCTTATATTTTATTAGTTGCATGAAGGCTCATGCAACTAATTCAACTAACATAACTATCATCCAGCCATCATTCCTGATCTGCTAGAAGATTCCCTTTAAGTTTTTTTTCTTATTTTCTCTTGCCTCAATGTAAAGCAGTAGAAGATGATGTTGAGATCACTTTCTAATATAATCTCATTTGTATATGACTATTTCAGGACTATTTCCCCCAATCATTAGGTTTCTTATTGGTTAAATCTTTTTTGGTTTCTTCTGAAATAGAGAGCTGTCCAATGAGGTCCCAGTCCTTAGAGAATCTGCATTGATATTCCTTCCATTGATTCAGTCCAGCATGTGGAAATTTGGTGAGCCAGTTCCCAGCCATCAATGACCGAGAGGCCATGGGGGACTATATGGTAATGACCAAAGAGCCTGGAGAACTAGTGATTCTGTAGAAGCTGAGCCAGAACTGAGTACAGTTTTGAGCTCAAGAACCCTCACCCACTTACCTGGCAGCTTTGAATAAGGAGAAGGATCCCCAGTTCCTCTCCTTGATTTGGACCTTGCCAACATTTTTATCATGCTCCATCTAGGATAAGTTAATCACCAGGAAATTCATTATCATGGAGACTGATTTAGTTTTTCTACCAATCAATACCCTCAGTTGTTTCTGCCCTCCCATAGTCTCTCTTTTTATAGAGGGCTCAAAATGTCAGACATCCTTTTGTTACCAGCTGCTCTGCTTAGTTTTGACCCCACCATCATCCTTGTCATGCCCCTGTACAGCATATGCTCTGGCACTCCTGCCCTACTCTTTCCAGCTTCCTCTTAAGTATTGTCTTTCCTCATTAGATTGCAAGCTCTTTGAGGACAAAGACTATTTTTTTTCTTTTTTACCCTGTAGCTTAACACAATGCCTGGCAAACCAATGGTACTTAATAAATGTTTATTTTATCACAGCATATCTTAAAACATTATGTATATCTCACTAGATATTATTATTAATCTATTTGTAATTTTCAGGGCAAGGACTATGGGGTTTTTTTTTTCTTTTGTTTGCTGCTGTATGCATGCAGCTCCTTATTAGACCAACTACTACATTGATTTTACAGTTTTGGTCTTTTTCCAACCTGGAAAGATCCTGAACCATAATAAGATCTTGGCTAGAGGTAGGAGTTGTGAGAGCCAGAGAAACTTTTGAAAACATCAGGGGTGGGGAGCATCAGTGGGAGTGGGGGTGGGGTGGGAGTGGGTGACAGGTGACTATAGGAATAAGGGAAGTCTAAGCCCAAGTGGAAATTGGCCATAAGCTGGAACGATGGGGTCTTTCCTTTTTAACTGATCTACTTACGGAATAATCTGCTTGGAAAGAACCAGAAGGGACGTGTCTGTCCTGAGAGATTGATGAAACTGGTGAGCTCTTCACTCTCAATTTTCCTCTCTGCTTTCTCATTTCCTGGCAACTCAGCATTATTTATTATTGAGTACTTTCCTCTTCTTTTTAAATTTTATTTGCTGCTCCTATGTTAATAATGGGAATTGTGTCCATTTGAAAATAAGATATGTTTAATTCTGTTCAGAATTAGGGTCTCTGCTATGGAGAATATGGATTTTTGGGGGAAAGGGGAGTGGGGATTTGAAGCATATTTAACTACATAGAATTTGACTATGAAGAGAAGTCTCCTTTTCCAGCCTGGAAGCGAGAGATCACCTGGGTGTTCATAGCTTTCTATTATTTCTTTTTATCAGTATAAGGGGGAAAGATCACCATGAGAACCTGCCAGATACTGACCTTGACTAGAACCAGCAGGGTAGGTCACATTTTTTGAGGGGAATTTAAAAATGTTTTACTGGTATCTCTTGTTACTTTTGCTATTTGGTCATTTTCAGTTATGTCTGACTCGTCATGACCCCATTTGGGGTTTCTTGGCAAAGATACTGAAGTGGTTTGCCATTTCCTTCTCTAGCACATTTCACAGATGAGGAAACCGAGGCAAACAGTGACTTTCCCAGGGTCACACAGCTAGTGAAGCCATGTTTAAACCTAGGAAGGGACCTTACACCAGGTACAGTACTCTATCCATTGCATCACCTATCTTGCCTCTTCATTTTCTCTTCCTATTCCACAATTCCTCCATCTTCTCCTTCTATTTCACTTTGGAGTTGCACATTGGTTATTGTAGTCTGTTCATGCCTCTTCCTTTTCCTCTGTGTGATACTATTAATTATTAGTTCTTCTGAAGCAGTAATGTTCCACATCTGACATAATACCAGTAAAACTGTATCATTAAATTTTTTGGCTCTTTCTTTTCCATCATTCTTTGAAACATTTTATAAATGAGGTTTTTATATTCTAATCTGATGTTGCCTTTGGAAGTCAACTCTCTCCATTTGTCAAGTAAGTTAGACGTTTGCTTGCTAAGGCAATTTTCTGGGCTCTTTTGGTCTCCTTATTGTGGCAATTAATTTACATTGGTTAAATTTCTGGATAAAAGTATCATAGTTGGCAGAGAAATCATTTACCCATCTCCTATATTTGATTTTCAATCACTTCTTTGAATAATTCAGGGATAAATCATTTCAATTGTACATTAAAATTTTTCTCATCATTATTATTAAAAAAAACCCCTCCTAATTCTTAACTGCAATGAATTAATGGTCTGACTGTACACAAACAGCTGAGTCATGTCCATATGAATAACACATATCAATTCACATATCCATATGAATAACAAGTCTTTTTCCTGTTTATCAAAATATAATTGTTTTTGTGTGGAGTGAGTGAAAACTTCTCAATCTGGGATTGTTAACCTTCCCTCTTCCTCCCCATCCCTGGCTGCTGTCAATCACTTTTACCTTCCTTTGTCTGTTTTCGAGCTTCTGTGGAACCCTCCCCACCTCTCTTCTCTTGCTGTCCCAGTTGGGAAGAATTTGGGGAGGTGAGCCTCTCCACCAATGAGAGAGGAAACAGTCAGTAAAGGGGGCCTGACAAAGTTAAGTTATAAATTCTGGTTCTACCCTTTGAAACATGCCCTCTGCTCCATGTTCAGACATGGGATAGATAGCCCTCTTCTCCCGGGGAAGAGAATAAACTGCTGTTTTTATCCTAAGGCATCTCTGTGTTTACTTTTCTTACTAAATTAAGGATGAAGGGTATTTTTCAACCCAAACAAATTCATTCCATTAAATTTGGTGCTCACTATCTCCATTGACTATTAAGTTTCTTTTTCTTTTTCCTGAGAATTCATGCTACAAGGACATGAGACTTCTCTCTAACCTATAGTCTTTGGATTCTTTTCATTCCTTGTTCTTGAACCATGCATTCTCACATTTCCCCCTCACTTTCACTTTTCCTTCCTTTGTATTGAGATCACTACTCATTGGAGTGGTGGGTGTTGCTTTGATTCAATGAAACTTTTTAAGTTCTTCACAGAATTCCATTACCACCTCCATCCTCAGTAACTGATACAGGTACACAAGCTTCAATGAATTTCAGAGTGGTCTTTTTTTCTTGAAAATTCATATAATTAGTATTACAATATATTATGTCCAAATATTCTATGAAATGATTTTTCTTGCTACTTTTGGTATGCAATATGACATTCTGCCAATTCCATTCTTTGCCTCTCCAAACAGCATCTACAATCCATCCTTCTGTTTGACTGCAACTTCTTTCTGTCTTCTCGTTTTGTTTATAGACAGAACTTCAAGGTTAATACGATCCTTCAGTAATAAGTCTGCACCTTAGTCAATGAACAAGGATCTCAAATTCAGAATAACAATTGTTAAATCAGCACTTGATAGTTTAAAAAAAATCGTGATTCTTTGCATGTTCTCTCCCTTTCCTTTTCTACTTTTCCCCTCATCTCTGCAGAAGTAGAAGGAAGCCACATAGAAATAAGAGGCATTTATTACTTTTCTTTGTTTCACCACAAAATTCATGGCTGGTCTTCAGTCTGTTACTAAAGCTATATCAAACCTTTCCAACATGGTGGAAGCTGCTAGAGCCTAGGGCTCATTGGCACAGTCCATAAAAACCCAAGATCACATCAACACCACTATGAAGCACTGTAGTAGTACTTTGTGGAAGTGTTTGTGTGCACACTCCCACACACATGTATGTTTGTTCATTTTTATATTAACATATGGAACTTCCAATAAGAATACTTCTACCAATGTAAATCAGTACTTACAACTTATAGTCTTACAGAATTGTCTAGCGCACTGAAAGATTTAGGTGTCTTGCCTATGGTCTCACATGCATGTATGTGTTTGTGTGTGTGTGTGTGTGTGTGTGTGTATTTCACAGAGGCAGCATGGGAAAGAAAGTTGATCTTAGAGTCAAGAAGATCTGCGTTCAGATTCTGACTCCTGACTCTAACAAATACTTGTGTTTATCCTTTGTTTTTGCAGAGAACCATGGCATTAGTGAAATGACAACATGACTTGCAGTTGACTTTGATTTGAATGACAGAGGGACACCAGTCTCATTTTCTCCTCCAGAGTCAACTGGATCCAGTGACCAGATGTTCATCAGGATCACTGGAGATGGCCCAGGACTCAATGGGAGACACTGGCCCTTTTAGGCTAAGGCCTTTTCATGTGCTCACTTAGAGTGAGGTAATTCCCATTCAGTGAATAGGCCTCTTTAAGAAGTGAGTCAAGGGACAAAGACTAGTTGTGTGACCATGGGTAAGATATTTTACCTCTCACTGCCCCAGATAGCTCTTTAAGACTTTAAGTTAAAGGGCTGGCACTGAATTGCATTGTGTTGATTAATTTTCACCTCAGAGAACAAAACCCCAAACTATAATAAATTAGAAAGACATTTATTAAGTTGTCTGGCAGAGCCAGAAAAAGGGGTGGCTTTTTACTCCTGAGTGTTTTTAAGTTTTATATTATTTAATGTTCAAACAAAGGAACAAGGAACCAGTTGTCTGATTGGCCAGCACACATAGTTTCCAGATAAAACCCATGGGTTACTTGAGATGTATATTGGGAGGAAACTCCTCACATCTATCTTCAGATCTGACCCCCTTGAAGCTTTCTTTTAGTGGGGAGCGTCAGGATAACGTGAGTCCTGAGTTGCATTAAACAAATCTGGTCTCTAAACAACAGTTCTGGTGTCTTAGTCACAGAGGGCTAGGCTCAAACAATGTAATAACATTTTCCTACAATTGGTAGAAAGAGATGGGAATTCCTCATCCCAGTGAAATTATAACAAATATATGTATATATACTATATCAGCATATATGTAAAGATTTCTACATTCTAAATCTTTCTCTCTAGTTCTATTTGTCTACATAAGTACACCCATGATACTTTGCTATGTATTTGTGTAGGAGCGAGCCAGAAATAGATAGCTCTGGGCCAACAATTTAATCTTCAAAGAAAACTCTATTCATTAATAAAGATGAGCATCTTATTTGTAATTTATAATCTTAGAAGGCATTGGGAGGGCAAGTAACTTGCCAATGGTAACACAGCTAATTGGTTTCAGAGGCAAGACTTGAACTCAGTTCTTCCTGCCTCCAAGGCCAACCTTTCTGTCCACTGTTGTACTGTTGCTCATTCTCAGTGTGTCTCACTCTTGGTGACCCCATTTGGGGATTTCTTGGCAAAAATATTGGTGTGAGTTGCCATTTCCATCTCCAGCTCATTTTACAGATGAGGAAACTGAGGCAGACTGGGTTTAATGACTTGCCTGGATCACACAGCTAGTAAATATCTAAGATTTGAACCCAAATCTTCCTGACTCCAGACCTGGCATTCTATCTACTGTGCCACCTGGCTGCCCTTCTATCTACTGTACCTTATTGCTCCTCTGAGATGTTTCACTACCCCAATTTAATAGATGGAAAAGTGGAGTCAAAGGCAGTATAGTGAATAAGGTTTTAGATTTGAGATCTGTTAAAAATTGTTCTTTGACACGTACTAGTTATTTGACCATGGGCAGATCACTTACATCTCTGAGCCTTAGTATCTCCATCTGTAAAATGGGATCATGTGAAATCGTTCTGTAAGGTTTCTTTCAGCTGTACATCTGTTACTTAGGATACTATGCTTTGTTTGTGGTTAATTAGCATCTCAATGACCAAAATGAAATTGCAGTGTCCCTGTTTTATTTTCATTTAATTTGCTAGTCTACAAAGTCCATCTACTACAGCGGCTTGCAACCAGTGGTGTGCTAGTCGTGCCCTGCAAGAACCAAAGGTTAAATCTTTAGTGTAAACACTTACATATTGGAAGCTGACAAACAGTACATAGGAGGGTATGATTTTTTGGTTTTCTTGATTATCTAGGCTTAAGAAAGTGACGAGGAAAATGCTAATAATGGATAAGCTTAAACCTTTTGGGGGGGGGTTGGAGTGGGGAACCACAAAAGCAGTTGTTATTTTTCTACCAGCACAACCCTGAATGCAATGGAAAAAACATTATAAAGTAACTTTTCATGAGAAATATTCATCTCTCTGTTTTCCCTACTGTCCAGATGATCCAGTGCCTCTATCAACTAAACCACAAATGAGTTTCAAATTTTTGTTCTCTAGCTAAACACCTGAAATGGAGGTGAGCGGAGGGGAAACAGATAAACATGACTCAGTAGGATCACGGAAATTTGGTACAGTAAATCCAGGTACCTTCCACTTAAGGCTGTAAAGAGGATAAAAACATCTAAATGATATCCAGTAGGAAAAAGGGAGAGGAAAAAGGAAGTCAGTGTAATGGTAATGTAATTTGAATTTGAAGACCCCCTTTTGTATTGGCAAATAAGCAGGTACTTAGCACTTAGTAATTGATCAAGCCTTTGTTGGGGAAACAGAAGGTATGGATTCCTGTCTCCTGATGTAACAGGAAGGAGTTGGCTGAAACAGGAAGCCAATGCTGTGTGTATATAAGGACAAGCCCCAGAGAGGGACAGTCAGAATTTCTTGGAGCACTGTGGAGGTAGAAGCAGCTGCCGAGAGGAGGCTGAAGAGGAGCCCAGAGCCCAGGAGCCCTGCACCCCCCCCCCCAAGGCTGGATAAGGTGATTCTGATTCTTTGAATGAGCTGCAGAAGACTGAGGAAGCATGACCAGGATGTTAAAACTTTGTTTGTTGGTTGAGCCTTGAATTCGCAGAAAACAGAAATTGTGAAGGATTTGAGATGGACTGGATACTGTGAGCTCCAATATGGAGCTAGAACTGCCTGGATAACTGGACAGGGACCTAGGAGCAGTCTGCCTCTGAATTCAGGTGACTGTTTGATGGATTTAAGTAGGAGCTGGGACCGTGCAAGGGGATCCAGGGAATCTGAGAAACCACCCCAAGTCAAACTGAAAGAAGACTTTACTTGGATACTACGTACAGACTGAGGAATTGTAAATTTACTAGTGACCTAGGGGGTGGAGGGTCTGTGTATTTTCTAATGATTGTACTTAGTGATTAATGATACTTAGTAATTGCTTGCTGAATAAATGACTGATTGAATTAACTTAGTGTGCCCCATGAATGAAAGACTTTTGCTATTGTACTCTGAGATGACTGAATGACTGAGTAAGGAGGCAAACCTCCTTAGGCATGACTGAATGTACTAAATGACTATACTTTGTTAAAAACTATTGTGACCACTTTGGTAAAAACTATGTGGCCATTTTAATGATAATCAATTGTGAATACTATATTGTGATTTTATGTTATAAGTTGTAATATGTGATTACTGTACCTTGATTTTCTGTGAATGTTTTGCTTTGATTTGTTATGGAA
Source organism: Pseudocheirus occidentalis (assembly GCA_028646575.1). Classification (NCBI taxonomy): domain Eukaryota; kingdom Metazoa; phylum Chordata; class Mammalia; order Diprotodontia; family Pseudocheiridae; genus Pseudocheirus; species Pseudocheirus occidentalis. The sequence continues at coordinate 335,172,379 of CM053594.1, forward strand.
TAAATAAAGTGTTCACTATACTGTGTAATCAGAACCTTAAAAGCTGTTCACAATAGCATTTTTCTGGGACTGATAAGAATGAAGTGGAGCTCATTTCCATGACTATGTTTACAAATTGCAGTACCTGATTGGAACAATTAAGAATTAAAATGGAAGTATTCATTTCTTGACTCTAAAATTACTTTCTACATTCTATTCAAATAACATCACTCCCTGTCAGGTAGTTTTTCTATGAGATCTAATATGTAAATTTCCTCAGATGAATATAACTGAAAAAAAATTTATTTTTTTTTAGTTTTATGTCAGTGGAGATAATAGTCTATTCCGGGGTAGGGAACCTCAGGCTTCCAGGTGACATGTGGCCCTCTAGGTCCTCAAGTGTGGCCCTTTGAGTCACTTGAGGACCTGGATGCCCAATGTGGCCTCAAGGATGCAGGTTTTCTACTTCTGGTATTCATTTGACAAATATTTATTAAGAAGCAACTATATACTGTAATAAATGCTGAGGCATGAGGTAGGTACAATGGAATGTTACAGTGGTAAGCAAATCAGTGTCCCTACACTAAAAACAGTTTTTTTAAAGAACATTTATCTTTTTATTATGAACTTTTTATCAAGAAAAAAGCAAAAAAAAATCCCCTTACAATTTTTATTAAATATAGGTTATCTTAAATGTATATAGCAAGACAGTATGTATGTATATATATGTGGATGTATGTAGGTATGGAAGGATGTATGGATGTATGGATGTGTGTATTTGCACACATATATACATACACATATATACATATGCACATACATGCACATACACATATACATACATATGCACACATATAACTATATGCATGTGTGTGTATTTGTATGTGTGTATAAGCATTTACACACATACATCCTTTTGTGAGATTTTCTGAATTTCTTGTTTTCTTTTGCCATACAAGGAATTTCTGAATTGCTGATGAAAGGGGAAGTAGGCAGGAGTAATAATGAGAAATATAAATATAGATTTGATGAAAAATATGGATTATGACCCCAAAATCTTTGACAAAGGCAACAACTGATAAAGCAAAAACTTGTCTTTTGAGGGCAGGGATGGAAGGAGGCACCATCAGGATGTCTGTTTAACAAAAAATTTCAAGACTTAACCTCAAAGGGAACATTATATAGTCATTTTATGAGATGGACTTGATTTTTTTTATGACTTAATTTCATACTTTTAAAGATCAAGTACTCCTCAGAAATTTAGAATCTTAAAGCATTGTGTTTGTTTTTTTTTGCGGGGGGGGATATGATTAGCACCAGGAGGTCAAGTGATTTGCCCATGGTCACAAAGATTATATTTGCCATAGTACTTGAATTCAGAACCACTGACTCAAAAACCAAGAACTTATCTACTATGTCACACAGACTCTGCTGAAGTTTTGGTATGATATATACCTTGCAACTCAGATGATAATGTGTCTGTTGATTTTAAAATGCAATCTCAAAAGACCACACAACCTAACATGTGTAACAAACCTTCTTCCTCTTCTGTGAAATACGAATAATTTAGGCCTACACTTAGTGTAAAGTTATTTACTTTTGGGTAGCCTCAGTTTTGATACCCGCGGTTATTTTTTATATTTTTTGCTTTTTGGAGGAAGGAAGGTAGAAATTGGGGTTAAGTGACTTGACCAAGGTCACATGGCTAGTTTTTTTTGTGTTAAGTGTCTAAGGCTGGATTTGAACTCAGATCCTCCTGACTCCAGGGCCAGTGCTCTATTCATTGTGCTACCTAGTTGCCCTCAAGTACTCATGGTTATTTGTGTGTGTAAAAATTGCATATGCAAAAGAAAAGGCTAAAGACTAAAAGTCAGTCTTTTCTGTCTTGGATTAAACACTAATTTATTTCGCATAACATCTTTGTCAACTCTTCACATTTTAGAATGAAGGCTGGTCTTAATTTACAAACATAGTGTAAGAATGCTCAAATTCAGACTATCAAAACTCCCCTTTCCATTCTGTTACCATACTCCCTCCTACTGCCACTGAGAATTTCCCTTTTTTCCCTGATATAGGATAAGTTTCTCTTCATCCTCACCAATTTGAGCCCTCATGAAGCCCAGGATATTTCAGCTGCTAAGCTCATAATTTCCCATATGATGGTTACAGACTATAGTTCAAATACATTATGTATCAAACAGCCTTTTGTAGACTTAAGTAGAACCTTAATTACCATGTATAACAATGTCTATCTGAGAAACTACATTTTGATTTCTAAACAACTGATTAAGAAATTAATTTTAGGATTATCACCGTCTTGAACAAATTAAGAAGGATTATAAATTGGACAGATGCCTTTTAGATTAATACACAGGGTTTATAGCAAAGTTTGTATTTCCTTTTAAACCTATATAAACCTACATTCAAAGTGAGGTACAAGAGAAAGAAACAAGAAAAAATAGTTAAGTAAACCTTTATAGTTTTAAAAAACTTATGTGAAGTTCTTTATAATTCAGGAAAAGGAGTAAGAGAATCCACGTAACTCCCCAGTAGAAGGATAGATATTTACAAAAGGAGTTGACAAACAAATGCCAGCTTTCATCTATGAAAGGAAGTACTTCTAGCTTTTAGGTAAAGAACAAGTACTAACAGCTGCCTTTTACTAAAAGATCGCAGTGAAGAAGAATGAATCCAACTCTGAGAAGATCACAACATCTATAATAGAAGGCATAGAGGCCAAGAAGTACCTAAAATTGAATAGAAGGACCAAAGCAAGAAGTAGTCTTTCATATCATCAGAACATAGGAACAATCTAGATAAACACACTGAAATACTTGTTCCTTTTTTATTATATAACAAAAAACCGTGTGAACCAAGGGATTATTCATCAACAAATAAATAATAATAAAATATGGAATATGAAAAACCTAATAAATTATGGAGTACGAAAAGTAATAGAATATTATTACCCTCTAAGAAGTAAAAAAGTATAGTTTTAAAGAAACCTGCAAAAACTTGTATGAACTGATGCAGATTTAAGTGAGTAGAATTAGAAGAATAATTTGTATGCTAACAACACCCATATAGAGAAAAACAACTTTGAAAGCAATAGGAATTCTGATCAACACAATGACCTACCATGTTTCCAGAGGACTTGGGATGAAGTATGTAGCCTGCTGCCTGACAGAAAAGTCATTAATGCAAGGTTGCAGCATGAAACATTTTCAGATATGAACAATGTGGGAATTCATTTTGCTTAAATTTATATGTGTTACAAAGATTTTGATTTTCTTTTTTTCCCAGTTGGGTGGGGAGGTAGGAAGGAAGGTGAAGTTTAATTATAGGGCTGCTAAAAAGGAAAAAAAAAGAAGAAAGGCTTATTAAGACTTTTTTTTTAATATAGTTGCATAGTAAGGAGCAGAAGAAATGCCAGAAGGAAATGCAGATAGGCAAGCTTTGAAAGCGATATGTTGAATTTATTATGTGTTTGAAAAGCAACTGTATCTAACAGAGGTCTGCAGCTTCATGTACAGTCTTCTTTTTTCCACTTTGTATAGGGAAATGTTTCTTTTATTTAGTTTTCATCGAGTTCAGAATGGAAAAATGAAAATACTGTGTCCATACAACAACCTTGGGAATAGGAAGCTACCTTTAATTTGGTTAAGTTTTTCCTTAAGAAAGTACAAAGATAATACATCACTCTAATTTGAAAATATTCTATCCCTCTTCCTTTTCAAAAACTAAAAAAAATGAAAAACAATAAAAAGTATTGACTTTGATGGCCTCCACTTTCTCCCCTCCTACTCCCTTCTCTACTTCAGGCTATCTGGATTCCTATCCCACTACTTAACCAAAACTGCTCTTTTCAAGAGAACAATCAGCCCTTAATTATGAAATCCAAAGGTTTTTTCTCAGTATTCATCTTTCTTGATTTCTGCCACATTTGACACTGTTACCACCTTCTCTTTCTGAGTACTCTCCCTTCTGTTTTTTTCTGTAACACTCTATTCTCTTCCAACTTGTCTTATTGTTTTTCCCCTTAAGTATTCTTTACTGAGTTATCATCCCTGCTTTTCTCCTACTAATGTATGTCTCATAGGGCACATTTCAGAGCTTTGCCTCTCTATCCTCCTCTCTGTTATAACAGAGTGGTGTATTATGAAGGTAGCATACGTGTAGGGGATGATGAGCTCTTTCTTGTATGGCTGGACTGAAGTGAAGGTTTGAGAGAATATCAAGTGGTACAGTATATACAGGAAATCAAGGGCTATATTCCCCAAACAGTAGGTGGAGTGGAGAGGACTATGGGTTATGGCACTGCATTCAGTGAAAATGATGGAAGAATAACCTGAGAATTGGTAGAAAATTGTCATTTGTAAGCTGAATGGAATGGACTTTAAAGGAAGAGAGGTTGTGGCATGGTGATGAAGGGAGAGCCTCTTGTAATGGTTAGTAATGTGTCTTTTCTTCCTTTTGGTTCCAGGTGGGTTGTTGTGGGTTTTTTTGTGGGTTTGTTTGTTTGTTTTTTGTGGGGTGAGGGTAGTCAGAGATGTAAGTTTCAATGATTGAGATGGAGTGGGTATCAGTGATCAGGAAGAGAGAACAGTTATATAACCCAATTCATTATAATCTCACAAACATCTAATAAGTACTAGGCACTATGCTAGGGATTGGAGATACCATCCCTACCCTCAGGGATCTTACATCGCATGGGAGTGACATACTACAAACAGGCAATGCAGAATAAAGCTGATTGGGAAAAGTAGTCAGATTAATTTAAAGTGGTGGCTGAAATTACCAACAGAGAAAAAGATAAAATCTTTCACCTGTAGACTTTTTATAAACTTCCCTGATCTCAAAAGATAATTTCTCCCCCACCAGCCACTAATTTTTCAGTTTTTCCCAGCTTTTGCTCTTTGGTCACTTTGTTTTCGAATAGGGATTCCTCACAAATTTTTGTATATCATAGACCTTCTTAGCTAGGCCAATGAAGGCAAGGAATACCTTCTCAGAGCAATGCTTTTAAATATTTAAGTAAAATGCATAAAAGGAAACCCATTATATTGAAATATAGATATTAAAATTAAAAAGACAAGTTTACACCCCCCAGATTAAGTACTTTTATTTTAGAGGCACTAGAAAAGATTGTCTTCCTGACAAGGTGAAATCAATGTCTACTCAAAGGGAGAATGTTGGATTGGCAGGCAGTTGTTTTTCTACTGCTATGCTGTTTGGTTTTTCTTTGCAATATTGTTAAGTGTTAACACAGAATGCCATCTATTTTGTCAAATTCTTCTTTTTGAATTAGAGCTGAGTGAATTTAGAAGCCTGGGCTTCTAATTAAGGAATTTTCACTTATTTTATGTTTGCAAAAGAACTTGGGAAGCAAGGGAATTAGTGCAAGTAGCTAGATTATTAATCTTGTCTCTCTTGAGATTCATGCCTTGAGTTTATCTCATACAGAGGATAAGGGAGAAAAAAATAGCAATTTACTTTGTGTCCCTGAGTCAGATATTAAATCAGTTCTAAAGATGAATAATCTTGAAACTGAAAATATGATCCCCAAAGATTTTGACTGCCCAAATTGCTTTTTCTAATTACCAGAATAACCACCCTACAAATGCAGTCCCCTTTTGTGCCCCATCTTTTTCTTTTCTTCTGCACTACATTTTGTGACTCTCATGCAGGTAATTGCTAATTTATAACACTTCATATCTTCCTTACACAGTTTTCTTAAATCTATTGCCTTTCTCTCTTCTGAATTTCCCAGCTATATGGAAGATATTAGAACCTCCCTCATGTCCTCCACAGAGGTTAACAACCTTGCGGTCATCCTCAACTCTCCACTCCTCACACCTAATGGGTTCTCAAGTCTTTTCTACTCAGAAGTTCTTATATATGCCACCTTCTGTCCTCTGCCACTGACCCCACCATGATGCAAGCCCTCATTACCTCACACTTGAACTATTACAATAGCCTCCTGGTTGGTCTCCCTGCATCACATCTTTCTTCACTCCAGACCATCCTCCACTCAGATGTCAAATAGATTTTTCTAAGGCTCAAGTCTGACCGTGACAACCCCCTATTTGATAAATTCCAGTGGCTCCTGGAATTTATCACCTCCATTACCAAATATTAAATCTGTTTGGCAATCACAAACCTTCAGAACTTGTCCCATTCCTTCCTTTTCAGTCTTCTTAAACCTTATTCATTTTGGCACATACTCTGTGATCCAGTGACCCTGGCCTTTTTGTTATTCCTCACATCAGCCACATGATCTCCAGATTTTGGGCATTGTCACTGGCTATTCCCCATGACTGAGACTCTCTTCCTCCTCATCTTCACCTCTTGACTTCCTCTGAGTGTCATCTGAAGTCCTACCTTCTTTCAAGAAACCATTGTGCCTCCCCTTTAATGCTAGTGCCTTTCCTCTGTTAATCATTTCTAATTTATTCTCTGACTCTTCCCTCTCCCCGTGCCAAGCGTGCATAGTTGCTTGCATGTTGTCTCACCCATTAGACTGTGAGCTCCTTAAAAGCAGGGACTGGCTTTTTTACTTTGTTCATATCCCCAGTGCTATACAAAGTACCTAGCACAGAGTAGGCAAGTAATAAACGCATATTAAGTGACTGATTCCAACACTAGTGCTCTTTCCATCACACTACATTGACTCTCATGTTTTCAGAACAGGGCTAATTTAGCAGCCAGAACTGGAAAGACCAAGTAAAAAAGGCAATTAGGAAAGATGCCTACATAGTTAATAACAGGAAGTTTGGGCAGGCGGACAAGACTGGGGGTCAGGGAAATCTGGCTGTTGATACTAAAAGGTACTCAGGCCCAGGGCTGCTGCGGGAAGCAAGGTAATTCTTAAGTTATTAAGCAGGAATGAAGCCAAGATCCCAGTCCCTGGAGCCAGGGTGTAAGATCAAAGATGCTAGGCTACTGAATAATATAGGTCTCTGGACATTTTAATTCATTTACCTGGAGGCTTCAAGTTGATCCTAGAAGTGGGAGGGCAGAGAGCTAATTTTCCAGGTTAAGTGGCTCCAGCTGTGAATACTTATAGACAAGGTGCTGGGTAGGTGATTCTATCACACTCTTATTTAAAATATAAGCATGCTATTTACGCTAATCAAATACTTGTTCATCCCTTATACATATGAAGGTAAGCTAATTTACCATCTGCTACAAAGTTTCTTCCAATTCTAGTTTCCATGTTGCCATGGGGGAAGAAATATATTTAACTTGTATAGTACTTTGTGTACCAAATGGTTTAGTAGTTTTAAAATATTCAGACCTGGAGACCATTTGGCTCCTGCTTTCCTACGGGGCAGATCCCACACTTGCTCTTTACTCAGGGCATACAGGAATGAAACTTGCCAGCAGTGACACAATGCAGAAATTTCTCAGTGATCACCTTTCAGATATCCAGGTTTCCCCAGACAGTGATCCCAGGGTGGCCTGGGACTTCTATAGCAGCTCTGCATTGGAGGGGAAGGTCAGGGCCAAACTTGAACTTCTGGACCATTCCGTGGTCTCCCTCCCCACCCCCAACCCCAGCCTCAGACAACTTCATATTTGAGTTCTCAGAAAAGCTACCTCCCACTTACAAGCTCCTACCTTTTCTCAGATGTCCTAAAGAGACTGAAGCTTTCCTCCCCAACGTTTCAGTCCTGCTTCCCTCACTTTGACATCATCACCTTGTCCAATGTGGAGTTCTGCAGGCAGGTGTGGTCTCCAGTCAGCTCTTCATCCCTGCCAAGGGTGCTGGGAGCCTGGACTCCAGCCCCCTGGCCAGCACTGCTGTGATCTGCTGTGAGCCTGAGGAGCTGCAGCAACTAGGCTCTGAGACTGAATTCCAGTCCAGAACAGCTGCCAGGCTTCCCCACCAGCCTTCACCTCTCTCCCCCTCCTCTTTTTCAGACTGACAGCAGTATGAGGCAGTAATACAGACAACTAGAAGCAGCTTTATCAATACCAGCATCAGTGACCAGAGTCTTTGGGTTCCACTAGTTGTGGTCAAAGGGGGGAAAATGCATCCTTGGTCTCTAAAGATCGGAGAGGACCCACAATGACCGAGAGAGGGGATGGGGTATCCTCAACTCAGCTCGCCTCACCCTCTTAAGCAAGGAGCCAAGTACCAGCCTGGTGTCTTTGGTATCTGGCCTTGGGATGGGTTCAGGGATCTGTGGGCACTAGTGACTAAGCCCCAAGCAGACAGTGGCAGACCCAGGTGCAGTTGGTGTTGCCAGTCCTAGTAGAGAACATAGAAAACGTTTTTCTATTTTTTATAATTTGTAATTTATTAATTTATAATTTATATAATGTGTAGTTTATTAGTCACAAGAATATCTACATACAAATGAAAAATAATAATACAAGTGAATGTTCATTTAATACAACAAGTTTTTGGTAGGGTAATAGATCTATTGTGCAACTAGCTAAAGCTTTTTTTTTCCACATAGGTTTTGGTGCATCTTCTCGCTGAAGTTTTCTGATTGCTTCCCTACAATTTCTAGCTCTCTGGTGTTCCTCATAGCTCATGGCATGACCACTTGTGGAGAATCAGGCCAATATGGGTCATCATAGGGAATCATTTAGGAAAGAGAAAACAGTCATTTTGGGAGCTCTGTCTAGAAGGTTTCATTACAAACTTGAGGTCAAAACGGCCAAGCCCAGAGAATTAAGTTTCTAAATTCCTTGGTTCAGGATCATCCAACTGCAAACACTCATCAAGGGCTAGGTTAGCCATGTTGGATCTAGACTTTTTTATTTTGCCCCAGTTCAGTTTTATATTGAATGCCCTCTCCTCTTCCTCCTCCTCCTCCTCCTCCTTCTCCTCCTTTTACTCCTTCTCCTCCTCCTCTGACTCCTCCTACTGCTGCTGCTACTACAAAAAAGGGCAAAATTAGTACCAATAGCATTACCTGTTGTTATAGGGGGAAGGAAGCAAACCAAACTTCAAATATTAAGATTGAATAATAAAATGAAAGGGAATGAAAAGGAAAGAAAGAATTATAAGAGCCAGTGGTGAATGATTGAAAGTCTTATCCTACACATCTGGACCTCCTTTCTTCAGTCAAACCAGGGTGCAACGAATGGCTCTTAAAATTTTTTTTCTTCTCTCTTCATTTTTTCTTTATAAAGAGAGGAGTGTGTGTGTGTGTGTGTGTGTGTGTGTGTGTGTGTGTGTGGTGGGCAAATCCAGGGAAAATTGCAAGAGTATGTGATGGAGGAAAATAGAAATATGCATTCATTATGGTGTATATGAATGTATCGAATGTACATCTGAAAGAGAGAAGGGTGGTAAAATGAATTAGAAAAAAAGAATCCAATACTAATGTTTTAAAGAAACTGGTATTTAAGCCATTCCCCAATAGATAGCCAAAGGACATTTTGTTCTCAAAAGAACACAAATCATTTATAACTACATGAGAAAACTTTTCCAAATCACTAATAATTAGGAAAATGTACATCAAAATGACTTTGAAGTTTTACCTCACACCCAACAAATTGGCAAAAATAACCAAAAACAATGTTAATAGTCAATATTGGAGGGGCCTGTAGAAAGACAGACATACTAAATACATCAGTGAATTTTAAGACACATTTTGGGCAGCAATATCAAATTACAAAAATGAAGTTACGAAAATATCCTTATCCTTTCAACCAGAAAATACATTACTAGGTTTATACCCCAAGGAAACCAACAGAAAGTCCTCATATTCTCCAAATAATTTACAGTAGCACTTTTGTGATAAATAAGAGTTAGAAACAAAGTGGATGACCATTTATCAAGAAATCACTAAATACATGGTGGTATATGAATGAAATGTAACATAATGGTTCTATAAAAAAAGATGAGTGATGAATACAGAGAAACATAGAAAGATGAACTAATGTAGAGTGAAGTAATTAAGCCAAGAATACAACATACACAGTAACTACAAAATGTAAATGAAGAGAGACACACCAAAACAGAAACAGCAACAACAAAGTAAATGTAACAAAATAATAAAGATTGAGCAGGACTCAAATTTAAAAAAATATGAGAAGACCTCCCCCAACTGGTCTCTTTGTGGAGGTGGGAAGTGTGCAAGTGTACCCATTATTGCATAGGTTATCAGCCTTTTTCAGGGTATCAATGAATTGTTCTGACTTATTTTTCCTTTCTAACAAAGCTATTTGTCTCATGGGATGGCTCCAGGGTGGGGGGAGGGGGAGAGAAACTTGGAATATCTATGGTATTGAAGAAATATAAAACATCCATATTTCTATTGAAAGAGAAACTATTGAAACATAAAGATTCCCACAGACAAAATGGGGCTGGGATAAATTCATTCCAGCAAAGGTAGAAATCATAATCTCAGAAAAGACAACAACTGAAAGAACTTATGATTATAAGAGAAGCAAGTAAACTATGTGCTTAAAGGCACCAGAGACAATACAATATCAAATACACACATGCACACACACACACACAAACACAGAATGCTACAGCATAGGAAAAACTAATCATTCTTCATAGAGAAATAATAGCAAACTCCAATAGTGTAGCCAAGTTCATTCAATGCCAGCTATCTAAACCATATATTTAAACCACATGTACTTTGGAGGGCTAGAAATTGCCTTTTAAATTTGTGTTTTTGAGGATGAAATGTATTGGGTTTTTTGAGGCTAAGTTGAAGGTGACAACTCCGCAAGAGTAGCAAATCATGAGAAATTAATAAATGGTGAAGGAGGGTTAAAGCGTGACTGGTAAACTGTAAAAATAATCTGGACTTCCCTATTCAGAGAAAAGAAAAGTGAAGATAGCAAAAGGGGGAAAGTCTTGAGGACTAAATTACCCTGCAGGACAAGAACTGTAGCTTTATCCTTTCAGTCCTCTTTTGTGAGGTTAAACTTTCAATAACTTATATTAAAAGATTCCTGTTTTTGTTGTCCTGACAACAGTCTGGCAAAGCTTAGGAAAGTTCATCACCAGCTATTGGCCCCCACTTACATCATGAATTTTGAGCCCTAATAAATCATGACATCTTCTAAGGTTCATATCTAAATTGGAAGTGAAAGGAGCCACAGTTCCAGTCATAGGGAATCTATACCTCTTTGTACCACTATATCCAAAGAAATGTGACAGAAAATATTTTTTCCTAGATTGTGTACTGGTGCAGACTAGAAATAATTGTCTCAATTTCATCTGCCTTTGGTGCAAGGAAATAAAAGGTTTAATCATAAACAAGCAGAAAGTAATCTTGCAATGGTTTAGAAAGCTACACTGATGTGCCATGAAATTTCTCAATGGTAGCATTGATTTTACTTCATTCTGATCGGACTATGTCACCCTCTCTCTACATAATAAAAGATCATGAATGACTCCTTGTTGCCCCTAAAATAAAATTCAGTTTCAATCTGGCATTTAAAGTCTTCCACAGGGGTGGAGCCAAGATGGCAGCATAGAAGCAGCAAAGCACCGCAGCTCCCACACAAACACCTTAAAAATGCATACAATGGGACTCTAAAACAGATTTTCAAGCTCCAAAACTCTCCAAAAGACAGAAAACACATCTGTTGCTACAGGCAGCTCAGCAGGTGGGGCTCTACACAGCAGTCTGGGAGCCGCAGCCGAAACCCTGGCCAGGTCAGTCCCTGGGGCAGTCAGGCAGAGTCCAGTCTATAGTAGAGCAGATCGCCTGCACTGGAGGCACAGTTACCACATTTATCAGGCCAGAAGAAAAAAAGGCTAAGAGAAAGGTCAGTGGATTTGGCTAAATTTGGGGAAGAGCGGGTCCGGCCAAACTGCTCCCAGGGCAAGGAAGCAGCGTGAGGCGGCTGTAGCAGCAGGAAGGGCTGAGAGCAGCAGCAACGGCTGAGAGCTGCAGTGGCCTCCACTGGGCTGCTTCAGAGACCTTGGCCTGCAGGTAGCAGGGGGCTAAGGTGATTGATCAGGGTCAAGGGCTCTTGCGTTGAGCCGCCTGGATCTGGGTCATGGTCTTTAGTGGTGGTCCTGGGGTGTGTTTTCGGTGAGCCAAAGTTGGTGGGGGGCTGCAGCACACCACTAATAGCTCTGGCAGCTGTGAAGTCCCCAGTGATTTGGGACAGAGCTTTCCCCCTCCAAGAAGCACAGTTTCACAGAGCTAAAAACTCAAGCAATTAATAGACTGGCCAACATGAGAAAAAGGAAGCAAGGTAGGAACAGCAGTAAAACTCTAGAATCCTTTTTTATGACAAAAAAGATCAAAGCATGGAGTGGGAGGAAGACAACTCAGTCAGAACTCCCTCACCAAATGCTTCCAAGACACTGGAAGAATGCTTATTAGCTATGGATCAACTTAGAAAGGACTTTGAAAACCAAATAAGAGAAGTGGAGGAAAAACTT
>CM053594.1:335185233-335215150 GCA_028646575.1 Pseudocheirus occidentalis
GCTTTGGCTCACTGAAAGCACACCCCAGGACCACCACTCAAGACCACGATCCAAATCCAGGCCGCTCAACGCAAGAGCCCTTGGCCCTGATGGATCGCCTCAGCCCCCCTGCTATCTGCAGGCCGAGGGCTCTGAAGCAGCCCAGTGGAAGCCGCTGCTGCTCCATTCCTGCTGCTACAGTCGCCTCCCACTTCTTCCTTGCCCTGGGAGCAGTTTGGCCAGACCCGCTATTCTCCTCCCGAGTTAGCAAAATCCACTGACCTTTCTCTTAGCCTTTTTTTTCTTCTGGCCTGATAAATGTGGTAACTGTGCCTTCAGTGCAGCCAATTGGCTCTCCTATAGACACAGCTCCCCACCCAATGCCCCAGGGCCTGACCCAGCCAGGGTTTTCGGCCGCGGCTCCCAGACTGCTGCGAAGAGCCCCATCTGCTGAGCTGCCTGTAGCAACAGATGTGATTTCTGTCTTTTGGAGAGTTTTTGGAGCTTGAAAATCTGTTTAGAATCCCATTTTATGAGTTTTTTAGCGTATTTGTGTGGTAGCTGCGGTGCTTTGCTGCTTCTACACCGCCATCTTGGCTCTGCCCCCGAAATAAGCTATCATTAATCACTCCTTCTCTTCCTAGAGACAATAGTATTGGGGAGATTATGCCCTTGAGGTGTAGGGAGGGTAACATTTGTATGTTTGCTCTTTTTTGCATCTTTAAATTCATTTTTTTAAAGCTAATCTTACTATTAAGTGGTTAAATGGAGGTAGGGAATTTGGATTTCTAAAATTGAGGGAACACAGTTAGTGAAGGCTTCATTAAATACAGAGCCAAGATTATTCCTCCCCACCCCCACCCATCAAAATTCTGAGGGGTACTGAAAAACCCTGGGAGTTTGGAAAATGTCAGACATTTGACATTCAAGCAGTGGTGGTTAGAGAATTTCTGCTACCTTTTCTTATGCCTTGATTTCCTTTGATGTATTTGCTTATTAAAGTCCTAGTTACCATGATGATTGGTGTTTTATAAGCTTCAAGATTGTTTTAAGATTTGCCATCATCACAAATAATTTGTCTTACATCACTGATTGTTCATGGGAGGAGATAAGGGTCATTTCTCATTAATGTCCTGAGTTTTCCCAAACCACTTAAGGAGGTTTTCAGATATAAACATTTCTTTGGTGGTATCTGAGGGAGTCACCTCTTAAATGAGCTTGTGGGCAAGACCTTTGGTGCCTTTTTGAGAGGATACGAGAGCATACAGACTGACTGCCTTGGATTCAGGAAAATCAGAAAATTCGGGAAAATCTACTCTCATCAGAGGATCTAGGCCTCTTCAAGGAAATCTTAACAAAGCTAGCTCCCTCCCTTAGATTTCATTTTCACTTCCTCCTGTCCAGAAGACAAGTTTGTACATAAGGTCTTGTTTTGGGAATAGAAGTATAGAGGTTATGTCCATGTGCAATCTCTTCCCACTAAAACCTAGAAATGGTCAACTTGGGACATTGGCATAGGTATCTTGCATATTTTTACATAATGCCTGAGAGAATCAGTAAGGATAATAAGAGATATCATACAGAAGAACATAGCAGAAGAAGATACACACATGTCCATTCAGACCCAAAAGGGAGTTCTTTGGAGCTTGCTTCTTAGGTGATTCCAAGTTGAAGAGGTCATAGCAAAGTATTATAGCAAGTAGGCTCTGTTATATAGTCAATGTGATACCCACAACAGCTGCTATGAATATGCATATTTATTTTCAGGTTTGAATTTCAAGATACAGCAGACTCTCTTCTTTGAAGACAAAATCAAGATATTTATTCATATACCTGAAAGCCAAGTCCACCATGGTAATAAAAAAGTTGGTACACATTACCAATGCTGGGAGCACCACCATCCCCAAGCCTTCCCTCTGTCAGGTCTCCCCACAAACAAGCTCCCTTAGGCAAAATTCCTCCCTCTTTCACTCACTCCAGCTGCTCTGCCTCAGCTCTCTTCCAGCTTCTACTCAACTCTGCCTCACTGTTTGCTCTCTACTCATGCTCTGTTTAATAAGCTCCTCCCCATGCATAGAGCTCCATGTGACTCAGCTGTGGGATGGGCCAGAACTCAAAGCAGGTCATATAGGCCTATTAAGGGGCAGGGAAGATATTCAGATTCCCTTAACATTACATCTGTCCTACTATTCCAGAGCAAGGCAAACTAAATCTCCCCCTCGGAATTCCAGGATACCTGAAAGGTTAAAGATGTCCATTTTCTGCTGCCATTGGCTTGACCCTCCTACTGGTGTGTCTGTCTTCACTTACCCAGTGCCTACTATTAGGTTCTGGTGACTAACATTTATTTAGACATTTGACATTCACTTTTACAAAGGAATGTTTACTTCAAAGATACAGAAAAAACAAAAATACAACTATTTCCCAACATACTAAAAGGACATGCTCTCCCCTTCCTACTTTGACCTCTAGAGGAAAATAGGCTTAAACTTAGTTCACTTTCTAAATAGTATCTGTCCCTCTATGTTTACATGCAGATGCTGCATAACTAATAGATGAATCTTTGCCTCAACTACCACTGGACTTAGAAACAAATGTCATTCCCAAAGAAGATTCCTTGCTGCTCTGAGCTTAAAAAATGGAGTCACTAAAGAGTAATTATCCCCTATCCCAATATTTTCTTCTTTCTCCCTTCTTGGAACAATGTTCTATATTCAGTAAGTGTCTCATGAATGTTTATTGATTAACTGAACTCCTTCCTCTCTGTTTTTGTAAAAGTTATCAACCATACTTGGACTACACTCCCTTCCCCTCTTAGAATTCTTAATTTATTTCAAAGCCATGCTCAAATGTCTTTAAATGCCAATATGATATTAAAATGTTTATAATTTGGGCATATAAAAATCAACTACACTTTTTAAATTATAGCAATATTTGCTTCTCTAGAATATAAGGACCAGCCCTTCTACTGAAATACTTTTGTAAATAACGTTGCTGGTGGATAGGAGGATAAAGTACGGTCTGTAATTTTAGGACAAAATTCCAGTGGATCTGTAAAGGAGCCAATCATCCTGAGAGGCGATATTTGGCCCAGTGCCCAACACTTTGGATAGCAGAAAGTCATAGCGATTAATCTATTACTGTATGTATATGTATGTGCACATGAGTGTGCATGGACATGTGCATTTCAAGGCATATTTTCCCTCCTAAAATATGTTTCTTTTTTCATTTTTTTTCTCTTGCTTCTTTTTCTTAGATGCCACCACAGTCTTCTTAAACACTCAGTTGACGATCATTTTCTAAATATCTGCTATATGTCAGTCCCTATGCTAAGCACAGAAAACAATTTATAAGTTCAGAAAAAGAAAAAGAAAAAGAATTCCTTCTCTCAAATAACCCACGGTCTAACAGGAGAGACAACATGCAAACAATGTTGTACAAACAAATTATGTACATGATAAACTGGGAATAATCTCAGAGGAAGGCACTAAGTTTAAGGAGAAATGAGAAAAGCTTCTTAAAGAACTTTATATAAGACTTGAAGGTAGGCAGGGGAAGCTAGGAAACAGATGAAATGAGAGAGCATTCCAGGAATGTGAAAGAGTCATGCGAATCAAGAGATTTTTCAAGGAAGAGCAATGGATCATGGAGTATACAATGGAGAGTAAGGTACAGGAAAATGGGAAACATAGGAGAGTACAGTGACTCATGTGGTACCAAAGTGGCAGGGGCCAGATTCCATGGTTTTTACTCTTGCAGCTGCTATTTTTTTAATGCCCTTGGGTGGCCAGGAAGCAGTTGCCAATCAGTCCCAGGAACAGTTTTGTTTCCTCTTAGCAAAAATTAATTCCCTGCCTAAGGAAGAAAGGAGGTATGGGTCTAACCCATGTTTCAGGGAAATACTGGTAGATATTATTGCTGTCACACTGAGACTCAAGGCCATTTACCACCCTGGTTGCCATTTTATTGGACATTGTTTGATCAATGTCCTTTTTAAACCACAGATCCCAGAACTGAACACAATATCCCAGATGAAGTCTGATGAGGGCATAGCAGAGCTGTTTGGATTGGTTAAGGGATTCTAAATTCACCTAACCCAGTGGTTCTCAACCTTCCTAATGCCGTGATCCTTTAATATTCTTATGTGGGCATATTTGCATGTGGGCAGACTCACTTGGAGATGGATAGAGGAGCCACGTCACATATTTCTGATGATCTTAGGCAACCCCTGTGACCCCTGTGAAAGGGTCATTCGACCTCCAAAGGGGTCATGACCCACAGGTTGAGAACCGCTGACCTAACCTATTCTTTCTGATAATGGACTATGTATGCATTCTTGCCATCTTTTCTGTCATGCCTGCCTACCCTACTCCCACCAATTTTCACCTCTTGCTCTGGGAATAGCAATCAAATAAATATTACCATCATTTCTGGAAAGGTCCAGGGGCCACATTGGAACCAGTTTTGACTAGATTATTAAAGCTTATTGTTACATTTTTCATGTGAAGAATTACACCAGTGAAATCAGCCAACATTACAAATCAAGGCTCAAATGATTTTTTGTTGATTGTCTAGACTTAAAGTGATACAGAAAATGTTAACAAGCCAGATTTAACTTAAAAGCATGTGACACATAAAATACCAGGAACTATTAACCAATGAAACTAGCTTAATTGAATGTGTTATAAATACTGATACTCCTACGGTGCCTGAAGCACTACGCTTTTTTGTTCTTACCCTCTGACCCTTCCTTCTTTGTTTCTTCTTTCAAAACGATGTTCTACGAAGCTTTCTCTTTAGCCCAGATTCCTTCTCTCTACCTTGTAGGGCTCATTCACTTGCACAATTTCAATGATCATGTCTCTGCAATTGATACTCAACTGCCACCCCAGCCTCTCTGCAGAGATCCAGACCCACATTTTTAGTTGTCTCTTGGACATCTCCACATGACTCTCTAGACAGGACTTCAAATTCAACATATCTAACTAAAATAACTTGTATTATATCCTCTTCCCCCCCTCCCCCAAAAAATCCTCATTCTGACTTTCCTATTTTTTTTTGTTGTTGTTGTTACCATCATCAGCCTAGTCACCAATGTTCAAAACCATGGCATTAATGTTTACTTTTATCTCTGCAATTTGTACATTGAATCAGACACCAAATCTTGCCCCGTCTCCCTTTGCAATATCTTTAAATACTGTGCTGTCTTTTCTATTCCAACTGATACAATGTTATCACTGGCTTTGCCTCAGTGAATTTAATCAATTCTTTTGATTGGTCTCCTTCAAGACCCAGGTAAAATGTTACCTCTAGAGGGCTCAAAACATTTTGTAACCATCTTGTGCTTGTTACTGTCCTATTTTATTTATCCCTACAATCACCACATATTTAAGCCACCACATGGCATGCTCATTTGTGCTTCATATCCTACCTGTTATATGAAAGTAGGGACTATGCATTAATTTTTTTAATCTCCATCAAAAATGTTGGAAAATATGGAACAGTATTTAGAAATGTAAATGGTCATAGACTCATAGACCATTTAAAAAAACTTCAGCATGTATATCATAAATACTTTCTTTAAGAAGAGAATCAGAAGACACTTGAAATGGTGAGCACTGAAAAAACATTACCTAACAATGAAATTGACCATATCTGAACAAAACAGGAAACAATTTGGGCATCTTTAAAGAGCTGTGAGCAGTCAGAGCATCAACTATATAGAGAAAAGGTCAAAATAGCACTAAAATAGCACTAAATATAACAAAACAAGCTATGTAAATGACCTAATGATTCTGGAAAACAATGCAAAATAAAATAAATGTGTACTATTGAGTGTTACATAACTACTTTCAATATAAGCACTGAAGAATCAAAAAAGAGATCAACTTTGGTACCTATGTCAAATTTTTAAAAATTGCCTGTAATCATCATTTCCTTAAGAAGTTTAACTGATGTGAGACATCTCCCCCGAAAAAATCAAAAAAGTCCGGAAACTATCTCAGTTTCTCAGAACAGCTGATCTTTTTAATAAACAGAAAGACAGAACAGGTGAAGGTAAAATAGAAGTTCATTTACATTACAGTTTAGGCAAGAATAGTGGAAATGTATGAGTAGTACAACCTCACAAAAGTTGCAAAACGCAATGGCAGGCAAAATTACCCTTCAGAAAGTTTGATGTCAGACCCAAACTGAAAACATTGCAAGATGGAATTCTTTTTCTTTTAATTTTTCCTTTTTTTGCTTATTTTTAGTTTTCAACATTCATTTCAACAAGATTTTGAGTTACAAATTTTCTCCCCATCTTTCCCCTACCACCACCTTGAAATAGTGAGCTTACTGAATACCCCTTCCTGTAATCCGCTCTCTCTTATATCCTCCCCTATCCCCCTTCTAATGTTCTAGTAGGGCAAGATGGATTTCTATACTAAAGATGAAACTCTTATGGAAAGCAAACATGTGAAGTCAAACACATCACCTTGCATTTCTTAGCTATTTCTTCTCATGACTGATGAAAGAGGAATCATGTTGTTATTCTAAAAGCTCAATACACAGTATGAGGAAGTAGAAATAGCACTCAGGAAAATAGCATTGCATTCCAAGACTCATGATGAAAAATATTATCTACATCCAGAGAAAGAACTATGTAGTCTGAATGCAGATTGAAGCATACCATTTTCTCTTTTTTTGGCTTCTTCTTTCTCATGTTTTTTCCCTCTTTGGTTCTAATTCTTCCTTACAACATGACTAATGTGGAAATGTTAAAAAAAGAAGAGAAAAGAAAATAGCATTGTAAAAAGTAGGAAAATTTGGCTAATACATGGAAACACATGGATTTATGTCCACGGTAAAGAAGACATAATTCTTAGAGCTATCATGGATTAGTTTTTAAGTAATAATAAAAGAAGTCATGTATTGAATTTTTACCCCAAAAATGTGATAAAAAAGGAATCAGTTATTATGAATCCATAAACAAATGTTCTATTCTCTATTAAATCTGTGAGAATACACTATATAGATGGAATAAACATAATTTTTATTTGGAATATCATCAAGAGTGGGTGAGGGGAATCCTTAATCCTGTAAATTCTTATTCACTCATATATTATCGAATACGTTAGACAAATATGAACCATGGGTACCATTGAGTGTAACCTTTCAATATAACCATTGAAGAATCAAAAAGAAATCAGCTTATTACCTATGGCAACGAACCTGTCTTGCCAGGTTCTTGGCTCATAAACTTATTCTGTTATACCTAAGAGCTTTTGATTCACTGTACAGTGTTCATCTCACCCTATTCTTGTAGTATCTTCTGTTTATCAAATTGAGCTGGATTAGGGTATGATCACAAAGTGCCTCCAAAGTACTGTCATCTCCTTTGTAAATTATTACCTTTATAACTTCTGTTGTCTAAACATGAGGTAGTCCACATCTCTCACTTTCAATCCAGACCTGAACATTTCCAAAGACTTCAATCTGAGCTGGTAACCTTAACCACATAACAGAGTTTAGCAGCCAGTAGTTTTCTTTACAGGGACAGGATTCAAAATAGAAATAAGGACTTGGGGGCATCAAAGGTGGCACAGTGAATAGAGCACTAGCCCTGGAATCAGGAGGAGCTAAGTTCAAATCTAGACTCAGACACTTAACACTTACTAGCCGTGTGACCTCGGGCAAGTCACTTAACCCCAATTGCCCTACCCTCCACCCTCCAAAAAGCAAGAAAAGAAGAAAAAAAAAGAAATAGGGACTTAAATGATGACTTAACTGGCAAAGAGAAATCACTACACCAGTGAAGGGTGTTACAATCTCTGAAACTTAAATTAATTTAGAATTGTCTTGAGAACAGAGAGCTTATGACTTACCCCAGGTCATAGCACGAAGACGTGTCAGAGTGTCAGAGACTGAATTTGAACAAAAGAGCTTTTGATTACAAGGTCATTTCTTTATTTCATCACATCTCACTTCTTCATAGAACTAAATATAATGAAAACATGAACTGGTAAATCTCAAAACCACCAGCACAGAACTTAAAACTGCATCATCTTTAGTTAATTAATTTTTATGGATAATAAAAGACTCAAGTACATTTCATACATTTCAAAAATTATTTTAGGATCTTTTCTAAGTTTTATTCTGATTTTCCAAATACTTCAAAGAATAAGAATAATCATTTTTCTTTCATATGGATTTAGGGAAATGTAGCTAGTTTGGGGCAATAAGCAGTTCCCTATGACAAAGATGGTCATGTCTTGCCCTTACCAAACTGGCTAAAGGGTAAATAGAAAATCACTGTACTGTCAATATAACTCACTTTCTTTTGGACTTGGTTTTACCGTTAGTTAAATTACTTCAGGTTTTGTTTGTTTTATGATTTAAAAAATGAAAGGTTCAAACTAGACCAGGAGTTTTTTACCTCCCAAAGCGGGCCATGACAAAAATAATAATTAAGAACCCTTAGATCAGAAAGACGATATGAAGTCTCTTCTTACTCTAAAATTCTGTTATTCAAAGATATCTGCTATATGGGCTACTTCAGTGTCTCTTCTTATCAATAATTAAAAATAAAGGGTTTTTTAACTTGAATTATGTGGATGCCTTTTGTCTTCATGTCATAGACATGTCTAAATTTAGCAGTCCAAATCCCAAAATGGAATTGAAGCTTTTATTGTAACAAAAACAAGAAAGGCCACATGTCTGACTTTGTATATAACATTCTGTGCCTTTAATTCTGTACCCTGCCCCTATGTCTTTTTTTTTCTTTTTTTTGTTTCTTTTAGTCTGCTTAACATTTATCCTTTCTCTAACAAGTTTGAAGTGTGTACAGAAATGGGGGTAGCCACACTGGGGGAATGATGAAGTCCTGAAGCCAGTTGAGAAAGATTTCCCTCCTGGGTCCCCTTATTAAATAGAGAATCTGGGAACAGTTTTCTGATATCCATCCTTCATCTACTCTAATCAAAGGTTAAGGAGTGGAGCAAGTAGTGGAGAGTACTGAGAAGGTATGAGTTTTAGAGTTCATGTGATCTTATGGGATGATAAATTTCTGGAACATGATGGATTCCAAGTGAGCAACCAGGTTGAAAGTGAAGGTGTCCATTTCCTTCATGCCTTCATGCACACAGATAATAACAGCTTCCCTATTTGTGCGAAGGAACAAAGTAGGTTCTCAGGAGAAAATTTTGTATTAACACCATTTACCGTGTTTTCTGAGAATAGTAGTAGCTGTCTTCCGGGGACCATTTTGAAGAGAAGTTGGAAAAGGTCATTGTTGTTGATCGTGTTGTAGTTCTTTTTTTTTCTTTTCCATTAAAAAAAGAGTTGTGACAATTTATTTTGTCCTGCTCAGTTTTCATCTTTTATTTCTTGAAACATAACTGGAAAAATAAGCTTAAAAAAAGCCATTGTGCTTTAAATGGAGCTACTTGACTACGCCTTTGAACCCAAATCATTCTGCTTTTCACTGAATGACCAGGCTAATAATCACCTGAGCTCAAGTCTCTGTGGCTCATTGTTTAGATTTTGATGGTTTAGAATGAGTGTACATAGGAATAGGGTTTGGGGTTTTTTTGGTTTTTGTTTTTTGCTTTTTGGAGGGGGGAAGGCAGGGCATTCAGGGTTAAGTAACTTGCCTAAGGTCACATGGCTAGTAAGTGGCAAGTGTCTGAGGCCTAATTTGAACTCAGGTCCTCCTGACTCCAGGTCTGGTGCTTTATTCACTCTTCCACCTAGCTGCCCCTAGCAATAATTTTTCTGCTCTGTCCTGAGACTCTGAGGGTCTTCCCCACCCAGACTGATATCGTCAGGATGATAAATTAGGCCATCTTTTGTCTCAATTCTTATCCAGCCCTTAGTCATTGAATGGGCATGACCTCAGACAAACTGAGACCTGGAAGAGACCTTAATCTAGAAATGCCAAGGTCTCTCACACCACTGCATCCTGCACCATCTTGACCTTTGTCTTGTCATTGGATTCTGATGATGCTGGAGGAGAGAATGAGATTGACAATTTTGTGAAGCTCTGTTTCACTCAAATCTAAGACCAGACTTCACCGTCATGATGGCAGTGGCATCCTACAAAAATGAAGGAAGAACATTTAGGTGGTTCAATGGATAAAGCACCAGTCCTGGAGTCAGGAGGACCTGAGAACCTGAGTTCAGATCTGATCTCAGACCGTTACTAGTTGTGTGATTTGGGGCAGGTCATTAAAAAAACCCTCAATGACAACAAAAACCAAGCCCTCAAAGAATGGAGGGCAAACAACAACAATAATAAAATACCCTCCACACCTTCTATTCGTCTTATATTTCTGTGTCATCTCTAGTCATCCTGATCTATGTATATATATCTCACCATTGGACCCAGATGGCTCCAGAGGAGAAAGTGAGGCTGGTGACTTTGCACAGCCTTCCCTCACTCAAATCCAGTGAAATTGTAAGTTGTGGCACCACCTCCCTGATGTCATGGTCCTCTTTGAGAATGAAGAAGAATCAACAACAGTCATATTCATAAGATACCACAATACTTCTAAATTCTCAAATTAGAAAAACAAGGAAAATCTCCCTAATCAAAGTCCTTCTATAGACATACAGGGAACCATAAGATGTTGAGGTATAAGGTTATGGATGTGCAAAACCCCAAAAGTACCAACATGCTGGGTCCTGCCTAATCCGACTCAAGCCTTCTCTCAGCCAAAGAAAAGCAAAGTTTATTAAAGGTTCCCCATAATTGGGTATACTCTTAAGGAGCCTTAGTATCTGCAACACTTGTACTGGACAAGCAGCCCCAATCATCTGACACAGAACAGAGTGAGTCTGCACTAGAGAATTCTTGGATTTCTTTTTCATGGAGGCAAGATGGGGTCTTATATACAGAAAGGTTGTGAGAGGAATCTAGGGGTGGTCTAGAGGAGGAGTTTGGGGAGGATCTTCAGGAGGAGTCAAATGAAGTCAGATTCTGGTAATGAGAGAATAAGGGTGGGAGTAGCTGGAGGCTACCAGGAGATGACAGACAGTGGAGGGCAAGGTTAGTCTAAGGGTAGCAAGATCTGGTATAGATATTTTGGTAGGATCAAAGGTGGGAAGTAGCTAGACAAAGGAGGGCTAGACTAGTAACAGATTTGGGTCCCAAGGTGTCGGACTCTGGAACACACCTAATGCCAGGTCCAGCGGGCTGGAGAACTTGGGGCTTAAACCCTGGAGAAGACAAACCTGGCAAAGAGGTTAAGCAAACAAAGACTAAAACAGGCACAAGAAAATTATAGCAAAAAGAACAATTTCCTTGGTAGGAATTAAAGATGACTATGGCAAGGCCAAAAGGCTGTCAGATACTCCTTTCCTTTCCAAATTGCTCCATTGACATTTAGCACATGGCAGGCAATACCAGCTTTTCAAAACAGGCAACAGCTCAAAAACAGGCTACAACTCCCAAAGCCTGTTCTCTCCTTCCATCATAGACTATTGGGTAAAGCACAGGAACTTTTGCCTCTCTATTCCATGTATTTTCCCTGTATATCATATTACTGGAATTTTCTCCCTCCTTATGTTTGTCTCCTGGCTTCCTTCAAGTGCCATCTAAAATTCTACCATCTATAAGAAATTTTCATGATTTCCCTCAACGCTAGTGCCTTGCCTCTGCTAATAATCTCTAATTATTCTGTATATATCTTCTTTGTACATAGTTATTCACATGTTCTCCTCCCCCCATTAAACTGTGATGTCATTGAGAGAAGAGATCATTTTGTTTTGTTTTGTTTTTATTTGTATCTATAATCCTTTATACAGTGCCTGGCAAATGATTGGTTCTTAATAAATGCTTGTTGATTTGTTGATCTCTTTGCTTCCTAACTTCTGTATTTTATCAATTCAGTTAATTGAATTTATATCATTCCATTCATCTCTCTTTTTCTATTTTGCTAATGTATGCTTTTAAGAAAATTACTTTTCCTTTGGGGTCTTCTTTAACTATGTTCCAGAAGTTTTGTTATGTTATATTGCCCCATTGTCATCATAGTTTTTCACATATTTGTTCTATTAGCTACTCATTGTTTAGAATTTCAGAATTGTTTTTATTTAGGTCTGTATCTTCTACCTGTGCTCACTGCACTGGTTACGATTTTTATTGCATTATAATCTATAAAGGATGTTTTCTGCATATCCTCTTTTTTTGCATTTCTTTTCCATTTCTCTGTGCCCTAGTGTGCTCTGCTTATGGGATCTTTCCCTGTAGGGCTGAGAAATCCAGCTATTCTTTAATAGTCCCATTTAAAAGATCAATACATTCACAAAGATTTATTAAGTATTTTTGTAAATAAATATTTATTAAATATTAAGTTGCTACTATGTGTCAGGAATTGAGCACTGCCTAGACACAAGAAGCTTACATTCTAATAAGGGAGGCAGGACAAGATGGTAAAGAGAAGGCAGTGGCTTGCCTGAATTCTCCCCCAAATCCCTTATGAATACCTTCAAATAATGCCACAAAACAATTCCTGGAGGAGCAGAATCCACAAAAATACAGGGTGAAATAATTTTCCAGCCAAATACAACTTAGAAGATTAGTGGGAAAGGTCTAGCACACCAGTGTGAGAGTAGAGCACAGTCCAGTGCATGTCATACCAGCATACACCAAGCTCCAAAAAATCAAGAGCAGGACGTGGGAAACACTGAATCTGTAGTAGCAGTGACTAATTCTGGAGCTGTCAGTTCATAGATGGTAAGGGAGTTGAATAATTATTCAGAAGGAGATTACAGGACTCTGCTACTTTGCCCAAACTTGGACCCAGGTCACAATCTTGGGAGGTACTCCCAGAATGAAGAGGAACACTAGCACACGAAAGCTTCCTGGACACAGTGGAGTGGGGAACCCTGGTCAAGTGCTTACAATTACTCGCAGACCAGAATATAGGCCAGGAGAGCAGTAAACACATCCTCTTACAACATATGATCTTGGAAAAACTGAAAGTTTACAGGTCCCTAGAAGTATCTCTGAAAACAGTTGCACCAAAAACCATGTGCCTTCGGACAGTGCATCTTCCACCCTGGAAACAGAGCCCCACTTTAACAAAGAGTTGAAAGTCAAGAAATGGACTGGAAAAATGAGCAAATAAGAAAAAATCTGATTATAGAAAGTTACTATGGTGACAAGGAAAATCAAAAGACACATACACAGAAGACAACAAAGTCAAACTTTCTACATCCAAAGCTTCAAAGAAAAATTTCAATTGGTCTTACGTCATGAAAAAGTACAGAAAGGATTTTAAAAATTAAGTAAAAGAAGTAGAGAAAAACTTGGGGAGAAAAATGAGAGTGATGTAAGGAAATCATGAAAAATTAGTCAAGAGCATGGTAACAAAGAAACCCAAAATAAAAATACTGAAGAAAATAACAACTTAAAAAGAAAATTGGCCAACTAGTAGAAGAGGTACAAAAACCAATGAGAAGAAGAATGCATTAAAAAGCAGAACTGGTCAAATGGGGATAAAAAGGCACAAAAATTCACTGAAGGAAAAAACGAACTTAAAAAGTAGAATTGACCAAATGGAAAAAGGAGGAACAAAACCTCATTGAAGAAAACAATCCCTCTAATAAGAGAGACAACAAGTACATATATAAGTATATGGGATAAGGATTAGAACTATGATTTATATGGAACTCCCAAATGGGAGTCCCTCTACCAATGAAGGTTAGGATTTTCTCTGTAATTTATAGTCTTAGAGAATTTACTAAACAATGAAAGGATATGACTAGCCCAGCATCACATAGCCAGCATATATCATAATCAGCACTTCAAGCTGTCTTTCTGGTTGGGTGACTAGTTTTTCATCCATCAGGGCATATTGCAGAATAAATATAAAGATAATAAATATGAATAAATACAAAGTAGCTACATGTAATGTAGTTTAAGAGGGAGAGTGTCATTATACAATATCTTTTTCTCATACACCTAGATTTGTTTATGTGATCTTAAAACTGTCATCAAAACTATCTCTTATCAGAATTATCTTAGACACTATATAAATGTTACACATATGTCATGCACATTTGCCCAACATAGGTGAGAAATGTTATCTATTTAATATGCATGCAAATGCAGATAACTTTATTGAAGATTATTTATATGGTGATGGAAGTAATGTTGGATAGAAATGATGTCACATGGTAAAAAAAATCCTTGTGTATCAATTTATGTAGCCAAGTTCCATTCTTTGCTCTTTCCATGATCATTTTCATTCACAATGGCCATGCTTTCTTATCTCTGGATCCATGTCCCCACCACTCTTTGGGATATCTTCAGAGCCTAGGGATCATATGTCCCTTCTCCTGGGTCAGGATGTTGTACATGGAGGCATGAATTTCTTCCCCAAAAGGTACTCTCCAAACTCACCAACTCTGTCCAAGATAAAACTCATCATGAGGATTCCCTTATCTATTTGTTAATGTAAACCTCCATGTATTTATAGAGTGCTCCATAAATGTGCCATCATTACAGAGTAGACAGGATATCTGGTTATGCAGTAGTTTTTTCTTCTTTATAAATTTAAGCAAATGAGAGTATCTTTTTCTCATACACCTAGATTTGTTTATGTGATCTTAAAACTGTCATCAAAACTATCTGTTATCAGAATTATCTTAGACACTATATAAATGTTACACATATGTCATGCACATTTGCCCAACACAGGTGAGAAATGTTATCTATTTAATATGCATGCAAATGCAGATAACTTTATTGAAGATTATTTATATGATTATCTTTACCTGACTGGCTGAATACATGTGGCAGATATTTTATTCATCCTCAGGTTTTACTGGACTGCATAAATAAACCACAGATTATGTTCATTATTCTGTAACCATTAATGATTAATGGGTACTGTAGGTAGGATTCCCTTGGGCTAGTAAGCCTCCTACACACTCCAGCTGCTCTTCATTGACTGAATAATATTTTTTTTATTGCTTCTTCCCTTTCCTGTTTGTCCTTTTGTTGAATCCATAGAAAAGCAACTTTCATTACTTGACCTCTTATAGCTGTACACATGCCTACGGTATTACAAACTCTTGGAATTGAAGGAAAATGGAGAATAAAGAATGGAAAGAAGAGTTTGCCAAGTTAGTGGAAAATGGAAGAGTCCCCTGCCTACCTTATTAGAACAAATCCCCCAGACATCTTTATTGTTGTCATATCTCCAAAGAAGTCTAGGTTTCGTTCAACTCACATAACGAAGATTCTGTTTGTTTCAATCATTTTTGGTTATTTATTATGTATATATTTGGTTTATAGATTATCATTTGTTTCTTTTTTCTATTGTCTGCCAAATCACTAGATCAGGAAATGATTTTTTAAATTGGTTGCTGGTTTCATGTATTTTCTGATCAAGAACTTGATCGTATTTAAGGCGTTCTCTGTCCTCATAATTGTATTAAAAATCATGGCATCATCTTCTAGCTAAAGGTGAGAAAAGCTGAACCAGAAAGATATATGGTAAAAGTCAAGTTCCAAATTCGTTGCTGATTGACAAGGCAGAGAGTTACGGTTTCCTGACTCTGATTGTAATGTTTTAATTTATCAAGGCACAAAATATAACTAATAGGATAATCTCTTTTGGAGAAATTGGGAAGTTACAAAAGTAATATTTATGGTGAAACATACAACATATGGCACACAGTAGGTATTAGAGATTGATTGCTTGATTATATCTTTTAACCATTTTACATACTAACACTGATTTTATTAAATACTGAATTGTGGAAATCCAATGATAAGAAATCAATAATTTTTATCAAAAAGGTAAACATCACGCAAACATCACAACTACTCTCTCTAATTTGCCTAGCCATCGTTGCAGGTTTTGTTTGTTTGTTTTTTTAAGGACAAAAAATGAATGCAAAGCAAGAAAAGTTCTTAAATGAACTGGGAGTAATAATATGCAAATATGGATTCTCCAGTTTGGGAAATCAACATAAGGGTGATATCAGTTCACAAAGAAATAAAATTCATTTTTAATAATCCTCCATGAAATTAAGTAGACTCAGCTGTAGGTGAAGATATTTTTTACACCCTTTTTACACCCAAGCTTAATGACAGCTGGCATCAAGGAAACCTGAGGGGACAAAGTCTATTAAGAATGTAAAAAATATATCCATTAAAATGAATCAATCTATGTTAGTGATACCATATGCCATCTCTAAATGCTACACATTTATCCTTCCTGAAATCTACAAGGACTGGTTCATTTCTAGACATTTAATAACTTTTAGAAGATGAGGAACAACAAAATTTGATACCCCCCATTTCATTACATACCTTAGGCTTATTACATATTCTAGTTTTCTGATTTCTCAAACCCAATAGCTACAAATCTGTAGATTTTACTCTCCCACACAGGATGTGTGTGTGGGCGGTGGGGGTGTTTGTGTGTATATATTAATTTTAGTATATTAATTTCACTGAAAATCAGTGAAAAACTGGAAGAATAAAAATGAGAAGTTATAACATGAAATTAACTCACTATATTCTGACCTACTTAGGCAAAAGAAAATGGACAAAAGAAGAGATATCAACACCATTTTCTAAAGATATTTCAATGATATTAATCATTTTCTGTTAGAAAAAGCTTTAAGGAGACTAAAAATATCTCCAGTGGCAAACTCTTGATCTCCTTGTTAAATTGAAATATATGGCAAAGACAACACATATTCTAAAATTTTATATACTAAACAATAGTTTAAAATATAATATATTTATAAATTTCTAGGTGAGAATATTGGGAAAGGGCCAGCAATATTGCCTTATAAATCAGTAAGAAGAAAAGGGGGAAAGCTCTTTTTATTGCAAACTTGAGAGAATTGTCTAAATAAGATCATCATAAGGCCATTTAAGAATGAGACTAGATGGAAAACAAAATAAATGCACTATATATATATATATATATGCATATATATATATGGACACACACACATATATATATATAAAGATTTTTATAATAAATTCTTCACCACAAATGACAGTGAAACTGCTTTTCATTTCTATAGTAACTTCACAGCCCTGTTTGTCTTGTATAAGACCCAATAGAAGTCTACACAATAGAAATCTGTGCTCAAAGTGACAATTGGAGGAAAGGAGCACAAGGAAGAATTGAATGGTTAATTCTCAAAGCATCTGAAGGGCATAAAAACATAACTCCTATTTGAAACCATCACACAAAAAATACCCCAGATATGCAGTAACAAATCTTGAAGTAATAAGATGTAAAACACCATCATATGATATAAAATGTACTAAAATAATGATAGGGGAGTCCATAACAGGCACCCTAGATCCAGTTTTACCAAGTGCATACCATACCAAAATGACATTCATTTTGAGTTTTCACTCTGGTGGTTTCTATTCCCCCAAATTGTAGTAGTGATCCAGTTTGACTCCATCCTACAAGAGGAGAAACTTTATAAATTGTGTAAACCGACCATAGGGATGGTAAATCACTTTGTGTGGAGAGACGATCTAACAGTGTCGAGCTCATCTTCCATACAAATGATTTAAGTGGGTTAAAATAGATACAAGAGGTAAGGAAAAAGGAACTGAATTAAGATTCTGCAAAGGAACTTGGGTTCCCTCATAAGTGAATCAATATTTTTTTGAAGGGGTAAAATATAAATCATTTAGGTAAGAAGAGTAAAAGCAAAAGACTAAACTGGAAATGTACTCCTTCCTGGGAGAGAGGGAATAGGAGGGGAGCAGAGGGGATCTGAGAGGAGAGAAGGGGAGGGATATGGACAGGAGGGGAGGGGAAAGAAGTGAAGGGGAAAAGAGAAGAGGGAAGTGAAGGTGAAGGCAGGGAGGGGGAAGGGAGAAGGGAAGAGAGAGTAGGGGAGGAGAGTGGAGGAGAAAATAATCCCTTCTGTCTTTTGACCCACCTGGGGGCTTTGAGATAGTAGGGTTAAATCAAGGGAGGGGAAGGATTTTGTTGCAGTAAGTCAACAATAGGCCTCATTATAGAAGGGGATATAATGTGGATGATTAAACTAGGTTTCCTCAGTAGAGAAGATGACAGGGGCTTCATAACAGGTTTTGTTCAATGAGAGTAAAAATCTCAGGAAACTATCTTCTCTGAGAAAGGTTTCTTCTATCCAGAAGCACATCTTGCCTCAGGAGATATGGAATCCCACCCTAGGAGAGAAGGTGCACAGATCTTGGGGTGAGGGAGAGCCTTCAGATAGTCTGGGGGATTTGAAAAGTGTTGGCCCCATGCACTGTGATGCAGAGTGGTATCTGTAACACCATGCTGCCTCCTTCATGAATTAGTAGTATTCATGGGAGTAAGGCTTAGAAGAAGAAGGCCCTTGCAAAAAAAAATTAAATTAAAAACACATAACAGATGGGGAAAAAAAGTGATAAACATCTCTCTCTCTCTCTCTCTCTCTCTCTCTCTCTCTCTCTCTCTCTCTCTCTCTCTTCCTCTCAAACTCCAACTCTCTTCTTCAGTCCAGCAGCCCAGCTCCCAGGTACTGAGACAATCCTGCTTCCTCCAGCAGGAAAATTCCAGTTCTGTCTGTCTGTCTCTGGAGTTCTTGCTTATATACACACACTGGCCTCTTGTCTCAGCCAATACCCTTCTTCAGTGTCAACAGGGGAGTTCACACCTTTTCAACAGGTGACAGGGCTCACACCTTCCACACTTAGCCCTAAGTTACTAAGTGCTAAGTATCTGCTAAACTGATTGCTGTTACAGAGGACCACAGAAAGAATAATTTGAAAATATGTATACATATGTGTGTAAATGTATATCATAGGAATGGGTGACATTTCAGAGCAAGCTAGATTGAGAAAGAAATAATGGACTATGTAAATAGATAATCCCCACCCAAAAAAGAACTATAATGAGTTCAAATAAATAAATTAAAATTCAAAATAAAATGACAGATAGGGTATAGAGGATTCTGAACTGAATTCTTACCTAAGCTGGAAGGGAAAATGATGAAAATGAAGAAACACAATTTAAGTAAACTTCAGCAACTTGGGATAAAGAAGTAAATGAGAGGAGGTGGAGCCTATGAAAAAATACTAAAATCAAGTTATTGTAAATACAGTCAACTTCAGTGACCAAATACTAGCCTAAAGGAAGGGAAAACAAATCGATACAAAGAAATTTAAATGGAGAATACTACCAATCTAACAATTATAACCTTGAATGAAAAATGAAATAAACCTTGTCCCTTCTACCACCAACAACCAAAAGAGAAAGAAAATAAATAAAAAAGCATAACCCAGCAGTTTGCTGGATATGTGAAACATTTTTAAAAAGAGAGAGACTAATACAGAATGATGGAAGGTCTGAAATAAAATTTGTAATAGAGTAAAATATCCTCCCTCCCCCCAAAAATGAGTAGTAATAATGATTTAGTCATGGCAATAATAAAAATTCACAATATCAAGAGACAAAAATATGAAAACTACATATTTAAAGGTAATATAGACAATGAAAGAATTGTTATTACATACATACCCAGCAAATTATAATGCTATAAAATATACAAAAGAAACTAACATAATTTCAAAAGAAATAGTTAGAAACACAATCAATTCCAGGACTTAACTTTTTTCTTTCTGGGTTGGATAAATTTAACAGAAAGATAAGGCAAAGGTCAACATATTTGAAAGATGGATAGAGAAATTCTTGGGGAAAGCTTCACACTTTAAAATTATATAAAAGAAAAGGGAACCTAGAGATTATTAATAATAATTGATCCAAATGCCCATTTTCTCATATCTACATTTTTTTAGAAGAATTATCTGCACTGAGGCAGCTAAGTGGCACAGTGAATAGAGCACTGGCCCTGAAGTCAGGAGGACCTGAGTTCAAATCTCACCTCAGACACTTAACATTTACTAGCCATGTGACTTTGGGCAAGTCCAATTGCCCTGCCCTCCAAAAATCAAAAAAAGAAAAAGAAAAAAAAGAATTATCTGCACATACTTTAAGTGCATTGTGGATTGAAGGTTTAAAAAGGAAACAGAAACATTTTCCCAAATGATATTCTATAGTAGACCACACTAGCTAATGTAAAGATTACAATTTTTTAATACTATTTTTAAAAAGTATTTAATCTGGTAGATTTAAAAGAAAACTAATGGTTCTCTTCCAATATTATATCTCAAAATAATAGCAGTGAACTTCTGAGTCTAACAATAAACACTGCTGCTGGACCCAAGGGCTAGGACATTGTCGTTCCTCCCTCTCTTCTCTGAATCCACATACTTGGTTTGGACCAAGTTCAGTCTTGTATGAAGCAGGCCTCCAGGGACAAAGTTTAGGTTCTCTAAACCTAGAGGTGGAGGGCTTGTGTATTTTCTGATGACTGAATAGTGAATGATGACTGAATAGCAATTGATCTGTGACTTGGTGTGCCCCATGAGTGGAGAACTTTGACTATTGTACTTTGTGTCACTTAAGGAGGCAAGTCTCCTTAAGAATAATTGAATGATTAAGTTACTAAATGAGTGACTAAATGAATGCACTTTGTTGAAAACTTTGTGACCACTATGGTGAAAACTATGTGGCCATCTTAGTGATAAGCTGTTGTAAATGCTGCATTTTGATTATCTATGATAAGTTGTAACATCATGAATGCTGTACCTTGATTAACTATGAATGTTTTGCTCTGATTTGTTATTGAATAAATAGAGTGTTCACAATACTATGTAATAAGAACCTTAAAAGTTGTTCACAATAGCATTCTTCTGGAAAGCTGCTCATATTTGGCTTTACATTATGGCAAAAAGTTTAGTTTTCTTACACTATGCACTCATTATATCCCTTGCTACAGTGCCTTGTGGAAGATGTACTTTGAGTTAAGATTATGACTCTTGTCTAGGGTACCCCAAAGGGGATCGTGGAAAAGTATTCAGATTTCCATAAGACTCAAATATGCGACAGGTATTTATTTCCAATACACAAATGCTTATATGCAAAAAATTCACATAGAAGAATTTTTAAGCAGGATTCAGTAACGTAACTATTTTAATACTCCCAAGAAGTTAAGACTTCAAACTTATCGTAACATAAATCAGTTTGTGGTACTATTATGTGTATGTATGTTTATGTATATGCATATATGTATGTATATGTATAGATGTGTATAGGGGTGTCTGTGTGTGTATGTGTGTGTGTACTGTTATATTTTGACTCTGCATTGTCCCTTCAAATTCCATGTCTTTTGACTACAATTTGTGATTCTCCTTCTGATCATTTTTTCTTATGCAGAAATGTCCCCTGCCTCCAGTCAACTGGACCTATGCCCATTGTGACATACATGAGGTCACCTAGAGATTTGGAATATAACCATTAAAAGGTCTACTTTGAATCCTCTATACTTAGAAAAGGAACTTAAAACAAAGAAGTATCTAGAGTTCTGAGATCTAGTTTTGTGCTCATCTAAGAACTATAAATGCTTTATTTACTACATCCTCGTGACCACATGGTAGGGTAGTAAACTATGCTGCCGACCTATGGGCAGCTCACTTCCTTCCTTGCCCCTGCCTTTTTAGAAAGGGGCTCAAAGTTTTCTATAACATTCTGCAGATAGAACAATTGAATGACAGAGAACTGGTCTCTCCCTTTTAAAGATCTACTGGGTCATTGACTCTTTCTACTCAGTGATCAATAATAGGAATTGCTTTATCATCCTTAAAGTGATCTGCTGTGTTGAGTCACAAACAGCACTACCACAACAGGGAATCTGTCATTCCCAAAACACTTAAGTACTTGTACTGGCAAGCAAAGTAATACTTTGCTCCTAGTTTCAGCTATGCTTGCCTTTGAGCCTCTCCTTTGATTGTGTCAAGTGTTTGTTGGAAACAGTACAGATTTTGTTGCCCTTAATAGGTCTAAGGGAGTTTGGAGATCTTCCTTGCCCTTAATAGGTCTAGCATTATCTCATGGAGCTCATGATGGGAGGAACTTGCCAAATGAATGGAACAGAAAAGGTGGAACACGAAGGAGCAGGGAAGATAAAAACTCAAGCATAAGCTGGAACCAAACAGAACTGAAAGGGAGAATGCTTGTGATTTTAGCACTCTGTAGCACTGTCTGTTGGTCTGTCAGACAAACACATCGTCTGTTGTTTTTGGACAGAAGTCCTGAAAGAAGATTCTGCTGATGACCCAGAAACCTTAAAAGAGGACTTTACTGATAACCAAGAAGCGCTGAAAGAGGACTTTACTGCTGTTTCCAAAAGTCCTGAAAGGGGACTTTACTGTTATTTACAGAAGTCCTGAAAGAAGACTTTATTGCTGTTTACATCAGTCCTGGAAGAGGGCTTTACTGATGTTTGCAGAAGATCTGGGACTTTACTGCTGATTTGTGTTTTATTTCTCAGACAAAAGCTTCATCTGTTGGTTTGTGTTACTTTGTCAGACAGAAAGTGAATTGAGATGATAGTGCCAGCAATGTGTGTAAATATTGCTATGGCTCTGTTAAGCTTTATCTTCCTAGAAACAGATACTTTGAAGAGCTGTCCCTGGTGTGAAACAGGAACATACCAGATAACTGCCTCCATGTGAGTCCAGGCAAGGACTGGGAAAGCTTCCTACCAATATGTTAATCCAGGCAACAGTCAGGTAAATCCAGGCAAGAACCGAAAGCATGGCAGAGGAGTCATGGGATTTGGAAGCCAGCCTTGAGTTCTGATGAAAGGAGACTTTACTTTTTACTCAGTAGTGACTGATGATATCATAACTTACTCTGACCTAGGGGTGGGTGACCTTTCTACTTTCCACTACCCCTTAAGGATGATCCCCCTGTTAAGGATGCTTGAAAGCCAGCCTCCAATCAAGATGAAAGGAGACTTTAGATGGGAACTTTATATTGATTGAGGAGATTGTGACTTACTGAATGATATGTTTTGTTTAAGACTATGTGGCCACCTTAGTAATAAGTTGTTATGTTGTATTGTTGTGAATGTTGTGCTGTAGTTTCTTGAATGTTTTGATTTAGTTTATTGCTGAATAAATAGAGTTCACTATCCTGTGATTAAATCCTTAAAGTTATTCACAGAAGCAGTCCTCAGGAGAGTTGATTGTGATTGACTTTACAATACTGAGCTAGTGCACATGGTCAATCAGAGGCAGACAGGAAAACGTACTTGCCCTATTAAAGCCCATTATTAGATATGTAAAATAACAGAGAGAATGTTGTTTGATAACACTTTGATTAATAAAGTAAGCACAGTCCAAAAGGAGGTGAAGTATGCTCACCAAGTACATTCACTGCTATTATGGAAGATGTCTGGCGAATGGCTGAACAAGCTGTGGTACATTATTGTGATGGAATAACACTACCATGCTATATGAAATGAAGAGCTCAATTATCTTAGAAAAAAACGTATATAGACTCTCATGGATAATAAAGAATGAAATGAAAACTAAGAACATTATATACGTGCTTTAAGAAGAAATTTGAGTAATTTTGACTATGATAAATACCCAAATTAACTACAAAGGACAAATGAAGGAAGATGCTCTCTGCATCCAGAGAAAGAACTGATAAGTAGAAGTATGTATAGAATGGTTTTATGCATGCATGCATGTGCGAGTGCTTGAGTGTTTGGGTGTACATATGTTGTGTCTAATGGTAGCCATGTCTAGGGCAGTGGAAGAGGGAAGAAAAAAGGAAAAAAGAAAGTTACATGATCATTTTATTACATATTTAAAAGGAATAGCATATAATACTATAATAGATCTATTATAATAATAGATTATAATATTCTAATAATAGAAATAATAGATTATTTATTATAATAAATAGATTCATAATAGACCTGCAATTTCATGTACAATCATCTTTTTTTCTACTCTACTATGTTATGGAAATGCTTGTTTTATTTCTTAAGTTCAGAATAAAATAAAATAAAATAAAAGATGCCAATTACAGAGGCTAAATAGAATAGCAGTTCCCCATAGATGACTTTAGAAGTAATTGAATATGCTCTTAATTTTCCTTGTATTCCATTTAGCTTGTTTTGTGGATGGACCATACTGGTCTTGGAATGAAACACCCAGTGTCAATTTTCAGTTCTGTGACTCTGAATAAGTTTATTTCATTTCTTTGCATGTCCATTTCTTCATCTGTAAAATGAAGTGGTAATTCAAGATAATTTCCATAGCCCCTAGAGTGCTAGACCTGGAGTCAAGAAGTCCCAAGTTCAAATCCAGCCTCATACACTTATTTGTTGTGTAAGTCAATCAATGAACATTTATTAAGCACCTACTATGTGCTAGACACTGAGTTAAGCACTGATGTGTGACCCCCTGGACAAATCACTTAATCTCAGCTGACCATATGTACTAGCTCAGTCCTTGTGTGCTTTGGGGATGATGAACTCCCTGTTTCAGGACAGCCATGTGTGATTCAGCAACAAAGGGTATTTTGGGGGATGAAGAAGCAATTCCCCTTATTGGTCACTGAATAGGAAGAATTAATGACTCATATATCTTTATGTATATATCTTTAAAAGAGAGAGATTAACCTTCAACAATTCAGTTTTTCTATTTGCAGCTATAAAGTTGGGATAAGAACAGCATCTACTTCTCCAAGTTGTTGTGAGGTTAAAGTATGATATTCTTTGTAGATTGCTTTTCAACCTTAAAGGTCTATTAAAATTATTATTATTATTATTATTATTATTATCATCTTATTGTCTAGTAATTTAAGAAGTATGCTTCCAACACAACTAGCCAAAGAAGCCTGAGATTCAGCCAAATAAACATATGTGACCTGCTGTCTAAAAACTGATGCTGCTGGACTTGAATTTTCAGCTTTTTCTGTTACGTGATATTGAGACAGAAAAAACCTGGTAGAATTCCCACTTGGTTACCAACGTATTTCAGGTTATTGACAAGGATTAAGGAGTCCAGCTTTTCCTGAATAAAAAAGATTTTCCTCAGTGCAAATCTTACTTGTTTATATGGCAAAACAATTCATGCACTTTTGTCTCTTTATCTAACACATGTTCATGACCACAGATTGTTATGAGTGGGGGAAAAGGTGAATTTGCCTTTTCCCTTGAAGGATCTGTCTCAGCATAACTTAGACAGTTTCCAAATTGATATTTCTGAAGCAGATCTGACCACATCACTCCCACTCAAAAATCTTCAAGGTTCCCTTTTGCCCTAAGCATAAAATGCAAAATTTTTACCCTATAATTTAAGAGGCTCCATAATCTGCCCCACCCACTTGCTCATCTTATTTTGTATTTTTTTCTCTTCATGACCTTTTCATTCCCATCAAGTTAGCCTGCTAACTACTCTAATATATGCTATTATAGATTTTACCTCTGTGTCTTTGCCCATTGTCTAGAACATATTCCTTTCTCACTTTCACTTCTTAGAACTATAAGATTTCCTCCAGACACAGCCCAGATTTCACATCCTACATGAAATCTTTCCTGATCTTTGCTTCTTTATACTTGTTAACAGTTTTCCCCTCTTAAAATTGCCTTGTCTTGCATGGTGCCTACTTTGTGTTTACTTCTCTGTATACATGTGTTCCCAAAGAGAACATTTGGTTTATATCAAGGAAATGTCTTGATAAAAAAAGATACAGAACGATAGAACCTGGAGGATTTCATTTTTGTCTTTGTATCTCCAGCACTAATGCAATGCTTTAACCATATTGAGTGTTTATGAAATATTTGCTTAATTGAATTGAATTTGGACATGAAAAAGTATATGAGCTCCTTGGAGGGAATGTAGTTAGCACATAGAGCTTATAGTTAGATTCTTTTTTTTCAGCTTTTTGGAGAGCAATTGGGGTTAAGTGACTTGCCCAAAGTCACATGGCTTGTAAGTGTGTCAAATGTCTGAGGTCATATTTGAACTCAGGTCCCCCTGACTCCAGGGCTCCTGCTCTACTCACTGTACCACCTACCTGCCCCTATAGTTAGATTCTTTTCAGGGATATGCAATGTCTTGATAAATGTTGGTTAAATGTGTGAAAGAATGAATCTTTCTTTTTAATCTCTCATGCTCTCTCTAATCTAGAGTCATCCTCATAGCCATTTAAAATGGTGAATACTCCCCAAATGTCCTATGCAAATAAGATGTTTATTAAATCAAGTGTGCATCAAGGATTATGACTATTTCAAAGTATTCATCTGTTATTGTAGAAAAAGTAATAAAGAAAAGAAACCTAGGTAAGCCCCATTGGAAAAGAATCTCCAGAAATAAAAGTTACTGCCCATCAGGATTTCAAGAGGTTCATTTAAAATATTATTTTAAGGGGTTCTAAATGTAAACATTTTGTAAAATGAATATAGTCTGATCAGGATCCCAAACTCTTCTGAGATTAATCAGTTTGGAAAAAGAAAATCTGCTTCAGGATAAGTCATGAGAATCGCCATCCTTTTCTGTTCATGGGAACAATGGTATATTATTTTCATTGATCTCCCATTTAAAGATTTTTTAAAAGTAATTTTCTGAGAAGAGGTTTGAGAGTTGGCTGTTATTTAGTACTGATAGACTTCTATATAAGCCAGGTAAACTCAATGGAAAATAATGGATTCTGCAAATAAATGATTTATATGTTTTTCTTTCTGTGAATCCAACAAGGAATTTATACTTTAATTTAGGGTAAAAGAAAATTATATCAAATATACCTACCGAGCTTTCTGTCAAACACAATCTAAATTGGACAGGCATTTTATGTCTTGCTTTGGTGCAACGTAGGAAGAATTTGTTTCTAAAATTATGCAAATTAAGAAACTATCCCTTGGACACTTTTCAAAGTTGACTTAGCACTAGTTGAACCCTCTTACCATATTCTTCACTAATCAGTGAGTCAATAACTATTTATTAAGCACCTATTGTGTGTCAAGCACTGTCCTAAGAGATTGGGATATGAAGAAAGGCAAAGGACAGTCACTGACAGTCACTAGGGCTCACTCTACAAAAAAAAAGTCGTTTTCAAAATCTCCTGTAATCTCTATGTTTCAATGAGAAGAGGAAATTTAGGGGACAGGATAGGTCGATTAGGTTGCTTGGATCTTTTAACATAAGTGATATTGTCACAAAGATTACATAAAATCACACTGTATCAGGACATATAAAAATCAAGAGTTTGCCTTATGGCAAACACATCAGAGAGTGACTCAGAATGAAAAATGAGCTTGCCACATGGCACAGACTGGGTGGAAAGGGGAGTTACTCCTCTTGTTATACAGAGGAGACCTAATTTCCTGGGCCACAGCTAGTAGCTTTCAAACTAGAATGTAACCACAGTTGCCTGGATGAGAAATGCACTGAGGCACTGAGGAGAACATACTCAGGAAACAGATCCCCATCTTTCTCTCTGTGTGTGTCTCTCTGTGTGTCTCTGTCTCTGTCTCTGTCTCTCTCTCTTTCTCTGTCTCTGTCTCTGTCTCTCTCTGTCTCTCTCGCATGCACACTCACACACATGCACACACACACACACACACACACACAGCATGAAAAATAAACTTCAGAAGGTTTGGTAGTCCTGCATTACAAGGCCAGCCCTGGGTGACAGAAAAACTTGAATGAACTGATGTGAAGTAAAGTAAGCAGAACCAGATATGATGATCAACTGTGAATGACTTAGCTATTCTCAGCAATACAGTGATCCAAGACAATTCTTAAAGACTTATAATGAAAATGCTATCCACCTCCAGAGAAAGAACTGATGGAGTCTGAATGCAAAACAAAAGCTACACTTTTTTACTTTTTTTTGGTCTGTATTTTCTTTTGCAACATGACTAATATGGAAATATTTTGCTTTGACTGCCCCTGAATAACCTATGTCAAATTGCTAGCCTTCTCATTTGAGGGTAAGGGGTAATGAGGGAGAGAGTTTGGAACTCAATTAAAAAAAATGAATGTTAAAAATTATTTTTACATGTAATTGAAAAAATAAAATATTTACAGAATGAACACATGAACTAATACAGAGTGAAATGAGCAGAAATAGAACAATTTGCACAGTAATAATATTGTGACAATAATTAAATGTGAAAGACTTAGTGACTCTGATCACCACAACAACCCATCAGAATTCCACAAGTCTCATGATGACACAAACTCCGTCTCCAAATACAGAACTGATAGACTCAAAGTACAGAGAAAAGTGTTTTTTTCTTTTTCTTTTTGAACATGACTATTGTAAAATATTCATAATGGGTTTTATACAGAGGGAAGGAAGGAGAGACTCTGGAACTGAAAATAAAACTGAATTTTAAAAAATTGTGGATATTCAACGTGTTGCATGGACTCTGAGGAATTTCCACCCAGGAATTTTTGGTTTCTCATTTAAAGGTTAAATTTCAAGGGATGACTCCACCCAACAGCAGACTCTGAAAAGCAGAGTCAAAAAAGGGGGGGGGGGAGGAGATGATCAATCAAATTTATACTTCATTATCACTGTACTGGAAAGAATTAGAATTTATTTCCAGAAAACATTCTAATTAAGGCTGTCAACAAAATGAATCAAGATGTCATCACAGAATGAAAATACAACTGTTTGAATAACAAGCTCATTATGTCTTAGCAGAACAACTGTTTTTAGGTATTTTCTAGATCTGATCACTTCTTGTTGTTAAATCTGCATGCTTACATGGATCTGTGACCTCCCTAGTGTATATCATGTTTAGATATAACATTCAATCTCGGTTGAAGATGGGTGAAAATATGCAGCTTCAATAATGGATCTAAGTGGTAAGTATCCTGGATTTGAATGCAGACATGAAGGGTTTGAATTTCCCTTCTCTTTTGTATGGGTTACATGAGCATGAGAAAATCACAAGCACATGAGATAATGTATGTAAAGTGAATTTAAAACTTTTAAAATGCTCAAGAATATTCATATATCATATTTTCCATGCTTTTTCAACCCTGCTATATTTAGATGACTTTGTGGAAGGAAATATCATTGCTCTTCAGTAATAAATTCAGTTGAAAAATATTGAATATCTCCCCCTGTACAAGGCAATTTCAGAAACTAGAGACACAAAGATCAAAATTAAAACACATTCCTTACCCTTAAGAAGCATATATTCTATCAGGAGGCTAGGAAAGACAGGATATATGTGTACAAGTAAATAACAATTTCAGGAGCCAGAGACTTTGCCAATAGAAAGGGAAGACAGGAAAGTCCTCCTTCAGTAGATGGCAGCAGAGCTGAGTTTAGGCATAAGTTGGGTTTCCAGAAATGACATATTCTAGACATGGGGACCACCCATGTTAAGGCATTAAAGGAGGAACTGGGCCATTCTGCACAGTGAACAGAGAGATTTGACTTGAATGGAGAGTACATTAAGGGCAAAAATATTAAACAATAATGTAAAGGTAGTTTGGAGCCAGATTGTGGAAGACTTTTTTTAATTGTTTAATTTTAATTTATTTTCTTGATTACACCATTCATTTCCAGTTTTGAGTTACAAATTTTCTCCCCTTCTTTCCCTTACCCCCAAGCCCAAAACAGTGATCCCACCATGAAGCCCCTCCCACAATCTATTCCCTTTTATGTCCTCCAACACCTCTCTAACTTTCTAGTAGGGCAGGGAGGGTCTCCCTACCCCCATCCCTGTATGTCTTATTTCCCAGTTGCACTGGATTGTATAGCTTTAATTTCTAGATTCTTGCAATTCCTCCCTTGTCACCCACTCCCACTGGAAGGAGTAGCAATTCAGTACAGGCTGTACATGTGTACAGGACATCTCCAGGGTGGGCATATTGTGAGAGGTTGATTGTATGTTCCTCCTTCTTATCCTGCACCCCCCTTTGTTTTGTTCTCTACCCTGTCCCTGTCCCTTTACTGAGATGTGTGCTTCCCGCAACACTCCCTCCCACCCCGCCCTTCCCTCCATCACCCCCTTCTCATCCCCATCCCCCCTACTCTCCTGTGTGGCAAGATACTCAGTTTAGAGT
>CM053594.1:335223282-335234061 GCA_028646575.1 Pseudocheirus occidentalis
TCTTTTGCCATTTGAATTCATCTGTTTTTTAAGGTGTTATTCTCTTCAGTCAGGTTGTTTACTCTCTTCATGATTTTCTTCCATCATTCTCATTTCTCTTCCCAATTTTTCCTCCACTTCTCTTATTTGGTTTTCAAAATCCTTCTTAAGCTGATCTACGGCTTGTAGACAATTTTCACGTTTCTTGGAAGCATTTGGTGTGGGAGTTCTGGCTGTGTTGTCTTCCTCCTGTTCCATGCTTTGATCCTTTTTGTCCCCAAGAAAGGATTCTA
This sequence comes from Pseudocheirus occidentalis, assembly GCA_028646575.1. NCBI lineage: Eukaryota > Metazoa > Chordata > Mammalia > Diprotodontia > Pseudocheiridae > Pseudocheirus > Pseudocheirus occidentalis. Next base: position 335,223,555 of record CM053594.1, read on the forward strand.
GAGTATGGTTACTGTTCTTACTTTGCTTCCTTTTCCTGCTCATGTTGCCAGTAAATTATTTGTGTTTTTAGCTCTGTGGAACTCTGCTTCCAGAGGGGAAAACTCTGTCCCAAATTGCTGGGGTTTTCACAGCTACCAGAGCTATTAGGGGGCTGCTGCTGCCCCCACTAGCTTTGGCTCACTGAAAATGCACCCCAGGACCACCACCCAAGACCACGATCTGGACCTAGGCTGCTCATTGCAAGAGCATTTGGAATCTGAACAATTACTTGGCCCCCCTGCAATCTGCAGGCCAGGAGCTCTGAAGCAACCGGGTGGAGGCAGCTGCCACTTCTGCTGCTTCTGCCACTTCCTTTGCTTCCTTGCCCTGGGGGCAATTCGGCCAAACCTCTTTTCTTCCACAAATTTAGCTGAATTCTACTGACCTTTCACTTAGTCCTTCTTTCTCCTGGCTTGATAAATCTGGAAACTGCCACAGCTGCCTCCAATCCACTCTCCTGAAGACTCCAGCTGTGGCTCCTCCTGACTGTCCTGGGGCCAGGTCACGGTTTCAGGCTGGGCTGGTTTTGGCTCCCATCCTGCTGTGATGATCCCCACCTGCCAAGCTGCCTTCAGCGAGGGAGGTGTTTTCAGTATTTTTGTGAGTTTTGGAGCCCTAAAATTCGTTTAGAGTCATTTTTGATGGGTATTTGAGGTAGCTATGTAGGAGCTGTGAAACCTTGCTGTTTCTACTCCACCATCTTGGCTCTGCTCCCTTTTTCCTAATTTCTAATGCTCAACCTAGAGTCCATTTTATTTTGAGCCCCTCCAACCCTCTGATTCCTGACATTTGCTTAGAATTCCCAAGGCTACATTGCTATAGATAAGAAGTGGAGGCTTACTATTAACAAATGAAATACTTAGATATTAGAAATCCCTTTTGGTGAAAATGCAACAGTAAACTTCACCCTTGCAATCATAGGACCTAAATCCAGTTCCTGATTTGGCTACTTTCTAGCTGTACCCATGATGGGAAAATCATTTAACCTTTGAGGATGTCACTTAAGTCATATATAAATTGATCATATATGTATATATAAAATTGTATACAAATTGATTGAGTATTCAACTAGTTGATTTCTTTGGTTCCTTTCTGCTCTAAATCACATAACCCCTCTAGCCTCAGTTTCTTCATCTGTAAAAAGAAGAGGTTGAACTAAATGACTTTTGAGCTCTACTGTTGACCTCATATCCATCACTAATTAGGAGAAAAGGTGGGAAAGATTGTAAAAGCACGTCTCTTTCAACCACTTTTATAAAAAAAAATTATTAAGAATAAAAGGGACATTTTCAAATCTGAAGTATAACTATGCACAAGCAGTCATCTTTACATAAATAAATAAAAGTTATTAAAATTTGAGGCCATATAATTAAGAGCATGTTTTTAAAATTTGATGTGGGTTCACTAGTTTTCCTGAATCTTATGACTTTCAGATTTAACTACATTTTTATTTCATGGTATTAGAGTGAATTAGGTGATATAAGCAGCTGAGAACATATAAACAGGACACAGATTGTTCCATATGCCCCTATGTAGTAACAAATATTTCAGATTCTAATTACAATGAATGGGATATTGGGAGAAGGAGAAAGGGAGAGATCAAATAGAGTAAATTATCTCACATAAAAGAGGCAAGAGAAAACTGTTACAATGGAGGGGAAGAACAGAAAGGTGAAAGGGAATGAATCAACCTTACTCTCATTGGATTTGGTTTAAGGAGGGAATAACATAAACACTCAATTGGGTATTTTACCCTACAGGGAAGTAAGGGGGAATGGATTAAGAGGGGGGATAATAGAAAGGAGGGCAGATTGGGGGAGAGGGTAGTTAAAAGCAAGCACTTTTGAAAAGGGATAGGGTCAATGTATGAAAGATTAATTTTAAAAAAGAAAAAGAAAAATAGTTAAGGTAAACACACAGCACAGTTACTGAGTCTGATAGTGTATGTAGTATTCTATCCCCACAATCACTTATCTCTGCTGAAAAGAAAGGTATGTTTCATGGTTTGTTCTGTGAGACCATGACTGGTGTATTAGCCATTACAATTACTCAAGAGTCTGCTTCTTTTGACTTTTCTTTGATAATCATTTTGTTATCATTTTACCTAATGGTTCTTCCAGCTTTGCTATATCAGCTCTTATAAATCTTCTTTCCTGTTTCTATAGATTCCTCACATTCAGAATTTCTTATTTCATGATAATATTCCATTATATTAATATACCAAAATTTTTTTCACTTGTTCACTAGTCTTTGAGCTCCAGCTTTGTCCATTCCTTTGTTATCCCAAATAACTAAACATTTTGTGGAAAGGCAGAGTTGTTCCCTGAATGTTCTTTTCTGTTCTTTTTCTAAATTTCAGAGCAAACAACCAGGTTACCAGGATACCAGGACAAGCCTCAGTCAACTCTTTTTACTTCCCTCCTCCTAAACAAATGTCTTGTTTGGGCAACCTTTTATGACCACTATGTGTTAAAATCTTAGACCTTGAATTCCTTTTTCTCCAATACCAAGATAGGCAGTCCCTTAGTAAGTGCTTCCTGACTTTCAGAGGTGGAAACCCCTCAGTATTATTGGAATATTAAGACGTATTTTCCTAAAGGAAATATAAATTGAGAGCAGAGATTAACTCATTTCCCCAGCATTCAACACAAAAATTTTTGGGGGATCTTAGATAATAAACTTTTGCTAGGATCTGTTGTAAGTAAATCCAATTTAGTCATAGTAAACTGAGGTACACACTTCAAGCAAAATCAGTTTATTAACAGTGTCATGTATAACTGTTGATAAAACAAGTCAGATTGACAACCTTAGAAAGATCAGTGACCCCAATGAGAAGGGGAGGATCGTCTTTATTGACATACATACAGGAAAAGTAGGGATCTGGGTAGTTTGGAAACATTATAATTGGCCATACTAAGAAAAGTGAATGATCATCCCGGTGTAACTAATCATTCTCCTCTCTGATAATTAAAGAATGTCAGTTTGGGGTCGGGGGGAATTCTTCTGCCTCTTTCATTCTCTACTAGGGGATCAGTACAACCGGTCTCACTGTCCCCTTTTGAGAGATCAAATATCATCTAACTGCACAAGATCCTCTAACGAACAGATGGCATCTTTTGGGGGAGGACACCGTGTAAACCTGGTTGGGGCTTATAGACAACAAGCAAATGTCCCAAGAACTAATGGTACGAGTGATAACAATAATGCCTTTAAACTAACTATGAGGCAAAACTACATTCTTGAGCTTGTCAGGGATGAAGAAATGTGACTCCAAGCAATTATCTAAAATGGGGCAGCAAATGCAGGACAGGGTCAATTATAGAGTAGAGGCAATTATTAAATGATACGCAATAATTTTCAGTTTGGCACAGGAAGAAGATCTTGTGACATTCTTCCTATGTCTATTTTCTTGCTTGTTTCTATTATTACCAAAGTCCTGATGGGAGAAAAAAAAGTACATTAATGGTTTTCAGTATGGATAAAGAAAGATCAGGAGTATGGACTGTTTACCTGGGTTAGTATACTACTGAGTAACCTTATCCAATGGGGACTGACCAATGAGGGCCTGTCCTTAGAGTATATGATTCTGTCTCATTTCAATCCAGCACATAGAACTTTGGGGAGTCATCTTCTGGCCATGAGTTACAGGGGCTGGTGCTGTGTGGTGGCGATTTTGATTGACTTTAGAACCCCAAGGACCAAGGAAGAAAGAACTAATTTTGCATACAAAAGGGATTCAAATGTCCTAAGCCCCGTTTTTGTTATTCTTCCATGGGAAGGACTCTCTAGGAACTCACTCATTCAATTCCAGTGGGAGTTAGGAGATTGAGTCCTGAGGTAATACTACAGTAAAAAAAAAAAGGGAGACAAAGCAAGGGGTTAGAGCTTCGAGGTACAGCACTGGGAATGCATACATGTATGATTGCATTGTCACTAGTCTAAAAGATGATGGAGAGAGAAAAAAACATTATTTGAAAGGAAGGAAAATTTGTTATTGAACCATCTACTGGGGTGAATTAATTGAGTAATGGAACACAGCACTTCAGTAGGTGAGATTATGAAAAATTAACCACACCCCTAGGGCACACGGCACAGGTGCACAGATGCATGGGTCCTAGAATCCTAATTACCTCATAATAAAAATATAACTATGCCTTATTGTTGACTGACCTTTTGAAGTGTATATAGTATCTTAATATAATAGATAGCAAGGGATGGTGTGTTAGGGTACAAAGACCATTCATTGGTTGATGTTTGACTACATTGAAGCTTAGGAAAGGAAACTGTCCATTACATTGTTAAACAAAATAATATTTTTATTAACTTTTTAGAAGTGTGATCACAAAAGTCTCAACTAATGGTGAGTACTATTTTTAATGGCTAGATTGGTTCATTTAATCTTAGGATTTTTCATGAGAAAAATGTAAGACTAGGGAAAAGAAAACCAGGTAAACTACACAAATAAGTTTTAAAAATATTCCCACACTATTTCTATTCTGACTCACCTAAATTAATCTTATCCTAAAAGCTCAATTTCCCTAGTACGTTATAAGCTGTGCTTGGCGCTTAACAGCAAAAACAAGAAGTGTTTGTGCATCTGCTGTTACAGCCTGGCCTTACGCCCCATAATGTTACTTGTTATTTGCTAGAGAAACCACAAGTGTCATCTCCATTGCCAGCACCTTGTTCCTGGTGGTGATGAGAGGAGGCTTGGGAATAGGCACAGAAAATGATTCCCCTTCATCCTTCAAATAGACCCCCTCAAGTTTTCTAGTAATGATGCTGAAGACACCTGATGTGTCAAATCAAGTCCTTTATGAGGCTATTGCCCCCATGGCCTTTGGAGGCTTCTCAGATCAGCCTCACAAAATGCTTCTTGACCTACAGTAACCCCTCTCTCTCTCCTTTGAAGTGTATTTCCTCTTTTTGTTGTTGTTCAAATAAATTTTAACAAAGAACTTTTATTTTTTGTGTTATCCAGATTTCCCAATGAACTCATTCTCCTTCACCCACAGTCATGGTGAGGGAAATTGTCCAATGAGAGCCCGCTTATGGGAGCGTGTGTAGAAGAATGAGGAGGTACAGCTCCATGTAGGGACTTAAGTGTATCTTTCACACACTTAAAACTCCCAGTGAGAGAACATGACTTACCATGTCTATATCTTTTGCCTGCACACTCAGTTCCATTATTGCATCCAGCTTAAAACCTATTCTTAAGTACATACTAAGGTCCAGGAAACATTTGTACAACACCCATACATGTTATAGATTTGAACAGGGACTCTTTATTATGTATCACCAAAAACTTCCAGAAGCAGGCTTATCAAACCTCCAGGGAATACAGGCACCAGACTGCAGAACTCCTTGTACATGCTTCCAGTATTGGCCCCACATTGGCCAGCCTTCCCATTATATTGCTACAAAAGAATTTATTAGGGGGTGGAGCCAAGATGGCAGCATAGAAGCAGTGAAGTTTTGCAGCTCCTACACAGCCACCTTAAATACCCAGAAAAAACAACAATTTTAGGGCTCTAAAATTCAAAAAAATACAGAGAATACATCTCAGGCTGAAGGCTGCTTGGCAGGTGGGGCTCGTGGTGGCAGGCTGGGAGCCAAGGCTAGCCCAGCCCCAAACCACAGCCTAGCCCCAGGGTAGTTGGGAGAAGCCACAGCTGGAGTCTACAGTAGAGTAGATAGGCAGCACCTGGGGCAGTCTCCACATTTATCAAGCCAGAAGGAATAAGGTTAAGAGAAAGGTCAGTGGAATTCAAGCTAAATTTGGGGGGAAATATGGTCATTCAATGAGGTGGAGGACTTTCAAGCATTCTTGCTGAAAAAACCAGAACTGAACAGAAAATTTGACAATCAAAGACAAGAAGCATGAGAAGGTAAACATGGGAAAGACATCATAAGGAACTTGTTAAAGTTGATCTATTTACATGCTGATATAGAAAAACGATAATAGTAACTTATTAAACTTTTCTTAGTATGAGGATAGGTGAAGGGAATACAAATGTATATATATGTATAATTACACATAGGTCCATATAGGAGTATATATATGCGTATGAATAAATATCTGAGCATGTATATATGTGTGTGTGTGTGTGTGTGTGTACATAGAGGGTATAGGATCAATTGAATATGAAGGGATGATACTTTAAAAAAGTGAAATTCTGAAGTGGGAGAGGACTAGAATGAGAGGAGACAGGGAGAGACAAAATGGGGTTAATCATCCCATGTTAAAGAGGCAAGGGATAACTGTTACAACTTTACTTTCATTTACTCTCCTTGAATTTGGCTTGGGGAAGGAATGACATAAACTCTAAACTGGGTATCTTGACACACAGGAGAGTAGGGGGGATAGGGATGAAAGGCAGGATGATGGAGAGGAGGGCAGGGTCTGGGGGAGGGCTGCTGGAAGCACACACTTCAGTAAAGGGACAAGGACACAGTAGAGAATAGAACAATGGGGGGATGGAATAGGAAGGAGAGACATATAATCAGCCTCTTGCAGTAGGTCCACTATGGAGATGTCCTGCATAATTACACACGTATAGCCTGTATTGAATTGCTTATACTTCCAGTGGGAGTCGGTGACAAGGGAGGAACCAAAAGAATCTAGAATTTAAAGCTCTACAATCAAATGTTAAAAAAACATATATAATAATAATAATAAAAATAATAATAATTATTATTAACTACATGCAACTGGGAATTAAGATATACAGGGACTGGGGCAGGGAGACCCTCCCTGCCCTACCAGAAAGTTAGAGTAGTGTTGGAAGAGGGCATAAAAGAGAGCAGATTGGGGGAGGGGCTTTACAGTGGGAACGCTGTTTTGTGGTTGGGGTAGGGAAAAGACAGGGAGAAAATGGGTAACTCAATCTCATGGAAAGGAATGATGTAAACAAGAAAATAAAAAAAATAAAAAATAAGGAGGGGAAAATAAAGAAAAAAAAGAATTTATTAAAATGAAAAAAAAGTTTAGCAAAACTAACCAAAAAATGAATGGGGGGAGGGGTTAAAGGAAAAAAAAGAGACAAAAATCAAAAAGAGGAAGGAAGGGAGGAAGGAAGGAAAGAAGGAAGAAGGGAAGGAAGGAAGAAAAGAAGGAAGGAAAGAAGAGAGAAAGAAAAAAAAAGAACCTGCCAGTATAAAGTGTTCTACAATCATAGTCTTCCACCTCTGTAAAGAAAGCAGACATCTCAGAATGCGCCTTGGGTTCAAACATGGACATAATTCATCGTTCAGTTTTTATTGTTTTTTGTGTTTGTTGTGCTTTCCATTTATATTGTTGCAGTTTTCCTAGTTCTTCATATTTCATTTCCCATCAGTTTGGTTAAGTCTTCTCAGAGACTGCATTCATCATTTCTGAGTGAAATAAAAATAATGCAAATTCATATACCACAGTTTATTTGCCCATTTCCCAATTAATGAGCCCCTATTCGTTTTTTAGTTCTTTATTACCATAACAATGCCGGTATAAATATTTTGGTGTTTATGTGATCTATATTTTATTGATCTCACTGCAGGGTATATGAGTAGTAGTGGAATCTCTGGGTAAAAAGTGTGGCTATTTTAGTCATTAGAATAGATTTAAATTGCTTTCCAGAATAGATGGACTGATTCACAGTTCCTCTGTCATTGTTTTAATATACCTGTTCTCCAATAGCTCCTCCAACAAATGTCATTTTCTATCTGTCATACATATTGATTTGCTGGGCATGGGGTAAAACCTCAGAATTGCTCAAATTTCCCTTTCTCTTATTCTTAGTGATTCTGATAAATTTTTCATGTTAGTAATTTGTAATTCATCTTTTGATACATATTTCTTCTTATCTTTTGGGCACATATCTATTAGAGAATGACTTTTATATAATAGAGTTCCGTTAGCTATCTATATATTTTGTATAATAGGTGCTTATCAAAGATACTTGATACTAATTTTTTCCAACCTAACTGCTTTCCATTTTGTCCTAGTTGGATTAATTTCGTTTCTGTAAAAACCTTCCAATTTCATGTATTAAAAAGTACTGATTTTTATCTTTTATGCTTTTCTACCCCTTGTTTAGGAGGCAGCTAGATGGTTCAGTGGAAAGAGTGCTGGGCCTGGAGTCAAGAAGACCTGAATGCAAATATGGTCTCAGACACTGACTAGCTGTGTAACTTGGGTAAGTCACTTAACATGTTTGCCTTCATCTGCTAAAGAAGGAAAGGGCAAACCACAGTAGCATCTTTTCCAAGAAAACTTCATGTATAGTATGGTCCATGGGGTCACAAAGACTCAGATACAACTGAACAACAGCAATACCCCTTGTTTGGTTAGAAATTTACCTTCTATCACTAGATGTAAAAGATATACTATCTCCTCATCTTGGAACTTTTTTTTAATGCGATGACCTTTAATATTCAAGTTCTATACCCATTTTGAGCTTCTTGTGATTTATTTTGTAAGATATTTATCTAATCGCAATTTTTACCCAATTGCTTTCTAGTTTTTCTTGTAATTGTCATCAAACGGACAATTCTCTGAATGATTTATGATTTGGATTTTATAGACCTCTGGATCATTGAAATATATATTTTTTAAATTCATCTTTGTCTTGTCTTTTACACTGATTGACTTGACTATTTCTATACCATTATACAATAGTTCTTGGAATACTACTTTTTTTTTTTAACATAATTGGAGTTCTGGAAGTGCTATTTTCCTTTATTCTGCTTTAAAAAAAAATCTCCCTTTCGTTATTCTTGATATTGTATTCCTCAAAATGAAGTCTGTTGTTATTTAGTGTAAACCTATAAAGCATTGCCCAGTAGTTTGATACAGTGTCAAATCTTTAAGTTAATTTTGGCAGTATTTTCATATTTATTTTATTGACTAGTTTGTTCTGTTTCTTTAAAGAACATTTTGATATTGTATCTTGACAGGTATGCAATGTAAGTCAACAAGTATTTATTAAGTACTTATGCATTATGATCTAAGATATTTAATACATTTCATAATTGTTTTGATGAGATTTCCCTTTCTATTCATGATTCCCCCTTGGATTTTTATTACTGATATATAGGAATTCTAGGGGTGTGTGCTTTTGTGTACATTTATTTTGATCGCAAAGTAATTAGCATTTTTTGCTGATTGACTAGAGCATTCTAAATAAAATATCATGTTATCAGAAAATAGAGATAGTTTGGTCTCCCCTTTTACTTTCTTCCTGCCTTGATTTTTTTCTTTCTTATGATTGCTATTGCTAACATTTCTAGATGTTAAGAAAAGCAAGAAAAGGGAGTATTCTTGCTTTACTCTTGTATTTTCTGGGAAACTTCTAATCTTTCCCCCTTGCATATAGTGCTACTTTTGATTTAATATATTTCTTAAAAAATGATTTTATCTTTAATTTGTGGAATAAAACAAGCATTTCCAAAACGCAGTATAGTAAAAATAAGATGATTGCATATGAAATAGCAAATCTACTAATATATATGAAACCATATACTATATATTATATGATTTATATTTATATTTATATATAATATATGAAGGTATATCTTTATAATATAAAATAAAAAGATACTTCTATCCTTAAGCTTTGTAAGTTTTTTTGAGAATACATAATATCTCCTCAAAAGCTTTTTCCACTATAGATATAATCATGTATTTTAGTGTTTAAAATGATTAATTATTTTAATTGCCCTTTGATCACTGTTATAAATCCTACTTGAACAGAGAGAATACACACACACATAAATACATGGACACATATTTTGGATGTTGTTATACTCTTGTTTAAAACTAGAATTTTGGGGGGGCAGAGCCAAGATGGCGGTGTAGAAGCAGGAAGGTCCCGCAGCTCCCACACTGCCACCCTAAACACCCAGAAAATACGAGCCCAGACAAAGTCTAGGAAAGTCTAGGACTCTCAGACTCACACAAATCCAGAGAACACAGCTCTCGCTGAAGACAGCTCGGCAGCAGGGGCTCAGCGCGGCCGCCGGAGCGGAGCCTGGAACAGCCAGAAGCTGAGACCGCGGCCAGGAGCTCGCACTGCAGCGGAGCACAGAATGGCCAGCCCAAAACTGTGAGGCCAGGCAAGGTCCCAGGGTGGCCACGAGCAGGGGAGCCTCCCAAGCCAGCCTGAGTCTACTTCAAAGAAAATCTAAAGCACCGGCCTGAGGGGAGCTTCGGTCAGAGAGACTGTTAGTGAAAGCTGAAACTTTGAAACTTAATTGGGTGGGATAAAGCAATTCCGCCATTCTACCCCCGGGGCAAGGAAGCAGTGGGGGAGGGGAACTACTGGAACTAGCAGCAGTGGCCCCCACCAGGCTGCTTCAGAGCCCCTGGCCTGCGGACTCTGCAGGGGGGCTGAATCGATTGATCGGGGCTAAGTGCTCTTGTGTTGAGTGGCCTGGATCCAGATCGTGGTCTTGGGTGGTGGTCCTGGGGTGCACTTTCAGCAAGCCAAA